>CAWUFW010002597.1:1200000-1800000 GCA_963921515.1 Calotriton arnoldi
CATTCGATACGGTCGACCACCAGATTTTGCTCAGGAGATTGGAGGAATCCGGTATTGGTGGTGTGGCACTGCAGTGGGTGACAAGTTTCCTTACTAATCGCTCCCAGACCGTCAATCTGGGGCCGTATCGTTCTAAATCCAAAGAACTGACCAAGGGAGTGCCCCAGGGCTCTTGCCTAAGCCCCACTTTGTTTAACATCTATATCGCTCCCTTGGCCGCACTTTTAAGGAACTACGGGTTCATCCCGATATCATATGCAGATGACACCCAACTTACCTTCTCTTTCAATAAATCCTTCAAGTCAGCTCAAGTCACCTTCTCTTCCGGCATTTTGGCAATCTCCCAATGGATGCGTAACAACTTTTTACAACTAAATGCCGGAAAGACTGAGATCATGCTGCTTGGAGAGGCTCCACTGCTGTGGACACCAGAGTGGTGGCCAAGAGAGCTGGGGATTGCTCCAGCACCAAAGACAATGGCAAAAAATCTAAGGGTTCGCATTGAGCAGGCCTTGACCATGAAGGAGCATGTGACCCACACGGTTGGCTCATGCTTCTATGTGCTTAGCCTGCTAAGAAGAGTCTTCCCCTTCCTACCCGATTCCACACGGAATACTCTTATTCAGACTTTGGTGTTGAGCAGATTGGACCACAGCAACGCCTTGTTGATTGCAGCTAACGAGTCCTCTCTGGACCGCCTACAGGTAGTGCAGAACACGGCGGCTCGCTTAACACTGAATGCCCCTTACAGAACAGCCTCACTCCCCCTTCTCCAACAGCTCCATTGGCTGCTTGTACGCAAACGAATAAAGTTTAAGGTTTGCTGCATTGCCCACAAAGCAGTGTGGGGTAAAGGACCTACTTATCTGGCGGAGAAACTTAACTGCTACATTCCCCCGTAGGGATCTCCGCTCTGGTTCGAAATCCCTCCTCATGATACCTAAGGTCAAGAAGTTAAGGACAGGGGGAAAAGCCTTTTCATATCTGGCTCCCTTCTACTGGAACCAACTCCCCATCTCATTGAGGCAGTGCCCGCACCAACTGCAGTTTAGAAAGGCTTTGAAAACTGTTCTGTTCTAGACTCGCTCCTGTGTGACAGCTTTCCTTTTGTGGGTCCGTGAACGCTGAGATACCCCTTCGGGGTGATTCAAGCGCTATATAAATCCACAAATAAATAAATAAATAGGGAAGCAGGCAGAGAATTCCATAGGATCGGCCTAAATAGGATAAGGACCGACCACGCATACGAATACCTCTGACTTTTGGGACAGCTAACCTAGTCTGCTGGGCGGAGCGCAGAGGACGCGAGGGCTGATAACGCTGAACCAGGTCTTGAAGATATTGCGGGGCCACTCCTGTTTTAATTTTAAACATATAGCACAAAGCTTTAAATTTGACCCGTTTCTCCACCGTCAGCCAGTGTGGGTCACGAAGAAAGCCCGAGACAGAGGAAAACTTAGGCACACGACAAAGCAGTCTAGCAGCTGCATTTTGCACTAATTGAAGTCTCTGGATCGTTGCTTTGTTGGAACCTAAATAAAGAACATTGCCGTAGACCAGTCTAGAAGTAACTAGGGCGTGGACTACTGTTCTCTGTGCTGAGAGGGGAATCATCCATAAAATCTTCTTTAGCCATTTTAGATCAGTAAAACAGGTAGAGGATACCTTAGCGACTTGTTTCATCGACAGATGTTCGTCTACGATGAAACCCAAATTACGAACATGATGCACCGGCATGGGTAAAGCTCCCATTTCAGAGGGCCAATGTTGAGGTTCCCAAAGGTCCTGTTTTTTACCTAAGATCATGACTTCAGTCTTGTCCCCATTTAATTTGAGCAGGTTGTTTTGTAGCAGGGATATCAGTGTGGTAGAGTGGACTGTCATTGAGTGGAGTGTCGTAGAGTCGCATAGAGTGGAATAATGGTGTTGTGGAGTGGAGTGATATAGAGTGGAGTAGAGTGGAGTACATTATCATAGAGTGGAGTGTCGTTGAGTGGAGTGTTGTTGAGTAGAGTGGAGAAGTGTGTTGTAGAGTGGAGTATCATAGAGTGAAGTGTTGTAGAGTGAAGTGTCATAGAGTGGAGTGTCGTAGAGTGGAGTAGCATAGAGTGGAGCATCATAGAGCAGAGTGGAGTTGTAGATTGGAGTGGCGTAGAGTGGAATAGAGTGTTCTAGAGTGGCATAGAATGGTGTGGGGTGGAGTGGCTTACAGTGGAGGAGTAGAGTGGAGGGGTGTGTCATAGAGTGGAGGTAAGTGGCATGGAGGCGTGTAGCTGGAGTTCTGCCGTGTTGTAGAGTAGAGTGGGATAGAGTGGAGTAGGGGTTTGTAGAGAGGTATAGAGTTTGGTAGAGTGCTGTATAGTGGAGTAGCATAGTGTGGAGTGAGTGTGATACAGTGGAGGGGCGTGGAGTGGAGTAGAGTGTCGTGCCATAGCATGGAGTGGTGCATACCATGGAGTGGTGCATAGAGGAGTGGCATATAGTAGAGGAGAGCAGAGTTGCATACACTGGAGTGACATGTCGTACAGTAGAGTGGAGTGGCGTGGTGTGTCTTAGAGTGGATTGTTGTAGAGTGTCTTAGAGTGGAGGGACATATAGTTGAGTGGCTTACAGTGGATAGGCATGTGGTAGAGTGGAGTGGCATGTAATAGAGTGGAGTGGTGTGTCATAAAGTGGAGTTATGTTCATTGTCCTACAGTGGAGTTGAGTGGAGTGTTGTAGAGTGGAGTGGCATAGCATGGCATAGAGTTGAGTGGCGAGTCATAGAGTGCCATAGAATGGAGTAGAGTGGCATAGAGTGGAGGGGCATAGAGTGGAGGGGCATAGAGTGGAGTAGAGTTGTGTAGAGTAGAGTGGCTTGTCATATAGTAGAGTGGCGTGTCAGAGTGGCTTGTCGTAGAATGTCTTAGAGTGGAGGGGCATGGCGTAGGGATTTCTAGGAGTGGGTTGACACAGAGTGGAGTGGCCTGTCATAGAGTGGAGTGGTGTATTGTAGAGTGGAGTGGTGTAGAGTGGAGTGGGTGTCGTAGATTGAAGTGGCATGTCATAGAGTAGAGTTAAGTGGCATAGAGTGGAGTGTCATACAGTAGAGTGGAGTGGTGTTTCATAGAGTAGCGTGTTGTAAAGTGTCTTACAGAGGAGGGGCAAAGAGTAGTGTGGTGTACAGTGGAAGGGCATGTTGTAGAGTAGAGTGGCCTGTCAGAGAGTGGAGTGGCATGTTGTAGAGTGGAGTAGCATGTCGTAAAGTGGAGTGGCCTGGAGTGTTGTAGAGTGGAGTGGAGTGTCATAGTGTGGAGTGGTGTGTCATAGAGTGGCATGTCATAGAGTAGAGTGGTGTAGAGTGGAGTGCCATGCTGTAGAGTAGAGTGGAGTGGTGTGTTACAGAGTGGAGTGTCGTAGAGTGTCTTAGAGTGGAGGGGCGTAGAGTGGAGTGGCATTGAGTAGAGTGGCATGTCATAGAATGTAGTGGTGTGTCGTACAGTGGAGTGGTGTGTCATACAGTGGAGTGGAGTGAAGTGTCGCAGAGGGGAGTGGCATGTCATAGAATGGAGTGGTGTGTTGTAGATTGTCGTTTATTATATAAAAAAATTGGGTTTCAATAGGTAGCGCAGTACTTTCCTAAACTGCCTCATTATTTCCTATGCGTTGCAAAAAACGTGGTAAGCTATATTTTACAGAAAAAAAATAGAAAGTGTGGTCTAAACAAGATGCCTGCCTTTTCATTTTCTAATGGCTTTGATTAACCAATAATATTGTGTTATCTCATAGTGAAGGTACCGCCGTATACCATGGTCCAATATATCACTATGTTTTTCTCCCTTATAACTTACAAACTACTGACTCAATTCATATCAAATAACAAAAAGGACCCTTTCCACACCATAATCTATATTCCTGCCAAATTTCATGTAAATCTGTTCAGCCATTTTGATGCTACATCTGTGTAAAAAGTCTATGCAAAATGCATTATGGATACATTTATGGGTTTTACTTACCTTAAATATAATGCATGGTAAAGACATCTGCGTCGTAAAGGCTGCATGGTAAGGACATGCATGGTAAAGAAATGCGTGGTAAAGTCATACAACCAACTGAAAGGCTTCTTGGAAACTAGAACAATGGCAGCTATCGAGTAGGGCTGCTGCAAAATAATTTCCAGGACCAAATTTGCAATAAAATCTAGTCACAATCCTGTCTTGTCATATTAAATATGGAACAAAGTGAATAAAAGTAGCAACTCCAGGACATGCATGCAGATTAGCAGTTGCCTGTGGAATTCTATGCTGAGACGGAACATTGGTTTCTCATAAAAGGGTTTTGGGGAGCAGTTTTCTAACTGACATTCCATATTTACATTTTTCTATAGCGACAACACACCTTTGGATTGTTGGTCCAATCTGCAAATTCCCACATACTTCCATTATTTAGTAATGTTTTCATTTCCTACTATTCAAAGATTAGAAAATACAGTATACAGCAATTGGTCTAAATTAGTTCTTGGGAGAAAGAGTTTACTTTTCAAAGCAATAGATACTTTTCAAAAGTAGATAATTGGCCCAACCTGCGAGATATTTTACACATACCATATTTATTGACCTAATCCTTACTGATTTGTGTAAAATAAATCTAAAAGGTCTGATCAAAGCTGTATTGATTTGATTTCACACACGTCACTAGTGATTATTTGTTAACAAAATGGCCGAGGAAAATTCACACTAAAAATAATTGAAGTTTGCTCAGCATGACATGGTGCCCTAATTATAAAGCCAAGTTCGGGGTCCAAACACTCCCCTCACACCCATTCTAGTTACTCCAAAGGAGTCAAACAATATGACATTGCACAATTTAATAATTTTAACAAGCAAAGTCAAACTGGTTCAAACCACAATATTGTACAAGCACATTTTCAGAATTCGCTTAATCGGTTCCACATGCAAAGCTCGCAAGTCCTACAAATGATTGCGATTAATTTGATTCAAAGCAAAGACACATTACTTATCGTTGAATGTCAAATGCCACGCATTTAAACTTTCAGATAGCACATTCTAGATTACAGCACTACAGTTAACACATTTGAAGCATTATTAAAGGAAAATAGCTTATTCGGAACATATGTTGCTGCTTGGATACTTTTACTAAATGAAACTTCATGGAGTTCAGTGTTTCCAGCGCATCGTTCCTTTCTGGATTTAGTTATTGTTTCACGTGCTTGTATATTAGCAGCTCTGGGATTTTCAAGAGTATTCAACAGATTAAGGCCCTGGTGCATCTAAATAATGGGTGTTATGTGATTTGGATTAAGTAGTACAGCGACCGAATACATCTTTTGGGAAACGTCCTTTACAACGAAGGCTTAAGAACGAAAAGCCTTTACAACGAAACCTGAATCACGAGGGTGTCATTACATCACCAATTATTACAGCGAAAGTGTTATTACAATGAACGGCATTACTACCCAAGCCACTACAACGAAATCTATTTCTCACGTGAGCAGACTTAAGGAATGGGTGGTTTTAGGGCTAAGGGTGTGGGGAGGGTTTCGCCCGGTTGCAGGATTTAGGGCTCAGGGTTGGGGAAGGAAAAGGTGTGCATTAATGACTGCGTTTTATGTTTTTTAAGTTCTATGTGTCCCACCCATGGCCAATCAGCTAGGGCTGAGGGTGTTGGGGGGTGGTTTTGCCCAGTTGCCGAATTTAGGGTTTCAGGGTTGGGTAAGGGGAAGTTCTGAAAAGGCATGTTTCGCTCTCTCATGACGTGACGCTGGAAGCATTGGCTAGTTAGGCCCACAGAATAAGCGCAGTCGGAAACAGTACTCACCCATTGCCCCACCGCATATACAGAAAGTATGAAGAAATCAGGAGCAGCGAACAAAAAAAAAACTCAAAACTCCTCATTGGTTCCCACTCACGGCCACTCAGCTATGTCAATTCTCTCAATCTATCAATCCACTCAACCCCACTCATATGGAAGCACAGCTCAGTTTCTTTTCAACAACTTAATTGTTATAAAAGTGTGCATTTAAAGGACATTCGTTGTAGCAGTACTTTTAATGAATACCAATGAGGTGGCATGATAACGGACTACTAAAAACAGGCATTATAAAGGCATTGGTGTTATTCTGCTTTAGTTGTAAAAGCCTTAGTTATAAAGGCTTTTGTTCTTCCGTCATACAACCCCTTACACCACCCCTCATCAAGGCTTACTTCCCTGTTTCAGACTAATACACCTATAGAATACGGGATGCCTCACAGCATTCTATGAGAAAGCTGGGATGCCCACAAGCCAATATGACAGGCTTACACAGTAAGGGGTTCAACACAGGATACAACAATTCAGAACCATAGTCCTCTTGTAAGATTAAATGATCACGTGTCAGTATTCATTGTGATAAGGTTAACTCACTCTCACAATTAGGAGTGAGTGGTCAATATAAGTCATTAAGCTTCTTCACAAATGCACATTAATGCATGTGCTATTCATAAATGCTTTGAGGAAAAAGGCCCCATCATGTTTCACTTCATAACAGTCATATGAGACTGTGTACTGATCCATCATATGCTGATGATGGAGTGTGGTTTTCTATATTATAATCTTCGGGTGTAATCATTAAATAACCCCTGCCATTGGTCTATGGACCTTTGTTCGTCGACAAGGAGAAGTTAAAAGGAGGAATCATCTACATTAAGTCCATGTAAATGATAAAATTATTAATGACTTTAGTACAGTCACTAAAAAGAATTTGGTGTGAACTAAAGGGTTTTGTTTGTCAATTTTAAAATGTCATCTTTTTATTCAATAAGCATTACTCTTTTAAGCATCATCATTAGAAATTATTATGATCCAGTAATCAATATTTCAATATTAGGAAAATTGCAATATTGTTAAGTATGACAGTTAAAATTGAAATAATACAGCAAGCGTGTTCTATAAAGGAATTTCCCTTATCTAAATTGTATTAGAATGTAACTAACAGAAGGCTTCAGGAAAGTTACAGCATCTGCAGTGGAAAGAAAAATGTCTTGTGCAAAACAATAGATCAGTGTGGAAAACAGGCCTTTCAATGCTAATGTATAAATTGAGGTTAATATGACATCGACAGTTAGGCTAACTTAAATCAGCACACTATTATTTCTTTTATATGCTTATATTGTCTAAGTATGATTACCTACTGCAAATGCATTCAAAATACTTGAGTTAATTAGCATAAACTTCTGCACTTTTACTTTAATATGTGTTATATTCGCAAAATGAAGAAATTCATTACAGAACTGACATGAACAATTTTTGAAGCCCTTTGACATTTTCTAGGCAATATTAACATAGTGATTTAGCCATGTGATAGCCACATCAATGACAGGAATATTTATTGTAACTTGTGGCAATTATTTTCTTTGAATCCATCAAGTAAACTCGAACATGGTTGGTTTGGAAAGATAAAATCTGTGTTTATTCTCAAATCTCTTCGACAAGAAACACATAATGTTAGCACAGGCATCGCAATCACGTTTCATCCCCACAGGGGACTTCATCAGGACAGTAAAGAACATATAATAAAAATACAATCAATATACTAAAAGACAATGATCCTAACAAATCTTTGCATAGCTTAAATCCATTATACATTCCAGAAATCACATAGAAACACTGTGAATTATTACAAATGTATGCACTCTCAAAGACAATGAAATGTGCTAAACATATCTGTCATTGTTGAAAGTAACATGGAACATCCCCATAATCATGTCTATTAATAATTTAGTCCTAGAAGAACCATCAGACAACAGAAAATAGTCCCCATATTTTGGGGTATCATCATCCCTCAATTCATTATTTTATGAAGGACCCACAATCTATTTAATCATAAACAAAACACATCAACATGAAATGTTATTAGCATTACTTACAATGTTTTTGGATGTTGAATAATAAAGTTTATCCCCAGCATTGATTCTTCACAATGTTCTGTTTCAGGTAACCAGTTCTGTGTAACAAATCACAAAAATGTATGCATTCCTTCCTAAATTCTATATTTACAACAAAACATATGCTTTGTGATGCCATCATAACACCATGGACATTGGAAAAGACAGTCCAGCTTCCAAATCTTAAAAGAAAATATTACTCTGATAACAGAAATTAGGACTACCTTATATTTTGAAGTGCCTCCCTTTGTGTGTCTACTATGATGGACTATTGAGGGGGGTTTTCTGGCAGTTGAACCTCAGGGACTGGACACCCAGGTTGATTTGATATAGTGCAGTAAGGTGTTCCCATTACTGCAATTTTCTAGTAACTGTAACAGATTAGCTAACCCCAAATGATTGTCTAAGGTTTTGGCAAGGCCATAGTGCAATGGTGCAGAATAAACCAGTGGCATAAATGTTAGCTGCCACATGTAGGTTTCAGTGCACATTTACACCAACCACATGAGTGACCAAAAAGCATGTCCTGAGGACTTGCATTTCACTCCTGAACTGATGTGAACAAGACTGCAGTGGCTTCATGTAAATGGAATCCATTTTGACATCTATCAAAGCCTTATTTGGAGAGTAGTTAAGTTACCTATAGGTAGTATTGTGGACAAAGGGTACAAAAAACAACTTTACTGCATGGGTTGCCAAATATCTGGCTAGAAAAAAGCTCCTTAAATTACCCATGCGCTGTTATAATATTTATCAAAAATCTAAATCAGTGGTGAACATACATTTGTGTTAAATATTTTGCAAAGATGATTTTATAAACAAATGCTTGTGCCTGTTTGAGTGCCTGGAAACCCATTAATTCAGTTCTGCTAGGTTCTCCACTCTCCAGTGGAAGTAATTAGCTGTTTGATAGCTAAATGTGAGTATATCATGAATAGAAATATCATCTGACATAAATATTGATTTTCTTTTATTAACTCTCATGGGGTGATATTTTTGTAAATGGTACTGAGAACAAAGAATTCAAGTCAGACAATATTCTGACCACAGTATTTCAGATCAATGTCTGTTTGATTGTCGTGTAGTTCCTATTAATCCATAGGATCTGCACGTTTGTGGACAACATAAACTTTGGGTGAGATGCTTAGACTTGTTCCATGCACCCCCATAGTATATGTTGGCCTAGAGGCCATCTAGCTCACAGTGCTATCGTAAGACCCCCTAACCCAAACAGGGAGCGAATGGTTTCTGGCAACCACTGAACATGACAACCCTGACCCCTCAGGGATCATGGTAACAGATCTAGAACCCTCTCGCTTAGTCACTCGTGCACTCTTGTTCTCAGAGAAATATACAGAGAATACACAATGGGATGTTTTCAATATATTTATTGAACCAACGTTATTCTCTTATAGAATACATGTGCTGCGATAATCAGAAGACAGAAGCATATGAAAGTGATTACAAGCACCGAAATAGTGAATAGCAGATATAGTTCCCCCATGGTGCTAAAACAGTGTGTATATGCAGGCATATAAAACAAGGTAATAATCAGACGTACTCCTACTATGCAATCCCTACGCTATGTGTGTCTAGAGTGAATGTAGGTGTATGGCCAAGAATCCCCCCATGGGATGATCCAATCCCATTACCTGGCAGGAAAGAATGTAGGACCCCGTCTTGGTTACGAACTGGACACCCCTCACAGAGATGTTAGGCAGCTGCTTGGCAAAGCCTCAGCATGCAGGGACCCCTCGATGTCAGCTAAAGTGTCTCTTCTGCTAACCCCCAGAAATGCTTCTTTATTCATAATAAAAAACATCTTTGTGATGTATATGCAGATTAGCATTGTTATGGAAATGCAGATAGTCCTGTCGCCCTGTGGGTGACTATAGAATGACATTTGTGCAGTGTGTGTAAAGGCCTTGTACTCAGTTTTCTAGGCATCATGATAATGTTGCACAAAGCCAGATGTGTAAGCAAAAGCAGTTTCAGAGAAACTAATCCAACATTGTCACACACGCAAATATGTGCAAAAGATCACAGTAAAATGTTATTCTGCAGAAAGAGAACAATGTAAGAAAAATGTGCAGCGTTGCTACATGGGCCTAACTCATGCCATTAACATGATAAGGAGTGGAAAACCCTTCCAGGCAGTAAGACAATAAGCCTGGGTCTGCTTTTAGGATGAGTGGGAGTACCTCTTACTGGCTATTATCTTGAAATTTAGGCGATCAATGGACACAAATAGTTTAAAAACATATCAAAGACAACAAGAGCTCCTTATATCAAATCTTCAGTAATGGGTACAGCACTTGAGCAGCCACCAATAAAATCTTCAATTACATTCACACAGTCCTAGTTAAAGGAGCCACCTACTTGCAAATCCTGTTTGGTTTATGTGACATTCAATACGATCGATCAAGTCTGGCTCATTCAGATTTGGGAGTATTGCGTGCACATTGGAGGTGAGATATGGAAATTATTTGCTTAATTCTTCACAAACAGAATCAGTGAGGCTTGGAAGGCATGCATTAAAGACTTTCCCCATGACTTCAGTCCTAGCTGTGATACTCCTCCATTGGTATAAGGAGCCTTTAATTGGTACATAAAACACACAAAAGGTGATGGAAGAATGCTTGCAATAAGTCTAACCACTGGCAATGGCACTGGATAGCATTCCAGCCCTTTGTTCTTTTGCCCACCATGACACCTCAGATTAGACCGAGCTATATGCAAATCATTCTTGATCCTGCTCCAGTAGGAACAGCCCAGCCTAAACTGCCAAGCTCCTCTGAATAATTGCTACTGGTCAGACTTGTTGCAAGCATCCTCCCATCACCTTTGTGTGTTTCATGTACAGCCCTTAGTGGCCAAGAGTTTGCACAGACATGTGTCCCTTACTCTCTGTACCACTGGAACCTAGCTACACCTGGCAGAAGAGCCCCAATCAGGGCAGAACTAGTCCTGGGTTGTTTATGTTCCAATTCGGGAGGACCTGGCTTGGCAGTGAGGACTGGACTGTTCCTACTGGAGCAGTGTCAAGACTGATTTGCATATAGCTGGGTCTAATCTGATGTGACATGGTGGGCAAAAGAGTGATGGGCTGGAATGCTACCTCGAGTGATTGACAGTGATAATACTTATTGAAAGCATCAACCTTTTTCGTGTTTTCCTTTAATTGATGTACAGAGGCTATTTACCAATATACAAATAACACCCAGCTATACAGGAAAATCTCCTCCATGCAAGATGTTTGTACCATGAAAAAATGACTACAGAAGATTCAAAATTGGATGTCATCCTATTTATTCAAACTAAATCCAGAAAAAAATGAAATACGCACCAACAAGCACACTAAGCATCAGTGAAATACTTATCATCAAGCTGATGCCATGCATAAATGTGACACCCCACAGCACCATCCTCAGAACAATTTCTGGACTTGTGGAAGAACAGAAGGAAGACTGCTCCTATTGTTTGAGACTGGTGAGGGGACCTGAATTGGCCTACTCCCACTTGTACCCAGGACAAAAAGGTGAACTCAACGTCGTTTGGCTGACTTCCTGTGTACCTAAAGGGAAACAACAACCTGTAAGAGGCCTTTTCTCTGAAGTTCCCAGCTGACTAGTAGCAACTAGACCTGGACCTGGCCCTGTCGGTGGCCTCGGCTAGAGTGAGTCTTGCCCCCCAAGTGCTGTTCAGCAGGTCCTGGGACCCTTGGCCGTGTCCTGCTGGACTTCTCCTAACATCTGTGAAAAGTTGAAACCCACATAATATTTGACATCCAAACCGCTGGAGGACTGCGGCCAAGCACCCAAACCAATCGGCCAAGGCGTAACTTCGCTAGGCTGAAGAAACTGGTGTCTCCTGCTTGGAGCTTCTCCGCAGCAGCAACTGTTTCAGTGGGCCCTCAGTGAGAAGGTAACTCGCACCGTGGAACTCATCCTAGGATACAGCCTAAACCTTGTCCTGCTGGAGGATTCTGAACTCCGAATATAGAAATTTTGACTAGACAAAGTCTTGAGCACTATCTGTCGAATGAAAGGTCTGCTATGGGTGAAAAGGTGAATTTTTCTGCTATGAGCTTTTCCTGCCCAAAACAATGGTTTCAGCAAGACCTCATCCAATGGCTATCTGGCCTTGTGGAGTTCCTCTGGTATCTAGCCAGGAAACTTGTCCCGCTGGAGGATATCAGATTCCATTTCAGAGAATAAATCCCAAGTAAAATCTCCAACATGTACAAACCTACTTCATTTATTCAACCTGCGCTCCATCACAGTCAGCCTGAAATCACACCTAGGTCACGGTCAACTATGACCATTGACTATAATTGATGCTTTACTTTTTCTTTGCGTTTCTTCACTTAAATCTTTAAAAATTCATATCTCTGGTTCCCCTTATTGGGGTTTTATCATTTGGTGGCATTTTGCTTATTAATTGTTTCTTTAATTTTATAATTTGGAATAGGATTTATATTATGTTGTGTTTTTTGCCATTAACTATTTTGATACTTTTAAATGCTTCACATATTTTCTTTATGTTAAGTCTGTCTGCTCTGAGCCATAGCTACAAGGGGTCAGAGACCTTTGACTGGACCTTACAGATTAGTGACTTTATCACATGTGGTGAACTACCATCCACCCCAAATAATTATTCACTTTCTTACAATTCGGAAGTATAGATTTGCTATTCTTACTCCATACGTACTTACCTTGATGAAATATTGGTAGTCCATATTGTGAAGCCGATTTAACATGAGTCAATATTATAACTTCAATATTATGACTCCCCACCTCATGACAAACAACTATTTAGAACCTTCCTTGTACTTAAGGGTTTTATGGCGTCAGAGGGCCTTTGAAGTGTTTTGCTTCCAGCCAATATGTTGATACCATCAGCAGGGGTGAGCTTGGCTTTGGAACAAGCCAGTGTTGGTTTTCACAGGAAGTTTGCTTATCTAACTAGGGAAGATCTGGGTTTGTCTATCTAACTAGGGCAGATATGGGTGTGAATTCTGGATACTGGCCTCGGACACTCAATGATTTTGTAAAAACCCTAGTGCAATGTCCCAGAGTAAAAACAGGTAGTACTGAAACAGTAGGCTGCTTTGGGCCTGGGACACTATTATCATTGGATTAGGAGCTGTTTTCCAGTCACTCGGTATTGAGCCTTATAAGAAAAGCCTCCCACCACCAGCTCAACAGAACAGAACTGAATTTGACAGATGCAAAGAAGAGAATGTCTCTGTGGCCTGCATGTAGAAGGACTGAGTGAATTCTGCTTCAACTTGCACCCATGTTCTGAAACTGCTATTGAGGCTCAGACCAGCTGGCCTCAGAAAGTCTCAGGAAAATGCAACACTGGAGGATTTCTGCCAGGGTAAATTTTCAATTTCAAGCTCTAAAAAATGATTAAGTCCAAAGATAAAACTTAAGAACAAGACAGCAAATTTACCCCAGAAGCAATGTGCTCTGAACAGTTAAACTCTCTCTTTAAGCTTTTAGTGCCCAAACTGAAGACTTCAGCAAGACTTTGGAAAACAATGATCGGGCTTCCAGATATGTTCACTGGCTTCAATAAAAAAGGGGCTTCAATAAGAGAAGACTATACATTTTCTGAGACCCTGCGGACAAATCACCGGTATGCCAGGGGTTTAGAGACCATGGCCTTTCCCACCCTGGCAGTGAACCACCACCTTGTTTAGATATCCCCACCTGCCAGGTGAAGATCTCTGTGCTGTGTGCGCACTCTGCAAACTTTTTATTAGTGAAAGCAATCTCCCAAATTGGGAGTTTGTTTTCTCAGTAAAAAATATAAATGGCGCCAAAGCGCAGAGACGTTTCTCCTTGTGTGTGGGTGCCATTCTCCATTTTCCCTGCCCTGATGGCCATGCCTCAGCAAAATCAGTGATGATAATCCCACCCTCAATAGGACAGGGTGACAACCACAATGACCAAGTAGCAGACAAACCACTAGATCAGGTGCTATAGTCAGCAAAGCCAGCTGAGGATCCTTTGCCAGTAACCCATGTGTTCCCTTACCTCTAAACTGGATGGAAACTGATGGGTTAGGGAAGGTGGGAGGACTGCTACTTTAAAGAGTCCCTCCTTTCTGCTAAACTCTAAAAAAGGCCTACGCCCTACAGTGAAACTCATACTGGTGCAATTTGCTAGGCTTACCTAGCCCATGCTCCATCCCATTCAGTCCCAAGTTTATTTACCTAATTAGTTTTTATGGGCAAAGCCTCAAAAACATACATAAAAATTGTTTTAAAACATTTTAAAAAAGGATAACATTTAACCATTATATTTGAGAAATTAATGCATTGTTTTATATTGCTTAAAAGATTTCCGAAGCAATAGCAACTTCAAAATCCAAGATATGGTCTTCTAAATTCAGGGCATCAGTAGATATGATTTAGAAAATGTATAATTTATTGCATAGTTACACAATCAAATTGTGCATAGGTTTAGATCCACCACAAGTAACACTTTGTGTCTTTTGACACTTAATTTAAAAGCATTAGAAATTCCTCCGTAGTTCTCTAAATCGGATTTTAAGGATCTGGGCCCATTTTGTTTATCAGTGTTTTCTCATTTTTGCTCACTTGATTCAGGAATTTTATTGGTTTTGTTTCTTGTCTTTAATATTTTTTTGATGCTTCTTTAACACTTAACACACATTTCTGTGGGGAAGCCCTTTCTGTTTTGTGCCGTAGATACTAGAAGTTAACCAAAGGTTTTTCATTAAACTGCTATTTGGCCTAGGAAGTCCCTAACTCAGCTGCAGCCCTTCAGGTAAGAGCGGTGGGGCCGGGTGGGGGGATTTCTACAGAGGACGACGAGGGAAAATTAATTATTTATTTAATTTTCCCTCGTTGTCATCTGTCGAATCCCCCCCCCCAAACCGGGCCCCACTGCTCTTACCTGCATGTGCCGTGACTGCCCTAACTTAGTGTATCGTTCATCCAAGTTAACCCAGAATCTCAAAGCTTTGTTGAAGAAAATAGGGACCAACGATTCCAAGTGGAACTTAATGGCAAATGCTCGTCAAATGACCTGATGTTGGCACAGAGAAATATTTCCCAAACTGTGGGTCGCGACTCAGTGGTGAGTCCCAAGCTGATTTTTGGTGTATTGGGAAAGTCCAAGCAATAAATTAAGATTCAAGTCGGGGGAGACGCCGACTCACGAAGCGGGAACCCGTGCTTACTAAGGTTCCATCGCTTTCTTGACTCAAATAATCGTATAAGGAATGCTACTTAGCCCTGGAAACATGAGGGCCTAGGGAGTTATAGGGACGCACCACCGACCAGGATACTGCAGGGTTGGAGATGATGACTCTTGATACACTGGAGAAATCAATACGATAAACTATTACGCCCTGATGAAGTCCACAGGTAGTGGACGAAAAGCGTTGGCTGTTTTTATGTTATTCCTATGAAGAATAAAGAATACTTTGGATACAGTATGAACGGAATGGACTAACTCATTTTGGAAACTCTTTTTTGCAGTGCACTACACATTTGTGGTTCAAATTGTTTTGGTCCTTGGATCACTCTCTGGAAACAGCGGGAGTAGTGGATGTGCACGGCAAGTTGCTTCAAACTATTGTACTCTAGGCTCAATTTGGGAAACTGGGAGGGAGGTGTGGTTGCTATATAGGCTCGCTGTTTCATTGTTGTTTGTAATACATTAAGATGTCTTTATATTCTGTGTTGGTCTTGTCACATTTTCTGGTACTTCAAAGACAGAGGTCAAATGTAAGACATTATCTTCTGACAAATTGCGTCTTAATCTTTTAAAATGGGATACGTGTTTTCTTTCTCTGACAGCTGAAGTGATAGGAGTTTTTAAGGTGAAATATGTGACAATCTTGACAGAGTACAGGGACTGTGAAATGAAAGGCTGTAGGAGATCCTGTTTTTGCAACACACTATAAAATGTAAATAACTGTAAAGGAACTGCATGCATTTATCAGCTGGGGAAGCAAAAATGAAGTACTTGTTTTGTAATTTTTAGGTGTGCTGGAGATTGTAATGGGATCAAAACAAATTAAGACACTTTACTTGTTGATGCCCACATGATAAATAGTCACAGAAACCCGATCTCCACACATTATCATTTGAGTGCTATATACTTTTATAAGTAAAATTGTATGTCTACGCAAAGTTATTTGCCGTTTCAATGGAAAATGTGTTGTCTGTAAATGACAATGCGCTACCACACAATACTTTAGTTCCATTAAAAAAAAAATCGCTGCTCCTCATGTCCATTACGGGTAGGCTGGTTGTGTAAGTTTGCCGTTTTACAAAATTGGTTGTGGTTCTAAAAAGCTTGGGAACCACTGGCATAGACCATTAACAACATACAAGACAAATAAAGAAACTAAAACCCCCACACTCAACTGCACAAGGTTGTCAATTGATTAAATACACATTGATTGCCAGAATATCAACATGTGGATCAATCCAGAGGTACATCTACTCTCCCCACTCTAATAAAAGAAAACACTCCATATGAAAATAACACCAGATGCAACAAGCAGGGACAGATGTTTGTGGCAAACACAATCATGTAGTAAACGCCAAGTGAGAGGAAGACGATGATAATAATTGCAAAATAACATGGCAAACAAGTAAGCAGTATAAACAACAGTTTCCTACATCAGCACAAGAATGACAACACTTGCATTATTGCAATCATACCACAATTTGCAGACAGAATCTCTGTGTTTTGTGAAATTCATTTGAAGAGGAATTGAAGAATACCCACCCACCACTAACTGCCCACTGTGAACACAGAATGAAAAGCATGATTAACAGAACATAGTTACTATACCTTAAGAGAGTAGAAGTACCACATGGCAATTAGGACAGAGAGTATTTTTAATTAAACCAAAGTAATTGAACTAAGTTCTGTAATTTTGCATTACTCTTGTCATGCGAAATTACTGAAATTACGTGATTACGCCTGTTCAAGTAATTAAGAGTAATTTGGGACACAAATCCTACCTCAGGAGAACAGGAACAATAAACTTAGAGAGCATGAGGGGCTGCTGCTGTTCATGTCCTGTTGCATTCAGCACTATTTTCTTAGTTTTCTTAGTGCAAAATGCATTTCTGGCCCATTTCGGACACAAGGATGCATGTTTTGATAAGAAAATAGTGCTAAATGCTGGATTATGCTTCTTACATAAGTACGAATAATTATGCCTAACTTTTTGGTAAATATGCATAATTACGCTAGAAGCAATTACGCGAGTTTCCTCACTCCTAATGGCAATGTGACTACTGCTAGCACGCATGCCAATCAGCTTCTTTTGTTGAAAGAGTAAGGCACAGCACATAGTAGGGGCGTAGTCATACAATGGGAAACACTGCCTTACTTCACTGATCACGAATATATCCAGATTTACTTACTAACAAAGAACACATCAAGCATCGACAGCAGACTACCAAACACTTAAACAAATGCCAAATGTGGATAAATTAGGCCAGGTTTGTGGAGACACAGCTGCTTTGTTACAGATTCCCAGCGAGAGTCCCTCGAGACAACCTTCACATATTGCAATTCTCCATCAGCAAAGCAATCTAGCACTTACACAGATACACTCAAGCCCATTGCTGCACATTGTATCACCTTTTCCCCACACATAACAGGAGCGACCCTTAGATGATATGTGTCTCCACAATACAACAAACCACCATGGAACCTGTTACCCACCCCCACAATGCAGTGTTCATTAGTGCAGGCATCATTGATTTACATGTCTGCATTAGTGATCTGCAGGAGACAAGGCTATGTCCTAAAGGCAGGTGTCTTGCTGCATGAATGCTTCAAAATAGCAACCCCCACCAATGACACATTGGCACACTCAATCAGAAAAAAACAGATGAAAGGACACCCGAGCTCCCACAACTGAAGCCCCATAATGAAAGTTGTGTGGCATTTTATTAGCTCTGGACAACCAAATGTGCCACTGAAACTCAAATGCCTGGCAGCTTGCTGCATGCAGATTAAAAGTCAACATGCACCTTTCTTAGGAGCAGTGGGGCATAAAATAATTATTTTGGTTGTTTCCACAAAAGGCTCGCCCATGATCATTCAGGTGACCCTCACTGTGTCTCGAGGTTGTACTTGTGCATCACAGCAGACCCCACAGAGACTTCCACATGCATAGGGATGTATGCGACAAGGATCAAATGTAATGTACAGAAAGCGGAATACCTCAGTGGCACGAATGTTTACGGAAGCGTGAGGTATTGACAGCTCTAGAGCAAGTGCGAATGGTGTTTGTGTCATCATTTACCTATCTGGAACAATCGCATACATTGGTGCTGGTAGTTTGAGGGACAAATATGCAAATGTATGTGAAAGCGACATAGAAATTAAGGGGGCATATCGTACTCTGCAGAAGATATGTATAATATAGTGTTTTCTGTATTGGTGTGCAAGCGATGTGCCTGAAAATGTATAAGATGGCACCTCTGTTTGATGAGAGTGTATGTGGATGAGCGTGATTCTCATGTGCAAGCACGACCAAAAAAGCTGACTTGTGGGTTAGAGCAGTTGACACTAGCATCTCCAATTGCATTTTAATCAGCAGCAAGCTCTTCCACCACTCTTTACTACTTAATTTTTCTGGCAGAGAGTTGATCTATTTATATAGCTACCTCACTTCACCTCTAAGTGTATCTGTTGCTGAAGGAATTTTTGTTGATCAACCCCCTGTTGCTCTTAGAATAATTGGTGATAAATTCAAGAAAACCAAGAAAAGTAAAAAAAAAAAAAGCACAGCACATTGGTGTCCAAGGTTCTACAGGTCCTTCAGAAATGTTCTCAGATGCACCCAGAACAAGTTCACTTTGTAAACTAAGGAGTAAAATAGATTTTCCCTCCTTGATTTGCAAGATGAACTGGGTGACATAGTGATTATATTACCTCTTGGGTTTCTTTAGTACTATTTACCAAAAACAATGTTGGTTTTAGTGAGAGGAGCGTGTTAGATGTTGTGGAGCAAGCCAGTATGCTTGATGTGGCTTGCAGCTGGAACCATTAGGGGGAATTTAAGAGGTTGCCACGCCGAGTAAGAGCTGGAGAAATAACTAAGAAGACACAAAAAAAGATCAGCTATAGCTTAAAGTGGGCTTTAAGCTATAGCTGGAACATTGTTGGCATCTGAGCACTCAGTGTTAAGCTTGGATTCTCGTTTACATATAGGGAATGGATGCTGTGTTACTACTGTGTTGCCATATTAATCCTTAACCTTAATCTCCCCACACAGCTTTGAGATTCAGAAAGTGTTTCAATGGCAGTCAAAAATTGTTTGATCTGATAGTTTTGATATCCTCATGACCCCTCTGTCTCTCTCAACAGGAAGATGTTGTAAATGAAGGAGAACACAGTGTTGTCACGAGTGTGTTTACAGAGCTGTGGACTCCCACAAAAATCGTCAGGATATGTGTCTAGGCCGTCATCCAGGGCATGAGCATGACATCATGTAGACCTATGAAGTAGTAGTTACATGCTTATTCTCTTTCCCCAATCCATGATTATGGCCACCTTTCATTGAACTATATTCTTGGATACCACTCCTTCAACTTACTGCTAACCTTCTACATTCCATTAACTACTTATTTTGTTCCATCCTTCCACTTGATACGATTTTGTCCCTTAACCTGTTTATATTCCTGTAGTGCAGCCTTCATGAGTTGACATGTTATTTCAGGCATTGTACTCTGCACTATCCCACCATGCTGTCTTAGACATGGTTTCTAGTCCCTCTTCACTCTCACCTACAGCCTATCATGTGTATCCTGTAGACATACTCACCTTATTACTCTGTCTCAGGCACCCCTCATGTTTGTTCTCTTATCTGGCGAGACCCCAGCCCCTCATCCTTTTATGTTTTGCCTCTGATATCCCTGTAGGCATCTGGTGTTTCCTCCTTGGCATGGATTGTCTTTAACTAAGAGTCCCCTCTATTAGACTTCAGTCGTTATCTGTACCACCAACAGCCATGTACACTGTGTTCTGAAGTTAAGATCTCATCCTGTTTAAGGGTTTTCTGGGATTCACTGGGAAAGAAAGGCCACATGGGACAGGGAGGGGATTCACTGGCTACAGTAACCCTCTCGGTTGGCAAGGTACACCACTTCTGAACTATAGGCTTACAGGTATCATTGCTCCTACTGTTTGAATGTGTTCTTTCTCTTAAGCAATCCTAGTACTTCGTGCACACTTAACTCCCTCTCTATAGATGATGCGAGTTTTAATTTGCTCAAACAGTTTTTGCCACCTGCTGCTACTTTTGTAAAGTTGCTTTTAGGCAATCTGTTTGAGTTAATTGTCCTGTTCTTCAAGTTCGTTTTGCTTGCTTTGGCCAAACATTCCATCTTGTTGTTGTTTTCGGGGGTAAAGTGTGCTTTTAATGGCCTGCATCGTTTGACACTTTTCTGATGTGTTTTATTTGGGGTTTCAGGTAGGATCGTTGAATGGATACAGTACTTCGCGGGGCTTTCTTATGATAATTTTGTTTGGATCCTTCCTGGCAAATTGGTTGACCTTGGTGGAGACCTTCGAGTGGCTTCCTCCCTAATGAGGTCTTCAGGCAGCATTTTATTTCATGCCTGGTGTACCGACATAGTCTACAGGCTGCGTGGGAGAGATCTAGATTCAAACACTCCAACGACTACGCATGCTAACTACAATTAGGCACTAGGGGCAGATTTACAAGCCCCTTGCGCCACTTCTTGCGTCACTTTTAACATGGGAAAAGTGACGCTAAAGTGGCGCAAGGAGCTGTAAATAAGCCCCTAGGTAATTAGCAATCACTAGGGTAATCTTAAGAGGACATATGCATATCTGTGAGACTATTCAAAATAAAACAGGGATAATTGTACAGGAAAACAAAACGAGCAAAATATAGAAAGACCTCTGAAAAAGATGCACATAGAGGGAGTTTATCCAAATAATATGTGTGATTGTCATTTTAATATCAAAAGTTCTTCCCTTCGGACTGCATATGTCTTTAGAGTGTGACTATAGGGCGATGTTCCCACTCTGACCCCGGGTTTGGAGCATTAATGATGATACTTGGGTAAGGAACATAATTTCGCTACATTTGTAGAATTCTTTGGTTTGATTTAATGAGTTGAAAAGGAAGACTAGACGAAGGTAGGTTTGCTAGCATCCTTTATTTACGTCCGGTCTCCCAGCTCCCCGGCAGCAACTGCCGAAGCTCCAGCATTCTGTGTTCCACGCAGGGAACGCTAAGGTGCACGAGATCCCAAAACACAAGATCCCAACACACCCCCCTTCCTTCACATGGCAAACAAACAAAAGAAAACAAAAATAAACCAAGCCAAGGTATAAGAGAAGAAAACAGAAACCAACATAAATAGAATGATTGGCACAAATCTGGTGGGAGCAGCCCTTGCTCTAGAAGAGCTTTTCCCGGGGAAACTATTAAAACAAAGTGTATGGTGCTGCTTTAAGGGGTATTATGTCCCTTGGTAGCTGAGTAACTATATGTCCCTAGGCACCATACACTTTGTTTTAATAATGACAGAGGGATCACCTTAATAAAAATTAATCACTCTCCCTCCAGCCATTTTTTAATACACCTTCTAGGACTTCACTGCCACTTACACCCACGCACCCATATGGCTTCATCAAATATCTCCGAAAAAGAGACCCTTCGGGGGACCCGTAGGGCATTGCAGCGCCGGCCCGACAAGGAGCAAAAGCCCAATGATGAAGCACGACATCCTTCAGGGTGTCTGAGGGCATCAAGATGAGGACACACTGCCCCCCACAATTAGAGTAGCACACGACAAGGGTACCTATTACTTCCCTTCTCTCTCTCTCTACTTAGGAACGGTGACTCCCTTTTGGTATATGTTTAACTTCGGGAGCATGGGTCACCGGACCTTTTGAATAGCTCCTAGAGTCCCCCTCTTTTGATAAATAGGATATTTCTACAACACAATCCGACTGTAAGGAGGGAGAGAACAACATTAGTAACATATTATCTTCATCTTCTTCCCCAGGATCAGCAAACTCTTCTTCAATGGTTTTCACAGTTTGCAACGGCCCCTTGAGCGCTACAGTAGATTTACATACACGCGCCAAGTGTCCCTTTTTCCCACATTTAAAGCAAGTTTGGGTTACAGCAAAACAAAACTTAGAATTCCCTAGGTGTGACTTGCTCCCACAACGATAACAAGAGAGGTCACCCTTCTCGAGTTTGGGTTTGGACAGGCTAGCAGCTGGTGTGTGAATGCGAGGCACGGTCATGTTGGTTCCTTTTATGGATTTGTTGTTGTTTTTGGAGCTAACCATCTTAACTTCGTTTGATGGCGCAGCCCCACTCATTTCTTTCATACAAAGCTGGGAATGCTCAATGCTTCTAGCTAAAGTGAGAGCGGTTTCTAAGTCTGGATCTTCAGAAGATACGAGTTTTTCTTGAATCTTTCTATTGCATGTGCGTTCAATTAGTTGATCACGGATTATCTCGTCCCTAAATTCCCTATAATTGCAAGTGGCAGCCAGAGTTCTGAGAGCAGCTACGAAATCATCAATGGATTCACCAGGAATCTGGGCACGTTGCAAAAATTTGTGACGCTCCAGTACTATATTTCTTTTAGGATTGAACCTCTTGTCTAGTGTTTTGATAAGTGAGGCATAGTCGTCCACAATTGAAGAATCACCATCATCGCCTCCACTTACATGTGTGTTCACAAGCTCCAGGGGTAAAGTCTTTAAAATAGTTCTCCCTTCGGAACCCAAATTGTACACCAGTAAGGCTTTCTTCTTTTTTGAAGTAAAAGTGTCTCCATCTATTGCCTCAAGATTAAGCCTGGGCGGTGAACTACGCTACGCTCGCGGAGCTGGCGTAGTCTCGGTAACTTCGCGATTCGCGTAGAACGCGAAGTTACCGTACACTACGCAATTTGCGGCATAGCGTAGCTGTTTTTCTTCTTCGCGCGCTGAATATACGTTCTCGCGCGCGCGGTAATGACCTACCGTGATTCTGCGTTCGCCGACGCGACTTCCTATCCGTTCGCGGGCGCCACGAGATTTGAAATCCGGCCGCACAATCCCGCGAGAGTGTGCGAACGCGAACACGTCATTCGGACACGCGATCTGACTTCCGGCGGCAGTGTTGGTAAGATCGCGATCCCGAACACGAAGAAACTACAATCTGGCGAAGAATATCTCTCGAGCATCATAAAACATTCTCGAAAATGATGATTTTGCTCCAAAAACTCCTCAGATTGTGATTTGGCTGTAGTTTTTGTGCAAGGAGTCCTTTTTTAAAACTTTTTTTCCAAGAGGAAGGAAGTGCCCCTGATTCTCAAACTTCCTGTTCCTGTTCCTGTCCAGCAGGCTCCTCCCAGTGCTTTGTCCATGTGCTGTTCACTTTCATTTGGATTTGGAGCTGGAAGGATCACTTTTTGTGTCTGTCTGCTGCATCATATCATTGGATTGGATTTGAGGACTCTTGGATTTGAGATTTTACAAGTAAGTTGGAGAATTGGTGTACTTGTTTGTTTGATTGGGGCTTGTGTGTACCTACATTTTTTGGGGGATTTCCATCTTTTTTTAATTTATTGTTGTGGCCTGTAGTTTTGGCAGGGGCCTAGTTGTTTTTCTTTGATTGGAATTTCAGCCAGTAGGCCCAGACTAGAGCCAGAGGTACCCATGGGTGCATGTTTCTGTGGTGTCTGTTGAATTTAAACATCATGTAGGGCATGCATGGATGGCATTGGATTGATTTGCAAAATGTGGGTTTTGGGGTGGTATTTCAGTTTTTGGGTGTTTGTTAAATAAATAGGCCTTTTCAGCCAGTAGGTAACCCTGGGCATTCAGCTCGCGGACTTTGGGCAACTCCGCACTGCGCGACAACGCGGACTTACACTTTGTATCTTCTTCGCGCGCTCAATATACGTTTTCGCACGCGCGATAACGACTTTTTGTGACGATCGCGATGCCGAACACGCAGAATTTACAATCTGGCGAAGAATATCTCTCGAGCATCATAAAACCTTCTCGAAAATGTTGATTTAGTTCATTTTGCACAAAAAACTCCTCAGGTTGTCATTTAGATGTAGTTTGGTGAGAAAGGAGTCACTTTTTTTTTGTTTTACAATTTTTTCCAAGAGGAAGGAAGTTGCCCAGAGTCTCCAACTGCCTGGTCCTGTCCTTTGTCTTCACTTTTTTGTTATTTTGGGTGGCCTGGCCATGTGGGTGGCGGCCATTTTGTAAAGCCAGGCATTGTGCTTTTGCCATAGGCCTGCATTGTCTGTCTTGTGTTCCTTTTCTTGTTGTTGTGGGTGGCCTGGCCATGTGGTGGCGGCCATTTTGTGGGACCAGCCACTGTGCTTTTGCCATAGGCCTCCAAGCTTGCGGCCTAGTCTGCCAGTAGGCCCGGAGGTAGTCATCCTCATGGGTGCATAAAAACTGTTTCTGTGTTGTCTGTTGAATTGTAACATAATTTAGGCCATGGATGGCATTGGATTGATTTGCTAAATGTGGGTTTTGGGGTGGTATTTCAGTTTTTGGGTGTTTGTTAAATAAATAGGCCTTTTCAACCAATAGGTAACCCTGGGCATTCAGCTGGCGGACTTTGGGCAACTCCGCACTGCGCGACAACGCGGACTTACACTTTTTATCTTCTTCGCGCGCTCAATATACTTTTTCGCGCGCGCGATAACGACTTTTTGTGACGATCGCGATGCCGAACACGCAGAATTTACAATCTGGCGAAGAATATCTCTCGAGCATCATAAAACCTTCTCGAAAATGATGATTTAGTTCATTTTGCACAAAAAACTCCTCAGGTTGTCATTTAGATGTAGTTTGGTGAGCAAGGAGTCACTTTTTTTAGTTTTACAATTTTTTAACGAGGAAGGAAGTTGTTGGGTGGCCTGGCCATGTGGTGGCGGCCATTTTGTGGGACCAGCCACTGTGCTTTTGCCATAGGCCTCCAAGCTTGCGGCCTAGTCTGCCAGTAGGCCCAGAGGTAGTCACCATGGGTGCATAAAAACTGTTTCTGTGTAGTCTGTGGAATTTTGACATCATTTAGGCCATGGATGGCATTGAATTGAATTGCGAAATGTGTTTTTTTTTGGAGGGTCTGACTATTTCACTTTTTGGGTGTGTTAAATAAATGCCTTTTTTGCGTGTGTACTGTGTAATTATAATTGTGTTGTTGTAGTGGTTGTCTAACTTTCAAAAGTGTTTTTAGCCATGTGGATTTTAGTTTTTGCATTAAAGCTGTGTGTGTTTTATAAGGCATCCTTTGTCTGCCCATATATAGGCCTGCTTCAGTTCATTGTTTGCCGTGCCTTGTGCCTGTGAGTCACCATGTTGCTGGGGGCCATTTTGTTGTGGTAGTTAGTAGTGTGCTGTTTTTGCCACATAGGCCTGCATGTCTTTCCATTGTTCCTCTTGTCTTACTGCTTCCAAATCCATCGCCATTGCCAGCTGCAGCTCCCTGATGCTGCTATATAATACATCCCACGTGATGCACAAATTTAGGCCAAACATGCTCCACTACATTTTAGTTTTTGTTCTTTACTATTCTTATTCTTCCAGAGTGTACACTAGCACTACACAGTAGCCAGGAAAGCCCTGGCCTTGTTGTCAACATCTCATAAATGGCTACACTGTGTGTTGTTGTTCACAGAGTTTCTGAAATTTAATAATTGAGGCCACCACACACTAAGTTCTATATTATATTTGTTTGATTTGTGCTATGTTTGACTGATGTTCTGGCTTTTTTGCTTTTAGGTGCACAAAGACTGAGGAGGAGGTGTGTCATCATTGCCCGTTGCACTGCCAGACAGACATCCTGCTGCTGTACACACAACGTGACGTGTGACCTGACCAGACATCTCTGCAACTGAGTGCTGCTGACATCTGAAGAAGATGGGCCCAAAGAAAGCAGGTACCAGGTCCTCCAGTACAAAGAAAGTTGCTATTGAGAAGAAGGAACAGAAGAAGGAAGTGACACTTAAGTCTGGTGTGCCGGCCAATACCTTTTTTGGTCCAAAAAAAATTATGCCTGCAGCAGCGGTGTCCGGGGGGCAAGCTGGGGGCAGCACCTCCGCATCAGTGAGCCCAACCCACCAACCCAGGGCCAAGCACATGAGTGTGGAAGAGGTAGCCAGCCTAATGGTGGAAAGCAGTGATGCTGAGCCAGAGATAAACTTATCGCTATCTCAAAGTAGTACCCAATCAACGCAGGAGGAAACACAACAGATAAGTGGTCAAGAACAACAGCCGCAACCACCGCCCGCAATAGTAGTTGTTGTTCCTCCTGAAGTAGGGGCAGGTCAGGAAATTGAGCCTCATGCAGAGGTAGAAGAAGAAGCCACTCATTCAGAAGATCCATTGTCTTCCAAATCTCCAGCAAGGAAAAGGAGGGGTAGTCCAAGTTCTTCGCCAAGCCCCCTTCTGATGATCTAGATGCCACTTGGAAGCCACAAACTGAGTCTGAGAGGGAGCCACGTTCCAAGACCAAGCTAGTGAAAAGGAAGGTTCCAGAAAGCCTTACACTTATGGAGGTCGATGTAGAACAGCAGGATGATGATGATGAGCCAGTCATCACGAACATCACTCCTGGCCCCGAGGAGATGGAGACCAACATTATTACCCTATCCAAAATGGCTGCGAGGGATGTAGCACGCATACCTCCACAGGTAACACCAACACGACCTACAGCTTCCATATTTGCATTAGCAAAGGCCCGGCAGCGACCTACATCCAGCACAACCACCACCTCAGTAGGAGTAGGTAGTGGTACAGCAGCACAGAGTCAAATTCAACACACACCCTCCAGTTCATCCGGCATTGGAAGTGGCACCTCCAGCAGGAGGCCAAAGTTAAGCTCCCCAGTTTGGGACTTCTTTACGGTTAGCGAAAAGGAGGAGAACATTGCTATATGCTCCATTTGTAATAGCTCTGTTAGTCGTGGTAAGCTTGGTACAAACTATGGTACCGGAGGCCAAATGACCCATCTGAAAAAACACCACTTGATCAGCTGGGAGGACCACCTTCGCGGCAGAAAAAAACTGCAACCATTGGTGTTGGTGGGGATAAAGGAGTAGAAGATCCGATCACGGTGGAAGAGGAAGGACAGGGAGACATTCTCTCTGGTAGTGGTACACAAGGTGTCCCTGACCCCAGCAGTGCAGTCTTAACGTCGCACACATCTTCAGCAACATCTCAGTGGCACAAGAGTAAGAGTCAGCCGGAGACACCAAGAAGTACCAGGTCCGCACTACCAAAAAGTGCGTTGTTGAGCCTAAGAGAAAGGAAAACCATGCAGCCTACCATTATCAGCATGTTTGGGGGTGAGGGGCAGTACGAACGCAACCACCCAATAGCACGTTTGTACAATGCGAAGCTGGCTAAAATGTTAGCACTGGACCTTCTCCCTTTTTCTTTTGTTGAAGGGGTGGGTTTTCTGGAATTTGTGTCAACCATCTGCCCAAAATGGCATGTTCCCAGCCGCTACTATTTTGCCAGAGTTGCAGTTCCAGCACTACATCACGACGTGCTGGAATTGCTAGGAAAGGCCTTGAAGCAGAGTGCTGTTCACAGTATCCACCTGACAACAGACATGTGGACCAGTTGCCAAGCCACAGATTACATGTGCATCACTGCACACTGGATCTGTTTTGCGGGGGTTAGAGAACAGATATCTGCTGGTGTTGATACTGCAGAGATTTTTCATGCCACTCGCAAACATGCAACTGTAGCCATGTTTGCCATGGAGAAATCTCATACTGCTGCAAACATTTTGGAAGAGTTTAACACCAAGGTCTTTGAGTGGCTGCGCCCAAGAGGGCTTACGATTGGTTTTGTTGCCACGGACAACGGCAGTAATGTAGTTTTGGCCATGCGCAATGGTGGCTATTTCAGGGTCCCGTGTTTGGCACACTGCATTAACATTGTTGTTCAAGACTTTTTGAAAAATGAATCCAAAGTCAGCAACTTACTGGTCACCTGCAGAAGAATATGCACACATTTCAGCCATTCTTTTAAAGCCCGGAAGCAGCTGAGGGTCATTCAACGTGAGCATAAAATGCCAGTCAAAGCGCTCATCCAGGAGGTGCCAACACGTTGGAACTCAACTTATTACATGCTTGATCGTCTGTTTGAACTGTACATACCACTCAATGCTTATGTCATGCAAAGATTAGGGGAACCTACTGTGAGAGGCATGACCGTTGAGATGGGTCAATGGGACCTCATTAAATGCCTGACTGAGATGCTACTTCCTTTTGAGATCTTCACACGTGAAGTCAGCAGGGAGGACTGTACTATGGGCCAAGCTATCCCATTGTTGCACATGCTAGAGCAACAGCTGAAGGAGGTGTCTGAAACGTACGCAGGTGTGGATGACAAACAAGACGCATATCATTTGGCGGAGACCTTAGCCGCTCGCTTATCGGAAAATACAAGGATTAAAAATAAAATTTTGTCACAACCACATTACATTAGTGCCACAATTTTGGATCCACGGTACAAAGTATTTCTGAACAGCAAGGCAGTAATTCCTTTTCGGAAGTGGATGTTGCCAACTACAAAACTTTGATAGCTAAGGAAGCCACTATTTTCGAAAACGAACGGCTGTTAATTACAGGCCCCCACCCCAGGCCATAACCAGTACTACAGGGCATCCAGAGTCAAGTTCTACTTCGGAGCCTGAGGGCAGTGCGTTTGCCTCCCAGCAGTCACCTACACCAACAATAACATCAACAACAGCAAGAACAGGATCATCCACAGCACAATGTGCAACTGATTGGTTTCTACGGCAGGGGTATGGTAAGTCCAGTGCTGATGCAAAGGCAAAAGAGGCCGAGCACATCGGAGCACCCCTGAACATTGAGCGGACGGTCCAGGCCTATCTGGATGACCCAACAGAGGTCTTCATGGATCGAAACCCATTGGTGTATTGGTATGGGAAAAGAAGCCAATGGACAGTGCTCAGCAGGCTGGCGATAAAGTATCTGGCTTCCCCTGTCGCAAGTGTCTCTTCTGAGCGTGTTTTCAGTGCTGCTGGTGCCATTGTAACTTCGAAAAGGACCAGTCTCTCGGCCAAAAGCGTGGAGAGGTTAACCATGATCAAAATGAATCAGCACTTTATACCACCGGATTACAAAATACGTGAATCACAGCAGGAAGAGGAGAGCGACTTGGATGACGTAAATAGTGCGTTACAGGACCTACTTCTGTCCGAACCACCAGAGTTTGAGGACGAGCTCCTCTTCCCTGACAACTAGGCTTTCAAATTGTTACTTTCTTCCTTCCTTTATGTGTCTGTGTATCTGTCTTTCTGGTTCAAATCAAATCACAACAAATCCATCACCACCGTCTTCTCTTTTATTTCCCTATTGGAGTTGCACGTCTGTGCATTTAACTGTCCACTCTTCAGAGTCCTGCTTCATCTTCCTGTCTCGCCCTAGTACATTTCCATCAAGCCAGACATTAGTACAAGAAATGTTGCCTTTACCAGTCCCTCCATAAGAAGTGAAACGTGACTATAGCTATCCTCCGTTTTGTTTTCGAGCCGAAACTCATCAGTGTCCGAAGGCTACCGCCTCTGCAGGCGTCCACAACTCTTCACTGTCAGAACTTGGGCAGGCATCCAAAAGTGAACTCATCACTGTCCGAAGGCTACAGCCTCAGCAGGCATCCAAAGGTCCTCACTGTCAGGACAGAAGGTACTTGGCAGAGAAAGACAAGAGACTCTTCGAAGAAACTTGCTGACATTTGTGCAAACTCAAATGACCAGCAATGAGCGCTACCCAGGCCGCGGCCCATCATCACAGTGCTGACCATGTGAAGCAACTTAAACTGTGACAAAGTGCCACAGATGAATAAGACGAAAACCGAAACAGCGACTAACACTCAAAATGAATGTGGACTGGAGTAATGATGAGGCCACTGCCCCGTAAAAAAAAGAAAACACACCTGTCAGAACTAGGCATCTGATGATCTGACAGCCAAAGAGAAGAGCAAGACAGGTAATGATGGAATGCATTGGATGCTTGCAGACTCTGAGCGATTGCTGTTGTTTGTTGTTGATGTTGTGCATGAAGTCGAACTCTACTCTACTAGTTAATCTACAAAGTGACTCAAGTCAGTGACAGTCAATGTTTCCCTTCTTGTTGTTTAATAACCAAATTGTACTCCTACTACTGCAGGTGCAGGCCAATATCTGTTGCAATTTTTTAATATGGAATATGGACTTAATCGGAGTCACTACAGACTGAGTTGTAGTTGGACAACACGTACCACACCATGATGATGACCATACTATCTTTGCACGCAGTCAGTCACTTGGATCGGAGATGATTCAAGGAATAACTGCATTTCATGAAGTGGCATAAGGTAAACATAAACACAACAATTCAACAAGAAAGTAAACACAGCAGACCTACATGTCCATGTAGTGGTGTAGTCGAGTGTAGTCATGATGACTGACAGCGGCGCATTGATTTTGTCACTTAATTAGGAAAATGCTAAGTTGCTGTGTATGCCTTTTGTCTGGCTCTGTCAAAAATTAAGGTAAATGGAGGTTGGGTCACGGGCTGGTGCTGTGGTGGGCCTGTTCTGTCCTGTTGTTGTTGTAGCTTAATGCTGTAAACAGAATCTACACGATATATCCAAGCCGCCTCAGTCTGAAAGTGTTCTCTCTTCTCTTCTTGGACTCCACCGTAATTGATGTTTTTTTTTATTCATTGATTTTTCAATACCCCTTTTGTTTTTCCATCTAGACGTTACAGGCCGGCCTTTACCCTGTGCTAATTGCTATACTGGGAGACACAACTCACATTTACCTTACCAATCGGCATCAGGAAGGCCACCAAGATTGATGTGCGGAGCGTCCATGGAAGATAGGACCAAGAGGAAGGACGAGATTCAACTCCACAATTTGACCATGCTAATACAGTAACTTTAGTATCATTCATCATTCATCTTTTAATTAATTTGAATCCTTTTTTCTCTTCAATCATTAGGACTGTGTGTTGTGTGTTGTTGTTTGTTTGCTAATTGATCCCTACAACTGTTTTTTAATTGTCTTTGCTATCTTTACAAGTAAGCCCAGTACAACATGGAATTTGGGTCTCTGAGGGCATATTACAGGCAAGGCAAATTGCATAGAATATACTGCTGCCCTGTACTGTCTAATTGTCTAGTAGGAGTTATTAAGTACTACTCATTAACCATCAAGTTATCTTCATCATCATGCATGCATTTCCCTTTTCTCCCTTTATAGATTTTTTGGATAAGATCATGGTCGTCTGCCAAGATTGCGCTTTGCTTTTGTTGTCCATGCGTACTGTTTTTCATTCTCAAACCTTTCCCCAAACCCCCTTCCCATCCATTCATCAAACCCTAACCCTCTTCCCCCGGGCTGTGATTTATATTGAGGTGTGATGTGACTACATAAAATGTACACCAATTGATCACACGCTTGCTGGGGCAGATGTGGTGAAAGCAACACTAATTCAATTGCAAGGCAGGGCGAGGAGCTTCTTCTGCTTGCCCACCCATGCTCAGTCTATGTGCAAGCCGTCACCGGCTAATAGTAGTACATCATAATTAATTGCCGGCATTGATTGGATTAATCATCAAACTCCTACCACACAGCAGTAAAGGTTACGAATTACGATTGTGTTAAGTTAAGTTAAGTGACTCACTCGACACAACTACAGTTTGTAACTTCTTGTACTAGGCTGTCCCCGCCACCATTATGTTTAATTTGACTTTAGCAGTTGCAACTGCAATATTGTTTGTTTGGCAGTCTTCTTCTGTACTGTATTTTACTTCGTTCTACTACTCCTCCCACAGTCGCTCTCAGGCAAGTGACTGTCTCTTTTTTTAGCAAATGCTACTGCCAGTGTCTACTCTACTACTACCACCACAACCATGGCATCTTCTACATTCTCTCTGGAAACCATGCAGCCATCGCTGTGCCGAACGTAATCATCATCAATCACAGGTAAGATAAGTTTGGTGGGAGGTATAATGGACTAGGAGGAGAGACTGACAGTACTAGTAGGACAAATAACTCAGTGAGGGGTACCGCATCTATCTGTTTGTGTTACATCATCGGCAGATTATTTAAATCAAACACTGGCTGCGGCCCTGCAGCAGCAAGGAAACCAATGTGACGTTAATTCGTAAAACAGTAACCCCCACAAAACATTAACATTGTATGTTTAAGTATAAATATAATTTATTACCCTAACAAAAATAAACTATCCCACACCTGACCCACCCCTCTCCCTAACCCCAACCAATGTCCAAAACAAAAAAGTCCAAAGAATGTCCCAAAACCCCAACGCCCAATTCCCACCCACCAAAAAAAGGAATAAAAAGGGGCAATGCAACAGGGTCCTAGATGTTATATTCGGCGGGCTTTGAGGTGTTTGTCCACCAGTATTTTTACCCGCTCCTCCAGTTGCTCCTCTAGCCGTGACATCCGGAGGAGAATCTTTCTGCGAAATGCCCTGCAGTGGCATCCAGGATGGGGGACAGCAGTGCTGGCTGCTAGCGAATTGCGGCGGCGGGCGGCTACCAGACCGCGGCGCCGTACCACTCGAGTTGGGGCCTGGCTGGGGCCCGGGGCATCGGACGAGGCTGCAGCTGCTGCCGCCTCCTCCTCCTCCTCCGCCTGAGCCACCAGCCGCCGGTACTCCTGACATATGGCCTCCAGTTTCCGGCGCCGGGCCCTGGCTGCCAACTCCTTCCGGGATGGTTTGTCTTGGGAAGGAGTACTATCTATATCAAGAAAGAAAAAAATATTGTTGTAACCAGTACTCTTAGCAAAACAGTAACACAAAATTAATTCAACACATAATGGCACAGTAGCACTAGCAAGAAGCACAGTACATAACATTTGTGGTAATAATCTATCTATCCTCCCACTTCCTCGGCCTCTAACATTTGTGGGAGTTTCAGGCATTATACTAGCACTATGGACTCCAACCAGTACACAGTACACCAGTCTTCTTCTTATCTCTAGTTTAGCGAAATGACATAACCTGGTTGTAGCCGGCATTGCCAGCTCGGTCATCTATGCTTGCACCCAAGACAAACATACGAGTCATGACGCAGACTCACGTTAGTTTGATTTACTACTGTCTGCAGGTGGGGAAGCTCGTATTTTTCTATTACGGGTGGCACTGGCCATACTCTCTCTGTTACATGGAGGGCAATTGCTCAATTTCACAGTGCCCTGGCTACTACAAAAAGGCAGATTATATATCTGATCCAATGATCATTGCTTTTATATGGGACAACGACATAAGGTCAGTAGCGGTCGGTGGTGGGACTCGGGGAGTTCTGCCGGGCGGTGACGTGGGGAGGGGCAGGGTGGGGGTTAGTAAACTATGGATTACGGCCAATTACAGGTAAGTAAACATATAAATAAATAAAACAAATTTTGTTGCGCGCACTGCATCGCATTTGGCAATGCAGTGCGCACAATGAAATTCGCTTTATTTATTTGTATGTTTACAGTAAAGTTACCTGTATTTGGCCGCGTAATACATTGTTTACTACTACCCCCCACCCTGCCCCTCCCCACATCGGCTTTGCTACTCTGGCGCGGTTTCTTTTACATTCCCTTAAAACTAAAACTGTGCATCCCGTGACAGTCTCCACCTATGCTGTCTATGATGAATACATACAGGCATCCATCCATTCTAAGTAAATGTCAATCATTCTTCTTAATCTCTCCACAAACCTTACTTTGTTTCACCAACAACAACGCATGCGTCCACTCACTCCGTTGCTTGCCTTGGCTTTGAGTTTCACCCAAACACCGCTGATGATTCTTGCTATCCACAGTATCCACCCATACTGTGTCGCCCACCCAGGCAGGCATCCATTCTTCTTTCACCTTCCACCCATCCTTCAACAACACATGCATCTGATTCCTATCAGCCACCTATCCATGCTTCCAACGTATCCTTCTCTGCCAGTCATCATATTAAATCTCGCCCGCCCTTCCTCCTTCCACCCTTCTTTCCCTTTTTGTTCAACACATCCATCAAGGTCATCTGATCTGACTTTTAGTCTCCTCCATAAAACTTTCACAGCTGAGTTGGAGTCAGATATAAGAGGCCATTGGTTAATCAAGTCACGCTGGTAATGCTATTGCTACTGCATTGCTCATGCTAAGTAAAGGGTGTCTTCTTTAACCGTTGTATAATGTTCACTACAACTTCATACCTAATAAGTCTCAACAACAGTACAGTGAGTGAAGTCACACACACCCTTCCAGCTAGTGCAATGTCAATAAGTCATGAATATAACTTACCACCGCCCGCCACTGCTGCTGGCTCCCCCTGTAGCTCCTGCAGGTGCCGCATCTTCTCCTGCCCCTCCGGAATGCTAGAATCGCCGGTGGCCCCGCCGCCACTGGTGGTCGCTAGTACGCCTAGATAAAAACATGACACATTTTTAGATGCCTGTACACCTCCCCCTATTTATTCTTTTTCACTAGCAAGATTGAAAAAAAGTTAATACATACATATTATTATAAATCACATTCAATAGTCCAAATCGGGTACTAGAGTACAGTCAGTAGACACTAGTAGTGTTATGGTCCCTAGGGTCATTATTATACTATACTCTACTCTTTGCAAAGTTAGCCTGAGCCATGCAACCATTTTTCGCTTCATGTCTTTTGCGCATGTTACCTCGCAGCTTGTTGTGCAGTAACAGTAAGACGCCTTTTGAGCCCACATGAGCACATACAGCTACTGTCTGAGCGTTGCGTACAAGAGGTCGAAAAACAAGCCACTTTGTTATGGAGTTCGGTTAGTCCGTATTGCTTAGCCATAGGTAACATGTTACACTTTTTTGGCAGGACTGAGAAATGCTTGCATTATACTATATAACACGCACCATTTTTCTCAGGCAGAGGATTCCCTTCTACGAACCAGAGATTTGCAGAGCTTATGAATGATGCATGTAACCAGTAATTCTACGTTCTACGGTGAGGAGTCTCCCAGAATTCGCACAGATCTTTTGTCTTATATCATCATGCACTTGTTGTAACAATGTTTATTGTTTTAATCTTATGCATTTTGCTGTTGGAGCTGGCTGGAGTACACTGAATTTTATAGAACAACATACAGAGCTTGTTAGTTGAAAATAAACCTTTTGAACTTACACATAGACTCTGTGGTATTTGGTGTGGTGGTGGTGGTGGACTTACACGAGTGAGTGAGCGAAAGGGTGTTATCTGTTCTGGGTTGTGTAATCATTGGGTATCTTCGGGTGGGGGTTCGGGGACCTAATGAGACACTATAGCTAGTCGTTCAGGGATTGTGGGTTCACTTCTGACTGAGGTGTGAGGAAGGTCCAAGTTCCAAACTCCCATCACCAACATCCTATTTTCTTGTGCATAGTTCTGCATGGGGCTGTGCAGAATCCCATTCCCCACATCAGTAGTAGTATGTACTATATCCTATCAAAAATAGTCAAATATCTGGTTGGGCATTTGGTTTGTGGTAATTGTCAAAGCCTCCAGATTAAGAAGCCTAGAAGAGGACAACCGAAAGGACTGGACTCAGCTATTGGTCAATCTGAGTTTTATTCAAAACCGTACAATAAAGAGTGGCAATGCAAACTGGGCAAGCTTAGCGACAGACTAATAGTAGTAGTACAGACATTCATAGCAGAGGCAGTTAGAACTTACAGGCAGGGATAAACAGAATTTAGAAACAGATAGTCAAGTCAAGATCAAAGAATCTTTTGTAAAAAATAGAATTAGGGAGTGGAACCATAATTAATAGTTCTGAAAAAATAAGGTGCAGTAAAAGTTAGGGCAATATAAATGTTAATATTAACCACTGGAGGACTTACTGGGACCAGCAGCAGGGCCCTCGGTAGAGGAGCGGTCCTCTGGTGGTTGTCCCGCCGAATCGGACCCCATATTCTTGTCCCTGGGTGCTGCAGATCAGTGATCATGTAAGAGATAATAAAGAAAGACACAAACATTAATGATTGCTGTGAAACAAATAAATTATGTAAAAAAACGCTCCAAAAAAATGTTTTTGGAAACAAAAATTGCAATACAATTGACCTATGTAATCCGATCAACTACTGGCTTGCGGGATTCACGGACAGTCTACTTATTTGGGAACACTAATTCAGTGTTCCATTCTGATTGATTCAAATAAAATCCAGAACACTAACTAAGCCTAAGTACCACCTGACCTAGCCCACCTATTCCAGGCGGGCCAATTGTTCATTAAGTCTGCATTTCCATTTTTTTAGCCCTCAAAAATGCATAGATGAGAAGGAGGACACATGCATAAATTGGTGCATAATGCATACACCAAATTGTTGGTTGGTTAAGTCTGATGTTCTGCAGCTGACTGACACTGCTAAGCTTACCACTAACTAAACAAACTACAAAAGGTTCTACTAAGGACTGGGGTAAGCAGCACTCAGTGACAGAGGATGCGTCACGCAGACCGCTCAAAAATTATCAACTAATAGTAACTAAACCTAGTATCAAACTATCAATCCATCCACCACTATTTGACAGGAGGACAAAGGAAGGACTAGAGTCTCTCTAGCAATAGCATTACCTAACTGAAGTTCTCTAAAGTAAACTCTTACATAATAATAAGGACAAGCGAGCGCAAAGTTGCAAACAAGTAAGAGTAGCGCCCAGCACCTGTGTCCTACAATCACAGAAGATTTTGAAACGTAATTTACCTGCAATGTAAGCAGCAGTATTCTTGTTATTTGTAAAACATTTATACACAAATCACAATACTTATACTACTATATATATTAGCTACTCACCAAGCCCCACGACCTCGACACCTAGCAGGTCCAACAGGTCCTGCTCCCGGTCGAGGATGTCTGACCACCGGTGGGCCAGCTGGTTATGGGTGCGCCGGACCCCTGAGCAGCGAAACACTGCCCGGCGCACCTTCGCCCACCGGCGGTGACGCTCCTGGGTCGGGTACCCGGAGCCTGGCCTGCCGCCTGCTGCCAAGGTCAAGGGGAGGTGGCGCTGAACAAAAGAAACAAGGGCGGCCACCTCCGCCTCAGTAAAAGCTGGCGGGCTTGCACCCCTGCAGGGCGCAGTCTGCCGCAAGGCAGGCGGCGATTGGGCGCACGCGCCTTGCCCTTCGAGCCGTTACTGCTACCCTTCGCCATGGTTCTGGGGTGGGAGGACGAGGCGGAAAAGAAAAGTTAGAAGGGAAAAATAAAGTTAGGGGAAGAAGTAGGAGCTTAAAGAAGAAAGTTATATAAAACAGTCGAAAAGTAAAAAAAACACAGTAAAAAGTAGAAAAAGATGCAAAATATAGACTTAGGCAGAGAGACAGATAGATAAGAAATAAAGAAAAATTGAAAAACAGTGTAAAAAACTAAGGATTCCAAAGATTGAGGGAGGATAGAAAAGCAGGCCCAGAACCATAGCATAGAGTGAAAAAACAAGATGGCCGCGCCCATCGCGACCGCGTGGGTAAGTTCGCGCGATATTTCTCCCCGAGCACGCCAAAAACGTCGCGAACACGTACAACGCGTTCCCGAACATGGAATGCGCATCGCGAGCACGCTATACGCGACCCGGAACAGGAAATAAGGGATCGCGAACGGGCGGGACAAGTGAAAAACAAAATGGCCGCGCCCATAGGGGACCGCATGGGTAAGTTCGCGCCCCGAGCACGCAAACAGCGTCCCGAACATGCACAACGCGTTCCCGAAGAAGAAAAACGCATCGCGAACGGGCGCGACAAGCAGCTACGCACGCTCGCGTAGCTCGCGTAGCGCCCCGACGTCTTCGCGTAGCTTCGCGTAGCTTCGCGTAGCGCGACTACGCGAACTACGCCCAGGGTTACTCAAGATAAGCATCAAATGTCTCCTTCCACTGCTGCCAATTAATAGGAGGAGTACCAGGTGATTACAAAAAGGGAGGTGGTGCGAGTACGTGATCCATTGGATGGCCGTGCGTGGGTGAGTTCCTGCCCCAGAAGTCACAACCAGTAAATGGTCTGCTTGCACGTAGAAATTATAAATCCACTACCAGCTGTGTTTGAGATACAGCCAAAATACAGTTAATGGAGAACAAGGTGTGCACATCACCGACGTGCAAACAATGAGGTTTCAACAAACAATGTATAGCTCTCTGACACGCAAGGTGTGCATCTCACCGTTGCAATGAGATACGTATTAAAACTTGTGATCACAGCCTAATAAGATGACTTTATAGTTGTACTGGACGAACACTTGGACTGATTCCAATGAGACCGCTATGTAGTTAGATGAGTGGATTGAGTTACGTGCTGGTCAACAGTGCTAGAAATACCAGAAATGCTTACAAGATGGTGGCTACGCTGCGCGCTGTATGTGCATCAACCACTAGATCAGCAGGCCAGGCAGCGCCCCAGTCTTTGTTGCCGATAACGGGCATGCGTGTTTAGGCACGAACAGAAACTCCCTTGGACATTGTGACGTTGACGTGAAGCGTGTTCAGGCTAGGGCACGAGAGACAGCAGTTTCAAAGTCCGAGCGCGAGGCACAGCGCCAAGCGGGCAAAGTACACAAAAAGAAATAAATCCTCACTGCAACCTTCGTTGAAAGTGCAATTTCCAGGATGGTGAGCAATCAGGATCAAGGTCTTTACCGGGAATGTTCCGGTGACACTCGGCAGGCTCTCTCACTAGGTCCACTTGACGCGGCCTCCAGATGTCGCGTAGAGAAAGCAAAGAAAGTACAGCATCGGTAACACGCGGTGGAGAAGACTGGGGGCCGGACAACTCGTCGCCACTGAAAAGGAAGACTAGACGAAGGTAGGTTTGCCAGCATCCTTTATTTACATCCAGTCTCCCAGCTCCCCGGCAGCAACTGTCGAAGCTCCAGCATTCTGTGTTCCACGCAGGGAACGCTAAGGTGCACGAGATCCCAAACACAAGATCCCAACATGAGTGTATCACATTTAATGGGGTGTTGGGTGCCACTTGCTGGTGAGAGTATAAAATGGCACTGGTTTTTAAACTCATACTGAGGGAAGTGAATCCAATAACAATGGAATCAATTGTATCTTTGTAGGTACGCCTCCTGAGTGTGTCTACTATAGGCAAGTATTGCCATATACTTATCCCTACCACTTAGTCAAATAGGACTGAAACATGTCAGTACTTGCAGACAGGGCAATGGAGATGTTGCTTCTCCCATATACCCAATCATTATAACTTTTAATCCTGCCAAGGGGAGGGCACATAATAGATAAAGACAGGGGTACCCACTTAGACAGTTTTAAACATATTTCTTTCTGCAATAGGGATCCCTCTCATGAAATAATTATTTTCTGAAAAAAATACGCGCTCCACCCTGAGCGTTGGTCTACCCCAGGGTGTGCTAGGGGCCCTATGATGAAGCATGCCACTATTTAGTAGGTGAGGGCAATTTTAATAATCCTATGGGTTTTCCAATAAGTTTTTCCTCCTTTACTTTCTTTTTTCCTAGTTCTCTGCCTAAGAAGCTGGGTTCCCTTTAAGTCCTTCTCGTTTAATGAAGCCAAGAGTCTGGTTGGGAGAGCGAGGGAAGGCTCATTCTCTAGTCCCTCGAAGGTTTTGTATAGTAGGACACTATTTTTACAACCTTAGTTTGTCTTAACACAAAAAATCAATGCTTTCTCCAGAATTCCTTTTCACCTTGTGCTGCGAGCTCCTGTAGGACTGCAACAACAACAAGGTGATGGATGGAATGCTTGAATTAATCTCAGCCACAGGCAGTCGCTCGGGGTAAAATTGCGATTCTCCTATTACCATGACCAGAGAATCTGGATTTCATTAAAGACACGGAGGCTAACATTATGCATTATTCCTTTAATGCAAATTCAAGCAGCCATTTTTAAGTTAATACATCACAAAGCAAAGCTCTAAAATTCTCATAGGTTACAATGGCAACAAGGCTAGATAGATCTGCCTCTTTTAAATGCAAGGAAAGTCAGAGTTCAAGTATTATGAAAAAGATAAGCTTCTTCTTTAGGAACGGATGAAATCCAAAGGAACAAAAGGTACAATGCCGAGACTTGCTTGGAGGGAAGATGAGGAAATCTTAGAACTCCAGATGAGATTGTGCATCTTGTGGAGGAACCAATTAGGTTGAATTATCTGAAAAAGGATAAATTATTAAAAATTGCACTAATAAGCCTTATGAAAAGGGAGAAAAGTAAGAGCATTAAATAACTGAGATGTTTCCTAACTATACATCCCCTATTTATTTTTATTTTTTAAATTCTAATGTTCAAACAAATGCAATAAAGTAAAATACACTAAATTAATAACATGCTATAAAAAGAGACCACTCCCGTGAGGGGAGGGTTGGGATAATGTTAGCCTCTGTGTCTTAAATGAAATTCAGATTCTCTGGTCATGGTAATAGGAGAATCGCAATTTCATTACAAGACCGGAGGCTACCATTATGCATGTTGGTAGTCTAGTAAAAGTACATCAGACATATGTTCTACAGGTTTGCAGTAATGTTTTGTAAAGGTATAGGAACTGGACCAGTCGGCCACCTTAAGAATATCATCTAACTTACCTCCTTTCCAAAAAGATTGGCTAGCCATAGCGCCTCTTAAAGAATGAGCTTGAAATCTTTAGAGGGCAACACCTGCCATTTGCATAGCTAGTTTAACCCATTTAGCTATAGAGGAAGAGGAGACGGGTTTGAAGGGCTTGACAAAGGAAATAAGAAGCTGGTTTACACCAGCAGTGCGATGTTTGCTCATCCTTGCATCATACTCCTTCATACAGTCTACAACGCATAACTTTAGGCAAGCATCGAACCTAAGGTAAAAAATCACGTCAGACATGGTTTTAGTTCTTTTGATAATTTCAAATCTGACACCGAAGGCGTCATATGATCTATTGGTTATTTCCAATGCTTTGACATCTGAAACCCTACAACAGGATATTAGACAAAGAAGAGAAGCTAGTTTAATAGAAAGTTTTTTATTATCTAGCAGATTATTATTGGGCAAGTTACAAAAAAGGTCAAGTAATAATTTTACGTCCCATAGCATTTCAAATTTAGGTTTAGGAGGTCTTTTGAGCCTGATGCTTTTCATAATTCTGCATATTATAGAATTCTTACCAATAGATCTACCATTTAAAAGGGAATGACCTGCAGAAATGGCTGATCTATAACAGTTAATTGATCTATAAGTAAGACCTCTTTCAAATTGTTCGACAAGAAAGTTGGCTACATGTATGATAGGAGCCTCCACGGAATCCAGGTTCCTTTCCAGGCACCAACGAACCCATCTTTTCCAGATACCGTTGTAGCTATAGTGTGTACCGGGGGCCCAGGATTCTTGGAGGAGAGAAGAAGTCTGCACCGAAAGGTCAGAGATTTCATTGGCTCGCCTGACACTTTCCAGGCAAGAAGGTTCAAAGTCCCGTTCTGAAGCAGGGGATGGCTTAAACCGTCTATGTCTCTTAGGGGGCCTGGTGACACTGGGAGAACAAAGGGTATTTCGTAAGTTAATTCCAAGGTCGTTGGAACCCAAGGTTAGGACGGCCAAAAGGGTGTTATTAGGATTATTGAAGATTGTTCCATTCTCAATTTCTGCAGTGCGCGCTGTATCATTGCAAAGGAGGGAAAGGCATATCCCCGAATTCCTTTCCAAGGTTGAAGGAAGACATTCACTGCCAGAGCACCCGGGTATGGCATCCAGCCGAAGTATTTGAATAGTTGACAAGTCAGTCTGCTCGCAAAGAGGTCTACTTCTAAGGGACCCCAAAGGTGATCTAGTTTTTTTAACACGTTTGTGTTCAGTTTCCAGTCGGTGTGATCTACTAGGAATCTGGAATTCCAGTCTGCACCGACATTGTTTTGTCCTGGAAGGTATTCTGCTCTTAACGATATTTTGTGTTCTAGGCAGAACATCTATAACTTTTTTGCTAGGTTGGAGAGGTCTGGTGACTTGGTGCCCCCTAGGCGATTTATGTAGGCTATGGCTGACATGTTGTCCATCTTGAGAATGACCGACCTCCCTTGAAGAGATTGCTTGAAACTAATAAGGCCATAAAGCCCGGCGGTTAACTCCAAAAAATGTATGTGGTTCGTACTCTCCAAATAGGACCATGAGCCTCCCGTGTTTTGATTCTGAAAGCAAGCACCCCAGCCATGAAGCCTGGTGTCTGATTCCAGGACAAATTCCGGGGAAATGCCAAATATGGCTTTGCCATTCCATGCGTCCAGATTTTCTAACCACCAGGTCAGTTCTGTCTTGGCTTCCAAATCTAGGCAAATTTTGTCTCCGTACCAAAGGCCAGACCGGAGAGCTCTGCCTTTCAGCCTTTGAAGGGCCTGGGAAAATAGCTTGGATTGACGATGAGAGTTCTCTTAAGGTTAACAGATCGAGTTTCAGGACATGACGTATCTCCTTTCGAATCTTTGATATCTTGTTCAGGGGAAGTAGCAGCATAGGCTTCACGGTGTCCACTGTGAAGCCCAGGAACTCTAGAGACCTCGAGGGAGTCATGATTGATTTTTCTTTGTTTATAATAAAACCTGTACTCTCTATTAAGTTTACGGTACTATTCACGTCTTTTAGAATTTGAGAATGGTCTTGAGACATGAGGAGAATGTTGTCTAGATAGATTATAAGGCGGATACCTCTTTCCCTCAGAACTGAGGTAATGGGCTTCATAACTTTGGTGAAGCACCAGGGAGCAGAGGATAGACCGAAGGGAAGAGCTTGGAACTGGTATAGGTGATTGTTCCAAGCAAATTGGAGGAAGGACTGGGATTCTCGCGCCTTTGGAATTGTAAAGTAGGCGTCCTTTAGGTCTAATTTCACTAACCAGTCTTTTTCTAAAAGCATGTCCTTGAGGAGATGGATACCTTCCATCTTGAAGTGTCTGTAGGTGAGCGATTTGTTCAATTCTCTGAGATTTATTACCGGTCTCCACCCTTTGTCCTTCTTTTCCACTAGGAAAATATTGTTCAGGAAATTCCGGCATTCCCAATTGCTCCCTTCACCAACATTGAGTTTATTTCCTCTGCTACAATAGAACATTGTTCTTGGGTTAGATTTAACACTCTGGGTGTTGTAACTTTTTTTTTTTTTGGTAAAATCTATTTTGAAACCCTGGACAGTCTGTAGAACCCAAGAGTCTTGTGTAATTTGTTTCCAGTTGTGTAAAAAGTGTTTTAGGCGACCCCCCACTTTCCCTGTTGAAAAGGAAGGATGAGGTGGAAAAGTACTTACTTTGAGTATTGGAGGAGTTCTGACCTCTGGTTCTGAAGCCTCTTGAACGGAAGGATCTTCCTCTCTGAGAGTAGAAGCTGGGATTGGACTGGTAGGGACGACCCAAACCCCGCTGTCTGTAGAAGGAAGGGTCTTTGAGAGGAACGGCCGGTAGAGCGACCCCTTCTGCCGGCCCTGGCAAAAACACTTGGGTTAAAAACTCTACGCATGTTAGTTTGCGCCTTATCCAGTGCAGTGAATGTTGCCACGTATTTGCCCAGTCCCTTAATCATCTCCTCCCCAAAAAGAAATCTGTTTGGGTTGACAGAGGGTTCCTTTTCGGCCATGTCACAGAGTTTAGGGTTGATTTTTGATAAAACAACTTTCCTTCTTTTGGTGTTAATTGTTGCGTTAGCGTTGCCGAGGAGGATTAGTGTCCTCTGGCTCCAACCCCTCAACAAATCAATGTTTGGTGAAGAGCCGTTAATATGGCTCTCTCCAATTAAATCAATCATTCTGCACAATGGACCTAGCATATCGAGCATGCAGTCTTGGCAGGTTTTGAAGGAGCGCTTCATTCCCTTCCTAGGGTCCCTGCCCAGTTTAAATAAGAACTTAATCAGTTCTGGGTCCAGGTTTGGAGTGAGACAAATTTTATCTTGGACTATAGGTCTTGGGCATTCGGCTTTAAGGATATTCCTTGTGTCTCTTTCAAGGGGTTTTCTTATCCACCTCTTGATAAACTTGGCCACATGGTTTTGAGGCCACCATTGGGAACTCCTAGGGTGTTGAATGTTATAAGGGGAGAACATTTCCTCACCCAAGGGATCAATGACTATTTCCTTAGAGGAAGAGGGGAGTTCGTCCTCTGAGAGAGCAAAATCGGGGTCATTATCATCCTGGTCCAGGTCAAGAATGTATTCGTCCAGGGATTCTGTTATTCCTTGATCATCATCAATGAAGTGGGGGTCAGCTAGAGAGCACTTGGGTAAAGTGAGCCGCTTAGGGCATCTGGATAGGTTGTGCCGCTATGGACACCAGATACTTTTGGGGCGTGTAGGCCTCCCTTAGTGTTTGAGGTGCTTAGTCCTCCTTTAGGGTGTGAGGTGCGTAAGCCTCCCAATAAGTTTGAGGTGCTTGGACCTCCCAGTGTGCTTAATGTGCTCTCCCTATCTAAATTGTTGCTTTTCCTTGATCTTTTACTCCCACATTTAGATAAATTGTCAATGTGCACTCCATGGAGAGCTTTGGGGTTGGTAGATTCAGGTAGGGGTCTTTTTCCAGCAACAATTTGACTCATAGTCTCCCTCATGCAATGGTGCATTTCTTTTTGTATAATTTTTTTAATAATTTCCTCATTAGGGTTGGGAGTAGGGGCCTGGGCTTGCGAATCGTCTGATTCAACGTCAGACATAGTAAAATTTGAATCACAGGGGGTTAAGACCTTGAAAAGGGTGTTAACACCGATTATAATTATTATAGGTATGCCCAAGCGTTTTATTATTACGTATTATATTAATATAGACTGCTTAATAAAGGTTAATAGGTAATTCTGTTGAAGAAGTCTTCAAAATAAAAGTCCTCAAAATAGTATTGAGTAATTCTATTAAAAGAGCAGTATTAAATCTATTAATTGCAGTAGTATTAGTTGTTTTATGTCTAATCTCTTTCCAAAACGATGAAAATCTGACTTATCTGATCGCTAGCGTCTCAACCGTCAAGAGAGAGCACGAGCGATCAGCTATATGCAATAGCGTATGCTTTGCTATGTAACAGATTGAAGATGCCTTCAGGGCACCTCCCTTATGCGCGCTTCGTCAAGGAAGCGTAACGTGTCACTCTGAGTTCGCTAAGGGTCTCGCCTCTAAAATAGGAGAGGCCCTGGCTACACGAAGGCCCAAAAAGCGCAAAAGTTGGAGAAGTCTGTACGCGCCAAAAGGAAGAACCGGGATGGGACCGGAGAACAAATATGTCCTAGCGCGGCCCACGCTCCGTAGATTGGAGCGTGAGGAGGGTCGTGCCCAGACCGCAACGAATTATAAAGTCTTGCGGTCAGGATAAAGGTGAAAGAAAGGCGGAAATCGGAAAGGGAGAGTGGCGTCTCTCTTCCGAAAGGGTGTAGAAGGCTCAGTGGAGGCGACAGGAGTGCTGAGGTATGTTGGGAGCAGCAGAAGCCCAAATATTAATAGAATATTAATAAACAGCAAAGTAAAAAGGTTAAACAGAAAACAATGATAACAGGAAATGTTATTAGGTATAATATAAGGTATAATCAAGATTAAACGCAATACAATGCAACATTGGGAAGAAAATATAGAGAGCAATGAAAAAACAGAACTTATCTGCTTGAAGCCGCATTTAAAAGATGCAGATCTATCTAGCCTTGTTGCCATTGTAACCTATGAGTATTCTAGAGCTTTGCTTTGTGATGTATTAACTTTAAAATGGCTGCTTGAAGTTGCATTAACCCCTTCGATGCCCGTGACGAGCTCAGCTCGTCATGCTGCACGGTAGCGCTGTGCGCATGACGAGCTGAGCTCGTCACGACCGCACCCGCGATCGGAATGTCCAGCACACGAGCGGAATTCCGATCGCGGTCAAGGGGTTAAAGGAATAATGCATAATGGTAGCCTCCGGTCTTGTAATGAAATCCCAATCCACTGTTTTTCACCCACGATGTCACCTAAGTTTGGATCCAACATATAAAAATCAGTCTTAACCCAGCTCCAATAGAAACAGTCCAGTCCGAACTGCCTTGTCTGGGCCTCCCTGAACCACAACACAAGCAACACACAACTTGTTTTGTCCTGATTATGAATCATCAGTGGGGTATAGCTTGGTTCCAGTGGCACAGTGAGCATAGGACCCATATCTAGGCATATCAGTCGCACATAGGGCATCAGCTGCAACAACAACAAGGTGATGGATGGAATGCTTGAATTAATCTCGGCCACAGGCAATCGCTGTGGGCTGCATCTCCATCCATTTGTTTTTTGCCCACCATGCCACCTCAATTTGGACCCAGCCATATGCAATTCAGTCTTGACCCTGCTCCTATAGGAAAAGTCCATCCTGAACTGCCAGGCCAGGTCCTCTGTGAACCGGAACAAGCAACCCACGTTCGGTTTCGCCCTGATTAGGGCTCATCAGTCTGCTAGAGCTTGGTTTCAGGCACAGGGAGCATGGTACTTGAAAAGCATTTCTGAAGTTGCTTGTTGGCAAAATTTTCACTTTCTGTAGAAGAAAGAGCTGGTACCAGGCCCTGTTAGTTTTTTGCCAATGCACTACTTGAGGGTGAGATTGATGTGCAAGGTGAACCCAAGTGACTTCCATTCAGTAACAATTGGACTTTGAAGCCATCAAAGTTCATGAAATTAAGCCTGATTTGTACTATTTCTTGCTTGTTGTTTGTACAAGGTTCTGAATTATAAGTTATGTAGGCTTAAGTGGACCCATAATTTCCACGTACATTAAAGTTCCACCTTGAATTCAATTTCAGGAGGTTAAACCTGTTGGAATTTAATATTGGAAAAATGGCAGGTAATTGCTGGGAAGCAAGAAATTCTGCATGCTAGTCTTCAAAAATGTGTAAATATATTATATATGATAGTTGATAAATTCTGACCCCCATAGAGTTGACGTATTCGGGTGAGATAAATATTGCACCTCACGTGCAATGAGGGCCAAGTGTAAACACAGCAGCCTGCAGTTATGTAGTTCAAGTTTAAGTTTATTTGGTTTAGTTCTCAACTGAGAACCACAAATATTTGATACATGATATAAAAGTTTAAACAGTATAATGATAAAAGTTTTCATTCTAATACAAAGTTAAAAAGGATTTTAAAAATGTAAATATATTATAACATACAGTTATGTAAATAAACCCTAATGAACTAGAACAGGTGGAGCGTGGGCACGCACATTATCACTGATTATCTCATTAGAGCCGGACAGCTACATTACACATCCCACCTAAACCTTTGGCAGTGAATGTCTTGACAATGGTCATTATGCAATGTTAACAGTGAAGTAAACTCAAAAATTAACATCTTAACATGAAAATAAAACAATGTAAGTAAAACCGGTAAGAAGACTGGAAGTCCCATAAGGTTCCTTCACGCACATGAGGGACATCTGAAATGGATGCTAGCATTTCCTGCTGCGAAACGTTACACTCATCAGTCCCACCAAATAAATAGGCTGCTGCCCCTTAATAATCAAGGCTTTAAAGGACCACCCACTATACAGCATGGCTAATGAACGAATCACTGACATAATATCGACAGACACAATATCTACCTACATTTTTATCGACACAAAATATTGAATACACTAATATCAATACCCTATACCTAATTAAAACAATACACTATTATCGACACAAAAATATCGTTATACATTAACATCGATAACAGTATTATCGAACACATAAATATCGTTATTTAAAATATCGAACATTATTTAGAAAAATACCACATGTCAAAAATATCGATCACAATATTTTAGACAGCAATATCGTTTTTGAAAAATATCGACAACTTAAAACACATAAAACAAACAAAACTTAACACCATAAATAAATTCAAATAAATAAACATTTACTACATACAAAATAAATAAAATACATTAAATTTAGAAAACAGTAAAACATATTATAAAACATTAAATGATAAATACACTATTAATAACTATTTAAAATGTATATTTAAATAATATACACAGATTATTTGACATCACATATAATACAATACACATTTAAATAATTCAACCTGTTAAAAAATTAAAAAAAAACAGTAACTGACTCTTAATTAGTGTTTTCTATATATGGAAAACAACTACCAAAACAAATAAAACAAAAAATATCAACCAATCAAATACACACAATATTAAAATAAACCAATAACATTAAGCAAACAAATAATTAAACACTATATAAAGAACGAAAAATTATTCTTATTTTACACCTTAAACAAAAAACAATAAAAAGACAAAACTCTGCCGGATTCCTGCCAGAAGCAAGAACTTCATTAAAGAAAAATCTATTTCATACTTCAAAAAGTAAGTAAAAACCCATTTAAAATATAAGAATAATGCTAATCTTAATAAACTACTATTTATCATGCACAAATAATTAATATATATATTTTTGCAATCTATGGGGTCGATTACGATGGCGGTCGGAAAACCATTCCGCCCGCAGTGGCAATGGGAAAAGACCGCCCGCATGGCCTGCGGCACCACCGCCGATCACATTACGATGCACCGCCGGAAAAATCCGACTGCCGCGGTTGGAACCCAAGAAACACCGGTGGCGCACATGCCGAAAATGCGAAATACCCACCACGGCGGTCGGATCCACTGCGGAAAGCTCACAAACCGCCGATACACAAGCAGAATTTCCACGAGTGCAATTATGATCTCACCGCGGTGCCTGCGGTACGACCGCTTGTTTCCGACCGCCGCGTCTGACAGCAATGATGAATGGGAGAGCTGGAGGAATGACCATTGCAGTCCGACCGCGGTGACCGCGCGGAAATAGTAATGGCGGTCGAAAAAAACTACAGCACAAAACCACCAAATGTGGCTGTGTATCTGTCACAGCCAATAAAAACAGCCAACACACCCCATTGACACATGCCCCTGGCATATAAGAACTACAAATCCCAGCTCAACACAGACAACACACCTGACATGAATCCTCAGTTTGGACCCACCCACTAGGTAGCCCATAAAACCATCCCCTGCATTACCACAAGTCTTTGCACAATTCCAGAACTGAAGGGCCCAACAATATCACACAAAGGAGAGGCAACCCTGCACACATTACACCATCACAAACACACACACACCATACACATCACCACCACCACCACCTGCACACCTGCACTCTTAACCACTCAGCACATCACACACCATGGCACAGAAGATGCCCAAATTCACTGATGGTGAGTTGTCAGTCATGGTGGATGAGATAATAAGAGTTGAGCCATATATTCTAGGAAGCAGGGTCCAACAGACCCCAGCAGCCAGGCAAAATCAAATGTGGCAAAGGATAGTTGACAGAGTCAATGCTGTAGGGCAAGTTCCACGCAACAGGAAGGAGATCAGGAAGAGGTGGACTGACCTCAAGAGCAAGGTTAAGGAGAAGAACAGCAAGAACCGTGAGCTGGCAAACCGGACTGGCAGTGGCCCTCCCATTCCACCAAGAACATTCAACGCATGGGAGGAGAAGGTGCTTGGCATACTGCACCCAGAGAGTTGCACTGGAATTGAGGGGGGAATGGAGGCTGGTAAGTACCAACAAAAGTCTGCCATAACACTGCTAAATAGTAGCCTGCACAACTAAATAACAACACCTCCTAGGCCCAAATGCACCCATGTCCACCACACTCCCCCCAAACAGGTCTCACAGATCTCACAATAACTCCCTCTCATTCACCACAAAGGTACATAACAATATTTACATGGGGGCACATGTACAGGCAGCCAGCACCACAACTCCCAACAGGCCCCCTTGTCCCACAGCTGAGCAGGATGGAGCATTCCCCACACCCACAAGCATGGGCCAGCCATTTCCCCCCAATCTGTAACCTAACAGGTAGGTAGCCATCTCAACAGGGAGGGGTCTTTGTGCCTGGGAAGTCTGCACTACAACTCCCAACAGGCCCCCTTGTCCCACAGCTGAGCAGGATGGAGCATTCCCCACACCCACAAGCATGGGGCAGCCATTTCCCCCCACTCTGTAACCTAACAGGTAGGTAGCCATCTCAACAGGGAGGGGTCTTTGTGGCTGGGAAGTCTGCACTACAACTCCCAACAGGCCCCCTTGTCCCACAGCTGAGCAGGATGGAGCATTCCCCACACCCACAAGCAGGGGGCAGCCATTTCCCCCCACTCTGTAACCTAATAGGTAGGTAGCCATCTCAACAGGGAGGGTCTTTGTGGCTGGGAAGTCTGCACTACAACTCCCAACAGGCCCCCTTGTCCCACAGTTGAGCAGGATGGAGCAATCCCCACACCCACAAGCAGGGGGCAGCCATTTCCCCCCAATCTGTAACCTAACAGGTAGGTAGCCATCTCAACAGGGAGGGGTCTTTGTGGCTGGGAAGTCTGCACTACAACTCCCAACAGGCCCCCTTGTCCCACAGCTCAGCAGGATGGAGCATTCCCCACACCCACAAGCATGGGGCAGCTATCGCATTGCTCTCCCAAAACTTACACGTAGGTAGTGACTGCATGCACACCGCCATCCTATTCTAAATGCATGTAGCCACATAACCACATCAACACTAACATGTCAGCCAACTTAGCATATTTTTAAATGCCACATCCAGTGTGCAGACATCTAAGTGCACGTAACTGACACATATTTTGAACTCATACTCACCAAGTCACAAGTGAAACAAATGCATCCCACAATCATGCACAGCAGAGAATGCAATGTGGAAGTGCCTTGGTGTCTGAGCATGAAGGCCCATCTCAACACCAAACATGCATGGTCTACATGAAAAAAAAGAAAAGTACATGTGATTCCAAAGCTATGTATAACATGACAATGGTTCCTTCTAGCTCTGTTGAAATAAATTACATGAACCGCTAAATGAAAAGACGCACAACAGAAAGTTTATGTCACGCAATTAGGTAGATGAGGACATGTCCGTGTAGTTACACTATCTGTACACTGCACCAAGTTTCAATTCACAACGGACACCATGGACCACTAAGGTATGTACCTCAACGTCATGTCATGGTGCACAGTAAATAGCAGGCATACAAAGTCATTGCATTGTAAAGTGTTTGTAGTATCAAATGTCTCAAACAATTGTCTAACATCAAGCTTGTTGCGTGAAACTCAATTACCATATGACCTCTGTTCAACAGGAGATCAACAACTAACTGCAGAGGATGACACCAACATGCGGAGCCAGTCTCCCTCCCCCGGAACGTGAACTCTCGGATGCAGATGCCCCAACATTCTCGGACGAGGATTCTCAAGCTGGCCCCTCTGGTGTGGCAGGGACTAACATGTCTCAAGCCCTCATTGTCCCCACCACCACCACCAGCACCACGGCAATAACAACTGTCCTGGCCCCTGCCACTACGACCTGTGTGGCCTCCACCACCACCACCACCACTGCTGCCTGCAACACACGCCCTGCCACGGTGGTTACCAACACCGCCACACAATCACAGCATGCCAGGGAGAGTATGCCAGTGCGTCGGGGGACTACGCCACAGGTCCGTGTCAGGAGGGCAGGTGGGAGTACAACTGGGGCAGAGACACAGGAGGACAATGACCCTGAGTCCCTGGCCACCATTGAAAGAGTCCTTGGTGCCTACCAAGAGAACCATGGAGTTATGGGCCAGCTTGCTGAAGACATGCATGAGATCCGCTGCAGCAGTCCATGGACACGGATGGGCCAACTTGTCGACCTTGTTGGCCACCTAGTGTGTTGTGTGAGGGACAGACTCCCAGCCCCAAGTGCAGCTCAACCCCCCTCCAGTGAATTGCCTGCTGTGCAGCCCACCATTCCAGCTGCAGCCACAGAGAGGGGTGTGCAGGAGGAGAGTGAGTCCTCAGACACCACTGACCCTGCAGCAGGTGCCCCACCCCCAAACGCACCAGGGGCCGTCCGAGAATCCACAGGGGAGGATTTGGTGGCAGGCCACCATACCAACGCCACTCACAGAGCCAGCCATGATGGTATCTTGTTGTACCCCTTTGCATTGACTATGTTGACTATCCTTGGCCATATTGCCATGTTGATGGCCTGAGTCTGTTGGACTGTGTGACTTCAGCTTTGTGGTGACTACACCATTTGTCTCATCTACCATGACTGACAACTCATTTATTCACTGTTCACATTTATGTACATATTCCCTTCACTTCCACCAAAACTAATTTGAAATAAACACTCTTCACATACCCATGTCTGTGTGAGCCACATGTTTATTCCAGTATGTACAATGACAATTCAGATTTCAATGTTCCAACTGCTCTGAAGGAGAGGAGGCATTGAGAGGGTGAATGAACCTAGAAAGACACAATAGAATGACATTTACTTCACAGGTGACGCCATCACAGCTGAATCACAACAATGTACCCCAACAATTGCTTAATCCACAACTCAGATGCAGAGACACCTTCACCACATGTGTTTTTACAAGTGGACATGTTGTACATACTGACTACCCCAATAGCATAATCAGAGGTTGTGAATGGTACACCAATACATCTGGTGTCAACAGGCCTAGGAGTAGGTGACACAGCAGATGTATGAGACAGCAACACTGCTGACTCATATGTAGCTGCTTTACCTGCCACACATTCTTGTTTAAGTTGCACAGACCACTAGTTATCAGCACAATGTGCAGAGTGTGTGTAAGCTGATCACATATCCTACCTAAATCAGCTATTGGCACAGTAAAATACCACCATTATGTGTTCAGGCAATCATTACTGTTGTTTGATTGGCCATCTCACACATTAAGTTGATTTCAAAGATGAGACAACATCATACAACCAATAGAAGTACATCCACACACATATCATAGGTGACGTGCGTAACTGCATGTCAATGCATGTCACATATTCCACAGACATGGCATGTGTAGGCATCAGTGAATTGAATGTCACACCAGCATTCATTGTAAAAAACAAGTGCAGTAAGACACTATGTAGGCATAGTGTTCAATTGTTATATTGGACCATTGCCATTGCTAGTGCATGATGTGTCCATAACCGCGGTAGGCGTGCACCGCCACCGCGGGTCCGCACATTGGCCACAATTGAAAGATGCAGCATAGCGGTAACAACCGCCTGCCCTCCGCGGTGTGACACCACCAATGCCATTGCAGCCAATGGGAGCCGCGATCGCGGTAGTGAAATGCTACATTGGAAACCGCGGTAGGCGTGCACCGCCACCGCGAGGCCGTACATTGGCCACAATTGAAAGATGCAGCATAGCGGTAACGACCGCCTGCCCTCTGCGGTGTGACACCACCAATGCCATTGCAGCCAATGGAACCCGCGATCGCGGTAGTGAAATGCTACATTGGAAACCGCGGTAGGCGTGCACCGCCACCGCGGGGCCGCACATTGGCCACAATTGAAAGATGCAGCATAGCGGTAACGACCGCCTGCCCTCCGCGGTGTGACACCACCAATGCCATTGCAGCCAATGGGACCCGCGGTAGTGAAATGCTACATTGGAAACCGCGGTAAGCGTGCACCGCCACCGCGGGGCCGCACATTGGGCCCAATTTAATGATGCCAGCCAGGAGGACCAATTGCAGCAGCTGCCTGCCACTGATACCAACCCAGGGGCCTATAAATCTCTGTGGGAGAGCCACACATTTCACATGCATTCAGACACTGCTGACTGCCATTCCTCTACAACTGCATATTTAGCTGTATCCTGGATCCAGTGATGGCGAGAACAGAGAATGTCAGGGCCCGTCCCTTCAGTACAGAGGAGCTGGAGCTTCTGGTGGACGAGGTCCTTGCATAGTATGGGAGGCTTTTTGGTGCGCCAGATGTACTGGTAAGTGTTCCTGATTCCAAGTGTGAGAGTGATCAAAATGATACCATGATGTTGCTGTGCAGTAGTATGTGCCTGTGAGTGCAAGTCGATGTACAGGCATCCTAATAGTTTACATGGCATGCTCCATACATGTTCTGTGGGAATTGCATTTGATTATGTGTAGTAAATGGACACTCCTACAGCCATTCCTGCACAAACTTGAGGAACATGTTGGTCTGAGACTAGGTGATGTTAATGTATGTTACACTGCCATGCATGCCAACTTCATGTCAATGGTGTCTGTAGGCTTATGTCCACACCTACATAAGTTCATTGAAGGTAGGGGGAGACATGCATTGTTTCAACAGACACACAGATAAGATGGTGTTCTGAAACAGCACGAGTCGGGACTGATTAGTACTGTGCCATGTTATGTGACTGTCCACTCACTCTTCACAACCTCATATGTGACTGTTGAAATGTATTTTGTAATGGCGCAATAACTGATGTGTGTTGAATGTTTCTTAAGTGCACTATGTTGATGTGAGCATCATGCACAATAGTCCAATGCATGAGTGGAACACACTTGATGTTAATGCAACTATGACACTTCACATCAATGTAAGTAGTAGATGTCATCCTTACATTGATTTGAACATGTGTTCAGTCACGCATGTGTTGGCACTTTTCACCCTCTCATGCTGTACACCCATGTGATTTATCTGAGTGACTATGTTGTATCGCACTGTGAGTTCCTCTGGCCTGCACAGACACTGTCCAATGTTACTCGGAGCCATGCCTAACTGGACTGAGTCAAACATGTGTTTAGTCCACACACCTAATACTCACTGAGCCATCATAGTCCTGAGAATTGCACAATCAAGGACTTAACAGTGAGAAGGGCGTGAAAATTCTGATTGTGTCCCAATATGTTTCCTGAAAAATGCATTGAGCCATTCACAGGCACAGGGCATCGAGGGGTGTGTAGTGGTGGACACAGTGAGTCTGCCACTACACTTCATTAGCACTGTATTGCATGTCATGCTCACTCACATACTGCATCACAGATGAGGGCCTTCTGCACATAGCTGTCTGTGCTGCCATTGTGATTGTGTATGAGATGGCCATGTACTGTGTGCCGCCTCATACATGCATTCATTTCTATGTAGTATTGTAATGAACATGTACTATGTGTCATGCTGTATGGCCTCTGATGGAGATGTAGCAATTTGCGTGCCATGCATTTATGTTCACCTGTGCTGACACACAGTGTGAATGACACAGGGTCTCTGATACTTCCTTTTCTTGTCTCCTATGCCTGCAGCTGAAGGTCCACCAGCATAAGGCCACATGGAAGAACATTGCACGCAAGGTGCGGACTCTGGGTGTATCCAACAGACGGCACACACACTGCCACAAGAGGTGGGACGACATCTCCCGTCTGAGCAGGACCGTGGCAGAGTTGACGGTGGGGCTGGTCCCTCGCAGTGGCAGGTTGGCGCGCCGAACCATGACTCCACTAATGTCCCGCATCTTGTCTGTGACACAGCCAGAGCTGTATGAACGTTTGAGGGACCATCAGCAGGGAGTTAGTGTGAGTATTCTGCGTAGGCTGACTTTGGGTGTGAGTGACTGCATGAATGGCGACCGGGAGCCATTGCTGATCTTGCTGATGCGTGAATTTTAGGGACTACTTCTCAGTGGCTTATGTCTTCAGTGCAGGTGTCATGTATTTTCCCATAGCTGGACTTGATCATGTGTTTCATACATTGGCCCTTGACATTGCATGATGAGATGTGGCCTTATGACATCTTCTGCATTCTGGGTGTCATGGACATCACCAGGCAGTGTACAGCAGTGTGCATCATGTCAGTGTGCATTTAACGATGTGTGCAGCGCAGGACTTGTAAATGGTGTGAAGTCCACATCTGACACCAACTTGCAACAGTTTGCATGATGAATTGCTCAACTTGTTACACATCAGTAGCTCATGGACATTCTTACGTACAAATTAGAATCTGTATCTGTGTTGTCCCCTTACAGTGACTCCATATGTGACAGAGGCTACATGCTGAGATGTAGGCCTCTCTCACATACAGGCACGTGGGTATGCGTGCAGAGATGTTTATGTTAGTTTACAAGGAGGCAGGGACCTGCTATTTGCCAGTGTGAACCTCACATGGCTCATTGATGTAAACGATGCATATTTCATTGCATCTTCTGTGTTCAGCATGATTGTTGCACATGCAGACTGCACAGGGTGTTGGGCAACTTGGGGTTGTCATTATGTAGTCTAGTTCTGTGCTTGCATTTGATGTTTGTGTGTATGGCACTGTACTGAACCTATGTCTCTGTCCATTGCAGCATCTACCGAGTGCATGGAAGGCCATGATACGGACACCAGTGCTGAAGCATGTGGCACGCATGATAGCCATGAGATCACTGACACTGAGGTGACCAGCGCCTCGGAGGGGGACAGGAGTGTCCTTGAGGACTCACGCGCAGAAAGCACTACCTCAACATCATCGGACTCCAGTGGGGAGTCAGCGACAATGGTGGTCACAGGGAGTGACAATGCTGCCTCTTCCTCCACCACACATCGGCCAGTGCCCACCATCCCGGCTACTACGACTAGTGCTGTCCGTGCCTGCAGGGCTGTTAAGGGTAGAGTCACCTTCACCCCAGGCACCGCTGCCCTTGCCCCTGTCTCCCCTGGTGCCCTCAGTGTTGAGGCGGTAGAACTCTTGCGCCAGCTGTGTGTGGGTCAGACAGCTCTCCTAAATGCTTTCCAGGATCAGGACAAGAAGTTGGGGCAGGTTCTGGCATTTATAAAGGGCATTCATTCGGACGTGGGTGGGCTACACAGGACTGTCCAGGGTTTGTCCTCCACCGTGACGGCAGCCATTCAGCTATCACAGCATCCAAGTCCAGCCCCTATGCCTTCACCAACCACCCTGCCAGTGGCAACCCCTGAGCAGAGTGACCACCCAACTGAGCCCTCAGGCCCCGAGTCGTCGACACGCAGCACATGACAGCAGCGCTCCAAGCGTGCCAGACCACAGACACCATCCCCAAAAAGTGACACAGGGACGCAAAGATAAAAGCCCTTCAGATGACACTCATGGGCATCAGGCAAAGAAGCAGGCCTCTAGCTCACCGTCGACACCCATCACAAGAGACTCCCATCCACACAACTGCTCCAAGTGACAGACAAACAGTTGGCATGCCTGCTGTGGTGCTGGTGCCGCTGAAGGGAAAGCCCACAAAGCAACCTAAGACTGCTTCACCCAGGACCTCTACTCCCACCCACAGCCCTGTGAAGCGTGTTCAGGAGAGCAATGTGAGTGGTTCACCACGAACACAGGGGATGGAGGGCAAAAGGCAAGCAAAAAGCAAGACTAAGTCCATATCCAGCAAATCCCCACAAGGAGGGCCACATGCACCTGTCACACCTTTGGTGGAGAGGGACTCTGTTGTGCCAGCCACACTTCCCACTACTCCCAAGACACTTCTGCAATATCAGATACCCAAGAAGTGTAGAGTCAGCCCTCAACATTCACCCTCACCCACTGTGTCTCACAGCAGCGTCTCTCCGCCTCCACGTGCCACCATGCCACCAGGTCCGAGCAGCCCTACACCTGCCACAGCCACTACTGCCTCTGTGTCTCACGGCAGCAGCTCTCCGCCTCCACGTGCCACCATGCCACCAGGTCCGAGCAGCCCTACACCTGCCACAGCCACTACTGCCTCTGTGTCTCACGGCAGCAGCTCTCCGCCTACACGTGCCACCATGCCACCAGGTCCGAGCAGGCCTACACCTGCCACAGCCACTACTGACTCCGACTCATATGATCCTCTCTCTCCTAGGTCCAGTTCCGCCAGTGGCCACGACAATCAGCCACCTCCCACTCCAACTGCCAGGCAAGTCTGAGGCACAGACCCCCTCCCATAACCATCTCTCCCACAGCGGTGCCTGGACTGAGCTTTGATAGCCCCGGTGCTTTGTTCATTCACATGTCAGTTTACGGTGTTACACATTCACTGTAAACATTTTCATGCACACATGTGCATTGTTTAGACTGTGGACTGCTCAATGGCCTTTTATTTGTTAGAAATTTTGTGACTATCAGAATATTTTGCAATAAACACTGTTACTCCTGTTGTATCGTTTGTTACTGCCCTTGCTTCATTAAAACGTTTTGATGTGTGGGTCTGGATATATGTGCCACATGCTCTGCATGGCAGTTCCACATTGCCATTTACTTCATTCACTTTGTCATTGTTTGGCAAACGTAACACACACTTTTGGTCTGCTTGACTCAGAGGTTTGGGGGTGCAATGATGTTTGTGGGTGTTGATGTTCTCTTGCAATCATCATTCGCTGTTGATTTCAGTATGATTGTACACATGTCATGTTAGGGGGCTGTACCACAACAGAGGTGAATTCTACACACAGTCTAACTTGCAGGGTGTCCAAGGTTGGTGTTGTCTGTGTGATATGTTTAGATGTGTGCACAGCAGTGTGTGTGTGGTAATGTTGTGAAGGCCTGTCTTCGTTCTCACATGGGTATATTTGGATGTGTGCAGTTGAGTGGTCACACAGTGTGCTTGGCCTGTCCTTGTCAGTGGTGTTGAGGTGTATGTGGCCCTGTACATGCCAAATACAAACGTGTATGTTCCATGTGGGGTTTGCCCCCTCATACTCATCTTGGCAGTGGCAGGGAGGGGGTGTCACACCACAAGCACCTTTTTGGCTTCACCTTGCAGGTGTTGTTTTGCACCCTCATACTCATCTTGGCAGTGGCAGGGAGGGGGTGTCACACCACATGCACCTTTTTGGCATTACTTTGCAGGTGGGGTTTGCCCCATGATACTCATCTTGGCAGTGGCAGGGAGGGGGTGTCACACCACAAGCACCTATTTGGCATCACCTTGCAGGTGTTGTTTTGCACCCTCATACTCATCTTGGCAGTGGCAGGGAGGGGTGTCACACCACAAGCACCTTTTTGGCATCACCTTGCAGGTGTTGTTTTGCACCCTCATACTCATCTTGGCAGTGGCAGGGAGGGGGTGTCACACCACAAGCACCTTTTTGGCATTACCTTGCAGGTGTTGTTTAGCACCCTCATACTCATCTTGGCAGTGGCAGGGAGGGGGTGTCACACCACAAGCACCTTTTGGCATCACCTTGCAGGTGTTGTTTTGCACCCTCATACTCATCTTGGCAGTGGCAAGGAGGGGTGTCACACCACATGCACCTTTTTGGCATTACTTTGCAGGTGGGGTTTGCACCCTAATACTCATCTTGGCAGTGGCAGGGAGGGGTGTCACACCACATGCACCTTTTGGCATTACTTTGCAGGTGGGGTTTGCCCCATGATACTCATCTTGGCAGTGGCAGGGAGGGGGTGTCACACCACAAGCACCTATTTGGCATCACCTTGCAGGTGTTGTTTTGCCACAATACACCTATGGGCTTGTTCACATACATCACTATCCCTGAATGTCAGATGGGCACACTTTTTGCTGTTGTACAGGGTGGGATGGTAGGACCTGTGATGGGATCAGGTAATGACAGCTGCTACCAACAGAGGCACACAATGTGCATTTGGGCCAGGGCCAACACAATACTTACACGTCCCTGGGACTGCCCATGCGTGCCGCTGGACCTGCCTACTGGATTGTGCGGAACGTTTCCCGCGTCTTCACCACTGCGGTGACGTGACCAGGAGGATGCGGTGATGACGTTGTTGATGGGTGACCCCGATGCGGAGGTGTGGCCTTGACGTACCTGCGGTGTTGTCGACGGCGGCGGCGTCTTTGTTGATCGTGGATCAGGAACATCAGCGGTAGGGCTTGTAGTGCAGGATCCATTGCGGTAGCGAACGCGTGGAGTTGTGTGTTATTGCCTTTTTCCTCCGCAGTATTGCTTCCGCCGTGTTTCAATGGGTGGTTTCTCTGTTGCGGTCCTATTGCCTATTTGAGGCATTGTGATTCGGACGGCGGTCTACACTCATTCCGCACGGCGGTCGCCCGCTATTGGCTACGTCCGCCCTCGTCGTGGAACCAAACTACTGGCGGAACTGAAAACACCGCGGCGGTAGTCATTTGGCCTATGTCTGCCCATCGTAATATGGCGGGCGGTGTTTCGCGACCGTGGTTGGCAAAACAGCACCCGCCAGGCCGGCGGAAGCCACCGCTGGCACGGCGGTGCCGAGCCGCCCGCCATCGTGATCGGCCCCTATGTCTCCTCTACAGAAAAATCTCAAAGCATTCCAACAATTACAGACCAGCTTCTAAAATCATCTAACAAATAAAGTAAGTATTCAGCAAAAAGCATTTTTTAAATTATCTAAAACACCCAACCAAACCCCAACTTCATCCCAAACCCCCACCCCACACAATATACAATTGAACAAAATAATTAAAATTATGTTTTATTCTACCCACAGAAACATCAGCAACAAAAAAAATTCAACTAACAAAGAAAGAACATCTACATTGAAAACTAGCTCAAAATCAACTTCGTAAGTATATTAATAACAATGTGTATCTATTAATTAAAAAACATGTACATTATTTATTTTATTAATTTTGATATCCATTTTTTGTAGCATTTAAAACATCACAATGACAGAAGGCGCCCAATTTATCACTTCCCAAAAAGGAAAGTTTTTGCTATGTTACATGGGGTATGTCTATACCCAGGAAAAGTAAAGTGGACTTAAAGTAAATTGGAAATGTAGCAAATACTATTCGAATAAGTGTTATGGGTGAGCAACAACTAGAGAAACAACTGTTTTGTATACAAGGGAACATAACCACCCCCCAAATGTTATTGAAATAGATGTTAGGAATGCCCTAGAAAACATTAAAGAAGCTAGCACTAGCTCACAGAAACCTACCACTCAATTACTTAAAGAATTACTGCCCAAAGTACCACACCATGCTACTGGCCAAATGCCCTGTATTTCTTCTTTAAAAAGAACTATAGCTCGAACAAAAAAAGCCACAACTACCACCACACATGCCCCAAAAACATTTGAAGAGGTAGAAATTCCCCCAGAACTATCTATAACTCATAACGAAGAACCCTTTATTCTTTATGACAACAAATCAAAAGAGAAAAGAATAATTGTGTTTGCAACCGCAAATAATTTAATCAAACTACAACAGTCAGAAACATGGATGATGGATGGGACTTTTAAAATTTGTCCTAAACCATTCTATCAATTATATACTATCCATGCCGTACATCAAAGCACTAACATCCCTTTTATCTACGCCTTACTACCTAATAAACAAAATTCCACATGTATGGAAATACTAAGTAAAATTAAACAAGAAACAAATAATTATTTTCCACAGAAAATTATTGATTTTGAACAGGCAGTGATAAATGCAATTCTAAAATCCTACCCACACACCTCAATTCAGGGTTGCTACTATCATTTTAATCAGTGTATATGGAGACACCTTCAAAAATCAGCACTAAGGGCCCGATTCCGATCTCGCTCTGAAAGCCCTATGGCCAACTTGCGCTCGTAGAGCTTTCCGAGCGACTCGTGCTCCTGGGCTCCGAGCGACAGAGTACGATGCTCTGCAGCGCTGATGGACTCGGGTCGCTCGGAGCCCCATTGAAGTCTATGGGAGCCTGGTGTACGTTGCGTACATAGGCTCCCAAAGACAATAAACGCACGTCTCGGATGAGGGCGCCCGTGTCGCGGGGACGCCTTGGTCCCGCCCGCACCGTGCATGCTTGTGTATGGGGGACCCTTGGCCCCCCCAGTGATCGAGTCGTAGGGGCCCGGGTTGAGGAGGGCCCGCTATGGACCCCCGAAGTCCGCTTCCCGGAGCTTTTTCAAGTCGGATGCTCCGACTCGATCCAGCTGCTCGACGCGTGCATCGTACTTGGTCTTCCGGGAATCCGCACCGTTGCGCTGTGCATGTAGGCCATGGCGGAGTGTCGTCCGGAGGGGATCGCTGACGCGTAAGGGCCGCTCGGATCGCGAGGCGATTATCGCATCGAACTTGCTCGCTCGTATAACTGTACAAGTCGCACGGAAATCACGCATACGACTCGGACTCGCTACTGACGGATGCCATCAGGAGCGCCTCCGAGCGAGATCGGAATCGGGCCCTAAGTATTGAATATGCAACAAACAGTTCATTCGCATACCAAATAAAAAAACGTATTGCCCTGGCCTACATCCCAGTTACTGACGTGGCCGAACATTACAACCTATTAATAGAAAGTCCTTACTACCAGCAACACAAACAAAAATTAAGTCCCCTCCTAGACTATTTTGAAGATTCCTGGGTGGGAAGACTCCATAGGTCAGGACATAGGAGACAATCAAAATACCAAATTCCATGGTGGAATGTACACCTTAGCACACTAAACCAAAAGGCAAAAACAAACAATGCTGTTGAAGGTTGGCATAATGCCTTCCAAGCAACAACAGGACAAGGTCCACCTACTCTACACAAACTCCTACTCTCCCTCCAAAAAGAACAGAGCTACCAACAGCTAAGAATGGAGCAATCTGTAACACAAATCAGGCCTAAACTGTCCAAACAAACTAAACAAATGTTTGAATACCTACAACATCAAGTCAGACTATACCCAACAACAAAAGGCCTAGAATTCTTAGAAATAATTGCCAAAAGCCTACTCTAAAGTTTCAATACATTTTAAAATACATAATACTTTTCTCTAAAAATAATTAAAATGCATACAAATTATTTTTATATTTTCACAAAATTAATTAATTTGTCTAATATATTTTTATTAAAAAATAAATATATATACAGACATATTAATAAAAGTAATGAAAATATAAACAACAATAACAATAACTGTCTTAGCATTTCCCGCCCACAATAAATAATTAAATTAACTTACCGTTTCCGTAGCTGTAGACAGAAAATCCCAAATCTTGTAAAACAATCCAGGTCTCTCATTATCCAAATAGGACGAAAAAGTACCCCAAACATTTTTTTTAAATCCAACTGTTCCAAAAGTAATCCTCTGTTTGGAAATCCACAAACGATAAACCATAAAAAACCCGAAAAAGTGTTTTAAAAAAATAAACGCTCCATGAAAACCGAAAAATTAAGGAAGTGCAAAAAATAATTATTAGTTACTTAAACTAATATACACTTCCTTAATAAAAAAAAACGCAATCTTCTCCAAACCGCCACTTCTATAGACTAAGACCTGTAAAAAACACACAAACATTCCCACCCACACAAATATACACATAATACACAATATAACACTATTACAAACATTATACACATCTTATTCAAACATATTCTAACATATATTTTACGTTTTCTAAACTACACCTCAAAAAATAACAATACATAAATCGCTAAAACCTAACTTACACACAAAAAACGCCACAACTCCAAAAATCTAACACTACACACAACAACTACAACCTAACTACCTTCAAATGTAATTAAAAATATAGTTAAAATAAAGAAAAGTAATCTTACCTTCCTCGACGCAACGCAGCTCCCAACCGCGAGCTTGTCCCCTTCGAAATAACCCAAAACAAACGCGAGCGGTTACAAAATACAAACACCAAACAAATATGGCAGCTTTAAACATATAAAATAAATGTATTTAGTTTAAAAGAATGTTATTACATTATATATAAATTACTTAAATATTTATTTAAAATACTACAATTTATAACTTGTATGTTTACATTTATTTAACATTTTTCCAACATTGTAAAATTATAATAATAAATATTATTAAACATATAGGGGCTGATTACGATGGCGGGCGGATCGCCATCGCCAGCCTGGCGGTGGCGATCTGCCCGCCATCGTAACCAGAATTACCTCCCGCCATATTATTATGGCGGGGGGTATTGCGGCGGACGCAAAGTGCGTCCGCCGCTTTTCCGCCGGCCTGGAATCATTACGATTGCTGGCCGGGCGAACTGGGGGCCGGATATGGTCCATATTAGGATGTGTGGCATTCAGAGCCTTTCCATGGCGGTGATGCCGCCATGGAAAGGCTGGCGGGAATCGCTTCGGGGGGTGGGGGGCTTCACTTAGGGGGTACCCATGGTACCCCCTGCATTGCCATGCACAAGGTGGCAGGCACCGCACGGTGCCTGCGCGTTGTGCATGGCAATGCACAACATGCCATTTTGGCATTGCGGCGGGTGCTGCTGTAAGCAGCACCCGCCGCAATGTCAAAGATGCACCCTGGCGGTCGCATCCTAATCAGTGGTGCGGGACCACCGCACGTCTGGCGGCCGGTCCCAGCACCGCTAGGGTGGCGGGCAGACGAAAGTCCGCCCGCCATCCTAATGAGGCCCATAATATTTATTAATATAATTCCATATATTTACAAGTTATGTACAACGTTTATTAAAAACATGTAAAAAATGTTTTTAATGTTTAAAAAATGTGAAGCTTATAAAAAAAATATGTAAAAATTAAACCATGGAACAATTAATAATATTAATATTTTAAATATTAATAATATTAATTAAAATGTATTTTTAATTGTTTAATTTTTTTTACAAATTATAAAATTTTAAATATATTAAAAGAATATAAAAACTGTTATATTTTTAAAATGTTAACAATATATGTAACTAAATAACAAAAGTTCAGAAAACAAATGTGAAGTCAACAACTATTATTAATAATTATATTATTTTCTCAAATGCTTCTAAACAAATGTAAAACTACATTATTTGATATTACAAAGTTTAAATAACTATATTAAAAAGATACAAATGTCAAACATTTTTGTTTACCTAATTATAAAATGTAAAAAGTAAACATATGTGCAAAATGTTTTGTATCTGTAAAATAAATGTGATTTTTTTATCTCTATGTCTTAATTTATATTATATAAACTTAATAAAACAAATATTTTTTGTTGATTCCAAAATTATTTTCAATAAATAAACATCAAAAAAAAATAAGATGTCTATGTTTTTGTGTATCATTTTATTAATGTTGTATTTAATGTTAAAAGTTATGGGGCCGATTCCGATTCAGGCCGGAAATCTCTCCGACCGAGCCGGACCCGGAGAGATTTCCGACCGAATCGGACCCTAGCAGTCCGACCGAACGAGTACGATGCGTTCGCATGCTATCGGACTCGATCGGTCGGACTCCCATTGAAGTCAATGGGAGCCGGTCGTACAACGCGTACGCGGGCTCCCATTGACTCAATGGGTGCGAGGCGAACAAGGGCGCCCCCTACAGCGGGTACGCGTCGAAGCGGGTCGCGCCGTACATGCACAGGTACGGGGGACCCATGGGTCCCCCCTGTGTGCGACTCGCGCGGCTAGGCGTACAGGGGGGTCCGACACGGACCCCCAAAGTACGGCTCCGACTGCTCTTTCCAGCCGGACGGCGCGAGTCGGTCGGACTGCTCGCGGCGCGCATCGTACTTACCCGGCCGGGGAACGTCTCCATTGCGCGGTGCGAGTCGTGTCCGTGCGAGTCGGTCGGAGCGGTTGGGTCCCGCGAACGAGTCGGTCGGCGATTTCACGTACTTTCGCATCGTACTCGCTCGCCGACTCGGTCGGGAAACAGGGCTCCGAATCGGATCCGGTAATGCTGAGTCCGATTCGGAGCCCTACCGGCCGAGATCGGAATCGGCCCCTATGTATTAATTAAATCTACTGTATTAACTAATATTTTTAATTAACTATATATATAATTTTTTTCCCCAATTATAACTATGCCATAATTAAAATTAATTACTACTACAAACTATATTAATTTTTTAAGATTACAAATTAATACGTGCATATCTAAATTACTATTCCCACTACAGTTAATATTAATTAAAGGTAGGTGCTGGGCACTTAACTTAATTAATTTACTATTCCCACTACACTTACCATTAAGTCAGGGTAGTTGCTGCACACTAAACTTAATTAATTTACTATTCCCACTCCAGTTACTATTACTTAAAGGGAGGTGCTGGACACTAAACATAATTAATTTACTATTCCCACTACACATACCATTTAATCAGGGTAGGTGCTTGACACTAAACTTAATTAATTTACTATTCCCACTCCAGTTACCATTAATTCAAGATAGCTGCTGGACACTAAACTTAATTGACTGACGAACTGACTGGATTATTTGTTAAGCGCACTATTGCCGAGGCATCTTGGCGCTGGGGCGTTGATGGGGTGGGAAGGCCATACCATTCTAGGATTTATCAAATAGCCAGGTTTTTAAAGCCTTCCTAAACAGAATCCTGTTGGGTTGCTGTCGCATCTGGATAGGAAGGGAGTTCCAAAGCTTAGCGGCTTGGAATGAGAATCCCTTTCCTCCCCATCTGACTAATTTACTATTCCCACTCCAGTTACCATTAGGTCAGAGTAGGTGCTGGACACTAAACTTAATTAATTTACTATTCCCACTCCAGTTAGCATTAATTCTTGGTAGGCGCTGGACACTAAACTTAATTAATTTACTATTCCCACTGCAGTTAGCATTATTTCAGGGTAGATGCTGGAAACTAAACTTAATTAATTTACTATGCCCACTCCAGTTACTATTAATTGAGGGGAGGTGCTGGACACTAAACTTAATTAATTTACTATTCCCACTCCAGTTAGCATTAAGTCAGGGTAGGTGCTGGACACTAAACTTAATTAATTTACTATTCCCACTCCAGTTACCATTAAGGGGCTGATTAGGAAGGTGGGCGGACTTCAGTCCGCCCGCCATCCCAGTGGAAACGGGACCGGCCGCCAGACATGCGGCGGTCCCGCACCCCTTATTAGGATGCGACCGCCACCCTGGCGGTTGCATTCTGCATATTTGACATTGCGGCGGGTGCTGCTTACAGCAGCACCCGCTGCAATGCCAAATGAGCATGTTGTGCATTCCCATGCACAACGTAGCAGGCACCGCGCGGTGCCTGCCACCTTGTACATGGAATTTCAGGGGGGTACCATGCGGACCCCCCAAGTGCACCCCCCACCCTCCCTGGGGGCCCGCAACAGGCCCCGAAAGCACATCTCCACCAGCCTTTCCATGGTGGCATCGCCGCCATGGAAAGGCCTTTTGAGACACACATCCTGATATGGAGGGCGGTGCCTGCTAGGCACCGCCACCATATCAGGCCCCAATTCCGCCCGGCCGGCAATCGGAACGATTGCCGACCGGCGGAAAAGCGGCGGACGCACTTTGCGTCCGCCGCGGTACCCCCGCCATTGTAATATGGCGGGGGGTAAATTAGGTTGAGATGGCGGGCGGATCGCCACCGCCTGGCTGGCGATGGCGATCCACCCGCCATCATAATCACCCCCTAAGTGAGGGGATATGCTGGACACTAAACTTAAATAATTTACTATTCCCACTCCAGTTACCATTTAATCAGGGTAGGTGCTGGACACTAAACTTAATTAATTTACTAATCCAACTCCAATTTACATTAAGTCAAGGTAGTTCATGGACACTAAACTTAATTTACTATTCCCACTCCAGTTACTATTAAGTAAAGGGATGTGCAGCACACTAAACTTAATTAATTTACTATTCCCACTCCAGTTACCATTTAATCAAGGTAGGTGCTGGACACTAAACTTCATAAATTTACTATTCCCACTCCAGTTAGCATTAAGTCAAAGTAGGTGCTGGACACTAAACTTAATTAATTTACTATTCCCACTCCCGTTATCATTTAATCAAGGTACGTGCTGGACACTAAACTTAATTAATTTACTATTCCCACTCCAGTTACCATTAATTCAAGATAGCTGCTGGACTCTAAACTTAATTAATTTACTATTCCCACTCCTGTTACCATTAATTCAGAGTAGGTGCTGGACACTAAACTTAATTAATTTACTATTCCCACTCCAGTTACCATAAACTCTTGGTAGGCGCTGGACACTAAACTTAATTAATTTACTATTCCCACTACACTTCACATTTAATTAGGGTAGGTGCTGGACACCAAACTTAATTAATGTACTATTCCCACTCCAGTTAGCATTAAGTCAGGGTAGGTGCTGGACACTAAACTTAATTAATTTACCATTCCCACTCCAGTTAGCATTAATTCAGGTTAGGTGCTGGAAACTAAACTTAATTAATTTACTATTCCCACTCCAGTTACTATTAATTAAGGGGAGGTGCTGGACACTAAACTTAATTAATGTACTATTCCCACTCCAGTTACCATTAAATCAGGGTAGGTGCTGGACACTAAACTTAATTAATTTACTATTCCCACTCCAGTTAGCATTAACTCAGGGTAAGCGCTGGACACTAAACTTAATTAATTTACTATTCCCACTGCAGTTCGCATTTAATTACGGTAGGTGCTGGACACTAAACTTAATTAATTTACTATTCCTACTCCAGTTACTATTAATTAAGGGAGGTGCTGGACACTAACACTAATCTTAATTAATTTACTATAACCACTCTAATTACTATAAAGTCAAATAAATTTCCAAACACTAAACATATCTATTTTTCCCCCTATAAAAATAATATAATATCACTAACTGTACTCTACATTAAATTGTAATTATTTAATAATTGCTATAATTTAGTACACTATATATTATTATTTTTTTATTATTAAAGTTATCAAAGTAATATATTTCATGCTTTAATGCTTTTGTAAAAAATATTAAATTTTTCTAAATATTAAAATTCACATATAAATAATATTTTATCTATATACTATACCTAATAATTAATATTAGAATTTTGGTTTTTTGATTATTGAATAAATTAATATTTTGTTTTAAATATTAGAAAATAATACATACTTTTATATATTTATATCATTTTTATTAAATAATGTAATAATTATTTTTATACATTATTAATATTACATGATTTTACATTGTAATATTTAATTATGACTAATAAAAATTAAATTTAAATATTATTTATTTTAAAATTTTCACTACAAACACATATTATTTTGTAAATATTATTTGATTCTTTTTAAATTATAAATTATTTAAACACATTTTGTAAAACACTCCCCAAACTTATAGCCTAAAAACCCAACTTCCAAATCCTAAAACAATAATTTCTAAATTCACAAAAATAAATTCTAAATTTAATTTTTACATGTGCGAATTTATTAAATATTTATTTAATTAACTTTTTTTAAAACACTCCTCACTCTTATCCCCTATAAACCCAACATCCCACTCCAAAACAATATTTTCTAATTTCGAAAATATATTTTCTAACTTATAGTTAGAAATTTCGAATTTAATAAACATTTTATTCTATTTCTTTAAAAACTCTCCACCCTTATCCCCTATAAACCCAACATCCCGCTCCTAAAACAATATTTTCTCATTTCAAAAATATATTTTCTAAATTATAATTTTAAATTTAGAATTTATAAAAAATTTAAGGGAAATATTTTAAAACACTCCCCACCCTTATCCCCATATAAACCCAACATCCCGCTCCTAAAACAATATTTTCTAATTTCTAAAATATATTTCCAAAAATATATTTCTAAATTATTAAAAAAAATTATGTCATTATTTTAAAACACTCCCCACCCTTATCCCCTATAAACCCAACATCCCGCTCCTAAAAAATAATATTCAAATATTAGTTTTTTATAACATTAACTACCTATTATTATACTCAAAACAAACTTTAAATTCATTAAAAAATAGTACAATAACGATATTTTGACATAACATTTTTACTGTCGACATTACAAACTTCGATATTTTTAACGACACTTAAAAACGATATTTTTAACATCGATATACATAACATCGATATTTTATACTATCGATATACTAAATTCGATATTTATGTATATCGATATTAAAACATCGATATTATGTCTACTTACCCTAATGAACATTATGCCAAAATAAGCAGCCCATGCATATTTGTGCCCCTTGACACTTGAAGGTTCAAAAGGCTGCAGGCAAGAACCATAACACCGGATGCCTCTGCAGCAGCTGTAACTGTACATTGGGACAACAGAAAACACCAGGCTGTTGCAGGAGCCATTTACTAGATTTATGATGGCTGTCCTAGCTTGCTATGTCTTCAGTGGATGCCTATCTTCTATCACCATTCCCTTTCTGAGTAGAAGCTCCCTGTTCCTTCCTAATCCAGAAGGTAATCCATTAAATGCCCCCCTTCCTTAATGTCAGATGCTCCTCTTCATGATGCAGGTTAGATCATTATGCTGCCTATTGCCACATAAACTACCTGATGGTGCATGGCAGTGGTGGGATTTGACTCTGTGCAGCTATGTTGTTGAATTCCTCAGCTCAGGCATGGGAACACATAGGGGCCGATTCCGATTCGGGCCGGAAATCTCTCCGACCGAGCCGGACCCGGAGAGATTTCTGACCGAATCGGACCCGTGCAGCCCAACCGAACGAGTACGATGCGCACATATGCCATCGGACTCGATTCGGTCGGACTCCCATTGAAGTCAATGGGAGCCTGTCATACAACGCGTACGCGGGCTCCCATTGACTCAATGGGTGCGAGGCAGACAAGGGCGCCCCCTACAGCGTGTACGCGGCGAAGTGACTCGCGCCGTACATGCACAGGTAGGGGGGACCCATGGGTCCCCCCTGTGTGCGACTCGCGCGGCTACGCGTACAGGGGAGTCCGACACGGACCCCCAAAGTACGGCTCCGACTGCTCTTTGGAGCCGGAGTGCGCGGCTCGGTCGGACTGCTCGCGGCGCGCATCGTACTCACCCGGCCGGGGAACGTCTCCATTGCGCGGTGCGTGTCGAGTCCGAGCGAGTCGGTCGGTGCGGTTAGACCCGGGAACGAGTCGGTCGGAACGGTCGGGACGCCCGGACGAGTCGGTCGGCGATTTCGCATCGTACTCGCTCGCCCGGACGCGCGTACGAATCGGTCGGGAAATAGGGCTCCGAATCGGATCCGGTTAAGCCGAATCCGATTCGGAGCCCTACCGGCCGAGATCGGAATCGGCCCCCCAGTCTAGCACAAGCTTGGTGAAGCCAAATTGATTCTTAGGTGTAGGGCAAGAATACAAAGGAGACAGTATTGTTGCTTATGAGGTTTTACCAATAAGTTGTATTCAAATGGATAGATGGTGGTTATGCTCTTCTCCATCGCCTATCAGACTCCACACTGGTATCTCATCACCCCCATCCTGACGGAACTCCATTCGCTCCCCTTGCTGGTCCACACCATCATCAAAACTAGCTGCATCATTTACAAAGCAATCGTGGCCAGCACCCTACTTATCTTGCGGCAAGCTCACCAACTCTGATAGCTCTCAGTACAACCACAGTCATGCTACTATCAGACTGGAGTCTAAGGGGCCTATTAGGATGACGGGCGGACTTTCGTCCGCCCGCCACCCTAGCAGTGCTGGGACCGGCCGCCAGTGGTGCGGCGGTCCCGCACAGGCGATTAGGATGCCACCGCCACCGTGGCGGTGGCATCCTCCATTCCCAGCATTGTGGCGGGCGGTGCTCACAGCACCGCCCGCCACAATGCTGGGAATGCACTGTGTGCATCGTCATGCACAAGGTGACGGGCACCGCGAGGTGCCTGCCACCATGTCCATGACAATGCAGGGGGGTACCATAGGTACCCCCCATGTGCACCCCCCACCCTCCAACATCTTGGGGGCCCGCAACGGGCCCCCATAAGTGGAATCCGCCTGGCTTTCCATGGCGGAGTCACCGCCATGGACAGCCCTGCACCGCCGCCCATCGTAATATGGATGGCGGTGCCTCAAGGCACCACCACCATATTGCAGGCCTTTTCCGCCCGGTAGGCAATCGGGCTGATTGCCTACCGGCGGAAAACTGGCGGACGGTCTTTCCGTCCGCCTGGGTCCCCACCGCCATCGTAATATGGCGTTGGGGAAATGTTAAGCGGGCGGTGGAAAATAGCGGGCGGATCGCCACCGCCATACGGGCGGTGGCGATCCGCCCGCTATCCTAATGACCCCCTAAGAGTATAAAAAAGAAAAACAAGGTAGCAGGTCTATGCACCCATTATCTAGAACCACATGCTGTACCAGTTTAGGAGAGTTTAAGACGCACTTCTTGAAAGAACACTACATCACAATGTAGTAACAAGCCAATAATCAGCTACCTCTCCTATCACTATAAGATTGTATGCTTGCCTTTGATCCTGTACAGAGCATTGCTGTGTTTCGGTTAGGCTTGCACTATACAAATACCACATATATAAATACATACAATCAAAACACTAAAGTGATGGGTAAAATGTTTGCAAAAGTCTCTTGACAATTCATTGGTCCACATTCCAGGCCACTGTTTTTTTTACCACTATGCCACTTCAGACAGAGAACAACCATTTATAAATCAGTCTTAGTCCTTCTCCAGTTGAGTCTGAACTTTTTTTTTTTTTTTTACAATTACACATATTAGCAGATCTATTCTGACTGAATGTTATAGCTCTGACTTGAATAATCCAGCACTAAAGTCCTATTCTCAACACAGATATGCCGATATAGAATCATTGCATGGATATTATGGTAGTCAATCATTCCATCATATGAGCAAATACTAAAACCTTCAAACAGTTGAACTTACCGTAAAATATACTGTAAAAATACCAACAAACCAATTCAAATAAAACTTATATCTTAAAAATGTCAGACACAAAACATTTGAAGGTTTGCCCCTTCTTTCACAGTGGTTTCTATGTGTCGTAACATGAAAGACAGCCACCACTGTGACATGAATCCTGCATCCGACTAATACTAGGTGAGTGGTAATGGCCCCTGTGAGGGGGGACAAGGGAATATTCACCCAAACCCTATCTACTTACCGCCTTCGGCGATGCCTCTTTGAACCTCTGACCGCTGAACCTGGAAAGAAAAATAAGACAATATCACAAAATTGAAGAAGGACTCTCCTTGTCCCGTGCATGTGAAAGGAGGAGTGAAAGACCCAAGGAACCAATCAAACAGCGTGGACAGTGGAGGAAAGAAAACTGACGAAGTCCGAGGGAGGAGAGAGGAAGACAGAAGCTGGAGTCGGACCTTGGAAAACCCGGAAGACGCTGAGAGCAGAGAGCCTGGGGAAAAGGGACCCGAGATCGCCGAAGAGAACAAGACCGCGGAGGCCAGAGGAGAAACGCATACAGGTGCCTCGAAGACGTCGAGGCCCTGGAAGAGTGGAGCGAGGAGTGCTAGATGCCCACGGAGTATGTGTGCAAGCTGCCGCAACTCAGGAGAGTTGCAGCAGTCGTGGTATGTGACTGAAAAAGGGGGGAAGAGAGAACTGTGATGGTCCTACAAGGTACAGTGTAGCAAGGCAGCGCGTAGCACAGGGAGTAAGCGCTGCAGCCAAGGAAGGACGATGACCACTCTGCTGCTCGTGTCGGCCGGAAGTCACGAGCGACCCCGGCCCCTTTATTTAAGCCCTCTGGCCACGCCTGGCCAGAGGGTGATACATTGTGTGTGTGTTCTTCCGGGGGGGCACACCATTGCACGGTGTGCGTGGATAAGCTAGACCGCTACATCCCATCCCAAATCAGTTCTTTAACTAAAATACAAAACTCAAATCAACACACAAAATCAGCTAGTCTCTGGTTCGGTCTGGGGCTAGGCCTTAGGTCGTATCGATGCTGGCGACCACCTTGGCTTCCTCTCTGGCTGACCACCACCGGTCCGCTAGCTGGGGCTCTGGAGCTGTTGTTTGCCGCTGATGGTGCGTCTGAAGGAGTGGTGGCAATATTTTCACCGGGGCTGGGCCCTATATCCTCACTGGTGATCCCTTCACTCATGGACTGTTCTGGGGTCTGCCCGTCGCCCCCTGCTCCTGGGACCCTCTTGAACCATGAGATGTTCCGGGTTATTGTTTCTCCATTACGCTCAGCAGTTATGGCTGTTCCTCGGATTGTCTTGACAGTCCATGGCCCAGGTTCATAGGGGTGCGGAACTTCCCTCCGCTCCGGCGGTTCCTTACTAGAACGGTGCATCCAGTCGTCAGCGTTCGGGTTCGCGCTCTCCTCTGTCGACTGGCTTTCTCATTGGTTGACATCCTCCTAGCTTGGGTGCTTGCAGGTTCATATGGTTCTTGCTCCCAATTGTCAGCTACTGGGAGAGTGTCGCGCCGGGGCCCTGCCAGCATCAGTGACCACGGAGACCTTTGAGTTGTGCAATGGGGGGTGCTCCGGTATTCTCGCAGGAACGTTTGGAGAGTAGCCTCCGGATCAGTTTGTTCGGCCATTGCTATGCGTAGTATTTTGTTTACAGTCCGCATGAAACGTTCTGCTTCCCCGTTGGCTTGTGGCCACTGTGGAGTGATGCGGTGATGCTTTATCCCTAGCTGAGTTAGGAAGTTCTTGAATTCGCTCCCCTGGAACGGGGGCCCGTTGTCTGTCTTGACTACATGGGGTAGTCCGAAAAGTGCAAAAGTTTTCTCCAGTACCGGCTGCAGGTGGTTAAATGCCGTGGACGGCAGGACCTCCACGATGGGGTACTTTGTATAGCTATCGACTAAGACTGCCGTGACTCTCCCATCCGGGAAGCTCCCGAAGTCGAGGCTTACCCATGACCAAGGTGATGGAGCAGGATCTTCAGTTATCACAGGAGCCGGCGTCTCTGGATTTCCCGTGAGTTGACAGGCTCTGCAGTTCCGTACCACGGAGTCTACGGCTTCTTCTAGGCCAGGGAACCACACCTTTTCTCTCATGCGGGATTTCATTCTGCCTGTTCCCTGATGGCCTTCGTGTGCTAACACGGTTGCCCGTTCTTGCAGGCTTTGCGGAATGACGATGCGAGATCCTCTCAGAATTACTCCACTTTCGGCTGTGCTCAAGTCATCTCGGACTCTCCAGATCTTTCCTAGCCTGGCTCGGTCCTGCTCATTCCACCCATGGACGTCGTGAAGAAATCTTTCCCAGGATCCTTTCTGTATGGCGTCTGCTACTCTTTTGAGGACCATGTCATCTTCTGTGTGGGTCTTGATTTCTTCAATGGACAGAGCTCGTGGACACGACCACTGAGAAACCATGTTGACGAAGTCTTCCGTCATCTTCTCCTGCGCAGATGTCTCTTCTGCAGGGAGTGCAGGGTGGTGAGATAGGAAGTCAGCTGGGTTCTTTGCACCAGGCCTGTACACCAGTTCCAGTTGATAGTGTTGAAGTTGTATCGCCCACCTCTCGATTCGGGGTGGTGGATGCGGCGCAGTCCCATTGAAAAGTGGGAGCAGTGGTTGATGGTCTGTTACCACTTTGAATGGATTTCCACTGACGTATAGATGGAAATGGTTACATGCCCATTTAATGGCAAGTGCTTCCCGTTCAATCTGAGAGTAACGGGTTTCGGTCGCAGTTAGAGCTTTGCTCGCAAAAGCCAGTGGGACCCATGTTCCTGGTTCTGTTTCTTGCGTCAATAGGGCTCCTAGTCCCACCGGGCTGGCATCTACTATGAGTTCTGTTGGCCTAGTTGTGTTGAAATAGGCCATGGTCGTGCTTTCCAGTAGCGCCGTTTTCACTTTGCAGAAAGCTTCCTCTTCTACTGGAGTCCACTGCCAGACAGTCTCCTTCTTGGTTAGGTTTCGTAGCGGCTCCGCAATGGTGGCGAGATTCGGAATAAATCTTCCGCAATATGTTGCCATGCCTAAAAAACTTCTGACTTCTGATGCCGTTGTGGGAGCTGAGGCGAGCTGTATTGCTTGTGATTTCTTGGGGTCCACCCTTACTCCCTCCTGACTGAATACGTATCCGAAAAACTCGATCGATTTTTTGAAGAATTGGCATTTTTCTTTGTGGAGAGTCACTCCATGCTCTGCGAGGCGTTGGAGGGTCGCTCGAAGCTGACGATGATGGCCTTCTATTGTTGCGGAGTGTATTAGGATGTCATCACTGACGTTGATGACACCCTGCAGCCCCGACAGGACTTCTCTTACTGCGTTCTGGAATATTTCTGCTGCGGATGATATTCCGAAGTTTAGCCTTTTGTAGCGTCGAAGTCCTAGGTGAGTCGAAAATGTGGTGATATATCTGCTACTCTCCGCTAGCTTCAACTGGTGGTACCCAGCGTTTAGATCAAGTTTAGAGAACCATTGGGAGCCGTTGAGGTCAGCCAGGATGTCGTCGACTGTTGGTGTCAGATGTCTCTCTCTCTTTATTGCTTGGTTGGGCATTCTCATGTCGATGCAAATCCGAATTTTCCCAGGCTGCTTTGGCTTCTCGGCGATAACCATGGGAGATACCCAGGGAGTCGGTCCTGTCACCTTTTCTATTACTCCCTGTTGTTCAAGCTTCAGTAGCTCTTGTTCTACCAGCGGTCGTAAGTGGAATGGGACGCGTCGATGCCGTAGAGCGACTGGCTTTACCGCCGTGTCTATATGTAATTTTACCGGTGGTCTCTTCATGCTTCCCAGACCAACGAACAGTTGCGGGAACAGCTCTAGGATATCTTCTGTTTGGAGTGATTTCACGGCGTTTGCAAATGTTATTAGATTCAGATCCTCTGCAGTGTGGCTCCCAACGAGTATGTCTGCCTCCTTGTCGACTACATGGAATATGGTAGTGACTTCTTGGTTTTCTGATCTTACTTGAACGGACATTTTCCCTCTTAGGGGAAGTGGTGTTTGACTTCCGTACGTGAGGATTCTGATTTTGGATGGCACCAGCGCTGGTCTCGGGCTTAATTTTTTGTAGTGTTGACACCCCATGACGTTCACGGATGCCCCGGTGTCGATGATAGCTGTGACAGGCGACCCAGCGATCTCGATCGTGCATGTCGGCTGTGGCCGTCGTCTTCGTTTCAAATCGTTTGCAAAAGCTATGAGGTAGCATTCTTCTCCTTCGTCTGTGGACGAGTCTTCCAAACACTGTCTGCGATGTTCCGCTGTCCTTGGTGTCCTCGATGGGGTGTGTTCTTCTAGTGAGAGGTGTCTCACTGCTCGTGACGGTGGTCTTCGTCCGGGGTTTCCTTTATTCCGCAGTCCTCCTCTGCATACACTTGCAAAATGGTTGGGTATTCCACATTTGGCACAGGTTTTTCCCTTGGCGGGGCATTCATCTTGGGAGTGTTCTTCCTTCCCACAGTATCCGCATTGTGATCGTCTCGAGCTTTTGGTGAACCATCTTCCTCGCCCGGCGCGAGCCGGCGCGCGGATGGCGTCTACTCGCTCCGCCTTGATTGTTACTGCTGGTTCTGCCTGTTGGTTGAGCGCGGCCTCCATAGCAGTTGCCCTGACCTCCGATAGCTCATGGGAGCGTGCCAGAATAAGAATGTCTCCAAGGGAAATACGCGGTTGTCGAAGAATCAGGGTCCGCAGGGTCTTGTTGCGGCACCCCTGGATGGCTTGTGCTCTTACTTCTTTGGTTTGGTCATCGTCGGTGAATGTGCTGGCCAGTTCTCGCAGGCGCGCGTGGAAAGTGTCCATGGACTCCCCTTCTCTCTGACGGGCTTGTCGGAGTTTAAAGCGTTCGTAATCAGGATTGAGTTGTGGGTCGAAGTGGGCATTCAAAGCTCTGACTGCGGCGTCGTAATCAGCAGGTGCTCCTGTGTCAGGTAGGTGTGCGAACAGTTTGTATATTTCGTCTCCTGCGAAATGTAGCAGTAATGACCTCTTGACCGCATCATTTGTTTCTCTTGTGGCAATAAAATAATTATCAAGGCGACTGATCCATATTCTCCACCTAGGCGATGCTGTGGCTGGATCGATGAGCTCGCTGAAGGGAGGAAGTGCGCTGACTTGAGAGTGTAGGTGAGTTGGTGGTGCCGCTGGTTGTTGGGCTGCTGCTGCGGCATCAGTCATGGTTGGTAAGTGTCTATTTCGTGGTCTCCCACTTTGCGGTTGCCAGTGCTTGTTTGGATGCTTTTCTTCTTCCTTTCTCCCTTTTCTTTTCTTTTATTTCTGCCCCTCATACAGTGCTATCAGCCAGTGTTGGGTGATTGGGGGTCCCGGGGTGACAGTGAGTTGTGACAGTGCTGGCTACAGGTGCTGCTGAGCAAGCAGGGATGTCTGGGGTGCGTTTCTCCTTTTCGCCACCGGGTGGCAGTGTTGCGCTATTACCGCGTGTGTATCGCGGGTGTCAGGGGCTCATTGCGCATGCGCGCCCTGTCGGTGTGAACGCGGGCTCGACCAGAGAGTCACCGGGAGCACCAGCGTTGCACACAGTCGACACGGTTGACTGCTGTGGACAGGATCCGAGGACTCCGTTCGTCCTGGCACTCACCCGGCGGTCCGACGGCTGTTCGATTCTCTTGCGCATCAGTCGCGGTCCGCGGCTCCAGCGAAGTCCCGCTAAGCTGACGGCTTGACCTCGGCTGATCTGCGCTATCGGGCGATGTGTGCCCACCCTCGTCGCCAGTGTGATGGTCCTACAAGGTACAGTGTAGCAAGGCAGCGCGTAGCACAGGGAGTAAGCGCTGCAGCCAAGGAAGGACGATGACCACTCTGCTGCTCGTGTCGGCCGGAAGTCACGAGCGACCCCGGCCCCTTTATTTAAGCCCTCTGGCCACGCCTGGCCAGAGGGTGATACATTGTGTGTGTGTTCTTCCGGGGGGGCACACCATTGCACGGTGTGCGTGGATAAGCTAGACCGCTACAAGAACGACCGGGAATCGGGGAGCGTAAAAATATTTTATTTTTTTCCCTCCCCTTTCTTTTCTTGTTTTTTCCTTCCTTTCCCTCTAACTTATTGGTTATATAAAATCGATGCTTGACCTCAGCCGGCCCTAAGTAAAGGGGACTCTTGTTGAGCAGGCATACCTTAGTAGTTCACATAAGAAGTGAAGTTGGCAGTGAAGAGTCACCCTGAAAACGGACAGTAGTATTCAAAAGCACACCAAGGAAAAAAGGAGTCTTACTAAATTATGTAACAGCTCCTTATAAGTGGGTAAAGGTAGTCCGCACAAAGTCAAAGGATTCCCCCTCTTTTGCTTGTCTTCCTTGTTTCCCAGATGTATTCTGCCCATCACCAGGGTTATCGAACAGGAGGCATAAGTTGAAACAGACGGCCATCAGGAAAACCCTGAGAAGACTTTTTATTATTTACTTTTTATATATTTTTTTTACTCATGTTACTTATTAGAGAGATAGAACTCAGGACGACACCTTGCCTTTCGAGCCTCCGGGTGGTACCCTCCTAGAAGACGAAGACCTATAAGGAGAAGAACAGAAAGAAGATCAAAAAGGGACTCTTTTCAATAGCCTGATATCAATGATATCTACAGTTAACTATCCTGAAATATACTAAAGCCAACATTAAAAGATATATTCAGCTTCCGCCCTTTTTTTTTCACCCAGCCCTCCCACAGCCCCATACTACGGAGACTGACCAAGCAGCACTAGTATTGGGATAAGGTTTACCAAACACTCCAAACACATGTTTGGCATTTAGGTTTGTGCAATTTTATACTCCACAATACCTGTCCAAAAATGATCATTTGTGGGGTTACCTGCTACTGTCTGTATTTACTGACACTACATTTTTAAAAGGTAAAACACCTTGCCCACTCTTTTTCAGTGTGGCACTCCCCATCTGGAATAAGTTGTCTGTTACGTTTGGGCCAATTTTAATTTGTTACTCAGAAGAAAAAACATCTGTTTACATTTTGCTTTTGGGATTACTGATGTAGAGCCTGTCTGTCTGGCATGTACCTCGTGAGAGATATTTGGGAAGTGTTTCTTTCATTTGAATCAAGCTTTGTTCATCACAGTTGCATTGCATGCTTTGAATTCTTCCAACCAAAGGCTGCTTTCATACTGATTAAACCAGTTCAACTAAATAAGACAAAATAAAAGATGTATTCTAAAGAGTGGCATCCTACCAAAGACAGCCGTGAAGCAAATGCGACAAGAAAAAGACCTATGGTTGTGCTAGTGGGTCAAACCAATATACCAGTGAGAAAGTAGAGTGCGTAAACGATAATGTCTCCTACGCGTTAAAGAAGAGTACATTTATATTAAGTACTCTTCTGCCATGCTTGAATGAGAGATAAGACATAGAGGTCAAAATGCGGTTGCGAAACTTATATTCCTTATTTTTGATACTTGTGTGTTGAGATTGAGATAAAAAGGATGACCTTCCAAGAACATAATAGTGAATGTTGCTATAAGACATTGGTGTAAGAAGATCATGGAAATTGTTACTTACAGTGTGTCATGGAGGGCACAAAGTCAGTTATTTTTAGGTCTTCTGGTGATCTGTACTCACTCGTGCTAATATTCCAAATTATGAATTACAAAGCAAGCCAGTTTACAAGACCGATCAACAAAATCAGAACAGCATGGCATTTCTACTAATATTAGAAAAGCTCATAATTCAGGGGCAGCTCCTCCATGTGGGCGGAGGAGCGTCTCCCCACCCTACTGCTTTCTCGCAGTGCGAGAAGCAGAAACATAAAATGGTATTACAAATACCATTTTATGTTTCTGCTTCTCGCACTGCGAGAAAGCAGAAGGGTTTGGTTGGGGGCGGGCAGTCCTGCTCCAGGGCAGGGGAGGAGTGGCTTGCCCACTGTTGTGGGAGCTGACTGTTTGGTCGGCCCCAGGGCCGACCAAATCAGTCATACGCACTCTCCCTTTTCTCCATGCAGGCTGCATGCAGCCTACATGGAGAAAATGGCCTTCCCATAGACGCCTGTGTGGACGGCGTCCCAGCCAATCACAACGCTGCCATTGCAGGGTTGTGATTGGCTTAGGGGAGGGGAGGGAGGCTGCCTGCTTCCGCGATGACTCGGAGCTGAGCCTATGCGACGCCGGACCGGGCTGGCGAAGGTAAGTTTAAATTTTTTATTTAAAATTAAGCCCCCCCGCGACCCCTTCCACCTCCCCACCCGCGAGCCATGCCGGCCGCTACTGTCATAATTACATTTTCAGACTATGAAAAAAGTATTAGAATAGTTTTTGATGACTGCAGTGACATTGGTCTAGTAGAAATGGGTAGCGCAATAACACGTAGGAGTACTGGTTTCCATGTAAGAACAGCGTGACTGTGCCTAAGTAATGACATGAAATATAGTGTGCAAAGGCATAAACATGGAAGACTGAGATAAATCCTTCTGATCCTTCTGATGTATTTCATTCTTTCATGGATCGAAGAATAAAATAATTATGTTTATGCACCTAAATCTTTGCCAAGAAGTAGTCAGAATTTGGAACACAAATAATGTGCCGAGAAGACAAATTATGAAGATTGAAGGTTCTGTCCCACCCTAAACTAGCCTCTCTTTGCATTCAACAACTTAGGATCTGATTTAGAGTTTGACAGAGTACCTTGTCTGCCAAATCCTCAGTTTGCATACTCAGTTATGAGTTGAGGAGACTCTCACAGGGTGCCCCTACTGGCTCAACATTCTGGAAACTTGCTCCGATGGCTCAATGGACTAGGAGCTATCAGAGTAAGGGCATCAGACCCTACACTCTATTTAGAGAAGACGGTTTGATGTCTTTTTTTCTGTTTGCCAATTTAAAAAAAATAGCTCCCAGAGTGTGGGGGACATTCATTTTGTGTTTTTCAGAGACAAACTCACATCAAAAACATGGTAACATGCACCAAACGGTTTGTGCCATCACTACAGCCACCGTGTCAGTGGGTCCTGTGAAGGCGCAAAGATCACTGCCGGGCCAGTGTGAGAAACTGGGTTGTTGGTGGACAGTGGTGTGAGCCGTGGTCAAGCAGCACCCACAATCCTTGTCAGGGTGAGGCACAAGCCAAGCCTATATTAACCTGTGCTCAATCTCTGGTAGCTTGGCACAGAGCAGTCAGGCTTAACTTGGATGCAATGTTTAAATTATCACCACACAAAAAGGATCCCACAACAAGTTAGAAAAGTAGACCTTTCTTTAACAAATAAAACAAGACCAAAACGCCAAAACTCCAATCAGTAGAACCGCAAATATGCAATGTTAAAGATTTTAGTGAAAATAGCATCAAAAAGCACAAAGAGCCAACTGTAGATAATTGGTTGCGCCGGACCAGGACAAAGTCACAAGTTCAGGCTGAATGCGATGGAGCGCGGCTGGCTACAGAGACCCAGTTAGGACCACTGAACAAAGTACCTTTCATCCTTGTTTGCAGAGCATTACGAGGATCCCATTTGAAAATGCGTTGCGCAGTTTAAGGGATGCATCGGTTTTGAGGTGTGGTGAGGCTGCAATGCAAAGTCTGCGTCGAGGATACGGTGAGCAGTTGAGGAAATGCATTGGTTCTGAGAAGCTGTGAGGCTGCATTGAGGAGTCTATCGTCGAGGCTTCCGTCCATGAGGTATGCGAGGGCCTGCGCCGAGGAGGCATCACGCAGCAGTGGTTCTAAAGAGGCTGTGGAGGTGATGTGGATCTTTGCGACAGTTCCGATCTACGCAGTAGCGGTGATGCATTGGTTCTGCTCGAGGTAGCGCCACACAGTAGAGGAGATGCATCGGTCCCGCTGGATCCACAGAGTCTAGCAGAGCATCTTAATCCCACTTCCAAGGGTCCAGGACAGGGTTGGCACTACTTGGCAGGGTAGACTCACAGATGGTAGAGTTCAGGTGCAGGTGCAAGGTAGTTGGAAGCCTGGTATGTCCCTGAGGCTTCAGATCAGGAGGCCCGCCAACTAGCCCTTTGAAGTACCTAGGGGTTATGGGTTTAAGAGATGCAGGTCCAGTCCTTCTCACCCAGGCAAGAGTTCAATAGGCAGCAGGTCAGCACAGTAGGGCAGCAGTCCTTCAGAGCAGTAGTCTAGCAGAGTGGCAGTTCTTTCAGCAGCACAGCAGTCCATATTCCTAGCAGAGTATCCACAGGTCCAGAAGTGTACTGAAGTGTACTGAAGAGTTGGTGTCTGAGGTCCAGTATGTATACCTAGTTGTGCATTTGAAGTGGGGAGAAGCTTCTAGAGGCATGCCTTTGAAGTGCACAGGTGCTCTGCCTTCCTGGCCCTGGGTCCAGACTAACTACAGGGGGCAGGCAGCCCTTTGTGTGGAGACAGGACACAGCCTATTCAAGTGTAAGTAGGGCTGAGTACAGCTCCTCCCTTCCATCCTGCCAGTGATTGCCCAGCCAGTCACACCTAAGACCCCATTGTGTCTGGCTATCCAGGAGTAATACACACCACACCCAGCCATGTGACCCAGAGACAAGCTGCAGGCACCAAACAGCTAATGGAAAAAAAATCCAATTTTCTAAAAGTGGCATTTTTGAAATTGTAATTTTAAATACGACTTCACCATGAGTTAGGATTTTAAAGGGTTAGCAGGGGGGTAGGAGCGTATTGTATTTTGTTTGCTCTTTATAAATCTCTGGCACTAGCGGTGGTGAACTACCCCTAGCACAGCATGTTCTGTATTTCATGTTCCTGTTGTTGACACAGTTATAATGGGAAAAATGGGTTTGGGGCGGGGCCAGCGGCCAGGACAGTTGCTTGTAGTGAATTGGGGCGGGTTGGTGGCACTGCCCAGAGGGTGGGGGGGGAGTTCAGGGTTACGATAACTTTGGGGCTGTTGAACGTTATTGGGAGGGAGGGCTTTACAGGTGAATAGGGTCTACACTTGACCGAAGGGAGATGGTATGCTATATTTTGTTTAGGGGCGCGAGTTCCCCAAAAGACCCACCATGAAGTATGGATAGGACGTTTAAGGTCATAACATGGAATGTTAGAGGGCTTGCTCAATTCAGAAATTGACAAAGAATCTATGCGTACCTTAAAAGATGTCATATTGCTATTGCCTTTCTCTAGGAAACACATGTATGGGGGGGACTGTCTCCCAGCCCTACGGAAGAGGTGCAGGGGGAAACTTTATTCAACATCGTATTCAGGGTGTGCTAGAGGCACGCTAATCTGGGTGTCCCCGGGAACCCCGTTTTGCTACACAACACATGTAATTGATCCTAAAGTATGTTATGTAATACTTACTGGATCGCTAGATGGACGGGACCTTTGTTGCATCTCAGTCTATGCAGAAAAAACAGTGTGTCCTTTGACAAACCAATCCGATAAATATTCTTCACTCAGACAACACACCCATCACTCTGACCCAGTTCTATTGAACAAGCTGTATGCCCACACACAAATGATAGTGAAATTGAATAACTCCACAAGACGTACGCGGAGCAGCGTCGGATCCAGCCTACATAGTCCCAACGCCATCTGAACATGAATATGGCTTTTTAATGACAAAGCGTACTGTCTTTTAATACTCTCTTTTTATCTTTTCCTTTTTTCTTTCCTTTTCATCTTTTGATTTACTGTGTAATTATTTGCTATATGGATAGATGAATTGTCTATGACTAAATGTTTTGGTGTTTTTAACTGGTCACAGGTTTTAATGATTTTAATAAATTGATATATAATAATTTCACTATCATTTGTGTGTGGGCATACTGCTTGTTCAATTAGAACTGGGTCAGAGTGATGAGTGAAGAATATTTATCGGATTGGTTTGTCAAAGGACACACTGTTTTTTCTGTCTAGATTGTACCCTAGTCCTTTGACAATAAAAGGTCTCTCTCTATTTGTTTACAAGCATCTCAGTCTATGCACCGAATCTAGACCATGCCTAATTCTTCCCGGATCTCATTGCGACAGCAACCCCACTCCTGACTGCTGACATTATGCTTGCATGTGACTGTAACTGTGCACTAGATCCTATCCTAGACCGAGATCCCCCCAAGGCAAACACAAAACCATGCATGACAATGTGCCTACGGATGCTGCTGCTCGACCTTGGTCTTAAAGACGTATGGAGGGAAAGACACCCCCAATACCAGGATATTTTCCTGTTATACTCCGGCATCGGGTACTTATAGCAGATTAGACTCTTTTTTTTTTACAACCTCTGCCATCGCTACCATGATCTCTGATGCCACCTACATGGCTAGATACCTTTAAGACCACTCCCCACTATTATTGACACTGACACCCACCCGCCCTCGCCCCACTGTACCACAGTGGCGATTACAGGCAAAGGCGCTGACAGACCCTCCTTTCATGGCCACAGTGCAGACAACACTCACCCATTATTTCTTCGAGAATTGGGGCACCTTGACCATGAGAGCCCATGGCTGGGAGGCAATGAAAGTGGTCCTCAGGGGAGTATGTATGAACACGACGTATGGGGTTAGAAGACAGCTAGAAGGTGACCTGGAACCCGACGAAGCCAGACTGCTGAAATTAGAGCGAAGATTGGCATAGACTGGAAAAATACACTTATAAAACACACTGACAGCCAGCGTTTACATGCAGAGGTGGACAAAACAGGGGCGCTACTAGCAAAATTAACAAGACAGTCACGAGACCCAATCCTGGTATTACGAGATGCAAAGGGTAATACCAATAACTCACAGGTGGCTATAAATACACTGATTAGGGACCACCTTAAGGAGGTAAATGCGTTTAATCCTATGTCCACAACACCCGTAATACAAGACTTCCTAGATACCCTAAAGCTTCCAAGCCTAACAGCGGAAGCAGACTTAACAGAAGAGGACATTTTAGAATCATTAAAACATCAAAGACCAGGAAAAACCCCGGGAGGTGATGGCCTACTGCCGAATTTTATCATAAAACCGCAGGTATAGTCACTGAAAAATTACTGGAGGTTTAAAATGAGGCTTATAAGATTGGACATCTCACTGCGAGAAGCAATGGTAGTGTTAATCCCGAAACCTGGTCGACGAGGTTAAATCCTACAGGCCCCTTTCCATGCTCAATGTAGATGTTAAAATACTAAGCGGACTACTGGCACACAGACTACTCCAATTTTTGCCTGGGTTGGTACACGAAGACCAGTCGAGATTTATACGTAAAAGAAGTACAGCATCTAACCTTCGTAGACTTTTCCATATTCTACAGGCACTTGAGGTCCGGACAGGCCCATACGTGCTTGTTTTTCTCAATATGGAACAGGCTTTCGATTCGTTGAGGTGGGACTATTTGTGGCAAGTAATGGAAAGACTGGGATTTGGGCCAAATATATAAAGCGGGTGAAACTCCTATACTCCACCTGAGGGCTCGAATTCGTACAGGTGGTCATACAGGTACAGGTTTCAGATAAATTTTCGCACTGAAGGGGCACCCGGCAGGGATGCCCCGATCTCCATTGCTCTTCGCGATGGCGATGGAGCCATTGGCATTCTCACTTTGAACAGATTAAACCCCTGGGGAATTTAGGTTCGGGGGTACCACTCATGTGGTTTCTCTCTATGCGGATGATATTTTAGTATACCTACGGGAACCGGAGAAGGTAATATCAGTGCTGCAGACTGCATTGTTGAAATTTACAGCAGCCTCAGGCTTAACAGTAAATGCCCAAAAAATCACTAATAATGCCACTTGGAACACTGGCGAGAATACCCCCCTCCTCTTTACCACAACTTCCCCTCCCTTGGTGTCAGGAAGGGACTCGCTATTTAGGTATTAGATTGGCTGCAGATCAACAACGATTCCTTGACTTGGACTTAGGTAGGGTCCTAAACGGAATACACACTTTGGTTCAGTTCTGGAAAGGGCTTCTGCTGTCGATAATGGGTAGATCCGCCCTGATTAAAATGGTGTTCTTGCCTCGCTATCTGTATGTTAGGCAGAACTCCATGTGGGAGATTCCCAAACGATATTTTCGTGAACTAGATAAGCTCATGGTGGACCTTCTATGGTCCACTAAACGGAAACGAATTAGCTTAATGATGCTTCAGCAGACATGGGATGGGGGGGTATAGAACTCCCTAATCTAGAATTTTATTTTCTGGCGGCAAATTTGCAGTATGCAGTGCACTGGTTTGATAAAGAGGATAACTGGGGAAAAAGACTGCTGGGGACTCTCGAGGGACAAGTTACCCTGCCCGCGCTCCTTATGATGGGAGCACGGGTCCCAGACAAATACCCATATCTGATCCGACTAATGGGCCGCATTTGGGAACGGGTGGTCACGTTGGTTCTCCATACGGCCCCGCATGCTTGAGATATGCCCATCTGGATACTTAAGCCGTGCAGAGAAATTGAAAACACTATGGCCGGTAATCTCTCCGACCGAGCCGGACCCGGAGAGATTTCCGACCGAATCTGACCCGTGCAGCCCGACCGAACGAGTACGATGCGTCCGTATGCTATCGTACTCGAGTCGGTCGGACTCCCATTGAAGTCAATGGGAGCCGGTCGTACAACGCGTATGCGGGCTCCCATTGCCTCAATGGGTGCGAGGCGAACAAGGGAGCGCCCTACAGCGGGTACGCGGCGAAGTGACTCGCGCCGTACACGCACAGGTAGGGGGGACCCATGGGTCCCCCCCCTGTGTGCGACTCGCGTGGCTACACATACAGGGGGGTCCGACACGGACCCCCGAAGTACGGCTCCGACTGCTCTTTCGAGCCGGACGGCGCGTGTCGGTCGGACTGCTCGCGGCACGCATCGTACTTACCCGGCCGGGGAACGTCTCCATTGCGCGGTGCGAGTCGTGTCCGAGCGAGTCGGTCGGTGCGGTTCGACCCGGGAACGAGTCGGTCGGAACGGTTGGGACGCCCGAACGAGTCAGTCGGCGATTTCGCATCGTACTCGCTCGTCCGGACGCGCGTATGGATCGGTCGGGAAATAGGGCTCCGAATCGGATCCGGTTAAGCCGAATCCGATTCGGAGCCCTACCGGCCGAGATCGGAATCGGCCCCTCTGTCTATGTCCAAGTGGAAGGCTAGAGGTTGCGAGGTGCTGGGAGACCTCTACCTAGGTGGCCAATACATAATTAAAGACAATGCCATTGACTCCTTTGCATTAGGCACAGGACAATACTTTCAATATAATAAAATGCTAGCTACTACACAAGAGATTTGACCGACTTTCCTGGATGAACCCATACCATCTCAAACGTTGACCCGACTCCTAGACATTACAGGAGGTTGTAAACTCATTACACAGTTATAATAGAGCCATTAGAGATGACGCCCCTGTCATTACCCCAAAAGCACACTCTAGATGGGAAGAAATTTTAGAAACCGACTTCACTCAGCGAGAGTGGCAAAAAATACATGAGGGGACATGCACGGTCAGCACAAATGCCCGATTTAAATTAATACAATTTAATTTAGAATACACCAATTATACCTTACTCCAAAAACACTACATAACATCTACCCCACCAGGTCAGACAAATGTGTGAGATGCAGGAAGGCTAAAGCAGATTTTTTCCATGTGCTAATGGAGTCTATAGATATCAAGCCGTTCTGTCTGGAGCGATTAGACAAACTTACACGAGCGACAGGATGGGTACTGGAAGACACCCCGAAGGAACTGCTACTGGGGCTATTACCAGCACCAATTAAAAAGAAACTTAGCCATAAATTCCTGAACTTAGGACTAGGGCTTGCGAAACGCCGCATAGCTATTAGATGGCTGCAGCCAAACCCTAGGGCCACAGCTGTGGAAGTTAGGATGTAACAGGTCAGACTCGACGAGAATTGGAAGACTATCTGCGAGCATGGAGACAGATGCTAACAGATTTAAATATGTAGGGTGACGCGCCTGCCCTACTGGCTACCCCCAAATGAGTATTTGCTGCTCATTGCTCTCTGACACCCACTAGATAATGACCAATATATGATGGAGAATGACTAAATAGTGGTATGATATGCAAAACTAGTTAAACGTAAAAGGGACGCACACCTTATTTTGTTACACAGTAGCGCCTTGTTTTCTTGTTTTTTTATTTTTTTAAAGATGTCGTAATTAGTCTTGGAAATTTTGCTTTTCGCCTGTAGGGGAGGAGGGAGTGATAAGATGGGGGAAAGTTTTGTTGGGTGTTTAATAACAAACAAAAACCAATTGCATTTATTGATATATAAGATTACAAGATGTGTATTTCATTCATGTCTCTGATGCTGCATATCAATAAAAAAAATCTTTTTTTTAAAGTTAGGATTTTAAAGTCTAATTCCAGAGACACCAAACATGAACTGGTTACCTGTTCCCATTGGAAAATTACGCTTATAAAATCTAATAAAGTAACTCCAATGTTATGGGAGAGGTAGGCCTTGCAGTAGTGAAAAACAAATTTAAGAGTTTTTCACCACCAGAACATGTAGAACTTAAAAGTACATGTTCTACTTTTTAAATACATTGCACCTTGCCCTCTGGGCTGTCCAGGGTTTACTGTTTGGGTGACTTATATGTTTTAACAAATTTGATCAAGTGGGGGGAAGCGTAATATCACAGAATTTCAAACTGCTTTTAAGCAATTATACTCTGCTATTGTTTCAATGGATTTGATTGTTTGGGGGTGTGCAATATCGTATGGGGGAAGTGCAATATCGCTCAGTGGACTGCGATTAACAGGACGCTTCCTAACTTTAGTTGGGCTTTGCTCTCTGAAACTACCATTTTGTTCCAGCCATTGAGCGAGAGAGGTTGGCAATCTAGTGGCTGTCACATGGGGAGAGCTCCGATGTGCCCGACTGGCTATAAAAGGGCGGCCGCTGTGCGGACACTGTGCTCACGGTGAGACACAGCCACCAGACACTTTAAGATTGGCATTACTGAATTTTAAACCACTTCTAAGAAATCATAGGCTGCTACTGTTTTAATGAATTTGATCATGTGGGATATGCGTAATATCACAGAATTTCAAACCTCTTTTAAGAAATGTTATGCTGCTACTTTTTCAATGAGTTTGTTCGTGTGGGGGAAGTGCAATAATCGTGTGGGGGAAGCGCAATATCGATCAGTGGACTACAATTATTGGGGCACTTCCTACCTTTAGCTGGGCATTGCTCTCTGCAACGGCCATTTTGTTCCGGCCATTGAGCGAGAGAGGTTAGCAGTCTAGTGGCTGCCACATTGTGGAAATCTCCAATGTGTCCGATCGGCCATAAAAAGACGGACAATGTGCGGACTCGCCACTGACGTGCCAAAGGCAATCCCGCCCGCGCCTGTCCATGCCTGGTCGGCGCCAGGGGCCAGAACCTGTGCCTCTTTGGCATCGCCCAAGACTACATCTGCCCATCAACTGCTGCTACTTAGACCTCCATGTGCAAAGATGTGCCTACACTCTCTAGCTTTGGGGTAAAATGGCATGGCTGGGACATTGTAACTTTGCTTCAACTACAAAGTGTAACTTTACTAATTCTACTATCACTCTTCCCAGGGCTAAGTCAATGTCACTGACTTTAAAAATGCATAGCATTAACTGTCGATCGCTGGTCCGCCATTTTGTTGATATTTATGACTTGGTTCTGGACTATAAGCTCGACATTACATTCCTCACTGTAACATGGCTCACTCAATCCACACATGTAGAACTTGCTTGGGGCCTCCCTCCAGGTTATTACATTCAAAGATGTAACAGACCCTGTGGCAGAGGGGGTGGCATCGCTATTATTCATAGAACCAGTATCGAGTGAGCCCTGTCCCATGATCTTATTCAGAACTGTTAAAGTATGCTATTTAAACTTCATATTAACATAAATGTTACTTTTGCAGGACTTTTGGTTTATAGACCACCACGCCCTTGTAAACAGTTTGGGGAATCTCTAATAGAGCGCTCCCCTTCGCTAGCGCTCCAACTGTCGAACTTTAACATCATTGGAGACTGAAATTTACATCTCGATCTAATCAACAACAAAGTAATCCAGGACTTTACTAATGATCTGGCTACCCTGCAGCTAGCTCACTTAGTAAAACATCCAACTCATGAGGCTGGCCATCTGCTGGACCCTGTTTTTTCTAACTTATCAACCCTTCAAACAGCTCTTCCTATCCCAGTGACCTGGTCTGACCATTGCATGGTGCCTATGGCCATCGATTTTCCTAGCACTGAGAAAACCACTGCTGATAACCCTATAATGAGAAGGCAATGGCATAAACTGGACCCAGCTGCCTTTTTGAGCTATATCAAGAGAAGTGTCCCCTTACAAGACTCCAATATAGGATGGGCAGAGTCTTTTGCCAAAGCAAGTCCACCTTCGATCATTTTATAGTGGCAGAAGTAAGAATTAGCCCCCCAGCTGCTTAGTTTAATGAAACACTGCTGACTGAAGAGAAGCAATGTAAAAAACTAGAGCACACTTGGCGGCAAAAATACAATTCATGAGAGCGATTAAATGGTACCAGAAATCAATCAAAAGAGCTTCTGCTGATTTTTTGCTGATAAAAACAGGAGCAACCCTTCTAAGGAAATCTTTTCTATTGTGAATTGCCTGACTAAACCTGCATCCACTCCCAGTCTATCGGATGTTTTAAATAGACTCTGCAATAAATTTTCTGACCATTGGTTTCAATAAAGTAAACAATATTTACCTTCAATTTAATAAAGGAGAGGAAATAGTTTAGCCTCCCTCTCTTGACACAGGGAGCGATCACATCCAGTGGGCACCCTTGGACCAATTGGATCTGCTTGACATAGATGATATCTCCTCCTGAATGCGGCAAGTAGAATATGATACTCCGGACTACCTATTAAAACCTGAATATATTCTAAAATTTCAGGAGAGCCTCACCCCTATTTTTCTTGAATTAGCCAACCTTTACCTTTCGTTGAGCATTGCAGAAGTACCATTATCATGGAAACACGCCAAAGTTATCCCTCTTCTAAAGAAGCCTTCAATGGATGCCACTCAGCCGAAAAACTATCGCCCCATTTCCCTTCTGCCATTCCGATCCAAGGTTTTAGAGAAACATGTAAATAATCTACTCACCACATTTTTAGAGCGCAATAAAATATTATATGATTTCCAAAATGGATTCAGACCATCACACAGCCCTGAGCCTGCTCTTTTAACAGTTACCGAAACCCTTTGCAGTACTGCAGACACTGGCAAGTCCCAGGCTCTAATACTGCTAGATTTAATTGTAGCCTTTGACACCGTCTCACATGGGATTCTGCTATCTCGCCTCACTGAACTGGGAGTGCAGGGAAAGCACTGACCTGGTTTACCTCCTTCTTAAAAGAGTGCTTTCTTCAAGTTGCATCCCCCCTTTTGATTCATTATAAAGAGCACTGGTATATGGCGTCCACCAGGGTTTGGTGTTCAGCCCACCCTTTTTAACATTTATGTAAGACCCCTGGCTGAGGTAGTGAAATCCTTCAGAATCTCACTAGTGTCATATGCTGACAATACTCAGCTGATTATCTCCCTGTCAGCAGAGTCGACTAGTGGCTGTGTCAACTTTAAAAATTAACAGCGGTTGCTGGATGGATGCCTGACAACCGTCTAAAACTTAACGGCAATAAATCAGAGAGCCTTCTGCTGGGTAGGCATACCCATCTTTGGAGCAATCAATGGTGGCTGGAAATATTAGGTCCTCCCGTACCAAAACTGATAGTGAAAAATCTTGGGACATGGATGGAAAATTCTTTATCCTTTAAAATCCAAGTCAAGACCCTAGCAGGTCACTGCTTTGGCATCCTAAGGAACATCAGGCCCATTATGGGACTCTTTTCCCGGCAAATACACTAACTGATTGTACAATCCCTGGTCATCTCGTGTCTTGACTACTGCAACATTCTCTTTCTGGGCTCAAAAAGATCTGTCCTGAACCGATTGCCGGTTGTTCGAAATGCTGCTGCCAGACTTCTTTTTTCCTTCTCTAAATTCAGCACTGCTTGCCATCTTCTGGGCAAGCTCTACTGCCTACCTATTGGAAAATGTACAAAGTTCAAAGCTCTATGCATCTCTCCCAAAATCCTATAGAAGCACCTTGATGCAATTCTACAGGCCTTCCAGAGCATTACACTCTGCAGATCTAAACCTGTCTCAAATCCGCCATCACATGGGAGGTTGCTCCTTTCGCGTCTTAGCCCAGACCCTATGGAACTCTATACCACCCAATATTAGAAAGATCCAAAATCACGTACAATTCTGGAAACAGTTGAAGACCTGGCTGTTCAACAGCTAGGCCGATGATCTCACTGCCCTGCTTTGTCTCTCTGGTGACTAGCGCCAGAAGGCCCATTTTGTGTCAGCAGTGCGCTTTAGAAATCCTTTTAACATAACATAACATAGAAAGAGGAAAATGCCTCTCAGGATTGTTTTTGTACAGGAAGATGTCCCTTCCTGCACAAAAACAATCCTGCTTATGATGGAGCAGAGAAAATAAAAAAATGTAACCCCTAACAAAATTTTATAAATAATTAATAAAAATGTTCGTTTAAATGTATTAATCAACAATGTACGTGAGGGAAGGGTAACACGCAAGTATATATGCTGAATAATCTATTAACGAATGTCTGTGTGTCTAATTATAACATAAAATAATTGCGTACTAAATAAATAATAAATGCATGATTTGTGCTTCATAGAATATAAACGTGTCGTTGCAAAAACAATAGTGATGGTAAGTAAGGAACAGCTTAAATGTTGCTTTCTGCTAGGTAATAACTAATTGGGGTACGTAGATGACGGGAGGGAAACGAAAAGGCTATGTTTCTCTATTTTAATTATGTTTTGTTTATTTCTAAATAGTGCTTCTAAGTCTAATCGAGTGGCGATATAAAATGGCTGCCGGTTATTAGAGTGCGCATGTGCTGAGAAAACGCGTGACAAGGGAGAAAAAGTTGGAGAAAGGCTAACCACGTGATGGTGTTGAGAGGCTAAGATGCAAGAATGCTCAAGGCTGATGTGACCTAATTGAACTGATAGTGTGCCGTGGTGATCAGCAAAGAATCGTGGGAAACCGTTTTAAGAGAAAGGACAATGCCTGCAGAGTTCTCGAATGTATCGAAAGAAGTTACAAATGTACTGATCGAAGCGGATGGAAACATGTCTTGAACTGTGAGAAAGGAAATGAACATATACATTCCAAAAGAACAAGCTGGATCCGGGAGAACTTGATTAAGAATGAATAGATGAAATGAGTGGACCAATGAGAGAAAAGCGCGTTATTAATGTTGCAACAATTTAGTTAGCAAAGTTAGAATTAGGGTATAAGAAGGCCTACTCTTAGTGGGAGGGGGTGGTCAGAGTCGGTGTTGGAGTTGGTGGTTTCCAGTGCTTGGTGTTCCAGATCGATCCATTTTACTGAGCGGGAGATGCTGAAAGACTGTTAGATGAGACGGGTTGCGGTAGCTGATGCTGACGAGCTGAAGTTTCTGTTGCTGTCTTATTTTTCCAGTTGAGTATGAGAATCAGGTTATTTTTAATCTTAAACTTAGGTTAGAAATCATTAGGCTAAATTAGGAAGATAGGCAGGTAATTAGGGTTTTGCTTCATGACAAAATTTCCTTTCTGCAATAAAATTGATTTTGCTTAATAAATATTTGAACTAATAATGAATGAATAATTGAATAAAAAGTCTAAAATTCATTTTCATGTCTTTAAAATTATATAAAATTTAAGATTCTTAAATCAAACGACTCCGTGGTTATTTTACTAAATGATTGTGAAACTGGTAATTGGTTATTGTGATTTAGCTGGTCTTAATCACTATAAACTGATTTCTTACTAGATGATCCATCGACAAAACAATGAGCAGGAATATCTTAAGAAATAACTAAGAAAGCGATAGGTTAAGGTAATAAGGTATCCCGGCTCCTTCCAGCGGTACATCATGATGTTTTTCATTTAGTTCTCCTATTTCTCCTAGGAGTATAGAATTTCGAAAAGGTGTAGAGGAAATCCAGGTGTGTGTGTGTGTGATAGGCGATGTTATGGGCCCCATCGTCATGTGGATGTGAGAAAATATAAGTAGCCCCTGGATGACCGATAAGTGACCTAGGAGGAAAATAGTTTTTATTGTACCCGCTGCATCAGATTTCTTGGTAGCAGAGTTATGGTTTCTATAGATTAGTTTGGTGATTATTGATTATTTTTGATGAGTAATACTATATGTTGAGTCGTGTTATGTTATATGTGAGTTTTCACGCTTCTGGGATGTAGGAAGTGGAACACGTGTGGCAAGAGAAGTCACATGGAATTTGGTACATGGTCTGAATTCAAATTTTGGTAATAACACAGGTTGTGTTATGTTAGGGATTTCTGTACGGAAGGTGTGTAACTGAGATAGCAAATCACGTTTTCTTGTGAAACTCTGGCCTTAATTCTCAGGAGCATAGTCTCCACATGTGTCTTATCCCCAGAGAAACGGGTTTACTGTTTGCTTGAAAGAAGGGTAAGGTAGAGGGAAGTGCTACTTTATCGGCGAAAGTTAATAATTCTGTGGTAGGGTAGAGGTAAGCGCTGCCTACTGGAAATACAGGATTCTTGTGTAAAAGGACAAAGCTGTCACTTTGGTTTAGCGAATCAGACTATGGAATTGTTTTAATTGTTGTAACTAACGAAGAAACAGTGAAAAGAAAAATTGCCGATAATTTTTGTAAAGGAGGGGTAAAAGAGCAGGAGTGACATCGACAGTGCCGCGCTAGGATTGGATAGTGCGCTAGTCACGTGAACACAGAGACAAGAGTGACGTAGAAAAGTGCTGCGCTAGGATTGGTTGGTCCGCGGACGAAGGGAATCGTTCTGATTGGTGTGTTGGTGTGAGTCCTGCTGTGTTTGGTTGAAGTTCCGTACACGGAACAGTGCTGGTTTGAAGAGAAAAAAACCAATCGAAAACATGCTGTATTACGAGTATGAAAGGGAGAGAACGTCATGGACGACAAAAATTAAGAATTTCTTTAAGAAAGACAAAAAGGTTGTGACTAGAGAGGGACAAGTAATTCCTCCGCCGAAATCAGCAGCTTCACATATGATGCTGAAATATGGATATCATACATGCATATGGTTAGAAAATTGGGCAAAGTATACGAAGAATGATGGTGCATTAGCTTTCCCGGAGAATGGTTCATTTAGTGTAGCGGTTTTGCGAAATTTGAGAGAAAAGATGACAAATTTAGAACCTAGACCTAGACCGACACAGTTTGAAGCATTGACGGAATGGGAAGATGAGATGTATGAGCGAGAGAGATTCAGAGGTTTAAGGGATCATGAGTTTATGCCTGGAAGAATGTGGGGAATAAATCATGAGGATAGAATAAAACGATGGAGATGTGCTAACATGACAGGAGGTTTGTTTCCGGCTTTTACAGTTGAGGAAGAGACTAAGAGAAAACGTACTGAGAAAAAGAAACATATGGAGAGGGAAAAATATATGCATGAGAGTGAAACGGATGATGAATTGCTGGAAGATATTCTAAATAGAAATCCCCCTCCGTATCAGCAGAGTTCCACAGTGGTGACACCAAATGCGCCGCAAATAGAGACTGTGCGAAATAAAAGTCCGGTAAAAAGAATGGAAATAAATAGGTCACAAGATCAAATAAGAACTTCACAAAATGAAGGAGTAGAAAGTGACAATGCAACTGAATTAGCAAGAACAACAAAGGAACTGACTGAGAAAATTAGGGAATTAACGAAAAACATGGAAGCTGTGACTGTACCTGTAACAATAGGTCCAGTAATACCAGTTTTTGAGAATCAGAAAATTGATGAACGGTCTTTAGTGATTCCTATGAGTTCACAATTTCAGAGAGAAAAAGAAAGGATGGAACCAAGTGCAAGTACAAGTAATTTGGCTAGTACCTACAGACCAAGTCCACCTACAAATTTGACTGTGAATGAGTGTAATGGTAGAAAAATGCATATGGTAACAGAATCTGCAACAGAGACTCCTGAAAAGAGTGGTAATTGGATAGAACTAAATAATACACCCATAGGTCCGACTCCTGATGAGTTAAATGAGTGGATGAAGGCATTTAAAATAAAAGAACCAGAAGAAAAACCATTAGATGTAATTAGGTTAAAGATTGACATGGAAGAATTAATTTTAGGGACGATTGGTACAGAAAAGCTAAAAAATTACCAGGATGATGAAATCATGTTTCTGTGCAAAAGTATTACATGGAGAGCTAAAAATTTACATGACAAACTAGAAGAGATAGCAAGTGAAATTGGAGTAGATTTTGCGAAAGTGAAAACATTGCAGAAACCGTACAGAGTAGACTTTTGTGAGAAAGATATTGAAAACTTGAACACAGCAGGAAGGCTGACACAGATAAAAGAGTTAATTGTTTTACTGAGAAAATGGGGTGATGTGGACAGATGGAAAGTTAGATGGACAAAAAAGAATGAGAAAACTGCAGACAAAGCTTCTTTGGCTTTTATGATAACTGAAAAAGAACCTGTTGCAAGAGAATACCCTATGAGAGAAACTCCAGGTGGTAGTTATGTGCATGTTCCCTGGACTAGACAGGATATACTGTCATTTACAAATGAATTCCCGAAGCTGAGAGAGAAACCAGTTGAATGGTACCGACAAGTGGAGAGGTTTGTGAAGGTTTCAAAAGTATTGTGGATAGATTTAGATGGATTGTTTGACATAGTGGTGCCAACTGATTTGTGGTCTGAGTGTAAAATTACAGTTGACTGGCCAACTACAGAATATCCAAGAGATCCTAAGACAGGAGCTCCAGGTCCTGAGGTGATGAGGAAGTACGATAAGGTGATTACCTTTTTGAAAAATAAGATTCCTCCTAAAGAAACAGATTGGGTAAAAATCGATAGAACTACACAGGAAAGTAAGGAGTCTGTACATGCCTATTATGAGAGGTTGTTGTTGGTCTTCAAGCAGTATAGTGGATATGAGGAGTTGAGTGAAAAAGATATGAGTCATTTCGTATACAGATTTGTGTTTGGGCTGAAACCAGAGATTAGTGAAATGATTAAACAACATATGATTAACTGGCAAAATGGCACGGTAGATGAGGTACTGAGGTATGCTAAGTATTGTAGTGATGATATTGAGAGTAGACAGCGTAAATTGAAAGAGAAGGCAATGTGGGCACAGGTGAAAGTGGCAGAAAAGCAAGAAGCTCAATTGGACAATAATAGTGGGAATGAAACAGGACAGAATAAATCGCGACCTAACATAGGTAAAGGGAAAGGTCAAATGAGTCTAGAGGAGGCAAAGAAGAAATGGCCCTGTCATAATTGTGGAAAATTAGGGCATTGGAGAAACGAGTGTAAGTTCCCACCTAAACCTAATCCGGAAAATCAATCATTAACTCCACAGGTGCAGAATGAGGTAGTTGTTCAACAAGGTCAGGTGCCACAACCACCACTTCCCAACACTGTTAACCAGCAAAGATACAGTACAGAAACAGGATTCTACGGAGGAGAGCAGGTAACACAGTTGCCGCGAGCAGCTAACATTTCTCAGTATTGGTTGCGACAGAGTGAGGATGAGGCGGATGAAAGTTTCTGACGGTGCCTAGGAGAGGGAAAAGAGTGCGTACTTGGCGCAACTCTAGAGGTAGATCAGTCTGGTCCCTTTGTGGATGGAGAAGTGAATGGTGCAAATGTAACATTCCTTGTCGATACTGGAGCTACCCGTTCTACTGTTAGATCAGTGGAAATTCCAAACCTTCCTCTCTCAGGTGAATACATCCAAGTAGTTGGAGTAGCGAATCAGCAGATTAAAACACCACTTACTGAATTAGTGGAAGTAAAAATTGGTTCTTTTAGCAAAATGCATAGATTCGTAGTGTGCGATTGTAGTCCTGTAAATCTCTTAGGTCGTGACCTTTTGTGCAAAATGAATTGCACAATTTATTGTATGCCAGATGGAATTGGATTTCAGACCCCAGATGAAGATGTATTGTATAAAGTAACATTGATGAATCAGGAACCTGAAATGAATGGTTTGTTTCCTGCATTTAATGCAGAAAAACTTCCAAAAGAACTGAAAAATGCAGTGAAAGAAAATGTGTAGGATTTTACAGGAGAAGATATTGGATTAATGAAAGAAGTAGATCCCGTAAAAGTAACCGTAAAAGAAGGAACAACTTACCCAAATACGCCACAGTATAAATTGACTCCAGAAATAATTGAAGGAATAACTCCTGTAATAAATAAAATGATCGAACAGGGAATTCTAAAAGAAATAATGAGCAGTCCATGTAATTCACCTATTATGGGACTGAAAAAGCCAAACGGAACATATAGAATAGTACAGGATTTGAGAAAGATCAACAAAATAGTTGTGCCTTGTTGTCCAATAGTGCCAAACCCTGCAGTAATTCTATACCAAATTCCACATGAAGCTGAGTGGTACACAGTGATAGATTTGTGTCACGCATTTTTCTCTATTCCTTTACATCCAGATAGCCAGCCATTATTTGCGTTCCGGTTCGGAGAGCGTATTTTGGCATGGTGCCGAATTCCTCAGGGGTATACAGAAAGCCCCTCAATCTTTAATCAGATTTTAAAGAAGTCCCTGGAAGATTTGAAAATGCCAGAAAAGTCAGTGATGGTGCAGTATATCGATGACCTGTTGGTGGCATCGAAAACAAAAGAAGCATGTGTAAGCGATACAATTGCTTTACTGAACCATCTAGAGAAAAGAGGACATAAAGTGTCCCCTTCGAAATTGCAATTTTGTCAAAAAGAAGTCCAATATTTAGGGCATAAAATTGAGAAAGGAGTGCGAAAGATAGCGACAGAAAGAATAAAAATGATTCAAGGAATGAGAGCACCAATGACGCAAAGAGAGGTAAGAATGTTTCTGGGAATGGTTGGATATTGCCGACAATGGATAAGTGGTTTTTCCTTGATTGCTAAACCATTACAAAAACTGACCAAGAAGGATGTAAAAGACCCTTTTGAATTGAATGACGAAGAAATGAAATCTTTCAAAGAGTTGAAAAAGAAATTGTGTGAGGCCCCTGCTTTAGGAATGCCTGACTATGAAAAGGATTTTGAATTGTACTGCAGTGAAAGAGATGGATGTGCATTTTCAGTACTGGTACAAAAACATGGAACAATGAAGAGACCAATTGCTTATTTTTCAGCTGTTTTAGATCCTATAGCAAAAGCGTTGCCTGGATGTCTGAAAGCTGTTGCTGCTACTTGTGTAAGTCTGGAACAAAGTGAAGGTATAGTGATGGGGTATCCACTGAGAGTATATGTTCCCCATTCAGTAGAGATTCTTTTGACAAGAACAAAAACACAGTACATGACACATAGTCGGCTGACTAAGTACGAAAAAGTAATCTTGAGTGCAGAAAATGTGACCATAGATAGATGTATGAATGTGAATCCTTCGACATCATTGCCAGATGAAGAGAGTATAATTGAACAAGATGAAGTAGATCATGATTGTCTGAATGTGCTGGAATATTGCACAAAACCAAGAGCTGACATAAAGGATGAGCCTTTAAAAGAATCAGATTATGTCATGTTTGTGGATGGCTCATGCTTGAGAACGAAAGAAGGAGTTCTAAGCGCAGCTTACGCAGTGTGCACAGTGGCAACTGTGATGGAAGCGTCTTGTCTGAAAGGAATAAGGTCTGCCCAAGTTGCAGAACTGATTGCTTTGATTCAAGCATGTAAGTTGGGAAGAAATGTACGAGTTACGATTGTGACCGATAGCCAGTACGGTTTCGGTATAGTGCACGATTTTGGTCAGATTTGGTCACAAAGAGGTTTCTTGACGTCTGCAGGAACACCTATCAGAAATGGAGATTTTGTTAAGAAACTGCTTGAGGCGATACAGCTGCCTAAGCAGATAGCTGTAGTGAAATGCAAAGCACATAAGAAAAATGAAGATTACATAGCTGTTGGTAATAATTACGCGGACGAGATAGCCAAATATTGTGCAGAGAACATGGTATCCCTAAATAAGAATCGCGAAAGGGAGCATATCTCTTCTCCTTTGCTTTTTACTAACACTGTCGAGACATGGGATGAGGTGAGACAGTTACAGGAAGTTGCAAATGATGAGGAAAAAGATTACTGGATAAAAGCAGGATGTAGAAGACAAGAAAACAATGGTGTGTGGGTTTACAGAGATGAAAGACCAGTTATGCCTGATAGCATGATTGCAGACATGGCACGGATGTACCATGGACAAGCTCATATTGGGAGAGATGCAATGATCAGACTTTTTAGACAAACATGGTATAACCCAAAATTCAGAGCCATAGCTGAAAGTCTTTGTCAAAGATGTCTTATTTGTCAACAGTTTAATCCAGGAAGAAAGACAATAGTGAGTCTAGGAACAATAGGACGAGAAGGAGGTCCGTTCACTAGAATGCAATTAGACTTCATCGAAATGCCCCCTTGTAATAGACTAAAATATGTTCTAGTGGTCGTCTGTTTGTTTTCTCGTTGGGTGGAGGCATACCCCACCAGAAGGAATGATGGAATAACGGTAGCAAAACTTATGCTGCGAGAGTTCATTCCAAGGTATGGTTTTCCAGTCACGGTTGAGACAGATAGAGGAACACATTTTCAAAATGAGTTGATTCAATTAATTTGTGAAGCATTAAGTATTAAACAAAAACTGCATTGTGCATACAGACCAGAGGCTTCTGGGGTAGTAGAGCAAATTAATGGAACAATAATGAACAGGTTAGGAAAAATGTGTCAAGCTACAGGACTCAAATGGCCCGATGCACTGCCCCTTGTCCTGATGACCATCAGAAGCATTCCTGAAAAGAAAACTGGACTTAGTCCTCATGAGGTGATCATGGGACGAGCAATGAGACAAGCACAAGTACCTGTCAACAAGTTATTGACTATAACTGATGATCTAGTACTGGATTATTGCAAAGGACTGGCTGATGTGGTGCGTTCTGTGTTTCATCAGGTTGGACCGGATGCGACCACTCTTGAAAGAAAACCAGCCCACGACTTGAATCCAGGAGACTGGGTCCGCATAAAAATCCACAGGAGAAGAAACTGTCTAGTTCCTCGCTGGGACGAGCCACGACAGGTAATCCTAGTGACAACAACTGCAGTCAAGTGTGCAGGAGTAAAAAACTGGGTCCATGCCAGCCACACAATCAGAGTTCAAGAACCTGCAGATCGACATGTGAGTCGACGTCTGGAAGTGTGGGATAAGAGTTCAGCGACTGGGACAGAAAGAATAAGAGAAAGGGTGCCAGAACTTGAAGATCGACCTGAAAGTCGACATCTGGAAACCCCAACTGCAAGCACCTCTAAAGAGGAAGAGGAAGAAGAAGAAGAAGGAAAAATTACAGAAATTCCAGAACTTGAAGATTGAACTGTAAGTCGACATCTGGAAATATCTGACACGAGTTCAGGATCTGATGATTCAGTTGAAAACTGTGAAGAATTTCGAAGGAGAACTTGGGAATTTAAACCAATAAGAGAAGAGAATGAACAAGAAAATGATCTAAATGAGCAACCAAGTACAAGTTATGGTGGAAATCCTTCAAAAGTAATATTAATAGACAAAGTAGGGAAAGAGACAAATAAAAAGTTAGAAAATCGAGAAGAACCCCGAGGAGCAATAGGGACAGATAGTGAAACAAAAGAACAGGGAAAATTAGAAGCAGAGAGTGAGATAAATACCAATTCGGAAAAACATCGAGGAGGGACAGTAATAAGGGAACACAAGAAGGAGAAGACAGATCCACCAGTAAAAGAAGATGAGATCATAAGTTTCAAAATAAGAGATAATTGTGAAAAAGTTGAAACAGAATCTGAAGAAAGCGGAGAAGAAGAGAAAACCAGAACTGAATCAAGAAAAAGAAACTGGAAATCAGAAAGAGGAGAAAAAGAAGGTGAAGCCTAAAGGCCAAGAAAAGACAATTGGCCCAGCAATTATATAAGAAAATTGAGATACAGAATAATCAGAACAGGAGAAAAAAGTGCTGAACAGGTGAATGAAATAACAAGTCAAAAGGAACAAGAAAAGCCAAGTGGAAAACGATTGCAAAAGTCTAAAAGAACAAAGAAAGTGAATTCGAAATACAAGTCACCTGAGTGGTTGTACATCGCTCTAACGGATTACAAAGAAGAAGGAAACACTCACGAGAACCCGAGACTAAGAAACCGAATGGGTAAAGGTGAGATGCAACAAACCTGAAGTGAAGACTTAAAGTGCTTCTGCCGGATGTGACAATTTTACTGGATATGACAAATCACCGGATGTGACAACGAAAGAATTCTGGAAAGAATTAAAAGAAAGTACCAAGCAAAGACTTTTGAAAGCAGAGTGGCATCTAAGTCATTTCTGAGGTGTAGTGACACAATTTTCTGAGATTTAACAAAAGATAAAAGCAAAATGGAAAATACTAGAGATAGAAGAGATAAATGTGAGTTTGTAAAAAGATGGTGTAAAATGTGCTGCTTTTGTACAGGATTATTAATGACAGTATGGATAGTTTTAGCAATCACAATTCCTATTAGTATAGCTGTAATAGAAGCAAAGAATGATACTAAACCAGAAAAAGAAACTAATATTAAAGAACCAGTTATTTTAAGAAGTAGTGCAGAATTACATAAGGATAAGTCAGCAACAGACTTTACTAAAAATGTTTTTACAAAATTGTTGTACGAATATGTAGAGACAATGGATGTGAGAGATTGTTATGTTTGTATGCAGTTGCCTACATCAGTGTCAGAAGGTGTGACTTATCATCACCTACCTCTAACTTATGGAATAACCTGTAGTGTCATAGCAAGTTTATTTTATAAAACAGGTAGATTAGAGTTTTATTACACTGATATAGATAACATTTTTGCAAATGTTCCTGTAGTTCCAGAACTTAACAAAGTAAAACAAGCAAAGGTTTTAGGAGAATTCTTTTTAGAGCATAAAATTTTAACATTAGAAGAAATAGCTAAAAACAACCTTACCTGTGAGTTAAAGAAAGAAGAAAAGGTATTTTTAGAAATGGTTGAAGAAAGGAGAATGAAATTTCAAAGAGAAGCAATAAAAGAGAAAGGAACACATCTATGGACGTTTGAGGAAGAAAATCATGAAGGGAAAAAGATAAATGCAGCAATGACATTAGATTGGCCGCAAACAGGAAAGTTGTGTATTAGGAGAAATAAGACAGTCTATAACAATTATTTTGTAGGTTCCAGTATTTGCCAGGACAATTATCAAATTTTGGGAGGTTGGGGATTCAAAGGTGGAAAAGATCCAATATTTCCAGGTATCTATTATATTTGTGGGAATAGAGCTTATTACAGGTTACCGGACCATTGGTATGGAACTTGTTATGTAGGCCTGGTCTTTCCAAAAATCTTTCATATGGACAGAGAAGAAAAAGGAACATACAAGATGATTAATAGCTTTACACGTAGAAAGAGGGAAAGTTTTTCAGAAATTGTAGGTGATATTTTTGGAGCATTAATACCAGCAGTGGGAATATCTTTGAATGCATTTAAAATTCGGAAGTTATCCACAGTAGTAGATCGTTTGTCTACAGATACTGCGGGAGGGTTCTTGATGGTAAATACCGAAATGGTTGCCATGAGAGCTATGGTGATGCAAAATCGGCTTGCCCTTGATATTCTTTTGGCAAAAGAGGGTGGAGTTTGTGGAATGCTGAAAGTCCAACATTGTTGCACTTACATTCCTGATAAAAGTGAAAATATACAAAAGTATATTACAAATATTACAAATTTGCACAAAGAACTAGTTCCACTGGAGGTTGAAAGTGTCCTGGGAAAACTTGGTAGAGGGTTTTCTTCAGTAGCAAATTGGTTAACAAGAATGAGTAGACTAATGATAGGGAAAGTTATAATAATAGCAACGGTAGCAATATTGTTAGCCATGGTGTTGAAAATTGTAATAACGTGTATAAAAAGAAAAGTAAGACAAAATAAGATAAAAAGAAATAACAGAATAATGAAAGAAAGAGAGAGAGAAATGGGTGAAATTGAGTTAGAGAAAATGAAAGAAAGCATGTATAAAGAAACAAGAAGACAAGATGAAATGGAAACAGATGTATAACTAACAAAAAGCAAAAGGATGAAAGACATATGCTGCCTGAAAAAGAAGTATAACTTGGGTTTTATGTGGTGATTTAAAAATCACCAAAGGGGGGAGTTGATGGAGCAGAGAAAATAAAAAATTTTAACCCCTAACAAAATTTTTATAAATAATTAATAAAAATGTTCGTTTAAATGTATTAATCAACAATGTACGTGAGGGAAGGGTAACACGCAAGTATATATGCTGAATAATCTATTAACGAATGTCTGTGTGTCTAATTATAACATAAAATAATTGCGTACTAAATAAATAATAAATGCATGATTTGTGCTTCATAGAATATAAACGTGTCGTTGCAAAAACAATAGTGATGGTAAGTAAGGAACAACTTAAATGTTGCTTTCTGCTAGGTAATAACTAATTGGGGTACGTAGATGACGGGAGGGAAACGAAAAGGCAATGTTTCTCTATTTTAATTATGTTTTGTTTATTTCTAAATAGTGCTTCTAAGTCTAATCGAGTGGCGATATAAAATGGCTGCCGGTTATTAGAGTGCGCATGTGCTGAGAAAACGCGTGACAAGGGAGAAAAAGTTGGAGAAAGGCTAACCACGTGATGGTGTTGAGAGGCTAAGATGCAAGAATGGTTAAGGCTGATGTGACCTAATTGAACTGATAGTGTGCCGTGGTGATCAGCAAAGAATCGTGGGAAACCGTTTTAAGAGAAAGGACAATGCCTGCAGAGTTCTCGAATGTATCGAAAGAAGTTACAAATGTACTGATCGAAGCGGATGGAAACATGTCTTGAACTGTGAGAAAGGAAATGAACATATACATTCCAAAAGAACAAGCTGGATCCGGGAGAACTTGATTAAGAATGAATAGATGAAATGAGTGGACCAATGAGAGAAAAGCGCGTTATTAATGTTGCAACAATTTAGTTAGCAAAGTTAGAATTAGGGTATAAGAAGGCCTACTCTTAGTGGGAGGGGGTAGTCAGAGTCGGTGTTGGAGTTGGTGGTTTCCAGTGCTTGGTGTTCCAGATCGATCCATTTTACTGAGCGGGAGATGCTGAAAGACTGTTAGATGAGACGGGTTGCGGTAGCTGATGCTGACGAGCTGAAGTTTCTGTTGCTGTCATATTTTTCCAGTTGAGTATGAGAATCAGGTTATTTTTAATCTTAAACTTAGGTTAGAAATCATTAGGCTAAATTAGGAAGATAGGCAGGTAATTAGGGTTTTGCTTCATGACAAAATTTCCTTTCTGCAATACAATTGATTTTGCTTAATAAATATTTGAATTAATAATGAATGAATAATTGAATAAAAAGTCTAAAATTCATTTTCATGCCTTTAAAATTATATAAAATTTAAGATTCTTAAATCAAACGACTCTGTGGTTATTTTACTAAATGATTGTGAAACTGGTAATTGGTTATTGTGATTTAGCTGGTCTTAATCACTATAAACTGATTTCTTACTAGATGATCCATCGACAAAACAATGAGCAGGAATATCTTAAGAAATAACTAAGAAAGCGATAGGTTAAGGTAATAAGGTATCCCGGCTCCTTCCAGCGGTACATCATGATGTTTTTCATTTAGTTCTCCTATTTCTCCTAGGAGTATAGAATTTCGAAAAGGTGTAGAGGAAATCCAGGTGTGTGTGTGTGTGATAGGCGATGTTATGGGCCCCATCATCATGTGGATGTGAGAAAATATAAGTCGCCCCTGGATGACCGATAAGTGACCTAGGAGGAAAAAAGTTTTTATTGTACCCGCTGCATCACTTACAACAAAGGCACCCTGCCAACATGGTGCAAGGGTCCCTGAGTTGGCGCTAGGCAGCACATTGTACGTCAGCGCAGGGAAAAGACAAGAATGCACTGTATAATGTTAGATTTGGCGCATTCCTGCCCTTTCCCTATCACACAGTACAGCTGCATCATTTTTCAATAAATATGCCCCTTAATTTGCAGGTCCTGGGGACAGGTAGTGGCAGTTTACTAGAGATTTCCAAATACATTAAACATGCCAATTGGTTTTAAGCCAATCTAACATCTTTTAAGGGCAGCAACAGCACTTTAGCACTGGTTAGCAGTGGTAAAGTGTGCAGAGTTCTAAGGTCAGCAAGAACAAAGTCACCAAAAATAGGAGGTCTGACGGCAAAAAGTTAGGGGGAAAACAACGCCAAGGATGCCAGGTCTACCACTCAGCAGTAATCTCTTAATTTGGCAGGCAGCAATAGGTCTGGAGTGGCAGGGGAGATGACCTTTCCCACCTTGATGGGTGGACGGCACCCAACAGGGTCTAAATTGGCCTCTTGTTTTTTCTTTACAGAATTGCTGTGTTATGGAGAGACGTAGTGCGACATCAATTTTCATAAGTTTTCTTTATTGATGAGTATTACTCAAATAGGCCCACATACAACAGCCCTGGCAGAACATCCAGTGTTGCATGAAGTCCGTCCCAACTCCCCTGCACATTCCATGACCTCGTATAAATACCCCCACAACATTCTACATTCTATGATATCACATCAACGTCAATTCTCATTGGGTAGCGAGTGTGTGCAGATGAAAATATAACGGTATAAGTGTTATTTATGTATAATTGTATGAATGTATGTATTTATAGTTGCAAGAAGGTAATGTGTAATATGAAAGCGTGTTTATGATTGGAGTAACGTTATACAACATGCTGATAAGTGACTGGTAAACACATATCCAGGAAGGTTGAGAAACGTCTAGCTTGAATCTTTCAGCTAAACGTATGTGTATGGTTTGTGAGATGGGCGTCTATCACATCGTATTGCTGAGCTTGCTGGTGTGTGTAAATCTACTAGTGACGTACTTTGAATTATTGAAGGGTTAACACCGGTGACCTCCAGTTTCAGTGGGTTAAACATGGTGAGCACTGATTTGCCCAGCACTAATTAGCATAGATGTAGGGTGAATTATGACAGATTTGAAATAGATCTAACTTTCTCAAGTTGAATACTATAGTATATTCGGTATGGGTCAATTTCCCTACAGATGAGTATGCGAGGAAATTTAGATTCCAGGTTACACCAATAGTAGGCAGCATACCTAACGGAAAGTCAACAAGTAAATGTGCACACATTGATATCCAAGAAATCACTCTCTGTGATGCACGCTGTTTCACATTCACCCCATGCAACTGGAATTCTTCAAGCTGCAGGATAAATTGGGAAACAGGCTACTTATCACAGGTCTGCGTAGCAGAGACACGTTTTTTGCCTGCTGCTTTTTTCTTTCTTTGAACGTTGCTCTGCAAAAGTGTCATTCTGGCGATAAATTGAAAGAAATATAGGAAGTTGTAAACGTTTAGCTTCACAGCGCCAATAGCAGAGATGCGCTGTAAAAATATGATTAATAATTATAAAATCAACAGAGAATAAACGATGTGCCCTGAAGGTTCTCCTGCAGCACTTTCTTGACCATCAGTGAATTGTGTCTTTTCTTAAATGAGGAAACGGAAAACCCACTGATTAGTATTTCGGAACGGCAGTAGGCACATGTAAAAACAAGCATTGGCATAGCCAATAGGTCTTTGGGACCTTATAAGTGTTTAGCCATGCAACAGTTGATGTTGTTGCACCAAGGATATTGTGCTGGATAACCAAACACTTATAAGGTCCCAAAGGCGAGACCTATTGGCTATGCCAATGCTTGTTTTTACGTTTAGGCACAGAAGACCGGGTTCTTACCTTGCTGTCAGTACCTCTATTTGGTGAGAAGTCGCTGACTGCAGAAAAATCTAGTGCCGGATTTCGGCGCCGGTAAAACTTGAAAAGTTTCCTGAAGGCGTCCTCTCCCGACTCACGTGCCGACAATCCGGCTGCCATATTAAATTAGAATAGTCCAACCTCAGGGTCGCGATTGGCGAACCAATCGCAGTCGACACCCTAACTTGTAACACCTGTCAAGGATAGATTTGTTATACGTAACTAGTGCCTCTATGCAGCATAGAACTGGAGTGAATGAATGCGACACGCCGAGTAGGATGGAAACAAAAGGCAGGCCAGAAGAGCTGAAACAGGTCGTTGGGACAGAGGTTGTTGCAAGATGTTGTTAACCGGCAAACATTTCAAATGTGATGCTATTTCCTTAGCTTTGTTGAAGACGGTGAAATCCTCCCATTTTATCACCTAGATTTGTTTTGCCACAGAGGGTATGACAAGCATGTTTTTGCATGTGAGTTTCGATCAAGGTATTACACTAATTTTGCTGTGTTGCAAGTCTTTCTTAAGTGTCCGTAAAGCACGTACGCTTACATAACAAAGTTTTAACTTTATTTAAATATGGCCGCCCATGTGGAGACTTTGAATCATTAGAGAAGATTCGAAGATGGCTGCCGCCCGTTTCAAGTGTAGTCTCTTCTCTATGTTTGTCCAGAAGGTCACAGCGACACGAATTGTATCCTGTCAAAGATGGCGGCACCGGCAGCCTCCAAGAAGGTTTTTGAGGCTTTTGTATCCCGGGTACCGTGGAGCTTGGCGAGTAGTAAGTGGCGGCGAGGGCTGCGTTGCTGAAATACGTTTATCAGTCAGTGGATCGTTTGTGAGAGTGCTCAGTCGAGTAGTCCACGAAGACGAGGGCAGGCATACCAAGCCACCACGCGTGACAACTGTAAATCTCAACATTTGGGAGCATCAAAGAGGGGAATTATGCGTTTAAACTTTATATTGGGATATTTTAGAGGGGATAGCTGGAGAAAAGGATTCCCTATATTAATACTTTTATTGTAAGACTGGAGTCTGAGCATTCAAGAGCGTGCCTACAGTACCCAACACTTTGCACGATTCTGAAAAGAGATTCCGTGTTGTATTGCCCTCTGATGTGTGCAGTTAAATTAAATATTAGTGATTCGTGGGACAACAATATAAACCAAGCTGAAAGATAACGTCAACGTACTCCAAGAAACTAGGGTTTTAGGGGCACATTCCTACAATAACAGGAGCCTCTCAAACGTGGCCCAAGGATTATATGGGTGCTGAACCCTAATTGCAAGAAACCAGATGTGTGTGGCTCCGTGTCTGAAAGAGTATGTGCTCGCAACCACGTGGTTTAAATATGGGAATATCACACTTCTCAGTAACAATGTGTTTTTTGCCCATGCTGAAAATTGCTGCTGCGCTTCCTTGCACACTAAAAAAAAAACAAGCGCGCGCGCCTCGCACTGCAGCAGGGGGGGAAGAGGAGGGGTCCTGCGCGATTCCCTTGCGGGAGCGAGCGGCGCCAGGAGCGATAATTGCTACCATATGGCGCCAGCTGCTCGCTCCCGCCAGTGAATCGCCAAACGTGCACGCGTTGCCATTGAAGGCAATGGAACGCGTGCATGTTTTTGGCTGAAAAGCCGAATTGATTACAAAAGGTCTTTTTACCTAAGCAGCGCATGCGCGCTGCGTAGGCGAGACCTAAAGAGTCATACAAATCTGGTTCAGTGATCTGTCCTCATTCCAGCACCTTGCCCCACAATTATTATTATTCCAAATCTTCTCTTTCAGACATTTTCACTTTGACCTTCACCAAAATGGAGCAGCGGGTGGGGCGTGGCTGGGCGAGCCAAGATGGCAGTCGCACTCTAAGAGTGCTCCGGACCCCTCTACCGTCTGTCTCCATCCTGACACTCCTCCAGTGGCATCCTTTCAACTGGGGCACCTCTAGTCTCGAGGCGCCCTCCCCTGCAGCTGGCCAGAGACAAATAAGCGCCTGCGGAGACTGAGGGGGCTGGCGGCAACGACCCGATAAGCAGCCTGTCTCGGGTCAAAATGGTGGCGGCTTGGCCTATCCCCTGGAGGCCGGCTCTGTGAACCCAGTAAGAGCCATCGCATGACTACAGAGTGCACTGCAGACCCTTCTGACTGACCGACTGCCTCTGGAGGTGCGAGGCTTCCTCTATGCCAGCGCCGAAAGCGCTGCTGGAGCCATACGGAGCTGTGACGCCTGAGACGGCGGCCCGCCCCTGAGAAGGGCCGCCAGAACCTACACAGTGTCATGAGGTGTGGATGAGACCCTGGGAGAGGCGGCAGGACCCCCGCACTGCGCCCGGAGTCGGCGGCAGCCCTCAGCTGTCCGTGAGAAGCAACTACAAGAGATAACTGGCCCGCGGCCGGCAGGACACCCCGGGTGGATCTGTGGCTGGCGCGAGACACGGGCCCTGGGGCAGTGGATTGTCTGATGGACCCGTGTACTGGCGGCATACTCTCCCGTTGCCGAATCCTGTCTCCTCTGGATTCGCTGAAGGTAGCACGGGTGCTACCTGACCTGCGATCGGCGGAGTTCAACACTACCCCGCACCCAGCCTCTGGTGGCCTGGGGTCGCTGCGAAATCGGAATGTTGGCCTACAGCTAAGGCGGGCTGGTGAGGCCCACAACACCGCACAAGGTAAGGAGGAGGCACCTGGGGAAGAGAAGCGTGCCACTACACTGCCCTTGGGGACGGTGATGATCCTTGACTGCCGAGGTGCTCCCAACGGGTGGACTAAATAGAGGCAACCAACATGTGATTGGCAGGGTGCCTCAGGGGAGCGGATAGTTGGTGCAGGACACGGCTTACTCCGCTTGCAGCTACATGTGAGCCCGGAGGCCCCACGGTGAGCCCCCCCCAGGTTCGGACCCTGCCTCCCCGATCCCCACAGTTGGAATACTGAGCCGCCGGTACTGCCTGAGATCCCTAGTGCGGCGTGACCTGGAGCCTCCAACCTCTGGGTGGCAGACTGGTGGGCGGGGGTGGCCCCGCGGGGCTGAGATGCGCTGACCGGATCCCCCTGGACTGTGGTGCCCGCTCGCGGCTCTCGGCCTGTGGTCGGCAGAATATAGATGCTGGGCCTCGGTGTGCTGCCTGCCTGAACCTCGGGTGAGGAGATGCCTGGGGCAGCTAGAGACCCACACCGTGACTTGTGGCGGCGGCCCTGACTCCACCGGGATGGGAGGGGGAGAGTAAGTGCTACTTAACCCGCGACCAGCGGGAATTCTCGTCTGCCCACAAGAGAGGCCCCCCTCTCCTCCAACAGACAGAGTCCTGCACAGAGAGAGAGACTGGGCTCACAGGGATACCAGGTTCACTGGTACCTGCGCTGGCAGACGGAGGATCCCAGAGCGGTACTGCACCCAATGCAGTGGCTGACCCCCGGTTGTGCGACATTACAAGGTGGACGGAGGCCGCATTGGCCCTCCAGGGACAGCGGATGAACATGATGCCTGGCACTGCCCCATTGGGAGACGGCCGCCCAGAGCTGAAGTCCCACCGCTGATGAGGAAAACACTATTGGGCCGCTGGCGGGTACCAACAGCGACAACAACTAGGGGGCACTGAAGCCCCGAACAGACCCAAGGAGTCCCCCAGACAACTGGTCTCCATTCCACCGCATGCGAGAGCTCGCACGATCCAGCGTACCACCGAGGGAGGACTGCCAGTCTTCCCCCTGGCCCAGATGTGCCTCAGCTGGATTTTCCCATCCTTTGAATCCCAAGCATCACAGGAGACCTGAACGATTGGACACAGTGACCCAGGCGCTCCGGCCTCAATAGCCCGCAGAGATCTCACTGAGTCCGCGAGATCCCCCCGCACTGCTAAACTGACCAACGTCTCCGAAGCCTAAACGACGAAGGTGTGACAGGATCGAGTCACCCTCTTGGTGAGACCGGGCAACCATGGGGAAGGATAGAGGGGCTTAACCCTCGTCAACTCAGCCCTGAATGGAGCAGTACGCAATCAATGGCCCTGGACATGGAGAGACCGCACCTCCTGCGACTGCCCACTCGGATGGTGATCTGGCCACCATCCTGCAGGCCATCAAGACCTGTCAAGAGTCAATGGAGACAAAGATCGGAGAGGTGCGTGTAGACATAGCCCTCATTCGACAGGACCTCCGTAATGCAACCACTCGCATCACCGAAATTGAATCCCGCATCTCGGAGGTCGAGGATGATGTCTCCACCCTGAAGGCGCAAGTAAAGCAGCTCCTATCCTGCACGACCGATATTCATAGGCGGGCTGAGGACACTGAAAACAGATTGTGTCGGAATAATCTTCGCCTGGTGGGTCTTCCCGAGGGGGCAGAACCCTCGCAAATGAACAACTTCATTGAAGACTGGATTAAATCCTGGATCCCCCGAGTGCCCTGTCATCGTGGTTTGTTGTTGAGAGGGCCCAGCGGGCACTCGCTCCAAGCCGCCACCGGGAGCCCCACACTGGCCAATAATAGCAAGGATTCTGAATTTCAGAGACCGCAACACCATTCTGCAGGAGGCCAATTCCCGATCAGAGTTGTTCCACAATGGCGCCAAAATTATGATCTTCCCCGTTTACACAAAGGAAGTGCAAGCCCAAAGAAGATCATACACTCAGGTGAAACAGAAACTGTGGGCCCTCAATCTGCAATACAGACTCCTCTTCCTGGCCCATCTCAAGGTGATATTCCAGAACATGACACACTTCTTTGACACACCGGAGGCTGCATGGACCTGGGCGACTGAGGAACGCCCAGTCCGCCCACTGACGGGCACCCCTCAATCTAAGCCCCAGAAGGGACCGCGAGTGGGTGCAACGGCGGGCACCCATGTGAGGCGCACTGCGTCCTGCAGAAGGCGCAATGGCCGTGGCGCGACCTCCGTCTTGCTTGCAGGATCCCCCCGAGAGAGGAGCAGATAGTCGAGATCTCAGGAACTGGAAAGAACCTGGGAGAACGATGAGCGATCTGATCCGACCCACGAGCTCCGCTCCATGGACTCTCCAGGGCCAAGCCCTGAGGACACAGACCTTTCACGCAGCCCCTATGTCTGAACTCAAGTATCAATATTACTAATGACTTAAACTGGAGGAACGTGAATCCTTAATTGTAGAGGGGCCCAACGCATTGTCCTACACCACGCTACCTTAGTTAATTTTCTTACACTCTAAGGGGCCGATTCCGATTCGGGCCGGAAATCTCTCCGACCGAGCCGGACCCGGAGAGATATCCGACCGAATCGGACCCGTGCAGCCCGACCAAACGAGTACGATGCGCACGTATGCCATCGGACTCGAGTCGGTCGGACTCCCATTGAAGTCAATGGGAGCCTGTCGTACAACGCGTACGCGGGCTCCCATTGACTCAATGGGTGCGATGCGGACAAGGGCGCCCCCTACAGCGTGTACGCGGCGAAGCGATTCGCGCCGTACACGCACAGGTAGGGGCGACCCATGGGTCCCCCCTGTGGGGTCCCCCCTGTGTGCGACTCGCGCGGCTATGCATACAGGGGGGTCCGACACAGACCCCCAAAGTACGGCTCCGACAGCTCTTTCGAGCCGGAGTGCGCGGCTCGGTCGGACTACTCGCGGCGCGCATCGTACTTACCCGGCCGGGGAACGTCTCCATTGCGCGGTGCGAGTCGTGTCCGTGCGAGTCGGTCAGTGCGATTAGACCCGGGATCGAGTCGGTCGGAGCGGTCGGGACGCCCGGACGAGTCGGTCGGCGAATTCGCATCGTACTCCCTCGCCCGGACGCGCGTACGAATCGGTCGGGAAATAGGGCTCCGAATCGGATCCGGTTTAGCCGAATCCGATTCGGAGCCCTACCGGCCGAGATCGGAATCGGCCCCTTAGTCTCTGTTTACCGGGAGACAGATGCTTCAATTGGGGAAGTATGGGGAGGGGGGTGTATTGGGATTTGGGGTAGGGATTGTACTCCCTGCTTTTGCTTTGGTTTGTGTTAATCTGTTTCTACACGACACTGTGTACAAAACTTGCAATGTCCCCCGTACAGTCCAAATAATACAGCTGAGTGCCCTCAGCCGCCCACAAGGCCTAACCCTTGGGAACAACTAAGCACCCCAGACCTCTGGCCACACACGTCACAATCCTTCCATAATGTCACGACCTTATAGTGGGGGTGAACCCCTTAGAGTCCTCTCATGGAACGTTAACGGACTCTTAGATAAAATTAAGTGGACTGCGATTTTAAAATGTGAACGGAGGGTCCACGCAGATATTCTTTTATTGCAGGAGACACACCTGATGGGGAATCGATGCCCCTTTTTAGCGCGCCAGGGATTCGACAGGGTGTGGCACTCAGGGTTCACTAGAGGGGCTCGAGGTACGGCGATCCTTCTACGACGTTCCCTCCCTTTCACACCGGCTCACATGATAAGCGACCCTCAGAGCCACTTTGTTGCCCTCACAGGTACCCTTGGGGGGACACCCATCAATCTGATGTCAATATATGCCCCACCAGCAAACCGAGACTCCACTCTCCAAACAGCAGTAGAGACAATATCCTCCCTCCCCCAAGGTCTGACGGTGATTGGAGGAGACTTAAATGCTGTCCCCGAACCAGCCAAAGATGCCATGGGCGCACCATCCTCCCACAGGAAAATAGGGCCTAAACGTCTCGGAGACTGGTCCTCTGCGATGTCTGGCGAACTTGGCACCCTAGAACACTACAATATATGCACACTTAGGCCGCGCATCATACCCACTCTCGTATCGACCTCATCTTCATGCCTGCCCCAGACTACAGGTCAGTTACAGAGGTCCAAATCCTGGCACGAGGCAAATCAGACCACTCCCCATTCCTCCTGCAGATAGGGGGCCCCATGGGCGCTCTACGTCCAATATGGAGGTAGAATGCATGGTTCCTCCAGGATCAAGAGTATAAATGAGCAATTGATGGAGAACTGAAACACTATTTCCTCACTAACGAGGGCACTGTCCAACTCCAGGGTACGCTCTGGGAGGCAGGTAAGGCCACAATACGTGGGTATGCCAAAGGGTTCCTCAGACATAGAAGGCAGGTCCAGGATCGTCATCTCTCCCACCTTGAGGCCAGGACCCTCTGCCTGGAAATGGCGGCGGCCACGGCGAACGTAGATGCGGCAGCTTCACCTAGTGCGAGAAGAGAACAGGACTATCTCTCTTGAATCTGCCAAGATCATCTGGCAGTCCTCGGTGGCCCAGGTTTATGGTTGGGGAGACAAAAATGGCAAAGTACTTAATTGGCTTGCTACTCAACCCCTAGCCAACCAGATAGTCCCCGAGATTCGAGATCCCCGAGGGCAGGTCTTCTGCACCCCCGTTAACATTGTGCACACCTTTGCGAACTATTATGCGGGGCTTTACAAAGCAGACCACTCACATACATCAACCGCCAGCTCTCTCTTCCTGCAAAATATCCCCCTTCCACAGCTCCGAGAGAGGGACGCCAAGGCCTTAGATGAGCCCATTACTCCTGAGAAAATCGGAGAAGCGATCTCGGCACTGGCTATCGGCAAGACTCCTGGGCCAGATGGGCTTCCGGCGGAATACTATGCGGCGTTCCGGGAAATTTTGATTCTACAGCTCCACACCCTGTTTGATGAGGTGCTGGAGGGAGGCACCTTTCCCCCTGACACAGACACAGCCACCATCGTGGTCATACCCAAAATGGACCTTCCCCCAGCCTCATGCTCTAACTACAGCCCAATTTCGTTAATTAACACTGAGATTAAAATGTACGCTACGATTTTTGCCACCCGTATGAAGCAGGTGATCCACACTCTCATACACCCTTATCAGTGTGGCTTCATGCCGCATCATAGCTCACGGCACTGCCTGAGATGCCTCCATGTGGCCCTCGATCACCGCCATCTTCTCACTCCATACTTAGCCTTAGCGATACTTGACTTTGAAAAGGCCTTTGACACGCTTAACTGGAGCTTTTTGGGGATTGTACTAGAGAAAACAGGTTTCAGTCCCCATTATCGTAAACTGGTGGGAGTCCTGTACTCCAACCCGTCAGCCAGGGTCCTCGTAAATAGGGCGTTATCAAACGCCTTTTTCATCAGGGAGGGAGCCCACAGGGGTGCCCTCTCTCCCCTCTCCTATTCGCTCTAGCAATAGAGCCTTTGGCCTGTATCATACGTGTAGATGAGCAGATACGGGGGTGGCGCTGGCATGGCTCCACGAAGACTGGATTGCCCTGTATGCGGATGATGTTCTGCTCTTTCTGGCCGATCAGGCCCTATCTGGACCGAGGTGCCTCCAGATACTCCAATAGTTTGGGGGAGCATCAGGCCGGCGTCTTAACCCTGCTAAATCCAATTTAGTGCCCCTTCATGTATCACGAGAATGTGTGGACTGGCAAACAAGCATTCCCTTATGGATACTTTCTTTTAAATATCTTGGTATATGGGTGGCCCTTCTCCCGGAGCTGACCTGGACCCTCAATGTCAGTCCGCTACTCAAGCGTATAAAAGACGGCCTCCGTCGTTGGCAATCCCTTCCGCTCAACCCCCTTGGTAGGATCACCCTGTTCAAAATGATGGTTCTCCCCGGCCTCCTATATGTACTCCAGAATCTCCCACTTCACCTCCCTCGCAGCTGGTTCCGGGGACTTGATGGAGTAGCCACGACTTTCCTCTGGGGTGGCTTGAGATCACGCCTGGCCCTCACACATTGTCAACAGCCCCCATACGATAGGGGAATGGGAATGTCAAACCCCTTTCTGTACTACCTGGCCACCCGTCTCCTGGTGATCCACGACTGGTTCAATGGCGGATGGTCGGACCCGGCCTATCTGCTAGAATTAGAAAGCCTCGGATTCCCACGGGTCCAGGCCATATTATATGGGGCACTAATTCCTCACAATTTACCAGCAGTCACCCGGACAGCCCTCCTAGCATGGCGATCCGCGCTGCGGCACACCCAATGGGACTGCAAAAGGACACTACAGACGCCCCTTTGGCACGGCACCTGGCTACAGGAGGTTGGGACATTAACGGGATTTCAGAAATGGGATCTAATTGGAGTCACTCACTTGGGAGATGTGTGGAAGGGTGAGCACTTCTCCTCCTTCCAAGAGCTGCAGCAAACATATTTCCTGCAACCCACCCAATTTTACAAATAGCTCCAATTGCGACATGCCCTTGCCCTCCACATTCCCGGCCACACTGCAATCCCGGAGCTTAGTTCTCTGGAAGCTAAGCTCCTCATGGGGAAACTAGGGAAGGGGGGAATATCCCAAATCTACCGATCACTGATAAACAACACTCCATCCTCACTAGATACCCTTAGGACCCGATGGGAAAAATGGGCTGGCCCTTTAGAGGAGGAAGACTGGAGAGATGTATTGATGGCCCCCAGGGTACTAACCATACCGGCCAGGCTCAGGCTCATTCAAATTTACTATGTTCACTGTGCATATCTTACCCCTGTGAGGCTTCATAAAGCGGGCTTCCTCCCATCCCCCAAATGCTCACGTTGTGAGGAAGAACCAGCTGATTTTTACCATATGGTCTGGTCCTGCGCCATCCTCTCCAAATATTGGGTGTCGATTGTAGTGGAGTTGAGTGACACACCGGGTTGGACGGTCCCCCTTAGTCTTCTCGCCCTTCTCCTGGGCGTGGAAGGACTCGGCAGCGCCCTCTCTCACAAAATGGTGCAAGGGAGTGGACTGGTGTGCCATCCAAGAAAAAACTGTGTATGAGGCAGGAAGCTGTCCGGCCAAACACGGGCGAATATGGAGCAAATGGTTAGACCTGTTAGGCTGATCGATCACGGACGATTGTGGGGGGGCTGGGGAGCACACTAGGGGGGGATATTCACAAGGACTTATCTACGATTTATCGCCACCGTAACTCATCAAAAGTGGAGATAGATTTAACACCCCATTCACAAGCGGGTGCAAACTGCAGACATCGCCAGTATTCCCAAGAGAACTGCCGCAAAATTTATCTCCACGGCGGACACCACCAACTAACCCTAATGAGATGCAGAGTAGGCGTTCCCGTGCAAAAACACACGAAAAAACCACAACACCACTTTCACAAAGAACTGCCAGATCTGCGATGCGAACCAAAAACAGGCGATAAGCCGCGGTAGCACCAGGGAATTAACACCTGCCTTTTGCTGGTGTTAAGCAGGACGACTACCTGCAGCATGAAAGGGAGCCCAGCCAAGAGCCACATCTGAAGACCCACAGATGCCATGGAGACAATGACCATGCAGCCCGGAGACCCATGAGGGCCACAACACCCACCGCCACCACTCACAGCCCCCCTCCCAGACCCCCCCCGCACAAACACATACCGTGCACAACACAAGAGCCACAAACAGGGCATGACGTCGCACAATGACAAAAAGATACACACACGTGTGGTCAGAAGAACGAGAAACAGTCACCCATCATTGAAGTAACAACCAAAAACTTTATTGAATACAACACAAAACACCAATGCGGAAGACTCCTGTCGGGTCCGTCCGGGACAATCATGATGTCACAGCCTGGAAAATAAAGCACAAAATCAGACCGTGTGTCATGCTCACATCAAAGGAGCGAGACACAGAGAAACAGAGAAGGATAGAAAGGCAGAGAGAGAAAGAGAGAGAAGGAAAGGAAAGGAAGGGAGAGAGAGAGAGAGGGAGGGAGAAGGAAAGGAAGGGAGAGGGAAAGGGAGAGAGAGAGAGGGAGAGGGAAAAGAAGGGAGAGAGAGGGAGAGGGAAAAGAAGGGAGAGGGAGAGAGAGAAGGAAAGGAAGGGAGAGGGAGAGAGAGAGAAGGAGGGACACTGCCGCCCCGCGCACCCAGGCACCACTGCTCACCTGCTGCCACCGGTGTGTCTCCAACCACGTGCCGGTATACACTGCAAGCCACCAGGTCTGCAATCTGTAATCGACGCCAGAGTCAATCATGGCAGAGTCCATCTCACTGCACACTGCAACAACGCCTGTCCGTCCTGCGCACACATGCAGCCACACCCCACCCCCTCCCGCCGCCCAGCGCTGTCTGTCCGCACTTGCGCACCCAGGCCCCACTGCTCACCTGCCGCCAACGGTGTGTCCACCAGAGGGCACACCACGTGCCCGTGCAAGCTCCAAACCCCGGTCCCGCCACCATGGCATGCTCCACATCATGCGGACCCGCACCGCGGCCCAGCAGGTCCCACACATGACGCTGAGTCCTGAGGCATCAATGGCAGAGACCACATCAGTGCACACGTCATCATCGCAGGCTGCACACCCGCTCAGCAATTTCGGTGCCACTAACCCTGTGCAACCCGAGTCAGCGCCACGTGGTGGTAGGCCCGTGACGGCCGCAAGCCTTCGGGTGCCACACACCCTGTGCAACCCGAGTCAGCGCCATGTGGCGGTAGGCCCGTGACGGCCGCAAGGCTTCGGGTGCCACTAACCCGGTGCGCAACAACTCATGGGCCCTTTATGATTGAGAACCGTGGAGCGTCCGTCATCCAGTCACCACCGGCAGAGGGGAATGTGATGTTGTCGGCCCCTTATATTGGCGGGGTCACATGGCCTGTGACACCTGCACCGGATGGGTGTGGTGTGTGTGCAAACTTGCCCTCAGGGAGTGGCCGCGACATGCTGACAACTAGACCAGCGACCTGCGGACCACTAGCGTGTAGACCTGCGACATGTGGTTATGTGGCCCCCCCCTCGGAGCGTAAGCGGAGTGGTCCGTCCTGGCGTATGCCGGACCAGCGCAGGGCTTGCAACAATGACTCGGGGGCTCTGGGCGTGGTGCAGTCCATGTCCGGACAAGGAAGTGACTAATGCGTGTGTCCCTGTTGTGGTCTCTACGGCACCCGCAACGCAATCGGCAACGTAGCACACTGTGACTGGAATCCCACTAGATGAGCATCATTGACGTTAGGGGGAATCACTGACCCTACATTCATCCACACATTCATACTTGAATGATGAAAGACATGACACAGCAGTGCGTTCCTGCATGTTTATTGCACATCCAGTGGAGTACAGCAGCTGGAGCAGTACAGGGCCATGCCAACCCCACTTCACAATATGGGCCCGTGGAGGGCCAGCCAGAGTCCATCGGGGAATGACAAGGACAGAGGATGAGGAAGAGTACAGTCCGGTCGCCGTGTCATTGGTCACAAAACAGGATATGGAAGTCCATGTCGTGGTCCAAGGTGAGTGCCGCAGAGTGTATCGGGGGGTCAGTGGGAGGTCATGGGCCCATGTGCGGCAACAGGCCAGGTGGCAGACATGAATTCTAGTGCCTCCTTCTGAACTCAAGCCCATCTACGTCCTCGGATGTGTGTTCTGCCCCACCTGTGGGTGCTGCTGTTCCGGCTGCGGCACTGTGTGCCACTGACACATCAGGGGCCGGAGGTGTATTGCCGGCCGCTCTGTGTGGCAGTGACACATCAGGTGCTGGAGGTGGAATGTCTGCCGCACTGTGGGGCACGGACACACCAGGGGGCGGAGATGTGGATGGTGTAGGGGCAGCAGCATTCATCCGCTCCACGCCTTGTGGCAGCAATGCCATGATGAGGACATGTAGGGCCTGGTAGATCCCAGCTACATTTCGCTGATGTGCAGCGGTGGCTGCCATCCTTTCCGCCTCCATCTGCACCATGTCCTCCATGAGCCTCCGCATGCGTGCCATCTCCTGGCTGAGATCGCTGGAGCCACCCTGAGCGGACAGGTGCTCTTGTCTCCGAGTCATGACTCCAGCAATGTCAGCCAGGGCTCGTTGGAGACCATGGAGCGGCGTGTGGGTGTCCGTTAGGGACTGGAGGTGGTCCCTGATGGGACTCAGACACCCATGGATGGCGTCGAGTTTGGTAGCCATGAGATCGAACCCCACCCGCACCTGCTCAGCCATCTCCCTCTGGACCTCCAACAAACGGCGCTGGAAGGCCATGGGTTGTTCGGGGGGTCTTGGGAGACAGCTGGGGTTGTGGGTGCCTCCTGCTGGGTGGTTTGTGGAGTGGGTGGGGTCTCCTCGATGCAGCTGGGCTGCCCTGGTCCTGGAGGTGCTTGGCGGATGAGCTCAATGATGTCTTGGAGGGCTTGGGTGTCGATGCTGGTGGTGTCCTCCTCGTCATCAGTGTAGAGTGGCTGGGACTGCTCTGCAGGTGGCGTTGACGGTGCCCCTGCAATGTGAAGGGGAGATGCTGTGTTACAATGTGTCCACATGTATGTGGCCGCATGGTACATGTTGACATTCAGACAGCATGGCAATGTACATTGTGACAGTGTGTAGATCAGGGCCATGATCCAGAGTCATTGTGGGTGTGCACTGTGCTCTGCTTGATTGTGCATGTGTGCCATTGTGACCATCTCCCCCCAGTACCTGGTGGTTACTCACCCTGTTGCCGTTGTGTTGTGTCTTGTCGAGCAGTGTCCGGTGCCCCGACTCCTGCCGCGGTCTCCACACTGATGACTGTCGACACCAGCTCCTTCATGTCATCCAGCTCCAGCTGTGGCGCTGGGCTCCCACCTCCAGTCTGCATTGCTGCCTTCTGGTTGGCTGCGAGTTTCTCCTTGGTCTTGCGCTTGATGTCATTCCATCGCCTCTTGACCTCGTCCATTGACCTCTTGTGCTCTCCGACGGCATTCACCTTGTCCACGATGGCCCACCATATTCCATTTTTGGTGCCCAATGACACATTGGAGGCGACGAACAGTTGTTGATGGTGTTCTATCACCTCCGTGACCAGGATCCGATTCTCCTACGGACTGTACTTCGTCTTCCTCTTCTTCTTGTCCTTGCCCTTCCCTGTCACCGAGGTCCCAGGCTGGTCATCCGGGGTGCTTGTGGGGTTGCGCTCGTCCTCTGCGCCTGCTCCGGCTGCCTCCATGGTGCTTCGGTGTTGGTCATTTTGTGTTTGTGTGTTTTTTCTCCTTTTGTAGTGATTTTCCCGCCAGCCGTGTGTGTATGGCAGGCCTGGCGCTGCTTATCGCTGATTTCCTCATCGCGAATGGGCTCATCGCATGTTTTTTGGTGTTGGGGTTTGTGTTTTTATCGCCGTCGCGGTGGTTGTATCGCGGACATTGTCCGCGGTTTCAGGTAACTATCGCATGGTACCGCCGTGTTGTGAATTCCACGTTAACACAGGGTTATTTTCCCGCGATGGACTGCGATGTGTGAAGTTGCGTTAACATTTTTTGGAGATGTTTAGCACATGTTCTTGTGAATATCCCCCTAGATGTTATCCATTCCTGGGCCAGACGGGAAAAGGTTCTATGATTGTGCTGAAATGTCTACTATGTGACAGTGATGCAATGTTCAGTTTGTCGCTCATAAAATTCAATAAAATTGTTTATCAAAAAAAAGATATGGAGCAGTGGGTAGGGTACGATGGGTGAAAGGGGTGCCATATACCACTCTGCCACCTCCCTTGGGTTGTTCCCCTTTCTGTCTACCATGGAAAGCCACTGCCTCCCTTATACATTTTCCGAATATTACATATTAAATAAAAAGCAATACCTCTAATCCTGCCACTCAGGCACATCCTTGGAAACTCCCTCCTATGCCCACTAGAAATATTAAACTTGAAAACAGAAGCTCTTGGAGTCCAGCCACCGTCTCGAACACCCCTACCGGACCTCTCCTGTCCACTTGACATCAGTGCTCAACACTCTCAGTTACAGAACTGAGGACCAGTGCTCATGATGGCAACGGTTTTCAGTGCATTGGGTCAGCGTAGACTGATACTGTCTCATTAGCCGTGTACCAGTGCAAGCATGGCAATTAGTGGTGCAAGAGAGCCATGCTCACTCCACTTCCTCCCACAAGTCTGTGGAGACCCTGGAGTGCAGTCAATCATCTGCTATTCCTTAACTTCTCTCAAGTGAGGCATGGGAAGATTAGGGAAGAGAGTGCTTCCTGCCATGACTTTACTGTAGTGAATACCAACTTTTGTTTTCCCCTATCGTGGATGATGGGACAGCAGTGAATAAACAGAATCTTGTATTCATACTGGTGGCATCTGATGGCTCCCAATGAAAGCCATGCATAACAATTACATTAATTATGTATAGTAAGACATAACAGGAGAAGCATTCACCACCATGCTGAAGTGCTGCAGGAAGTCCAACTCCTGTCTAATAACGTCAGCTGCAGGTGTTGCTCTGCTGCTGGGAGCGTGTGATGCGGATCACTTGGTACATGCTCTAACGCATTAGCACCCCCATTGAATAGTTCTCTCTGGGAAGTTCCTAGGCCTGCATCACAATTACAGTTTAAACTGCACTATTGAAATCTAATTGGCTGTGTGAGGAAACACAAACTTGAGAGAGCCCTATGTAAAATAAATCAGATGGATGCTATTGCAAGCTACTTGAGAGATTTTTACGTAATAAAAACACAAGTCAATAAAAAAGCAAAAAGAATGGAATTAATGTAAAATAGAAAGGGCCCTTACCAGAAAGCGTCAAGGCTGTGTGAGGGAACACGAAGCAACGTGAGATTTGCAACACAATTCAAGCAAGAGGGGACTGATACATTTCAAATGCAGGGAGGCTACCCTGGTGCGAGGCAACACATTTGCTTAAGGCTAAAGAGACAGTACCCCATAACTTATCTTCCTTGACTAAATGCTCTTGAGCGAGTAGTAATCAGACACTAACGGGTTGCTTACTGCAAACTAAACTGAAAAGCCATACTGTAGAGACGCCCTAGTTGTGTGTGGTAATACATAAAATGTGTGTGGTCCAATGGAAGGAATAACGACAAAATGTTCATAAACTCCCTGCACCACAACCAGGTTCACAACCAATAAAATGCAGTGCTAGGTGACTATTACATCGCATTTCACTGACCTAGCAACAGTGTGAATCACTAACCTACAACCACTACAAAGTTCACAAGGTCATCACAAACGGAAACCATTTCTAATTAAATACACCAGTCTCTTTCAATGTGCACCTGAGCGTGCCCAAATGTTGACAAATGGTGGGTTGAAAAGAGATAGTTCATTTACTGAATATGAGACAGGCACATTTTGAGCTTAAGCAACCAGAAGGTCAGGTAAGATCCTCATGTGGTGTTCAACAGCAAAGTATCTCAGTGTACATCAACACCTCTACTTACCAAACCACTTGAAGCCAGACAGACATTTTAGCGATGATCACCAACATACTTTACTCTTCTCTTCACTTCTAATACACACTGCGAATAAACAGCAACAGTGCATGGTATGGTGGATGAAGAAATACATCAATTGATGATACAAGAGCTGTGTATGTTTTTTTCAGAGACAGAGATCCATCAGTATTACTGCAATAGGCTATGTCACCACCACCAGAAACATTACAGCTCTCATTGAATGTTAGAAACCTTTTGAGTATTAGTAACCAGGAAGTCAAGTAATATAATCAATATAATCATATGGTGGATAACAGCAAAGTGCCTGTTTACATCAATTACTCTACTTTCTACTCTATTAAAGCCTGTCACAGATTTTTTATGATCCTCACCAAGGTATTTCTACATGTTCCTGTTTACACCTCTAATACACAGTGCAAATCAGGTGTGTGTTTGTGTGTGTGTGTGTGAATGCATTAGTGTGAGTCAGTGTTTATGTGTGCGTTTATGTCACGTCCGCCCACCGCCTCTCTGCTGGAAGTTATAGATACAAGTCTGAGAAGATATTACACTACAAATAAAGGAAATATTTAGAACTCTAAAATCAGCAGTCCTTTGTGGTGAATGCTTATTTTAGCTATATTGTCTGGTCTGTCAGTGAGGCTAAATTGGCTGCCTTTTTGAGCTGATCTATCCTTTACAGGTATACTGCAATATGTAAATAATAATAATCTTTCAAATGTGAATTAATGGATAGCACCTAGGATTTCTCAGTAGAATATATAAGTGGCAAAGTTTGTTTTATTTATGTCGTATTATACATATTTAGGAATACTGTCCACTCACTTGAGAGGAATTTAAAACGAACAAGATTTGGCGCCCTGATGAAGTCTGCATGAAAATGTGAGTAGCAAAATGCTAAATTAACAAATCGATTACAATAGTCTGAAAGACATCTTGTATAGCTAAATTATTAAAGCACAATAATCATGAATACATGTCAGGCAGTACTGGACAAATAGGATGTTTTAGTCATAAGATATATAATTTTAATGAGCATTAAGCAGTAATTGAGCATTCTAGGGATGAATTGTACTTTAATGATTATGTTGGCTTAATTTAAATACACTGAGTAAAAGAAAAATATTTTTGATAGTGCCAATGATAGTCAATGCTCACGTTAGACCAGGACCTCAGCTCAATTTGATGTTGATCACGATAGAGTGTGGATCAGATATGCCAACCAGGTTCGTCCTTGTCAAAGATTTTACCTTCTGACTCTCGTGCTTTAAGTGTCAATACACCACAGCAGTACACTTTGGAAGCCCAGGACCTCTTGGGAGGCACTTAGAGGCTCACAGGGTGTCAGGCAAAGGCCAACTGCAGGGGCCAATCCAGGTCAAGTCTCCAGTGATTGGTTGGGCAGTTTCAGAGAAAGGCATCTTGTAGCTTGTTGTTCTCTGCAGCTTGAACAAGTCAGCTGTATGACCCTTGGAATCCATTTCTATGCCCTTAGTACAAAAGAGTGCAGGTCCAGTCCTTCAGGGATCTTTTAAACTTCCTCAGCTTCAAGAGTGTTCTGAAGTGAGTGCTTGGAGATGCCACATTTATGCCTGGTACATGCTGGTGGGTGGTATTCACTCCTGGGCATGTCCTAACCAATGGGGTAAACGTTCCTGTGGCCAACCCTGCCCACTATGGATATTTCCAGAATGACATGTCTTCATCCACACTAAACATGGGCTGTGATGGTTGGGGAGGGGGTGTGGGGTTTGCATTATGGTAATCCTAGTGTCCACCCACATCTAACACTAAAATCCAATTTTAGGCAGCCACTGTACCCACAAAAAACCAAGAGACAGAAGTCTGATAGAACAAAAGTAGGGTTTTCCAGAGACCAGACAGTCAATACACAAGAAATGTCTTAGCATTGTTTCCCTCGCTTTCAAGTGCACACCCAGTGTTATATGTAAAAGTCAGCAGAACTGTCATGCAAGATTTGACACTCAAGCAGTTTTTGACAAATTAAAGTAAAAAAGAATGCTCACAGCCCCACTCTCTATTCCGTGAGGGTCAGAGGAGTCATCTGCGCCCATTCAGGTTAGCCTACTTTTTGCTCCTCTGAAGCATTTCACACCTTGTTCACACCTATTCACATGCTAACTGCAGGCTTGAAAAGGTGGGAGAGCAAATGCAAATTTAGCCTTCAGGAACTTCAGGCAGGGAAAAGGTAACTTTTTTAAAGTTACCTTTCCTTAATATTTTCTACAATCCGAATTCACCATTAAATTGGATTTAAATAACTAATAAAATAGTTGTTTTATTATTTTTCTAGCTAGCCCCATTCCTCAGATACATTATTAGGATTTTAATCTGATTTCTGGGTTTCTGGATTGGACAGCTAGGATGCCACGGTGAAAAAGAGCTTTTGGGTGCTAGTCAGTGTGAGGACATGATAACAATACATTTCTACAAGTTGCACTTTTAAATAGCATGCACCATGCCTTGTGGACTACAAGGCCTATGTAGGGGTGGCTTATTCATATTCAAAAGGGAGGTTTTGATCTGTCAAAAAGGTTTATTTTAATAGGTCAAATTGCAGTGTTTACACCGATGCAGTCAGGCCAAACATGTTGGACTCAAGCCAAGTTTGCACTGCTGCTGTAGGGAATGGCACAATAGGTGTTGCTGTCCACTGGTGACATTTAACTTCCAGGCCCTGGGTACACTTTGTACCATATACTATGGACTTCTAGGTAAGTTAAATATGCAAATCAGTTGTATACCAATTTCATTATGCTAAAAGTTCATATGCCTCAGCCCCTTCATGGGAAGTTTTGGGGTGATCCATCAAACACAGGGGGAATGATAAAAGGGGGGTCCAAAACATGTTTTCCCCATGCAATTTTCTTTAGGAACTTTAGACAATGCTACAGCCGAAATAGCTGAAAGGAATTACACCAAATTTGAAAGAAACCTAGATCTTTACTCAGAAAATGTGCTTTTTGTGTTTCGGTGAATATCTGTTCAGTGGTTTTTGAGAAATTAAGGTTTGTATAGATATCTGTCACTGTGATACTACCTCAGGACCGTCAAAAAATAATAACTATGGTCTGGCACAAACGGAAACCTTCCGACACATGCAGGTCAGAAATGCACTTATGGGAGTAATTTCATCAGGTACACACTTACCGGAGGCCTCGCCGCTAGAGGACAGGCTCCTGACGGACCACTTAAGTAAAAAAGCCATTTCCCAAACTTACCGCAAAATAATAAATAATCAGCCGGACCCCACGGTAGCCCTTAAGGAGCGATGGGAGACAGAGCTAGGCACACTGGACGAAACGGACTGGCAGGAGGCAATCGCGTCCCCAAAGAGGTAGCGATTCCGTCGAAACTGAAACTAATACAATTGAAAATTTTGCACCGCACTTACTACACCCGTACACTTTTGCATAAATTGGGCACTGCGGACACTCCGCTCTGCCTGAGACAATGTGGCACATCAGGCACCTTTTTTCACACGATCTGGGACTGCCCAAAACTTACACCATATTGGGAGGGGGTTATGAATACTATTTCTCAGGCCACAGGAGTTAGGGTTCCGCCAGAACCTAAAAGATGTCTACTTAACATCTGGGAACCTACGGACCTCAATCACACGACTCGTGACTGGGCGACACTAGGGATGACATTGGCAAAGCGGAATATAGCTCAGCACTGGGGATCGAGACTGACTCCTAGCCATCGTCAATGGTGTTGTGATATGGATAATGCAATGATAACAGAAAAATCAGTCTATGTACATAGGGGATGCCCCAAAAAATGGACGCGGATATGGGGCAAGTGGAATGCTTTCCGAGGTAATATTTGTGAGCCCCCGCGAGAGGAATCATTGTCAGATGTCAGTACCTGAAAGACCAAAATGGAAAGGAAATGTGTAGTGCAGGTGACCCTGTACAAAATTATAGACAATGAGGTATGATGTACACCCTGTCGACTGAGGTGCCATATGAACAACTCATGTATGAACGTTTGATATGCCATGTATGCTCCTGGACATTATGATACACTGTACCATTTATTGCTTATTGTTAAATGCCAATAAAAATGTTTAAAAAAAAATAATAATAATAACTGATTTTCTGCCGTCAATATCAACAAAGATGTTTGGTAGCCATTTTATGTATTGGAACTCAATTCCCATGTCACCAAAAAAAAAGAGAGAAATATCATACAGGGGGGCATGGTATAGATACCTTGACCCCCGGGGCAAAAATTAACCAAAAAGTGTGTCAGTACAAAATGTTTAAAAATGGCAGGGCTGTCCTTTTCTATTATAATCCCCTCTGGGTGGGCAAAGGCCTAGGGGGTCAATGCATTTTGGTATTTTAATTTAATTGGAGCGGGAGCGTGTGTAGTCCCCCATTCTCCCCAACTTAGAAGATGTTCCTGGGTGCCCCCGTCTCCCTGGGGCCATTGAGTGATGGAAGAGTTCTTGGGACCCCATCCCATAAAGCACAATTTAAGCTATGGGTGCCCCAAGTGGGACCCGGGCACCCAAACAAACACAGTGGGAGGCCACACAACTAGCAGTATGGAAGTGGGCTTCCTGCGCTGCCAGTAACAAATGTAGAGAGAAAAAACGGTGTGTAACTATAACTCGTGCCCTCGCCATGCACTGCATATGACTTCTCATGTTACATCACTCATGACATGTTCTATAATATCATTTATAACATCACTGATGACATTTGAAATGGCGTTATTGATGAGAAAACTGTGCTTGACCAGGGGGCAAGTAATACTGACTTCAGTTAACTGTACCTGGTTAATTTCAGTGTTTTTTTTTGTTTAAAATGTTTTTTTAAATGAGGTTTTCACCCAAATATAACATCACTTTAATCTTTGGCTTTTCAGTGAATATATAAATTTAATGAAAACCCAAAGTTTAAAGTGAAGTTATAGATAGGCATGGTAAGAAGATCTTAGCTTATGTTTATAAAACCCTGTAAATTCAGTGAAAATATTAAATATAAAATGACTTTAAAGTTAGGTGTCGCGCACCTCCTATTTCTCTCTCGCACCAATCGCCACACTACATTAACTTTAATTCTCCCTCGACAATGCACTGTGTTATGAGAAATGAAGTAATTTCAGATGACATAAGTCTTATTATGACCGTTATGATTTCACATGCTAGAAATGATATGATATGCAAGGTTGTAACCAGTGCATGGAGAAAGAGCGAGGTGTGGCGACTGATACAAGATGAATGTGTATGGACGTGCGTGGCGTATTGTAAATTGAAGGTGGTGCCTAAATTAGAAATGTAAGTTCTAACTAATGGTGCATAAATTAGAATTTTAGCTATAACAATAACTTTATAATTTATCCCATTTGTATAGTTTAAGTTCAGATTGTATATAAAGAATAAATACAGTTTTCTTAACTATAACCTAGCTTTAACCTTTGTTTTTCTCCTTGACTACATATATAGTAGAAAAAGAGAGAGAGAGAGAGAGAGATAGAGAGAGAGAGATTTAGTGGAGGCCTCTTTAAACCTTCCATATAAATTATCATTTGACAAATTATTGTTGAACACCTTTATTTGTATTTTTAGGAACATTGTGCAAGGGCTTCTGAACTTACTTATTCAGTGGTACAAACAGTATAGGTAAACTTGTCAGTGGTAAAACAGTGGGTAGCCGTAGCCAGATCTAATGCTAGACAGGTTCATCAAACTGGGGGGCCTAAGAGCAAAGAACCCTTACACTATTTCCAACAGCTGGCTGTTTCTTTCAGCACTCCTGGTGTCTCTGTGGCAAGGCTTCATCTGGAAGTAATTTTTCACCCTGTCTCTTTCCCAGCCTCATTGCCACGTAGAGTTGGGGATCAGAAATCTGTATTGCCATGCTCCATATCTCGAAAAACCTCAGCATCAGAAAGTTCAGTCTAGGCATGTCTTGCAGACAGCCCTGCTTGCAGACACTCATGACCTGCAGGAACTGTAAACTGGCAGCCTGTTGGGGGTATTATCAAAGGCTGCTGCGCCAACAGCTGCACCAGAGTGGAACGCCTTAGAAAATACTTACTGGTTGAAGTGCTATTTAATGCCATTAACTGCAGTGGGTGGAGGCTGCAGGGCAGTAGCGTTTTACAAGTTTTATTTGAAAGCCTAACTGAGTGTGGTTGTCACGACAGTTGTCTTTGTGGTTAGCTCTGTATTGCTAACAGATGGAGATCTGGCAGATTTTTCTAATTTATGCAGAAGGAGTAACCCGGCACTGTGGTTTTAACATTACTCTTACACAAACCTTTTCAAGCTATGTTAATAAACATAACATTTAAGGGCTGCCACGGTTAAAAGAGCTCGTGCAAAGAAATGCTTGGTGGTTCCTGCCCTTTCATCTTTTTATGCACTCTTTGACATAATTACACGTTGCACACCAAAAACATGAATATTTTGAGGGCACGCTAACCCCTGCATTTCCAATCCGGCAGTAAATGATTCTGTTTATTTTGTCTATTGCTGTTTAAAAAAAAAAACAATGATAACGTTTGTTTTCTAACCAGAAATGTATGCGAAATATTGTTTGTTATTATGTGTTGTTTAGGTAATACATCTCTAAATAGAAGGAAACTTTATTTTAAAAAATTTACGGATTATGCTACTGCACTGTTCAATCAGAACCTCCATGTTTCTATTATGGCTCCCATACATTCATGTATGCATTTAGCAGGCGTAGCATCTCTGCAATGCGTCCATGCTGTACAGAAGAACAATATCGCTGCATACGACTGTAATCTGCTTTTGTGGTTAAGGTATACCCCGAAAAAAGATGTGAAATGAAAGTGTTTACTGTGGACGCCTTTAAACGGACAAGCCTTTTTAAATAAGTACATATTTGCACTTCAATTGTCCTAAGCTAAGAGTAAGCAGGCCATGTAGGAGGGATTCCTTGAGGAATAAAGTGGCTATGTATGGTGGTCTTGAATGTGGGTAACTTTATCATAGCTCTGAGTTTTAGGAGGAAGGTGTTTCAGTGAAGGTCAAGTAGATAGAATGATAGGAAATAGTATTGGCCTTGGGTTGTCTGTATGTATGTATGTGTTTATGGATGTATGTATGTATGTGGTATTTATAAGGCACAGACCTAGTCGAAAGTTAGCGGAGCGCTCTACAGTGTCAAAGGCAAAAATGCAGTCAACGTGTGATTGGATGGGTGACTGGTTTTGATGAGTGCAAGTGAACCGCTACTGCATTATGATTTAGTGTTACTTAAAGATGTGTATCTTCAGCTCTATCCTAAATTGGAGAGGGTTGTGACAGTCTCTTGACGGATTCTGGGATGGTGTTCCAGATCCTAGGTTCATAGACGGAGATGGTCTGCTGACTTGTTTGTTTTCTTTTTAGAACTTCTTTGTCTCGAGTCTGTTGCTGTCGTGGTTGTGTGTATGCTGAGTGCCTTTGGAGATGGTGATTTTGTCAGCCAGATAGACAGGTTTGCTGGTCGTAATGCATTTACAACTGGTTTTGAAGATGCGGTTGGCCAACAAGGGAAGCAGGTGGAGCTCCTTGAGGATGAAGGCAATGTGTCATATTTCTTCAGGCGTATTATGAGGCATGTTGATACATGTAGAATGCAATTATGGGGGGACCAGTTTGGAGTCTGGGAGGTTGTAGAGCAGGGCATTGCCAGCATCCAGATTCAAGAGTATGAGGGCTTTAATGGCAGTTCTGAAGTCTCTTTATGGGAGCAATGGTTTGCCTTTCTTTAGTAGAGTGAGCTGATGCTAGGACATCTGGGTTTTCTTAATGATGTTCTCCTTGAGGGTGTGATCAGTGTCCAGGATGAATCAAAGTAACTTGGCATTGCACTAAAGTTGAGGTTCAAATCCATGCTAGTTCATGCTGTTTAGCTAGGTTTGTACTAGTTGTTGGTGAATAGTTGCAAATCTGTTTTCATGGGGTTAAATCTTAGGTTGATAATGGCCTTCCAGGTCTGGATGAGGTGCACGCAGTGTTTGAGACATTGGATCTCTTGAGCAAAGGAGACTTTCAAATATGGTTTATGTCAATAGCATATTGGTGAATTTTTAAGCTGTTATCAGTGAAAATGTTATTTAAGTTCTTTTGGCACCTTGCTTTTCTCACCAATAGAACAGTACAAGATAAAAAGACAATTGTTTTCTGGATGTGGCTACCCAGTGCCTGATAGATCTAAGTGTACTGGACTCAATCAGTTCATCCACTAGATCAAGGCTTGCTTTTATTCTTCTGAGGTTTAATTCTGTTAAAAATGCCTTATACGAATAAAAAGTATTGAATTAAGATTTTCGAATGCCTGAAGGTGGGTTTGATTTCGGTCCATCCTTTCCATGTGTCAGAGTTTAATAAATCAGCAATGCAATAATAGCCATTGCTCTCCCACCAGTGGGCAGTTTTCTCATCCATTACGGAATGCAGTCATTAATGGCGGGTATATCGTATTGTTTAAACAATTAAACATAATGAAGTCTATGTTTTTAGCAAAGCTCAACAGAAATGGCAGTCAAAGGAGGGCTTGCTGATTTCGGCGGAGACCTGGAATAAGATCAATCTTGCTAAAGGGGGCGAGTCTCCGCCGTATGCAATATTACACTATACAGAACACAGGTGTTTTTCAATAAATCCTCAGATATTGGCAAAATGCCTTAGATGCTCGATGGAGGATGAGGGCAATTTGACACATATCTGGAATTACCCAAAAGTTACGGAGCATTGGACCGCTCTACAGGAATACTGCTTACATTACTGTAAACATTAATTTTTCAAATGGTATAAAGGCAGTACTATTGGCTTATTTGTTAGATGTCAACATGAAGCCGTTGCTAAAAAGGTCGGGCACATACAATGCATTCCTGAGACTATGGGAAGGTTTGGAATAGGAGGGGTTGTGATTATAGCTGCTAATACTTGGGATAATGTGCAATATCTGTTTCTATTAAGGGGCAAGCTGGATGAATAGGATGTGATGGTTTTCATTCTGGGTTTAGAACATGCTGAAACGGGGCAGTATAAGAATGGGATCTCTATGTATTTTAAGATGAATTGATGGCTTTGTATGAACTCTTCCTTTAAAAAAAAAAACTATTGTGTAGAGAAACATTTTTTTTAAATTTTATTAAGAATTTTTATTACGTTTTGGAAACATTACCATCATACAACCGTGAGATAACAACAATGAGTGGCTTGCTGCACTTACAGAAACTTGATCGCGACCTGTCGGCAGGTGAGAGTATATGGCCGTAATAGTGTATATTCCGTATTGTCCCATGGAATTTTACATAACCTTAGTCAACAGCAGGCAGTTGTGTGTCCCACATTCTCAGGTAGTCCAGCAGCGGTGCCCAGATGTCCTTTGGTCTCGAAGGCGGCGGCAGTTCCTCAGCATACAGTGACAGGTTTTCTTTACAATAAACTAAATCTTTAATCCACATCTCGGCCTTAGGAGATGCCCTGTCCTCCCAACACATTGCCACCCTACGTTTTGCCATATTTAATGCAATTTTTATAAATCTACCAGTGTCGCCTTTAAGCTTAGGTATGATACACAGCAGGCATGCTTTAGGACAACACGGAAGTTCAACATTCGTCATAATTTTCAACCTAGCAATCACTTCCACCCAGAATTCCTGTACCCGCCCGCAGTGCCACGCGAGATGCATGAAATCAGCTCCCGTGGCGCCACACCTCTTACATTCATCTGTTTCCCTCAGACCATACCTCCGTAATCGGACAGGCGTATAATACGTTTGATGTAGGTATCTAAAGTGAATAATACGTAAATTTCCATTTGGGGTGAGGGCCTCAATTAGCTGACAGGTATATTCTCACTACTTCTGCGTGATTTGGGGCACTAGTTGTTCATTCCATCTAGCTAAGCTACTATCAGTGCCTGGCCGACATTCATCCCTAGCTGCGCGATAGAGTTTAGCGATAAGTTTGTGTCTCGTTGGGCTTAAAAGCAGCGTGTGTAAAGCGTGCAGCATTTGAGGTTCGTGTGGGAAGGTGGGATAATGTGCCTTTACCGCTTCTTTTAGTCTGCGATACGTAAACAGGAACAGCGGCGATTTGTTTTGTATATAGTTTAGTCCCTCTAACGTTAAAAAGGTGCCCTCCGGAAATAGATCTTGCAGTTTATCTATGCCTGCCAGTTGGAGTGCACGGGCAGCCCCTGTCTCTTGTGTGACCGTTAGCGCCGCATGATGTGCAAGAGGAAGTAGAGGTGCGTATAACGGTAACTTTGCTGCCAGACGACCCAGCTTATGCCAAGCTGATATGGTGCAGTCTATGGTGTTGATTTCAGCTTTGGGAGTGCCGCGCTTAGTGTGTGTAAGGATGCTTCTTAGAGGAATTGGGTGTGCATCGCAGTCCTCCACTGCTACGTGCGGTATAAATGCGTGAGAGTTATACCAGAAGTGAGCATATTGTGCTTGCGCACACAGGTAGGATAAATGCAAATCAGGTACTCCGAAGTCGCCCTTTTTGTAGTCCAGTATGAGTGTACCCCAGCTCACCCTGGGTTGCTTCCTGCCCCAAATCAGTTTCAGCAGTTGTGTGCGCAAATCCTTGAAGAATTGGCTGGTTAGTTTAATGGGGATGTTATTGAAAAGATTCAAGAACCGCGGAAGCACAACCATCTTGATTAGTGCAATCCTGTCCGCCAACGACAGTGGCAGACCGACCCACCTCATCACTTGACTCTCTAATTGGGAGCATGCCCTGCCGTAGTTCTCCTGGATTACTGTGTCTGGGCAGCGGTGAACCCATATACCGAGATATTTTACGGGCTCGACCGTCCACTCAAGGGGAAATTCTAGAGCATGCTGGACAGTAATTTCAGTGAGAGGCACAGCTATCGATTTACGATTTAGCCCAATTTATAGCCAGGCCCGAAAAGTGCCCAAAACGGATATATTCACGTAAGATGGGCTCCAGGTACGTTTGGGGCTCCCTGACGTAGAGTACCATGTCGTCCGCGTATAAGGAGATATTGACTGGTCTCAGTGTAAACCTGAGGGCGGACGCTCCGTGGTGTTGTCGGATAATGCAAGCCAGGGGCTCCAGCAGCACTGAAAAAAGGAGAGGCGATAAAGGGCACCCCTGCCTGGTGCCTCTACGGATTTTTATGGGTTCCGAGGTCTGCCCCTCAATCCGTATTCGCGCTACCGGGTCAGTATATAGCAGCTTCACCCATCTGCAAAAGTACACCGGGAGCCCCATTCTGCTTAGTATTTGAAACATGTATCCCCACTCGATGGAATCAAACGCTTTGGCCGCATCGAGCAGCACTGCCACCGCCTGCAAATCTGGGTTCAATATGTGAAATAGGGAAAAAATGGTACGTAAGTTGTATGAAGTGGATCGTTCCAGTATAAAACCAGATTGGTCCGGTAGGACTATATTTGGGAGTAAGGGTTGAAGCCTAGTATCAAGTATTTTTGCCAGTATCTTAGTGTCGGTGTTTATGAGCGACAGCGGACGATACAAGTCGCATCGGGATGGTGACTTTTCCTTTTTAAACAAAGCAATGATCAGAGCCTCGCAGAGTGAGGGCGGCAGAGAGCCCGTTTCGTATGCCTCCTCAAACATTGCCAATAAGTAGGGCACCAGCTCTTCCGCAAATTCCTTATAAAATTCACCCATAAGCCCATCCGGGCCCGGTGCCTTTCTGTTAGGGAGAGTCTTAATCGCATCTTTAACCTCGTCTGCCGTTATCGGGCGGGCCAAATATTCTTGCTGTGCCTTGGACAGCCAGGCTAATGCAATATCCTCAAGATATTCCTGTAGACCGGCAGGATCTGCTGTGCCCCTAGAGGTATACAGCTCAGCGTAAAAGTTGCGAAATTGACCAATGATGTTGTGCGGTGAGTAGTGATCCACCCCCATGTCGTCAGTGATATGGTTAATTGTGTGACGTTCGTGCCTCATCCTGATTTTAGCTGCAAGATTGTGTCCCGGCCGTCCACCCTCCCCATAGGCCCTAGCAACATGCCTTTTTGACAAATATTTCCCTTCATCTGCCGCTAGTTCATTGTATTCTGTCACTGCTTCCTTAATTTTCACCAGCGTGTCAGAGCACGGATCAAGTTCCTGTGCCCTTTCAAGCTGTTTGAGCTTCTTTTCCAAACTTGACAGCCGCCCTCTAATATCCCTGAGGATACCTGCATTGGTACCGATACACGTCCCCGGAATCGTGACCTTAAAGGCCTCCCAGAGTGTCGCTACGGCACTGACCGACCCCACATTAACAGTAAAGTATTGTTGTATAGCTTCCCTGATCGTGGACGTGTATGTTGGGTCAAGTAGGGCCTCGGCTCTGAATCTCCATGTGAATTGACGGGGAACCGTATTTGGAATACAGAGCGTGAGCATGACCGGATTGTGATCTCATAGTGTTCTAGGAAGCCTGGCCACATCCGTCACCCACGCATTAGCCCCAGCGCTGGCAAGCCAGTAGTCTAATCTCGACCAGCTCCGGTGCGCTGTGGATATACAGGTGCCCTCCAATGTATCCACATGTCGTATTCTCCACACGCCAATTAGCCCTAGGTCTTCCATACCCGCTTTAATGACATGAGCGGCTTTGGGTGAGTGCCCCCGCTGCTGGCTCGACTTATCTTTAGTGGGGTCAAGGTGTGTATTTAGATCCCCTCCCCATAATATTTCGGAGTCAGGTCCCTCCCGCAGCACCGTCAGTATGTCCTCATAAAACTTGGGGTCATCCGTGTTAGGCCCATATGTGTTCACTATAGTGAGTAATACCCCATTACTTTTACCATGTACGATAGCATACCTGCCGTGGCTGTCTATAGTTGAGTTGATAACTATGAAGGGGGTGTCTTTTTTGATTAGTATGGCTACTCCTCTTGCGTAGGAAGAATATGATGAGAACAACTGGTAGCCCGCCCAGTGAGTGCCCATCCTAGCTTCGTTTTGTTTAGTCAGGTGTGTTTCCTGAAGGAGAGCCATTTTAATTTGATGTCTATCTAGGTGGGCTAACACCTGCCGGATCTTCTTCGGGCAGTTCAGCCCACGTACATTCCATGTCATACATGCTATTGAGGTGTTATCAGTGTGGACTACCCCTGCCATTTTTAACACATCGAACATTTACAGTGTGTACAGATGCGATCAGATACATAAGAAAAAAAACACGTGCTGTCAGCAAGCCACATAACTGTCCCATGAAATAGCAACCCCCCACCCTACCCCACCCACAACAGCATCCCAATTATGCTGAGGACAGTATTCCCCAATACCCCACCCCAACCCTAAGAACCATCTAGAGAGAAGAAGAACAAAAACGGGGATCACCCAGTGGGGGGTCATTAGGCGCCCAGACTCCCTCCTCACCGGAGGTGGCCAGGCAGTTTAGAGTACCAGTCAATCCCAAACCTAATATTGAGAGGTCAAGATCAAGATCATGTGCCCAAGGCATATACTTATCAAAGAGTGGCCTCCACATTCAGTCTGAGTCCGCCGGGTCCTATGAGCGCTGAGACCGTGTTTTCTTTTTCGCCGTTTTCAAGAAGTCTTGAACAGCTTTGTGAGTGTTGTAGATTTTCTGATGTCCATCATATTCAATTCGCAGCCTTGCCGGATACAACATGGCATACGTAATGTTGGCCTTCTGTAGTTGTTTTTTAACCGCAGTAAATTCTTTCCTCGCCGCTTGAACACTGGCCGTGAAGTCAGGATAGAAGGCGATCCGGAATCCCTGGTATTGCAAGTCAGCTTTCTCGCGGGCCTGCCGGAGCACCGTATCGCGGTCACGGTAGTTTAAGAGTTTCGCAATCACTGGTCCAGGGGGTGCGCCCGGCGGCGGTCTGGCCACAAGAGTTCTTTGAGCGCGCTCGACCACGAACATTGCTGATATGCAATCACGGCCAAATAGATCAATGAGCAGCTGCTCCACATACAGCTCCATCCTGCCCGTGTTGGTGGTCTCCGGAACACCCAAGATACGGATATTGCAGCGTCTAGAACGCGCTTCTAGGTCTTCGTTTTTAACTTGAATTATGAGGAGAAGTTTTTCCATATCCGTACACTTGCTTGCTGTGGCTTGGGCTACATCCTCCACGTTGGAGATTCTCTGCTCTGCCTCTGCGATTCTAGTTGCTTTGGTGGACCTGGAGTCCATACGCTGATTTAGGGTGTCTATTTTACTGTCGATGGACAGGAGACTTTGCTGCATGGCTTGAAGCATCGTTGCCAGTTGCATGAGGTCTGGCATAGCTGGGGCCTGCTCCTGCTCCTCCAGTTCGTCCTGCCGCCCCCCTGCGCAGTATTCTGTGATTTTTTAGCCTCGAACGTGAGCCGGGGCTGACTTTTATCTGGTTTACCCATTATGCTTCAAAGTTGTCAGGGTCGCTTAGCGGCGCTTCAGCAAAGCAATCACATGCAGGTCGCAGTGGCGCAGCTGCTCAAAATTACAGCGTTTAGGGTCCAAGCTCAACGGCTTACCAGCACGATAATCGATCCTCCCAGAGCCCGCTCTAATTACTGCTGCCGTATATCAATCGCAGGCCGGCCACAGTGGCGCAAATGCACAAGATTACAGCGTTTGGGGGCCCAGCTCGACGGCTCACCAGCACGGTAAGCGATCCTGCCGGAGCCCGCTCCAATTACTGCTGCCGCCGCTCAGCGCCTCTCAGGTGGTGTAGATTTGGTCACAGCTGAGGCCTGCTTATTGGTTGCTGAGCTGCGGGTAAATTTTATTTTGTCCGCAATCAGGGGCAAGCGCCTGGTATTGTGGCCATCCCAGCGCCTCCGGATCAGCCCAGCGAGAAGGGGACAGCAGGTGAGCCGCCCCCACTCGCTGCAGTCACAGCAGGGACGCGCGCACCCACCTCAGGTCTGTCTCTCTAGGCCCCAGGCGCCCGCAGTCAAGATGGCGGCCGTATCGGTCCATTGGAGGCCGCAGCTAGCACCACTGTGTTTCTCAGCACTGGTATGTGCTCCGGGCAAATTGCACAGTTTTAGCAAGCGCCGATTCTCCCCCTCCCAGCACCGGCGGTAATGTCGCTCATTTGCGCTCTCCGCACATTTCACGTAGGGCTGTAGTCAATTACCGGAGCTGTTTAGTACCGTTGGCCTAGCACTCGGCGCTTGTCTCATAGCCCCGCAGGTCCCGGCGAGGGCAGCTCACCAAACCCGCTTATCGTAGCGGGTCACATCATCGGCCGACGCATCGATGTAGGGTCGATGTGTCGCAGGGAGTGGGGTTGTAGCTCAGCGAATCGGCAACTTCAAACGCGGTCAGCTGCACAGGCCGCGCAGGTACCGCCAGGCCTCGCCGCTCCGCTCACTCAGTCGCAGCGGTCCCGCACCACCAAATGGCTCCACCGGCCAGGATCTATGTCTACACCTCGTCCACAATTGTTTCACCAACTTTGAAGCCTGTGGGTGCAGGGATTAAAGGATTATTGATGGATAGTGTCCGCCTGGCCAGCGGAGCTGTACTAAAGCACGGCCATCTTGCGCCGGGCTCTCTAGCGCCCCCCGTGTAGAGAAACATTTATAAACCGTTCAACATAACACAATTTTACATGGATAAAAAGTTCTATGGTCCTCTAGAAGAATGACATGTCAATTTAGTTTCCTGCGGGGATCCCGTACATCATGACTAATTTTTCTTTACTGGTGACACATGGGTCTCCTCCAACATATGGGCCACTTGGCCAGCAGTGAGTTTATCTCTTATTAGCCAGCTCTCTTCCAGGTATAATGCCATCTGCCTGGTTGCAGCATGAAAGTTGTGACAAAGTAAATAAAATAAAACCTCTTGAAAGGCTTCACGCACCTTCTTAGCAGCAATGCGAGCAATAGTCTTTTCTCTTATTGTAAGTAAAGTGATCAGGACAAACAAGGTGCAACAGATCCTCTTTTTAACCACATATGCAGGCCTTGGACAGTTTTATCTTTTTGAGCCAAGTTTCAGACAAGAGTTGGCCATGTCCTGACAATGCAAACTGACTCCTTTTATGAGGGTTTATGAGTTCTAACAGGTGAGGGAACTTTGAGACATCATACATCCCCATTTGATCAGTCATTTCCTGGTGCCAAGCTATAAATGTTTTCCTAACCATAGAATGCATGCCTCTTCAAGGAATTGGGATTTAATTGGTCCCCAAAGTGCCAGGCTCCATACCTGAGTGACTTCTGCATCCCACAGGAACATATTGGAATCGGGTCCTCGTTCCTACAGTCTTTTCATGCCTTCTCAACTAATCAATTTGTTTATGACAACTGGTGTTTCAACGAGTATTCAAATGCAGCCAGTTGACATCTTAATTGAATGGGATTGTGACTAACATCAGTCTCTGAGTCAATGGTAGGGACAAGGATGTGGTAACAGCCAGAGCTGCCGACTTGGGAACTGGGAAACAAGGTTCGAGTCTCGGTGTCAGCTCAACATTCTGTGATTCTGGGCAAATCATTTAATCTCGCCGTGCCTACCGGAAAAAAAAATGTATCCTTGTGTAATGTAACTGGTGCTCATGTAAAGTGCTCCAATACCTTCGGGTCGAGTTTGCACTATATAAAACAGCAACAACAAAAAAAGAGTTTTTAAAAATGATAAGGAAGCGTCTTGGAAGGCAGACCAAACTTTTCTAGAAACTTGTCTCGTGGGGTAATTTTCTTTGTCTGTTTGTCCAAGCCCAAAACTTCAGCCACATATAGAATCTGGCTTCCTACTTCTGCTCCTCCCACTCTATAAATGTGTGTAAGTATCTATTATTATATATGTGGGCAAACGGAAGGATGGCATTGAGCAAAGCTATTGTATTTTTTTTATGGTGTGCTCTTTTCAACTCATGTTACTAGACCATGTAAGTTCCAGGTGTTAAAGGATAGCACATTCTGCAACTTAGTACCCCAGGATAAAACTTCTAGTAGGCTTCCGTTGTTACCTGAAGACCATAATTTTTGATTTCTTAATGTTGATCTTCAATCCAATTGTGGAGTAATAGTTCTTCATTGTACATATCCAAACTTATCATAAATATTGTTTACAAAGTATCACTCTATTGGAGTTAATAAACAAACATCTACACTCAATGGAGTGATATTTTTTGACAATACATATGCCTATCATTTATGTCAGACAATATGTTTGTCATTGATATTCTGACATACAATCCTGTTTTTCACATGTTCGCAAGTTACAGGCTGCTCATGCAATGATCTTGTCAATGAAGGGTAGGTGATGGTCTGATAACTGGCTAGGTAGTCAGGGTCTAGTGTGAGTTTCTTCAGGAGTTGGAGGAGCTGATTAGTCTTGAGAATTTCAGGAAAAATACCTTGAGTGAGGATGGCATTAATGATGGTGTGTTGGGGTGCTGAGTGAAGGAGGAATTGATGACAGTGAGTTGGAGTGGAAGAGCTTGTCCAAGGTGGGCTTTGATGAAATATCAAGGTAAGACATCATCTTCATAGGTTTTGGCTTTGAGGGAGTCGAGGATGTCAGCGAGGTATGTGAGAGATGCATTTTGGAGAATGATCATTGTGGAATTTAGCTCAGAGCTGTGGAGGAAAGCAAGCTTAGTATAGTTGATGAGGTGTGGGATCTTCTGTATATTTCATTAAACAAGTGGTTGATGGGTGTTGCAACAGGTATGTCCCTATCTTGGTAAACATGCATTGACCCCTGCCCTACGTAGCCAACTGCAAGTGAAGCTAGTTTCCTAAATACTCAGCAGCGCATTACACTGGCCTGGAGGCCCCACAGTTCTTAGCCACATGGAGTAAGAGAAAATGCAGTGAGGTGGAGGGCCGTCCTGCCGAGAAGGCAAGGAGGATGCTGGCCCCCAATTGGAGTGTGCCGGGACTCCCAGGCTGGTGGAACCTGGCCAGCGGCATGGAGGGGAGAGGCAGGATCAATTGCAGCACTAACATTGGTGTGTTGCATACTTGCAGGACCCAGTCGCGATCAGCAGTGAAGCGGTGGGGAGTGTAGCACCTTTTTTGATCCTCCCCAGATCACAGGGGTGGCTACTGAGGGCCCTGCTGTGCCTCCGCTGAGACCCGACTGTGTCCTGCTAGGTGGGTATACCACGGGGTGAACAGGCGCTGCCCCAACCCCGCCTGCACCGCTAAGGAGGTGATGGGCGGAGATCACCACAGGGACAGCTACTACTGTGACCGGCCTGAGGAACCTGCTTTGTGCCTGCTTGCAGCTGCCATCTTAATGGAGGGACAGCCCCACCACCTGATGACTCAGAGGTTGTCCAACCAGGCCTTCCCAGCTCCTGAAAATGAAGGCCATCCCCCTGGGAGGTGCTTGTGGGGCCCGGAGGAGAGATGGCAAGTGGGACTGGCCTCCCTGCTCTGGGGCCCTACGACCAACTGTGGCCTGGTAGTACTGACGAGGGGGGGCATACGTGGCGAAAGGCGCATTCTCTACCAGACTCTTTCATGCCACAATGAAATACCCTTCCTCGGACCTCGAGTTTCCCCCTCCTGGTTGAAGACAATCGCCCCCCTTCCCAATAGTGGGATGGCAGGCAGATGGGAGGCCCCCACAGAGACCTCAGCAAATGGACCAATCATTGGACTGAGAGTTTGCAAGCGGAGGTATCAGTCTGGACCTAGTTTCATGAGATCCCACATGAGATAACCCTTGGGTGGCACCTGCTGCCCACCTCCCATGACCCACAGGAGAGGTGGTAGGCAAGTGAGCCAGGCTTCACTGAGTGGACGTTGAGGCTGCGAGTCAAGGCACCCACTTAAGATGGGGCACTACAAATCACTGCGACCGGGAGGGGAGCCGCCTCACTCGAACTCTGTGGAACATCTTCTATCAGGAGCCAATCTGGACAAACTAGACGCCATCTTACAAGTGATACAAACTTCCAGAGTGTGCCTGGAGGTCAAAGTGGACATTGTGTCGAAGGACATCAAGCTTCCACGCAATGATCAGCGCAAACTCGCAGAGAGGTCACACAGTCCGAGAAACAGATTGCTGAATTGCAGCCCCAAGCTTTGGATCTCCAGAAATGACTTAATGACCTTACAGAGAGGGTCCACTTTGTTGGCCCTTACTTCATCCTTGTGAATCGAATGGGTCTACAGAGTACTGGCCAGACGCCCTCCGGTGGGGGCGTCCCCCTATCCCGGTGGTTGCAAAAATCCTCAACTTTAAAGACTGAGATGCAATTCTTAAAATGGCAAGACACTTACACCCCTGATAGGGAACAACCAAAGGGTCCTCCTCTTTGTGGATTACACCTTGGTGGTCCAACAACAGCAAGCATCCTTCCTCTGAGTTAAACAGCAGCTTCAGGAGTGGGGATCAGGTATTCTGTTCTCTTTCAGGCTAAACTAAAAGTCATTGCGGATGACAAGACCCACTTCTTCCCAGCCTCGTTGGAATGCATGGGACTGGTTGGAGGCCATGGCACTTCCTGCAGGCAGGGCCCTGGTGGGAGGGGGTGAGGCATATCAACAAGGGACCGCCATTGGCCCTCCCGGGGAAGGCATGCCAGACCCCGCCAGATAATGTCTGGAGTGGACGCATGGCAGCTCTGGAGAAGGCAGCTGCCTTCAGGGAAACCCCCCACCCCCGGATCTCTTCTGGCTCTTCTTCAGCAGACTCCGACAATGGCTCTTCAGCTTCATTGTCTCAGTGGAGCACTGGCTCTCCCCCCCAGATGACCACACAAATGGCAGACTACGTACTATAAGCCACCTTGCATGGATTGTTACACCCCTCTCCATGCCTATGTGACTGAGTACGACTGCCTTGAGAGTTTCCAGGACTAACGGGGATGACGTAAACAGTGCCTCCTTGAACTTCTTTTGCCCTGCGGAAGGGGTGGTTGGATGCTCTCCTGGGCCGGCCGAATAGGGGTCACCCTGAAGCGAAATCCTATCATTAAGGAGCGCTGCCTGCCTCCACGTTCTTCGATTCTCCTTGTAAGCCTTTACCCTGTTAATACAAAAAGAACAATTGATGGACAGAATGTTGAACAATGTCAAACATTCATCCCAGTACAGAGATCTGGGCCTAAATCCATCATTTGTAATTTCTCCACATGATATTCCAGTTTAAACCCAGCCATATGCAAATCAGTCTGGACCCTGCTCCCCACAGGAACAGTCCAGCCCGAACTGCCAGGCCAGGTCCTACCTGGACCAGAAATAAGCATCCTGGGACCGGTTTCGGGTTTCACCCCTTAACAGCCAGGCTAGATTGACTCCAGTGGCATGGAGAGCACGGGACCCACGTCGGGGCATACCCGTCCCACTCGGGGTGACAAATGCAAAAAGAACAATTGATGGACAGAATGTTGAACAATGTCAAACATTCACCCCAGTACAGAGATATGGGCATATAAATCCATTGTTTTTTTTGCTCCCCATGCCATTCCAGTTTAAACCCAGCCATTTGCAAATCAGTCTTGACACTGCTCCCCATGGGAACAATCCAGCTGAACTGCCAGGCCAGGTCCTACCTGGACCAGAAACGAGAATCCTGGGACTGGTTTCAGGGTTTCACCCCTCATCAGCCAGGCTAGCTTGACTCCAGTGGCATAGAGAGCACGGACCCACATCTGGGCATATCCGTCCCACTCGGGGTGACAAATGCAAAAGGAACAATTGATGGACAGAATGTTGAACAATGTCAAACATTCACCCCAGAGATTACATCTTCCTCACGGAGTCACACATGCATAGATTGACTGAAGCTACAATTCTCCCTAGGGGGTTATCCGACCATTCCCCAGTGTCCATTCTCCTTTCTCTGGACCCCAGGCGTTCCCGATTTCGATGGCGTTTGTCGCCATGGTCACTAAGGGATGAGAAATATAGGGCACATATGCTTACGTCTTTAACGGACTATCTAATATTTAACACCGACACAGTGGAGTTGCCGGTCACCCTGTGGGAGGCTATTGATGGAGCAGTAAAAATAAAAATGTTAACCCCTAACAAATTATATAAATAATTAATTAAAAATGTTCGTTTAAATGTATTAATCAACATTGTATATGTGGGAATGGTAATATGCCAATGTATGTGCTAAATAATCTACTAATGAATGTCTGTGTGTCTAATCATAACGTAAGAATAAAAAGCGTACTAAATAAAATAAATGCATGTTTGTGCTTCATAGAAATAAAATGTGTCGTTGCAAAAACAATAGTGATGGTAAGTAAGGAGCAGCTTAAATGTCGCTTTTGCTAGGTAACAACTAATTGGGGTACGTAGACGGGAGGGAAACAAAAGGGATATTTTTCTCTATTTTAATTATGTTTTGTTTGCCTCAAATTAGTGCTTCTAAAGTAGAACCGAATGGCGAGATAAAATGGCCGCCAGTGGGAAGATGTGCGCAGGCGCAAGGGGACACGTGGTACGGGATGAGATTGAAGAAATCTGGAGCCTCGTGATGTCTCTGAGAGGCTAGGATGCAAGAAATGGTCAAGGCTGGTGTGACCTAATTGAACTGATAGTGTGCCGTGAGGATCAGGAGAGAGTCCGTGGGAAAGGAGCCCAAGAGAAAGGACAATGACTGCGGAGTTCTTGAATGTGTCAAAAGAAGATACAAATGGACTGATCGAATCGGATGGAAATGTTTAAGCGTATGGGAAAGGAAATGATCCAAGGACCCTTGAATCCAAGAGAACTTGATTAAAGAATGAATAAGCTGACATGCATGGACCAATGAAAGAAAAGCGTGATATTAATGTTGCAACAGTTAGTTAGCAAAGTTAGAATTGGGGTATAAGAGGGCCTACTCTTAGTGGGAGGGGGTCAGTTCCAGTTCAGTTCCAGGGAAGTTCCAGAGAGTTCCAGTCAGAGTTCGAGAGTCGTGGTTGCAGTAGAGGAGACGGGTTGCAGGTAGCTGATGCTGACGAGCTGAAGTTGCTGTTGCTGTCTTAACTTTACAGTTGAGTATGAGAATCAGGCTATTTCTAAATACCAAAGTTAGGTTAGAAATCTTTAGGCTAAATTAGGAAGCTAGGCAGGTAACTAGGGTTTTGGCTTCATGACAAAATTTCCTTTTCTGCAATAAGTGGTTATGCTTAATAAAATTGTGAATTTAAATTTGAATAATTGAATAAAGTATTAAATTCTTTCCATGCTTTTAAAATTATATAAAATTTAAGATTCTTTAAACCCAAAATGACTCAGTGGTTATTTTCCTAAATGGTTGTGACATGAGTAATTGGTTGATTGTGATTCAGCTGGTCTTAATCACTATGAACTAATTTCTTAAATGAATGATTCATCGACAAAACAATGAGCAGGAATATCTTAAGAAATAACTAAAAGAAAGTGACAAATTAAGGTAAATAGATATCCTTGCTCTTCCAGCGGTACACAAAAATGGTGTTCTCCATTTAGTTCTCATGCTTCTCCTAGGAGTACAGAATTTCATAAAGGTGTAAAAGGAAATCCAGGAGTGTGTGTGTGTGTTAGGCGATGTTTATGGGCCCCATCGTCATGTGGATATGAGAAATATAATTTGCCCCTGGATGACCTATAAGTAACCTAGGAGGAGAATAGTTTTTATTGTACGCGCTGCATCAGATTTCTTGGTAGCAGAGTTATGGTTTTCTATAGATTAGTTTAGTGATTATTGTTTATTGATTATTGATTATTTGATGACTAACACTATATGTTGAGTCGCGTTATGTTATATGTAAGTTTTCACGCTTCTGGGATGTAGGAAGTGGAACACGTGTGGCAAGAGAAGTCACATGGAATTTGGTACATGGTCTGAATTCATTTTGGTTATAACACAGGTTGTGTTATGTTAGGGTTTTCGGTGTGAAAAGTGTGTAAATGAAATAGCAAATCACGTTTACTTGTGAAACTTTGGCCTTAATTCTCAGGAGCCTAGTCTCCACATGTGTCTTATCCCCAGAGAAACGAGTAAATTGTTTGTTTGAAAGAAGGGTAAGGTAGAGGGAAGTGCTACATTATCGGCGAAAGTAAATAATTCTGTGGTAGGGTAGAGGTAAGCGCTGCCTACTGGAAAAACAGGATTCTTGTGTAAAAGGACAAAGCTGTCACTTTTGTTTAGCGAATCAGACTATGGAATTGTTTTAATTGTTGTAACTAACGAAGAAAACAGTAAAAAGAAAATTGCCGATAAATTTTGTAAAGGAGGGGTAAAGAGTAGAAGTGACGTGGAACAGTGCCGCGCTAGGATTGGATAGTGCGCAAGTCACGTGAACACAGAGTCAGGAGTGACGTAGAAAAGTGCCGCGCTAGGATTGGTTGGTCCGCGGACGGTGGAAATTGTTCTGATTGGTACGTTAGTGTGAATCGCGCTGTAATTGGACGAAGTTCCGTACACAGAAACAGCGTTAGAGTAAAGAGAAAACAAATAGAAAACATGTCGTATTACGAGTATGAAAGGGAGAGAACGTCATGGACAACGAAATTAAAGAATTTCTTTAAGAAAGACAAAAAGGTTGTGACTAGAGAGGGACAAGTAATTCCTCCGCCGAAATCAGCAGCTTCACATATGATGCTGAAATATGGATATCATACGTGCATATGGTTGGATAATTGGGTAAAATATACAAAGAATGATGGAGCATTGGCTTTTCCTGAAAATGGTTCTTTTAATGTAGCGATTTTACGGAATTTAAAAGAAAAGATGCTTAAATTGGAACCTAAACCTAGACCGACACAGTTTGAGGCTTTAACAGAATGGGAAGATGAGATGTACGAGAAAGAAAGATTCAGAGGTATGAAAGGTTATGAGTTCGTGCCCGGAAGATTGTGGGGAATGAATCATGAGGACAGAATAAAACGATGGAGATGTGCTAACATGACAGGAGGCTTGTTTCCAGCTTTTACAGTTGAGGAAGGGACTAAGAAGAAACGGACTGAGAAAAAGAAACATTTAGAGAGAGAAAAGTATATGCATGAGAGCGAAACGGATGACGAGTTGCTGGAAGATATATTAAATAAAAATCCACCTCCGTATCAGCAGAATTCTACAGTGGTGACACCAAATGCGCCACCAATAGAAGCTATGCGAAGTAGAAGTCCAGAAAAAAGACAAGAAATAAATAGGTCACAAGAACAAATAAGAATTTCCCAAAATGAGGGAATAGAAAATGATAGTGCAAGAGAATTGGCAAGGACAACAAAAGAATTAACTGAGAAAATTAGAGAATTAACCAAGAATATGGAAGCAGTTACCGTACCCGTAACAATAGGTCCAGTAATACCAGTTTTTGAGAATCAGAAAATTGATGAACGATCTTTGGTGATTCCGTTGAGTTCGCAATTCCAAAGAGAAAAGGAAAGAATGGAAACAAGTCCAGGTACGAGCAATTTGACTAGTGTTTACAGACCAAGTCCACCTGAAAATTTGACAGTGAATGAGTGTAGCGGTAGGAAAATGCCTATGGTAACTGAATCTGCAACAGTGACACCTGAAAAGAGTGGAAATTGGACAGAAATAAATAGTACTCCTATAGGTCCGACTCCTGATGAGTTAAATGAGTGGATAAAAGCTTTTAAAATAAAAGAAACAGAAGAAAAACCATTAGATGTGATCAGATTGAAAATTGACATGGAAGAATTAATACTAGGAACGATTGGTACAGAAAAGATAAAGAATTATCAGGATGATGAAATAATGTTTCTGTGCAAAAGTATAACATGGAGGGCAAAGAATTTACATGACAAACTAGAAGAAGTGGCCGGTGAGATTGGAATAGATTTTGCAAAAGTAAAAACGTTGCAGAAACCATACAGAGTAGATTTTTGTGAAAAAGATATTGAAAATTTGAATACAGCAGGAAGGCTGACACAGATAAAAGAGTTGATTGTTTTGTTGAGAAAATGGGGTGATGTGGACAGATGGAAGGTTAGATGGACAAAGAAGAATGAGAAAAGTGTAGACAAAGGTTCATTGGCTTTTATGATAACAGAAAAAGAACATGTAGTTAAAGAGTATCCTATGAGAGAAACTCCAGGTGGTAGTTATGTGCATGTTCCCTGGACTAGGCAGGACATCCTGTCATTTACAAATGACTTTCCAAAGTTAAGAGAAAAGCCAGTTGAGTGGTACCGACAGGTAGAAAGGTTTGTAAAAGTCTCGAAAGTGTTGTGGATAGATTTGGATGGATTGTTTGACATAGTGGTACCAACGGATCTGTGGTCAGAATGTAAGATTACAGTTGACTGGCCAACTACAGAATATCCGAGAGATCCTAAGACAGGAGCTCCAAGTCCTGATGTGATGAAGAAATACGACAAGGTGATTACCTTTTTGAAAAATAAGATTCCTCCAAAAGAGACAGATTGGGTTAAAATTGATAGAACTACACAGGAAAGTAAAGAGAGTGTACATGCATATTATGAGCGATTGTTGTTGGTTTTCAAACAGTATAGTGGTTATGAGGAATTAAGCGAGAAGGATATGAGTCATTTTGTATACCGATTTGTATTTGGCTTGAAACAAGAAATAAGTGATATGATTAAGCAACATATGATAAACTGGCAGAATGCAAGTGTAGATGAGGTGCTGAGGTATGCTAAGTATTGTAGTGATGAAATAGAGAGTAAACAGCGTAAGTTGAAAGAAAAAGCAATGTGGGCACAAGTGAAAGTGGCAGAAAAACAAGAAGCCCAATTGGATAATAATAATGGAAACGAATCAGGACAGAATAAGATGCAACCAAATATAGGTAAAGGAAAAGGACAAGTGAGTCTAGAAGAGGCAAAGAAGAAATGGCCATGTCATAATTGCGGAAAATTAGGGCATTGGAGAAATGAGTGTAAGTTCCCACCTAAACCTAATCCGGAACATCAATCATTAACTCCACAGGTGCAGAATGAGGTAGTTGTTCAACAAAGTCAGGTGCCACAACCACCACTTCCCAACACTGTTAACCAGCAAAGATACAGTACAGAAACAGGATTCTACGGAGGAGAGCAGGTAACACAGTTGCCGAGAGCAGCTAACATTTCCCAGTATTGGTTGCATCAGAGTGAGGATGACCCGGATGAAAGTTTCTGACGGTGCGCAAGAGAGGGGAAAGAGTGCGTGCTTGGCGCAACTCTAGAGGTAGATCAGTCTGGTCCCTTTGTGGATGGAGAAGTGAATGGAGCAAACGTAACATTCCTTGTCGATACTGGAGCTACCCGTTCTACTGTTAGGTCAGTGGAAATTCCGAACCTTCCTCTCTCAGGTGAAAGCATCCAAGTGGTAGGAGTAGCCAATCAGCAGATTAAAACCCCACTTACTGAATTGGTAGAAGTAAAAATTGGTTCTTTTAGAAAAATGCATAAATTTGTAGTGTGCGATTGTAGTCCTGTAAATCTTCTAGGTCGTGACCTTTTGTGTAAAATGAATTGCACGATTTATTGTACACCAGAAGGAATAGGTTTTCAGACTTCGGATGAAGATGCTTTGTATAAAGTAACTTTGATGAATCAGGAACCTGAAATGAATGGTTTGTTTCCTGCATTTGATGCAGAAAAACTTCCAGAAGAGTTAAAAAGTGCAGTGAAAGAAAGTGTGTGGGATTTTACAGGAGAGGACATTGGATTAATGAGAGAAGTTGATCCCGTAAAAGTGACAGTGAAAGAAGGGATAAGTTATCCAAACACGCCACAGTACAAATTAACTCCAGAAATAATTGAAGGAATAACTCCTGTGATAAATAAGATGATTGAACAGGGAATTCTGAAAGAAATCATGAGCAGTCCATGTAATTCACCTATTATGGGACTGAAAAAGCCAAATGGAACATACAGAATAGTACAGGATTTGAGAAAGATCAATAAAATAGTGGTACCATGTTGTCCAATAGTGCCAAACCCTGCAGTGATTCTATATCAAATTCCGCATGAAGCAGAGTGGTACACTGTGATAGATTTGTGTCATGCATTTTTCTCTATTCCGTTGCATCCAGATAGCCAGCCATTATTTGCATTCCGTTTCGGAGAGCGTATTTTGGCATGGTGCCGAATTCCACAGGGGTATACAGAAAGCCCCTCAATTTTTAATCAGATTCTAAAGAAATCTCTGGAAGATTTAAAAATGCCAGAAAAATCAGTAATGGTGCAGTATATCGATGACCTATTGGTGGCATCGAAAACCAAAGAAGCATGTGTAAGTGATACAATTGCTTTGCTGAACCACTTAGAGAAAAGAGGACATAAAGTGTCTCCTTCAAAATTACAGTTTTGTCAGAAAGAAGTCCAGTATTTAGGACATAAAATTGAGAAAGGAGTGCGGAAAATAGCGACAGAAAGAGTAAGAATGATTCAAGGAATGAGAGCACCAATGACTCAAAGAGAGGTAAGAATGTTTTTGGGAATGGTTGGATATTGTCGACAATGGATAAGTGGATTTTCTTTGATTGCAAAACCATTACAAAAACTGACAAAGAAAGATGTAAAAGACCCTTTTGAGTTAAACAAAGAAGAAATGAAATCTTTCAAAGAGTTGAAAAAGAAACTGTGTGAGGCCCCTGCATTAGGCATGCCTGATTATGAAAAGGATTTTGAGTTATACTGCAGTGAAAGAGATGGATGTGCATTTTCAGTACTGGTACAAAAACACGGCACCATGAAGAGGCCTATAGCTTACTTCTCAGCTGTTTTAGACCCTATAGCAAAAGCATTGCCTGGGTGTCTGAAAGCAGTTGCTGCTACTTGTGTAAGTCTGGAACAAAGTGAAGGTATAGTGATGGGGTATCCACTGAGAGTATATGTTCCCCATTCAGTAGAAATTCTTTTGACAAGAACAAAAACACAGTACATGACACATAGTCGGCTGACTAAGTACGAGAAAGTCATCTTAAGTGCAGAAAATGTGACCATAGATAGATGCATAAATGTAAATCCTTCGACATCATTGCCAGATGAAGAGAGTATAATTGAACAAGATGAAGTAGATCATGATTGTCTGAATGTGCTGGAATATTGCACAAAACCAAGAGCTGACATAAAAGATGAACCGTTAAAGGAATCCGATTATGTCATGTTTGTAGATGGTTCATGTTTACGCACAAAGGAAGGAGTGTTAAGCGCAGCTTATGCAGTATGCACAGTGGCAACTGTAATGGAAGCGTCTTGTCTGAAAGGAGTTAGGTCTGCCCAAGTTGCGGAACTAATTGCTTTGATTCAAGCATGTAAATTGGGGAAAAATGTACGAATCACGATTGTGACCGATAGCCAATATGGTTTCGGCATCGTACATGATTTTGGTCAAATTTGGTCACAAAGAGGATTTTTGACATCTGCAGGAACACCTATCAGAAATGGAGATTATGTTAAAAAACTGCTTGAGGCGATACAGCTGCCTAAACAAATAGCTGTAGTGAAGTGCAAGGCGCATAAGAAAAACAAAGACTACATAGCGGTCGGCAATAATTATGCTGATGAGATCGCTAGATATTGTGCGGAAAACATGGCGTCCCTGAACAAAAACAGAGAAAGGGAGCATGTCTCTTGTCCTTTGCTTTTCACTAATGCAGTCGAAACATGGGATGAAGTAAGGCAGTTACAAGAAACAGCAAGAGATGAGGAAAAGGATTACTGGATTAAAGCAGGATGTAGAAGACAGGAAAATAATGGAGTGTGGGTATACAGAGATGAAAGACCAGTTATGCCTGATAGCATGATTGCAGACATGGCACGGATGTACCATGGACAAGCTCATATTGGGAGAGATGCAATGATCAGACTTTTTAGACAGACCTGGTATAACCCAAAATTCAGAGCCATTGCTGAAAGTCTTTGTCAAAGATGTCTTATTTGTCAACAATTTAACCCAGGAAGAAAAACAGTAGTGAGTCTAGGAACAATAGGACGAGAAGGAGGTCCATTCACAAGGATACAGATGGATTTTATTGAGATGCCCCCTAGTAACAGATTAAGATATGTTCTGGTGGTCGTCTGTTTGTTCTCTCGTTGGGTGGAGGCATACCCCACAAGAAGGAATGATGGAACAACAGTGGCAAAACTTATGCTACGAGAGTTCATTCCGAGGTATGGTTTTCCAGTCACAGTTGAGACAGATAGAGGAACACATTTTCAAAATGAGTTGATCCAATTGATTTGTGAAGCACTGAGTATTAAACAAAAATTACATTGTGCTTACAGACCAGAGGCTTCTGGGGTAGTAGAGCAGATAAATGGAACAATTAAAAACAGATTAGGAAAAATGTGTCAAGCTACAGGACTCAAATGGCCAGATGCACTGCCTCTTGTTCTGATGACCATCAGAAGCATCCCTGAAAAGAAAACGGGACTCAGTCCTCATGAAATGATCATGGGACGAGCAATGAGACAAGCCCACGTACCAGTCAACAAGTTATTAACAATAACTGATGATCTAATACTGGATTATTGCAAAGGACTGGCTGATGTGGTGCGTTCTGTGTTTCATCAGGTTGGACCGGATGCGACCACTCTTGAAAGAAAACCAGCTCACGACTTGAATCCAGGAGACTGGGTCCGCATAAAAGTCCACAGGAGAAGAAACTGTCTAGTTCCGCGTTGGGATGAGCCAAGACAGGTAATCCTAGTAACAACGACTGCTGTCAAGTGTGCAGGAGTAAAGAACTGGGTTCATGCCAGCCACACAATCAGAATTCCAGAACCTACAGATCAACATGTGAGTCGGCGTCTGGAAGTGTGGGATAAAAGTTTAACGGCTGGAACAACCAAGATAAAAGAAAGGGTGCCAGAACTTGAAGATCGACCTGAAAGTCGACATCTGGAGACCCCAACGGAAAACACCTCTAGAGAAGAAGAGGAACAAGAAGAAGAAGAAGAAAGAAATTCAGAAGTTCCAGAATTTGAAGATCGACCTGTAAGTCGACATCTGGAAATATCTGACACAACTTCAGGATCTGATGATTCAGCTGCAAACTGGGAAGAATTCCGAAAGAGAACTTGGGGTTATAAACCAATTAGAGAAGAAACTGAGCAAGAAATTGAGTTAGATGAACAACCAAGTACAAGTTATGGTGGAAATCCTTCAGAAACAATATTAATAGATGAAGTAGGGAAAGAAATACACAAAAAGTTAGAAAATCGAGAAGAACCCCGAGGAGCAATAGGGATAGATAGAGAAACAGGTGAACAGGGAAATTCAGAAGCAGATAAGGAGGAAAACACCAAATCGGAAGAACCCCGAGGAGGGACAGTGATAGGGGAAAACAAAAAGGAGAAGACAGATCCACCAGTAGGAGATGACGAGATTATAAGTTTCAAAATAAGAGACAATAGTGAGACAGTTGAAACAGAAACCGAAGAAAGTGGAGGAGAGGAAAAAGCAAAGACTGAATCAAGAAAAAGAAATTGGAAATCAGAAAGAGAAGAAAGAGAAGGTGAAGTCAAAAGGCCAAGAAAAGGAGATAATTGGCCCAACAGCTATGTAAGAAAATTGAGATATAGAATAATAAGAGCAGAAGATGAAGATGCTGAACAAGTAAATGAGGTAACAAGTCAAAAGGGACAAGAAAAACCCAGTGGAAAAAGATTACAAAAGTCCAAAAGGACAAAGAAAGTGAATTCAAAATTTAAGTCACCTGAGTGGCTGTATATTGCATTAACTGATTACAAAGAAGAAGAAGAAAACACTCACGGAAACCAGAGACTGAGAAGTCGGATGGGAAAAGGTGAGATGCAACGAAACTGAAGTGAAGACTTATAGTGCTTCTGCCGGACGTGACAAATTTACTGGACGTGACAAATCACCGGATGTGACAACGAAAGAATTCTGGAGAGAATTAAAGAAAGTACCAAGCAAAGACTTTTTTGAAAGCAGAGTGGCATCTAAGTCATTTCTGAGGTGTAGTGACACAATTTTCTGAAACTTAATAAATAGAAAAAGAAAAATGGAAAATAATAGGGATAGAAGAGATAAATGTGAATTTATAAAGAGATGGTGCAAAATGTGCTGCTTTTGTACAGGGTTATTAATGACCATATGGATAGTTTTAGCAATCACAATTCCTATTAGTGTAGCTGTGATAGAAGCAAAGAATGATACTAAACAAGAAAAAGAAACTAATATTAAAGAACAAGTTGTTTTAAGAAGTAGTGCAGAGTTGCATAAGGATAGGTCAGTAACAGATTTCTCAAAGAATGTTTTTACAAAGTTGTTGTATGAGTACGTAAAAACAATGGAAGTAAGAGATTGTTATGTTTGTATGCAGTTGCCTGCATCAGTATCGGAAGGTGTGACTTATCATCACTTACCTTTGACTTATGGAATAACATGTAGTGTAATAGCAAGTTTATTTTATAAAACAGGTAGATTAGAATCTTATTATACTGATATAGATAAGATATTTGCAAACATTCCCGTAGTACCAGAACTTAACAAAGTAAAACCAGCAAAAGTTTTAGGAGAATTCTTTTTAGAACATAGAAAATTAACATTAGAAGAAATAGTTAGTAACAACCTTACCTGTGAGTTAAAGAAAGAAGAAAAAGTATTTTTAGACATGGTAGAAGAAAGAAGAATGAAATTTCAAAAAGAAGCAATAAAAGAGGAAGGAAAACGCTTATGGACGTTTGAGGAAGGAAATCATGAAGGGAAAAAGATAAATGCAGCAATGACATTAGACTGGCCGCAAACAGGAAAGTTGTGCATTAAGAGAAATAAGACAGTCTATGACAATTACTTTGTAGGTTCCAGTATCTGCCATGACAATTATCAAATTCTGGGAGGTTGGGGATTCAAAGGTGGAAAGGACCCAATATTTCCAGGTATCTATTATATTTGTGGGAATAGAGCTTATTACAGGTTACCGGACCATTGGTATGGAACTTGCTATGTAGGCCTGGTCTTTCCAAAGATTTTTCACATGGACAGAGAAGAAAAGGGAACATACAAGATGATTAATAGATTTACACGTAGGAAAAGGGAAAGTTTTTCAGAAATTGTAGGTGATATTTTTGGAGCATTAATACCAGCAGTGGGAATATCTTTGAATGCATTTAAAATTCGGAAGTTATCCACAGTAGTAGATCGTTTGTCTACAGATACTGCGGGAGGGTTCTTAATGGTAAATACCGAAATGGTTGCCATGAGAGCTATGGTGATGCAAAATCGGCTTGCCCTTGATATTCTTTTGGCAAAAGAGGGTGGAGTCTGTGGAATGTTGAAAGTCCAACATTGTTGTACTTACATTCCGGATAACAGTGAAAATATACAGAAGTATATTACAAATATTACAAGTCTGCACAAAGAATTAGTCCCACTGGAGGTTGAAAGTGTTTTGGGAAAACTTGGTAGAGGGTTTTCCTCAGTAGCAAATTGGTTAACTAGGATGAGTAAACTAGTAATAGGGAAAGTTATAATAGTAGCAACTATAGTGATATTGTTAGCCATGACATTGAAAATAGTAATAACATGTATAAAGAGAAAAGTAAGACAGAATAAGATAAGAAGAAATAACAGAATAATGAGAGAAAGAGAGAGAGAAATGGGTGAAATTGAGTTGGAGAAAATGAAAGAAAGCATGTATAAAGAGACTAAAAGGCAAGATGAAGAAGAGACAGAGATATGAATAACAGAAAGTAAAGGATGAAAGACATGCTGCCTGAAAAGAAGTATGACTTGGGTTTTATGTGGTGATTTAAAAATCACCAAAGGGGGATTGATGGAGCAGTAAAAATAAAAATTTTAACCCCTAACAAATTATATAATTAATTAATTAAAAATGTTCGTTTAAATGTATTAATCAACATTGTATATGTGGGAATGGTAATATGCCAATGTATGTGCTAAATAATCTACTAATGAATGTCTGTGTGTCTAATCATAACGTAAGAATAAAAAGCGTACTAAATAAAATAAATGCATGTTTGTGCTTCATAGAAATAAAATGTGTCGTTGCAAAAACAATAGTGATGGTAAGTAAGGAGCAGCTTAAATGTCGCTTTTGCTAGGTAACAACTAATTGGGGTACGTAGACGGGAGGGAAACAAAAGGGATATTTTTCTCTATTTTAATTATGTTTTGTTTGCCTCAAATTAGTGCTTCTAAAGTAGAACCGAGTGGCGAGATAAAATGGCCGCCAGTGGGAAGATGTGCGCAGGCGCAAGGGGACACGTGGTACGGGATGAGATTGAAGAAATCTGGAGCCTCGTGATGTCTCTGAGAGGCTAGGATGCAAGAAATGGTCAAGGCTGGTGTGACCTAATTGAACTGATAGTGTGCCGTGAGGATCAGGAGAGAGTCCGTGGGAAAGGAGCCCAAGAGAAAGGACAATGACTGCGGAGTTCTTGAATGTGTCAAAAGAAGATACAAATGGACTGATCGAATCGGATGGAAATGTTTAAGCGTATGGGAAAGGAAATGATCCAAGGACCCTTGAATCCAAGAGAACTTGATTAAAGAATGAATAAGCTGACATGCATGGACCAATGAAAGAAAAGCGTGATATTAATGTTGCAACAGTTAGTTAGCAAAGTTAGAATTGGGGTATAAGAGGGCCTACTCTTAGTGGGAGGGGGTCAGTTCCAGTTCAGTTCCAGGGAAGTTCCAGAGAGTTCCAGTCAGAGTTCGAGAGTCGTGGTTGCAGTAGAGGAGACGGGTTGCAGGTAGCTGATGCTGACGAGCTGAAGTTGCTGTTGCTGTCTTAACTTTACAGTTGAGTATGAGAATCAGGCTATTTCTAAATCCCAAAGTTAGGTTAGAAATCTTTAGGCTAAATTAGGAAGCTAGGCAGGTAACTAGGGTTTTGGCTTCATGACAAAATTTCCTTTTCTGCAATAAGTTGGTTATGCTTAATAAAATTGTGAATTTAAATTTGAATAATTGAATAAAGTATTAAATTCTTTCCATGCTTTTAAAATTATATAAAATTTAAGATTCTTTAAACCCAAAATGACTCAGTGGTTATTTTCCTAAATGATTGTGACATGAGTAATTGGTTGATTGTGATTCAGCTGGTCTTAATCACTATGAACTAATTTCTTAAATGAATGATTCATCGACAAAACAATGAGCAGGAATATCTTAAGAAATAACTAAAAGAAAGTGACAAATTAAGGTAAATAGATATCCTTGCTCTTCCAGCGGTACACAAAAATGGTGTTCTCCATTTAGTTCTCATGCTTCTCCTAGGAGTACAGAATTTCATAAAGGTGTAAAAGGAAATCCAGGAGTGTGTGTGTGTGTTAGGCGATGTTTATGGGCCCCATCGTCATGTGGATATGAGAAATATAATTTGCCCCTGGATGACCTATAAGTAACCTAGGAGGAGAATAGTTTTTATTGTACGCGCTGCATCAGATTTCTTGGTAGCAGAGTTATGGTTTTCTATAGATTAGTTTAGTGATTATTGTTTATTGATTATTGATTATTTGATGACTAACACTATATGTTGAGTCGCGTTATGTTATATGTAAGTTTTCACGCTTCTGGGATGTAGGAAGTGGAACACGTGTGGCAAGAGAAGTCACATGGAATTTGGTACATGGTCTGAATTCATTTTGGTTATAACACAGGTTGTGTTATGTTAGGGTTTTCGGTGTGAAAAGTGTGTAAATGAAATAGCAAATCACGTTTACTTGTGAAACTTTGGCCTTAATTCTCAGGAGCCTAGTCTCCACATGTGTCTTATCCCCAGAGAAACGAGTAAATTGTTTGTTTGAAAGAAGGGTAAGGTAGAGGGAAGTGCTACTTTATCGGCGAAAGTAAATAATTCTGTGGTAGGGTAGAGGTAAGCGCTGCCTACTGGAAAAACAGGATTCTTGTGTAAAAGGACAAAGCTGTCACTTTTGTTTAGCGAATCAGACTATGGAATTGTTTTAATTGTTGTAACTAACGAAGAAAACAGTAAAAAGAAAATTGCCGATAAATTTTGTAAAGGAGGGGTAAAGAGTAGAAGTGACGTGGAACAGTGCCGCGCTAGGATTGGATAGTGCGCAAGTCACGTGAACACAGAGTCAGGAGTGACGTAGAAAAGTGCCGCGCTAGGATTGGTTGGTCCGCGGACGGTGGAAATTGTTCTGATTGGTACGTTAGTGTGAATCGCGCTGTAATTGGACGAAGTTCCGTACACAGAAACAGCGTTAGAGTAAAGAGAAAACAAATAGAAAACATGTCGTATTACGAGTATGAAAGGGAGAGAACGTCATGGACAACGAAATTAAAGAATTTCTTTAAGAAAGACAAAAAGGTTGTGACTAGAGAGGGACAAGTAATTCCTCCGCCGAAATCAGCAGCTTCACATATGATGCTGAAATATGGATATCATACGTGCATATGGTTGGATAATTGGGTAAAATATACAAAGAATGATGGAGCATTGGCTTTTCCTGAAAATGGTTCTTTTAATGTAGCGATTTTACGGAATTTAAAAGAAAAGATGCTTAAATTGGAACCTAAACCTAGACCGACACAGTTTGAGGCTTTAACAGAATGGGAAGATGAGATGTACGAGAAAGAAAGATTCAGAGGTATGAAAGGTTATGAGTTCGTGCCCGGAAGATTGTGGGGAATGAATCATGAGGACAGAATAAAACGATGGAGATGTGCTAACATGACAGGAGGTTTGTTTCCAGCTTTTACAGTTGAGGAAGGGACTAAGAAGAAACGGACTGAGAAAAAGAAACATTTAGAGAGAGAAAAGTATATGCATGAGAGCGAAACGGATGACGAGTTGCTGGAAGATATATTAAATAAAAATCCACCTCCGTATCAGCAGAATTCTACAGTGGTGACACCAAATGCGCCACCAATAGAAGCTATGCGAAGTAGAAGTCCAGAAAAAAGACAAGAAATAAATAGGTCACAAGAACAAATAAGAATTTCCCAAAATGAGGGAATAGAAAATGATAGTGCAAGAGAATTGGCAAGGACAACAAAAGAATTAACTGAGAAAATTAGAGAATTAACCAAGAATATGGAAGCAGTTACCGTACCCGTAACAATAGGTCCAGTAATACCAGTTTTTGAGAATCAGAAAATTGATGAACGATCTTTGGTGATTCCGTTGAGTTCGCAATTCCAAAGAGAAAAGGAAAGAATGGAAACAAGTCCAGGTACGAGCAATTTGACTAGTGTTTACAGACCAAGTCCACCTGAAAATTTGACAGTGAATGAGTGTAGCGGTAGGAAAATGCCTATGGTAACTGAATCTGCAACAGTGACACCTGAAAAGAGTGGAAATTGGACAGAAATAAATAGTACTCCTATAGGTCCGACTCCTGATGAGTTAAATGAGTGGATAAAAGCTTTTAAAATAAAAGAAACAGAAGAAAAACCATTAGATGTGATCAGATTGAAAATTGACATGGAAGAATTAATTCTAGGAACGATTGGTACAGAAAAGATAAAGAATTATCAGGATGATGAAATAATGTTTCTGTGCAAAAGTATAACATGGAGGGCAAAGAATTTACATGACAAACTAGAAGAAGTGGCCGGTGAGATTGGAATAGATTTTGCAAAAGTAAAAACGTTGCAGAAACCATACAGAGTAGATTTTTGTGAAAAAGATATTGAAAATTTGAATACAGCAGGAAGGCTGACACAGATAAAAGAGTTGATTGTTTTGTTGAGAAAATGGGGTGATGTGGACAGATGGAAGGTTAGATGGACAAAGAAGAATGAGAAAAGTGTAGACAAAGGTTCATTGGCTTTTATGATAACAGAAAAAGAACATGTAGTTAAAGAGTATCCTATGAGAGAAACTCCAGGTGGTAGTTATGTGCATGTTCCCTGGACTAGGCAGGACATCCTGTCATTTACAAATGACTTTCCAAAGTTAAGAGAAAAGCCAGTTGAGTGGTACCGACAGGTAGAAAGGTTTGTAAAAGTCTCGAAAGTGTTGTGGATAGATTTGGATGGATTGTTTGACATAGTGGTACCAACGGATCTGTGGTCAGAATGTAAGATTACAGTTGACTGGCCAACTACAGAATATCCGAGAGATCCTAAGACAGGAGCTCCAAGTCCTGATGTGATGAAGAAATACGACAAGGTGATTACCTTTTTGAAAAATAAGATTCCTCCAAAAGAGACAGATTGGGTTAAAATTGATAGAACTACACAGGAAAGTAAAGAGAGTGTACATGCATATTATGAGCGATTGTTGTTGGTTTTCAAACAGTATAGTGGTTATGAGGAATTAAGCGAGAAGGATATGAGTCATTTTGTATACCGATTTGTATTTGGCTTGAAACAAGAAATAAGTGATATGATTAAGCAACATATGATAAACTGGCAGAATGCAAGTGTAGATGAGGTGCTGAGGTATGCTAAGTATTGTAGTGATGAAATAGAGAGTAAACAGCGTAAGTTGAAAGAAAAAGCAATGTGGGCACAAGTGAAAGTGGCAGAAAAACAAGAAGCCCAATTGGATAATAATAATGGAAACGAATCAGGACAGAATAAGATGCGACCAAATATAGGTAAAGGAAAAGGACAAGTGAGTCTAGAAGAGGCAAAGAAGAAATGGCCATGTCATAATTGCGGAAAATTAGGGCATTGGAGAAATGAGTGTAAGTTCCCACCTAAACCTAATCCGGAACATCAATCATTAACTCCACAGGTGCAGAATGAGGTAGTTGTTCAACAAAGTCAGGTGCCACAACCACCACTTCCCAACACTGTTAACCAGCAAAGATACAGTACAGAAACAGGATTCTACGGAGGAGAGCAGGTAACACAGTTGCCGAGAGCAGCTAACATTTCCCAGTATTGGTTGCATCAGAGTGAGGATGACCCGGATGAAAGTTTCTGACGGTGCGCAAGAGAGGGGAAAGAGTGCGTGCTTGGCGCAACTCTAGAGGTAGATCAGTCTGGTCCCTTTGTGGATGGAGAAGTGAATGGAGCAAACGTAACATTCCTTGTCGATACTGGAGCTACCCGTTCTACTGTTAGGTCAGTGGAAATTCCGAACCTTCCTCTCTCAGGTGAAAGCATCCAAGTGGTAGGAGTAGCCAATCAGCAGATTAAAACCCCACTTACTGAATTGGTAGAAGTAAAAATTGGTTCTTTTAGAAAAATGCATAAATTTGTAGTGTGCGATTGTAGTCCTGTAAATCTTCTAGGTCGTGACCTTTTGTGTAAAATGAATTGCACGATTTATTGTACACCAGAAGGAATAGGTTTTCAGACTTCGGATGAAGATGCTTTGTATAAAGTAACTTTGATGAATCAGGAACCTGAAATGAATGGTTTGTTTCCTGCATTTGATGCAGAAAAACTTCCAGAAGAGTTAAAAAGTGCAGTGAAAGAAAGTGTGTGGGATTTTACAGGGGAGGACATTGGATTAATGAGAGAAGTTGATCCCGTAAAAGTGACAGTGAAAGAAGGGATAAGTTATCCAAACACGCCACAGTACAAATTAACTCCAGAAATAATTGAAGGAATAACTCCTGTGATAAATAAGATGATTGAACAGGGAATTCTGAAAGAAATCATGAGCAGTCCATGTAATTCACCTATTATGGGACTGAAAAAGCCAAATGGAACATACAGAATAGTACAGGATTTGAGAAAGATCAATAAAATAGTGGTACCATGTTGTCCAATAGTGCCAAACCCTGCAGTGATTCTATATCAAATTCCGCATGAAGCAGAGTGGTACACTGTGATAGATTTGTGTCATGCATTTTTCTCTATTCCGTTGCATCCAGATAGCCAGCCATTATTTGCATTCCGTTTCGGAGAGCGTATTTTGGCATGGTGCCGAATTCCACAGGGGTATACAGAAAGCCCCTCAATTTTTAATCAGATTCTAAAGAAATCTCTGGAAGATTTAAAAATGCCAGAAAAATCAGTAATGGTGCAGTATATCGATGACCTATTGGTGGCATCGAAAACCAAAGAAGCATGTGTAAGTGATACAATTGCTTTGCTGAACCACTTAGAGAAAAGAGGACATAAAGTGTCTCCTTCAAAATTACAGTTTTGTCAGAAAGAAGTCCAGTATTTAGGACATAAAATTGAGAAAGGAGTGCGGAAAATAGCGACAGAAAGAGTAAGAATGATTCAAGGAATGAGAGCACCAATGACTCAAAGAGAGGTAAGAATGTTTTTGGGAATGGTTGGATATTGTCGACAATGGATAAGTGGATTTTCTTTGATTGCAAAACCATTACAAAAACTGACAAAGAAAGATGTAAAAGACCCTTTTGAGTTAAACAAAGAAGAAATGAAATCTTTCAAAGAGTTGAAAAAGAAACTGTGTGAGGCCCCTGCATTAGGCATGCCTGATTATGAAAAGGATTTTGAGTTATACTGCAGTGAAAGAGATGGATGTGCATTTTCAGTACTGGTACAAAAACACGGCACCATGAAGAGGCCTATAGCTTACTTCTCAGCTGTTTTAGACCCTATAGCAAAAGCATTGCCTGGGTGTCTGAAAGCAGTTGCTGCTACTTGTGTAAGTCTGGAACAAAGTGAAGGTATAGTGATGGGGTATCCACTGAGAGTATATGTTCCCCATTCAGTAGAAATTCTTTTGACAAGAACAAAAACACAGTACATGACACATAGTCGGCTGACTAAGTACGAGAAAGTCATCTTAAGTGCAGAAAATGTGACCATAGATAGATGCATAAATGTAAATCCTTCGACATCATTGCCAGATGAAGAGAGTATAATTGAACAAGATGAAGTAGATCATGATTGTCTGAATGTGCTGGAATATTGCACAAAACCAAGAGCTGACATAAAAGATGAACCGTTAAAGGAATCCGATTATGTCATGTTTGTAGATGGTTCATGTTTACGCACAAAGGAAGGAGTGTTAAGCGCAGCTTATGCAGTATGCACAGTGGCAACTGTAATGGAAGCGTCTTGTCTGAAAGGAGTTAGGTCTGCCCAAGTTGCGGAACTAATTGCTTTGATTCAAGCATGTAAATTGGGGAAAAATGTACGAATCACGATTGTGACCGATAGCCAATATGGTTTCGGCATCGTACATGATTTTGGTCAAATTTGGTCACAAAGAGGATTTTTGACATCTGCAGGAACACCTATCAGAAATGGAGATTATGTTAAAAAACTGCTTGAGGCGATACAGCTGCCTAAACAAATAGCTGTAGTGAAGTGCAAGGCGCATAAGAAAAACAAAGACTACATAGCGGTCGGCAATAATTATGCTGATGAGATCGCTAGATATTGTGCGGAAAACATGGCGTCCCTGAACAAAAACAGAGAAAGGGAGCATGTCTCTTGTCCTTTGCTTTTCACTAATGCAGTCGAAACATGGGATGAAGTAAGGCAGTTACAAGAAACAGCAAGAGATGAGGAAAAGGATTACTGGATTAAAGCAGGATGTAGAAGACAGGAAAATAATGGAGTGTGGGTATACAGAGATGAAAGACCAGTTATGCCTGATAGCATGATTGCAGACATGGCACGGATGTACCATGGACAAGCTCATATTGGGAGAGATGCAATGATCAGACTTTTTAGACAGACCTGGTATAACCCAAAATTCAGAGCCATTGCTGAAAGTCTTTGTCAAAGATGTCTTATTTGTCAACAATTTAACCCAGGAAGAAAAACAGTAGTGAGTCTAGGAACAATAGGACGAGAAGGAGGTCCATTCACAAGGATACAGATGGATTTTATTGAGATGCCCCCTAGTAACAGATTAAGATATGTTCTGGTGGTCGTCTGTTTGTTCTCTCGTTGGGTGGAGGCATACCCCACAAGAAGGAATGATGGAACAACAGTGGCAAAACTTATGCTACGAGAGTTCATTCCGAGGTATGGTTTTCCAGTCACAGTTGAGACGGATAGAGGAACACATTTTCAAAATGAGTTGATCCAATTGATTTGTGAAGCACTGAGTATTAAACAAAAATTACATTGTGCTTACAGACCAGAGGCTTCTGGGGTAGTAGAGCAGATAAATGGAACAATTAAAAACAGATTAGGAAAAATGTGTCAAGCTACAGGACTCAAATGGCCAGATGCACTGCCTCTTGTTCTGATGACCATCAGAAACATCCCTGAAAAGAAAACGGGACTCAGTCCTCATGAAATGATCATGGGACGAGCAATGAGACAAGCCCACGTACCAGTCAACAAGTTATTAACAATAACTGATGATCTAATACTGGATTATTGCAAAGGACTGGCTGATGTGGTGCGTTCTGTGTTTCATCAGGTTGGACCGGATGCGACCACTCTTGAAAGAAAACCAGCTCACGACTTGAATCCAGGAGACTGGGTCCGCATAAAAGTCCACAGGAGAAGAAACTGTCTAATTCCGCGTTGGGATGAGCCAAGACAGGTAATCCTAGTAACAACGACTGCTGTCAAGTGTGCAGGAGTAAAGAACTGGGTTCATGCCAGCCACACAATCAGAATTCCAGAACCTACAGATCAACATGTGAGTCGGCGTCTGGAAGTGTGGGATAAAAGTTTAACGGCTGGAACAACCAAGATAAAAGAAAGGGTGCCAGAACTTGAAGATCGACCTGAAAGTCGACATCTGGAGACCCCAACGGAAAACACCTCTAGAGAAGAAGAGGAACAAGAAGAAGAAGAAGAAGAAATTCAGAAGTTCCAGAATTTGAAGATCGACCTGTAAGTCGACATCTGGAAATATCTGACACAACTTCAGGATCTGATGATTCAGCTGCAAACTGGGAAGAATTCCGAAAGAGAACTTGGGGTTATAAACCAATTAGAGAAGAAACTGAGCAAGAAATTGAGTTAGATGAACAACCAAGTACAAGTTATGGTGGAAATCCTTCAGAAACAATATTAATAGATGAAGTAGGGAAAGAAATACACAAAAAGTTAGAAAATCGAGAAGAACCCCGAGGAGCAATAGGGATAGATAGAGAAACAGGTGAACAGGGAAATTCAGAAGCAGATAAGGAGGAAAACACCAAATCGGAAGAACCCCGAGGAGGGACAGTGATAGGGGAAAACAAAAAGGAGAAGACAGATCCACCAGTAGGAGATGACGAGATTATAAGTTTCAAAATAAGAGACAATAGTGAGACAGTTGAAACAGAAACCGAAGAAAGTGGAGGAGAGGAAAAAGCAAAGACTGAATCAAGAAAAAGAAATTGGAAATCAGAAAGAGAAGAAAGAGAAGGTGAAGTCAAAAGGCCAAGAAAAGGAGATAATTGGCCCAACAGCTATGTAAGAAAATTGAGATATAGAATAATAAGAGCAGAAGATGAAGATGCTGAACAAGTAAATGAGGTAACAAGTCAAAAGGGACAAGAAAAACCCAGTGGAAAAAGATTACAAAAGTCCAAAAGGACAAAGAAAGTGAATTCAAAATTTAAGTCACCTGAGTGGCTGTATATTGCATTAACTGATTACAAAGAAGAAGAAGAAAACACTCACGGAAACCAGAGACTGAGAAGTCGGATGGGAAAAGGTGAGATGCAACGAAACTGAAGTGAAGACTTATAGTGCTTCTGCCGGACGTGACAAATTTACTGGACGTGACAAATCACCGGATGTGACAACGAAAGAATTCTGGAGAGAATTAAAGAAAGTACCAAGCAAAGACTTTTTTGAAAGCAGAGTGGCATCTAAGTCATTTCTGAGGTGTAGTGACACAATTTTCTGAAACTTAATAAATAGAAAAAGAAAAATGGAAAATAATAGGGATAGAAGAGATAAATGTGAATTTATAAAGAGATGGTGCAAAATGTGCTGCTTTTGTACATGGTTATTAATGACCATATGGATAGTTTTAGCAATCACAATTCCTATTAGTGTAGCTGTGATAGAAGCAAAGAATGATACTAAACAAGAAAAAGAAACTAATATTAAAGAACAAGTTGTTTTAAGAAGTAGTGCAGAGTTGCATAAGGATAGGTCAGTAACAGATTTCTCAAAGAATGTTTTTACAAAGTTGTTGTATGAGTACGTAAAAACAATGGAAGTAAGAGATTGTTATGTTTGTATGCAGTTGCCTGCATCAGTATCGGAAGGTGTGACTTATCATCACTTACCTTTGACTTATGGAATAACATGTAGTGTAATAGCAAGTTTATTTTATAAAACAGGTAGATTAGAATCTTATTATACTGATATAGATAAGATATTTGCAAACATTCCCGTAGTACCAGAACTTAACAAAGTAAAACCAGCAAAAGTTTTAGGAGAATTCTTTTTAGAACATAGAAAATTAACATTAGAAGAAATAGTTAGTAACAACCTTACCTGTGAGTTAAAGAAAGAAGAAAAAGTATTTTTAGACATGGTAGAAGAAAGAAGAATGAAATTTCAAAAAGAAGCAATAAAAGAGGAAGGAAAACGCTTATGGACGTTTGAGGAAGGAAATCATGAAGGGAAAAAGATAAATGCAGCAATGACATTAGACTGGCCGCAAACAGGAAAGTTGTGCATTAAGAGAAATAAGACAGTCTATGACAATTACTTTGTAGGTTCCAGTATCTGCCATGACAATTATCAAATTCTGGGAGGTTGGGGATTCAAAGGTGGAAAGGACCCAATATTTCCAGGTATCTATTATATTTGTGGGAATAGAGCTTATTACAGGTTACCGGACCATTGGTATGGAACTTGCTATGTAGGCCTGGTCTTTCCAAAGATTTTTCACATGGACAGAGAAGAAAAGGGAACATACAAGATGATTAATAGATTTACACGTAGGAAAAGGGAAAGTTTTTCAGAAATTGTAGGTGATATTTTTGGAGCATTAATACCAGCAGTGGGAATATCTTTGAATGCATTTAAAATTCGGAAGTTATCCACAGTAGTAGATCGTTTGTCTACAGATACTGCGGGAGGGTTCTTAATGGTAAATACCGAAATGGTTGCCATGAGAGCTATGGTGATGCAAAATCGGCTTGCCCTTGATATTCTTTTGGCAAAAGAGGGTGGAGTCTGTGGAATGTTGAAAGTCCAACATTGTTGTACTTACATTCCGGATAACAGTGAAAATATACAGAAGTATATTACAAATATTACAAGTCTGCACAAAGAATTAATCCCACTGGAGGTTGAAAGTGTTTTGGGAAAACTTGGTAGAGGGTTTTCCTCAGTAGCAAATTGGTTAACTAGGATGAGTAAACTAGTAATAGGGAAAGTTATAATAGTAGCAACTATAGTGATATTGTTAGCCATGACATTGAAAATAGTAATAACATGTATAAAGAGAAAAGTAAGACAGAATAAGATAAGAAGAAATAACAGAATAATGAGAGAAAGAGAGAGAGAAATGGGTGAAATTGAGTTGGAGAAAATGAAAGAAAGCATGTATAAAGAGACTAAAAGGCAAGATGAAGAAGAGACAGAGATATGAATAACAGAAAGTAAAGGATGAAAGACATGCTGCCTGAAAAGAAGTATGACTTGGGTTTTATGTGGTGATTTAAAAATCACCAAAGGGGGGATTGATGGAGCAGTAAAAATAAAATTTTTAACCCCTAACAAATTATATAAATAATTAATTAAAAATGTTCGTTTAAATGTATTAATCAACATTGTATATGTGGGAATGGTAATATGCCAATGTATGTGCTAAATAATCTACTAATGAATGTCTGTGTGTCTAATCATAACGTAAGAATAAAAAGCGTACTAAATAAAATAAATGCATGTTTGTGCTTCATAGAAATAAAATGTGTCGTTGCAAAAACAATAGTGATGGTAAGTAAGGAGCAGCTTAAATGTCGCTTTTTGCTAGGTAACAACTAATTGGGGTACGTAGACGGGAGGGAAACAAAAGGGATATTTTTCTCTATTTTAATTATGTTTTGTTTGCCTCAAATTAGTGCTTCTAAAGTAGAACCGAATGGCGAGATAAAATGGCCGCCAGTGGGAAGATGTGCGCAGGCGCAAGGGGACACGTGGTACGGGATGAGATTGAAGAAATCTGGAGCCTCGTGATGTCTCTGAGAGGCTAGGATGCAAGAAATGGTCAAGGCTGGTGTGACCTAATTGAACTGATAGTGTGCCGTGAGGATCAGGAGAGAGTCCGTGGGAAAGGAGCCCAAGAGAAAGGACAATGACTGCGGAGTTCTTGAATGTGTCAAAAGAAGATACAAATGGACTGATCGAATCGGATGGAATCCAAGGACCCTTGAATCCAAGAGAACTTGATTAAAGAATGAATAAGCTGACATGCATGGACCAATGAAAGAAAAGCGTGATATTAATGTTGCAACAGTTAGTTAGCAAAGTTAGAATTGGGGTATAAGAGGGCCTACTCTTAGTGGGAGGGGGTCAGTTCCAGTTCAGTTCCAGGGAAGTTCCAGAGAGTTCCAGTCAGAGTTCGAGAGTCGTGGTTGCAGTAGAGGAGACGGGTTGCAGGTAGCTGATGCTGACGAGCTGAAGTTGCTGTTGCTGTCTTAACTTTACAGTTGAGTATGAGAATCAGGCTATTTCTAAATACCAAAGTTAGGTTAGAAATCTTTAGGCTAAATTAGGAAGCTAGGCAGGTAACTAGGGTTTTGGCTTCATGACAAAATTTCCTTTTCTGCAATAAGTGGTTATGCTTAATAAAATTGTGAATTTAAATTTGAATAATTGAATAAAGTATTAAATTCTTTCCATGCTTTTAAAATTATATAAAATTTAAGATTCTTTAAACCCAAAATGACTCAGTGGTTATTTTCCTAAATGGTTGTGACATGAGTAATTGGTTGATTGTGATTCAGCTGGTCTTAATCACTATGAACTAATTTCTTAAATGAATGATTCATCGACAAAACAATGAGCAGGAATATCTTAAGAAATAACTAAAAGAAAGTGACAAATTAAGGTAAATAGATATCCTTGCTCTTCCAGCGGTACACAAAAATGGTGTTCTCCATTTAGTTCTCATGCTTCTCCTAGGAGTACAGAATTTCATAAAGGTGTAAAAGGAAATCCAGGAGTGTGTGTGTGTGTTAGGCGATGTTTATGGGCCCCATCGTCATGTGGATATGAGAAATATAATTTGCCCCTGGATGACCTATAAGTAACCTAGGAGGAGAATAGTTTTTATTGTACGCGCTGCATCACTATGAAACCCACTCTCCGGGGAGCTGGTATTGCCTTCTGTACTGCCCAGCGTAGGCTGCAACGTGATAAGCTGCTCAGAATTGAAGCCCAACTACTTGATTTGGAGCGTGCTAGCAGAGACGTAGCGGGACAGGCTGTGCGCAGGCAACTGCTGACAGTGCCGCAGATATACGCCAGTGAGCTCCTTAACGAGGCCCGCCTTTATTGGCTTGCCACCCGTAGCTGGATATACCAGTGGGGCGACAAATCAAGTGCACTGCTGCATCGCCTGTGCCAGCAGACATTGCGCCCCCAGACGCTCCCGAGTATCTGTGGCCCTGACGGGACTGAGCTTACAGACCCGTCCGCCATTGCCGACAGTTTTGCCGCTTACTTCGCGGACCTTTATGCCCCCTTGACGTATTGCCTGCGGCCATGGTGCAGAAATTTATTGACGATTTCCCTCCCCGCGCTTTGTCCGCTATAGCACGAGACGCACTGGATGCTCCCCTGTCAGCAGATGAGCTCCTGCCTGCACTATTGGCTATGCAAGTAGGAAAGGCACCAGGCCCAAACGGCTACCCTTGTGAGTTCTTTCAAAAATATCCCACCCAACTTTTAAGTTGATTAACAGGTCTTTGAACCACATGTAACACTTGGGACACACTTGAAAGGGAGAGAACAGTATGCCAAGACAGTTCTTGTGGATCCCCTTTCTGGTTGCTGAAGAACCCTGCTTTTGACTTACCAGTCTTACTACTGTTGTGGGTACCTGCTTCAAACTGGATTTTAGTATTAGATGTGGGAGGACAGTAGGATTACAATAGTACACTCTCCACACATCCCCCAGACCTCAGAGCCCAGGTTTAGTGTGGTCAAAGATGTTAGCCATCTTGAAAATGCCCTGACAGAAGGCATTTTGGGCCTGTTTGAAGTAAGGCAAACAGAAGCTACTGAAAACATTGATAGAATTACCCCTGGAAATGTTTGCTCCATTTGTTAGGGAGGGGCCATGAGTCCCCCTCGTCCACTAGCTCGGGCCAGGCATAAATGTGGAATCCTCAGGCATCCTCTTCAAAACGCTTCCTGGACCTGTGGAAAGTCTGAAGAGGACTAACCCTGCTGCCTGAGAGTAACCCTGAAAGACTGGAACTTTTCCCTCTTGTACCCAGGACAATAACATGGGCTCCAAAAATCAGTGACCTCCCGTGTGGCTACAGGGAGACAAGAAGCTGCAAGAGGCCTTTTCCTGGAAGAACCCAGCTGACCGGTGGCAACTGGACCTTGACTGGACCCTGCTCTTGGCCTCTGCCAAACACCATGTGAGTCTCTAAGTGCCACCCCTCAGGTCCTTAGAAGTGTATTCATATGCTCATTTATATTGTGGCGGGTAGCCCGTTGTTCCGGCAGGGGGACGGAGTAAATTAATATGTCCTACTGGTGGATGGACTGCCCATCGAATTTATGAATGACCACCAAGCTGGCAGTCATTTATGGTGGTTACTGTCAATGCTTTTTGCTGTTTGGTGCAGGGCTTCGGCTACATGATGGAACCCTGAACCAAACCGTTTTCTTTTTTTATTTTTGAAAATAAAAAAGAGAATGCTTCATTCACTATGGGAGTCCTCTCCCATGGCTGGGGGGGCATTATTCCTTTTTTACTGTCCCTTACAGCCCGGATTTGCCTGACAGTGACGGACAGTAAAAAAACTGCTATATGTGTGCCTATCTGACATGTAGTCATTTCTCCAACGGCTCTACATCTGTCAGGCTGTTAGAGAAGTTTGGCTATAGCAGTATAAGTGTAGTCACCACCATAGCCAAACCTATAGTCCCCCTGCATTTAAATTGGGCGGGTGGACCATTATCTTGGCATTAAGCATACACTGTTGGCGTTGCAATGGATTATGCTTACCACCAAGATATAAACCAGACCCTAAGTCTCAACATAAAATATTTAACCAGGGCAAACCATTTTTGTGTACACGACCCGCGCTCCATTGCTGTCAACCTGGAACTGATATCGCAGGTTTTCCTTATTGGATTTTTGTAATTTTAGTGGCATTTTGTTTATTAAATTTCACTCTATTTTTCTATTTCAGTTTGAGAGTTTTGTTGTTTGACATATTGACTTTATTACTGTTTGATACTGCGTACATACTTTGCATATTGCCCTAAGTTAAGCTTGTCTGCTCTGTGCCATAGCTACCAGACCGTTGCGCTCAGGTTAATTTAGTGACTTCAAGGGTTCACCCTGACAAGGGTTGTGATTATTCCTTGAGATGGGTAGTCATCCACACCAAAAAAATAAATCCAGTTTTTCACAATTGCCATCTAAATTATCACCAAGAAAGGGTGGCCGTTAGAGGGGGTAGTTAACAGGAATAAGCAAGGGGCTTCAAGATCTTGGTTTTCTCCTGGTAAGTGGTAGAGAAGAACTGTGATGCATATTCCAACAAGATTTGAAGATTGGGCTGGTGTGGCTGGGGTGCCAAGACTACTAGGCTGACTGGAGCTCAACGAGTTGGTCTTCGAGGGCATGGTAGGCAGAGATGTCATTTCTGACATGACCTTTCCTTAAGAAGGTACCTGGTAACATGTCATTGTCTTTTCCACTTGTCGTACTAATGTATTCACAATTGTTTTGTCCTTCACCTTTTTCACTTTCTTTCCTTTCATGGTTTGCACAGTTGCCTGACTTCTTTCCTGCGCTCTGACCTTGATTACGGATTCTGTTTTGGATTTGTTGCTTCACTTTTAACACCTTGCTTCCAAGATTGATAGTGACATGGGCTTTTATCACACATAACACACTGGCTTCCATACTTGTTTTGACTTAGGTTCCCAGTGCCTTTTTTAACTCCAATAGACAGTGTAATGTTCTTACTTCAACAGCCAACTGTTCGACAGAATAATTAAGGTCCACTCATCTCTTGGACCAAGGGCTTAGCAGGCAGGGTACTTGGTCACGTTTGTGATAGAGTACCTTGCCCACCAAACTCTAAATCAGGCCCTGAGTCATGAATGCATCATATTGTCCTAAAAGAGGGCTAAGCATAGAGTGTAATATGCTATTCATTACGATTGTTTAGTGTGGGGAGGGGCCATGACTCATAGATGCTAAACATTCAGTGGGTGATAAGGCCCCTCTCCTCCTCAACAATGATAATAAATAGTTTGGTACTTTATCTCTTTATCAAGATAGGTTTGAATGAAGAGTCTTCATTAATCTGCAGAGCATTTAAAAGTAGTACAAATGCTAAAAAATAAAAAGACAATCAAACTGACTTGATTCACTGTGGTATCTGTACATCTTTAATTTCACCAGCAAACCACATGCTGGAAAGAGCTGTGGAGCACAAAGAGGAATCATTGATATATCTGAATGCGCACATAATCAGGTGGCCGTGCTTTCTTAACCCAGACCCTGCACATTGTAATTGTATGATGTAGGGGTCAGGATAACTCCTGCTCTGGTCTATTTGTAATTGTGACAAAGTATCTGCTGGGCAGGAGCACATTAAATTGTACTTTTCAGTTTAAAAGAAATTTTATTTGTTGGTAATATATAAAACATGTTACAATTATCGGAAAAATAATACATAAACAGTAAATGATGATAAATTGTACTTTTAAGCATTGCAGAATGCGTCTTTCTGCTAGTTTTACAGCACGTGTGTTAAGTAAGGATCAACGGCTGCACTGGGAGCCCTCCATCTCTTACATTTACAGGCAGAGCATCCACCTTCCCCTACAATGACCTTCAGATCTCCTTCTAGCAGGAGAGGGAATATTGAGTCAACATTCAACTGACTTCTTAGGGGGTCATTTTTTAGGCCATGCCCAGAATACTAGAAAACCTGCGACCTGATTCAGAGTTTGGTGGAGAGGTATTCCATCACAAACGTGACTCATATTGCGTCCACCTTATTGCAAGTGCCGTAAGATATAAAGCACTTGAAATAAGGCGGATGGAATATCTGCCACGTTTGTGACTCAGCAACCCCTATACCGAACTCTAAATCAGGCCCCAGGTGTCTTCTGAATTAGCAGGATTCAATTGGAGCAATCTTGTAATGCTACAAGCAGGGACGTAGATTCAGGGGGGGGGTTGGGTATACCAACCACCTGAAAAAATATTCTGTAGTAAATAGTTGGGTACAAGGGCTTTCAGTTGGATATCATGATTTTTCTGCCGGATTTCACCTGGGATTTTTACATGCCCACACTGACAAAAACACACACACACACGCACACACTCTCTTGTGTCTCTGTTTTGAAGGCCTCAAAAAAATGTGATTAGTTTGAAAAATGTTGTTACGTGCCCCTAACAATCCACCCTCCTCTCTCTTTCCACTGCCCCTTAAGCCACCTCATGTCCTGCTTCTCATATAATGTGTTTTAACAAGATATCCCAGGTTGATTGTTGGGAATTCTAAAGTTCACTACCCACCTCCAATCTTATTGACCAAGCTACGCCCCTACCTACACCCCAATCTCTGAAAGGCTTTTCTCATTCGCATGGGGATCAACCCCACATCAGTAAGGCAGTCCTGCATGACCACACACATCATCCGAGACACATTTGTGTGATGTGGGCCGTGGAACGAAACAATCATAAACCCTTAATCCAGTGCTTACTTTGAGAGAGTGGTTTCCGGTGCTCGGCACTGGCACTTAATTGTCGGCACTGGCATTTAATTGTCGACAAAGGCACTTATGACAGCTGCCACATGGAGGTGCTGTTTGTATTATTTAGAGAAGAGCAGAACATCAATTGTTTATTAATTCAGTATGCATTAAAAACAACTAATACCTACAGCCCAAGCTATTTTTATAGCTTTGGGGGCCTGGAATAGGTCGAATTGTCACACTTGTAGCAGTGTGCTGGTTAGTAGGTGTGTAGGTACTGTCATTGGCAAAGCTGGCACTGGCACTGGCAATGGGTGGTGCAAGTTGCACAGGCCTCCTCACTAGAGCCCTGGCACTTATTTTTTTTTACAAATTAAGCACTGCCTTAGTCTGAGTCAGGGTAGTCATGTAAGTAACTTATAGAGCAGAAGGTGCAGTAGGACGCATGTGATTTAGTTACAGGCACTTCAAGGCTGGCAATAGTTCTTTTTCCTTAATATGAGTTTTGTGTGCTGGTTAAAAAAAATCCTGGTTTCACGAGCACTTGAGTACTGTGGTTAAAATGGGCACTTTCCAGATTCCCCGGGAAGATGATTGTATGTGGTATTTTTAAACAGCAGTGGTTTGTTTTTCAGTTTGGTTTCCTCTCCGCATGGTTGAATGCATTCCCTCTATTTTATAGTGTGCTTTGGAAGACATGATACTTTCAATATAAATAAAGCATTCTCCAAGGACGTTAAGCAACATTTGTTTTCACGCACTGACTGATAATTTGCAAATATCTAGATCGGAATGAAGGTGTATTCGACAAAATACACCTTACTATTAAGTGACAATTTAAATTGAATCCGCTTTCCTTCTTAAATATCATCATATCCCTTAACATAATAGACAATATGTTATGGTCCCTATTATTGTATTTTAAATGTACACTTTAGAAAACTGTTTCATCTTCAAGGTTCCATGATTTTCCGATTTTCCAGCACTTCTTCACCAACTGAATTGTCTTCCAACCTCTAATAATGTTTTTGGGTTGTGTAGAAATTTGCCTCTCTGCCGCTCTTATTTTTAACTTTTCGTCTGCCAGAATCTCCTAAGATGTAACTTTCATTTCAGCTCACTTTCCCGACCTCACACCTCCAAGAACCTCTTCATGTTTACATTATTTCTGCCTTATCATTCCTTTCAATTCCACTGAAATTGTCTGCCACCCCGGGCTCCCCCGTTTCACCCCTCTTCCATTTAAAACTTAAATCCCATTTCGGTGCATCCCCAGATAAATATCATTTTGACGTTCTGAATCTCTCCATGTACACAATGTATTTGAATGATGCTCTCTCCCATCCTCTTTGTTTGTTCTCTTGCATGCACAAAGCACAAATGCAACGTAAGAATACAATAAAAATGCATTCTTTTTATAAGAATATTTTTGGAAATAATTTGACCGCATAATTCTATTACGTGAAACTAGTGTTCATGTGTTTCGCTTGATTTATGGAGAAGTATTGCTATGCTGCCTGTTTTTGAACACAGAAGCTTTCATAAATCACTTGGCCTTGGGTGCACTGGTGGAGAGTTCAGTCTGAATGAAGGTTCAGCCATGTGGTTTAAGGTCAATGGAGATGTATGCTCAGAATGGCCTTAGGCCAGGTCTGCGTCCAGGCCCCTGGGCTCAGGTAACCCCTTCCCATTCATTCGAAGGCTCGTTAGAGCACCCAGAGCCATACATCGAGCCCAGTGCACTCTGGGGGCACTGAGCACCCTGAGCGAAGTCATTGTTTGTTTCAATAGTGACGCAATCAGTATGGCCTGGTACTGCCTAAGTCCCCCTTTTTCTTCTGTACCACACAACCACTAGGATGGATGTGGGGCTCCCTCCCTCCAAGTCAAGCATTAACACCACACAACTTTTTGGATTAGGGGTGTGACCCCCGGCCGTATTAATTACAAAATTAAAAAACATTAGTTATTAACATTATGTACAATTACGCAGAAAGTCCAGATACATTGATAGACACACGATGTAACGTGGCTAACCTTAACAAGTTCTAATACACAAGACACTCCTACCATAAATCTAACAATGCATATATTCACTTTCTGCGTGTCCCCTCTAGAGCCTACGGTAAGGTCAATGACTGTCAGCCCCCAGATCCCAGTAAACTACAAATACTCCACCGGAGTAAGGTTGCGTAGGGGGTACAGCTTATCGGACGGATACTTTCCCCCGGGCCCCCTACGCCCTGAGCCTTACACTCCATAACGGGGCTGCAAAATTCTGCATACTTGCGCCCTGATGCGCATGCGCGTGCGAGGGTGGCGACAGGCCCACTGGGAAGAGCGACTCCCCCGGCCCCCGCACCCTGACAGCCTACCTACCGGCTGTCACTGCCCCTGGAGTTACATGGTGCTGACCGCTAAGGACCGAAGACTATGCTTACCAATCATGACCTTACCGCCTGACCGGAGACACACCACTAAATACGACAAAATTACCTAAAACAACATATACTGATACTTTTATTAACTGTTACCGATTTCGACCACATAACTTTATATTACAATACCTGTAAATGAAAAACATCTATTGACACCTTTATTACCAATTTATCAAAACATCACATTTTACATTCATCATATCTCCTGAGATACCTGCAACGAAAATTAAGAGAACAAAGCAAAATACATTACTGACATAGACATTTGAAATGCCTGCCTTAGGGGATGGTGGGTGGGGAAAATAAATTACGGGCCGCTGGTGGCCCGGGTGCCGTTCTGTGGGGAGCGAAAAGGAACAAGAGACTGTTCCTGCTCCTCACACCCCCTTTTAAAGGGGGGGGGCACAGGGCATGCCGGTCTAAACCGGCCTGCCCGTTCGTCTTACGATCGCGTGAACCGGAAGCACGCCCCGATGACGTCCCCCATTGGACGTTCAGGAGAGGTGGGAGTGCCGCGTCATCACCTGGCGCGGCATCACCTCCCCCCTCCTCCTTGCCCCTGGGGACCGGTGCGACCACCATAATGGGGAGGACCTGGCCTGGTAGTTCGGTCTGGACTGTTCCTATGGGGCACAGGGTCAAGACTGATTTGCATATGGCTGGGTCCAAACTGGGGTGGTGTAGTGGGCAAAAGAACGATGGATTTAACCCAGATCTTTTGACTGGGGGAGAATGTTTGCATTGTCAGCATTCCGTCCATCATTTGTTTGCTGTAACACTTTTCGCCCTAAGTGGGATGGGTATGCCCAGACGTGGGTCCCTTGCTCACTGTGCCACTGGATTCAAGCTAGCCTGGCTGAAGAAGGGTGACATACCCTGAAACCGGTCCCAGGATGCTTGTTTCCGGTCCAGGGAGGACCTGGCCTGGCAGTTCGGTCTGGACTGTTCCCATGGGGCACAGGGTCAAGACTTTGCATATGGCTGGGTCCAAACTGGGGTAGTGTAGTGGGCAAAAGAACGATGGATTTAACCCAGATCTTTTGACTGGGGGAGAATGTTTGCATTGTCAGCATTCCGTCCATCATTTGTTTGCTGTAACACTTTTTGCCATAATGGCGGCGCGCGCTAATTAGCACTTGGCCATGCCCATAATGTTACCAGAACGTCTTGATCGCCTCGCTGAGATTAAGCAGGTTCACTGGAAAGAATTATAGCAGGCACGTTTCTGTACATGTGCATGTTATACATTTACTTACAGTTACATGTCTTATTTCAGCTTGGACTTTAAAACAGGCATATTCCTTTTAAAGAAAAAAGATGCCTTTGGACTCGCATATCACTTCCCGTGATGTCACTACAGGTTATCGTCTGTGCATTTTCCATGCTAATGTTCTCCCCTTAATTTTCAGGACTTCTGTACCGCGTAGAGCACGTCAGACTTGAGACGCTCGAATCACAGTAGAGGTATCCTCTCCTGCTCTTTACAAATTGAAACTAAGATTACATACATTGGACCTTTTGGGCACTCTTGCACGAGAAAAGGAAACTGAGGTACTATCACCTTGATGAAAAGTTAAACAAGGGATGTGCAACATCGGCATGATTTACCAGGAGCTACTTGAACCAGAATTCGTGCCCGGCATGCATGGCCTGAACGTGTGCAAATGTTGTCAAGGCAGAAAACGAAAGATAGAAAACAGCTTGAACTACAAGACCCCATTTTTAAAAAAATTAAAAAGGAGTGCGCAGAGGGACCTGCAATACAAATACAATAAACATGAACAAAGCCAAGCTTACATAGCGTTTGGTGAGATACAAAAAGAAGGGGACAAGCTCTTCCCCCTTTCTCTGCTAGTGATTTTCCTCTTTTCGAAGCAGTATAAAAAAACACGATTAATTTTTCAGTTCAAAAGATTTTATTAATTTTTAGAAAACAAGCAGTGTGCAAAGAAAAAATAAAAGATACAAATTTGCTTATAATTGGTGATGATACACAACAATAGCGAGGTACAAAAAGATAAAATCAATTGCAAAACAATGAATAAATGATACAGCTACAAACTGATAATAATACAAATCAATACAAATCGAAACAATAGCTGGCCTGAAGCTATGTATACCGGTTGAAATTCGATTTTATATTCGGAAGTAAAGAAAGGTAGAGCTGAGTTAAGCATGTACGCATTACTTTCCCATGTGTGATTTAAAATTAAGCATTAGTTTATCGTGACACGTAAATGGAAGTAGAAGAAAAATCCACTTATGGGTGTTAGTAATTGTGATGGAAATATTGTGAAGGGGAATAACTAAGCTAGAGAGTATCTATGAACATGTCAAGGTGGTTTGTTTGTGGCGAAGTAGTTATCTAACTTGTCCCAGATATGTCTGACTGACAATTTCCAAGGTGACTGTTGGAGAGCGATATTGTCTGCGCCTCTAATATGTATGATCCAATTAATCCAACATTTGAATGAGGCCTTGTGTGTGTCTTTCCAGTTGTTCAGGACAATTTTTATTGCGGAAGTGAGTAGGAGATCCAATAGTGCTTTGTCCGCTTGGTTTTCTATATCAGTGTTAAGAAAGCCAGCAATTAGGGAGGCAAATTCTCTTTTTAATTGGCAATCGAACAAGTTAGATAAAAACGTGAACACATTGTCCCAGAAAGTTGATAGAGCTTTGCAGTGAAGAATGAGATGAGCTAAGTCGCCTACTTCTTCTTTGCAGTTCCAGCAGGTCGGGTAATCGTGCTGGTGTCCAGTAAGCTTTATGAATGAGCCATAGTTTTGTTTGAGATAAGACAGGGGAAATTTTATTGTAGGTAATCGATTTCCATATTTGGGTCCACTGTGCCTCAGACAGGGAGCTAGAAGAATGTTGTTCCCAGAACGTGATTAGATTTTTATTTAAGATCGAGGATTTAGGACGTATGAGTTTATAGATGTGGGAGACTTGATGTCCCAACTTGTTAATTTTAGTGATGAAGCTTGGTAGAGATGGGGTTGATTTATGCAGCTTAGACTTCAATAAGGCCACTTTGAATTTAAGAAAATTATAAAAATCTATATTATCTAAACCCCATGTATTTTGGATTGCTGCAAAAGATAATGGATATGAGGAGCGTTCCAGTTGTTGAGGGAAGAAGATACCTTTATTGATCCAAGCCTCAAAGTGTATAGGTTTGCCCTTGTACTTAATGTTACGGTTATTCCATAGGGATTCCATGTTTGAAAATCTTATGCTTGAATTAAGTTTCTTGTATAGTTTTAGGAGAGAGGCTTTTGTGTTTTTGAATATAGATTTAGATCTAACCAGTTTTGTGGAGTTGGTAGTTAGTAAGGTAAGAGGGTTTAGTTTGTCTAAGATGGCCTTTTCTATTTCCAACCATACTGGAATGTAGTTGCTAGGTGGAAAAAACCAATAGGATCCCTGTTTTGCTAGGAAGGCAGTTTGGTATGATTTAATATCGGCCAGGTTAACACCCCCGAGATTTATCTAGCCTGAGCTTTTTGAGGGCTGTTCTAGCTTTCTTACCTTGCCAAATGAATTTTGAGATGAGGTTATCTAGTTTGTGATGGAAGTCTTCTGTTAATACGAGGGATAGCATGTTGATGAGATAATTGACTAGCGGGGTGATCATCATTTTTATGGTTTCGATTCTACCCCACCAAGTGATGAATCAGAGGGACCATTTGTCTAGTAGTTTTTTAATTTTTTCTAGGATAGTGTTTTCATTGTGGTGTAATGTGTCTAATAAATTGCTTCCAAACTCGATACCCAAGTATTTTATGTATCCGGGTTGCCAAGCCAGACCTGAGTTACCTAAAATCTCTTTTGTACAGTGAATATTTAAAGGTTTTACTTCAGATTTGTCTCTGTTCAGCTTATAGCCAGAGTGTACAGAGTCATTTCTTATTGTATGCATCAGGGCCATAAATGAGGGTCCAGGATTTTCTGTGACCATCAGAATGTCGTCCGCGTATGCAGCTAGCTTAACCTGAATGTTATTAAAACCTATCCCAGCAATTTCAGTATTTTTTTTATGTCTTGTAAAAGGGGTTCTAGTGCTAACAGAAAAAGGGAAGGAGGGAGTGGACAACCTTGCCTTGTGCCTTGTTGAAGGGTGAGAGACTCGGAGAGGGAACCATTAATCGCAATCCGCCCAGTGGGTTTCTCTTAAAGTGTCATGACCATTTTTATGAAGGAATCACCGATGTCGAACGAATGCATGCATTGGTTTAAAAATGACCACGATACTCTGTCAAATGCTTTCTCTGCGTCTAGAGTTATAGCTATAGAAGGAGTGGGGTTATAGAGCGCGTTTTCGAGGACATGGCATAGAAGACGGGTGTTGTCGTTTGACATACAGTGTTTAATAAAGCCTACTTGGGAGTTACTTATAAGTTGTGGGAGGAATACGTTAAGTCTAGTGACCAATATTTTCGCATACATTTTGCAGTCTATGTTGATGAGGGATATCGGCCTATAATTTTTCGGAAGTAAGGGATCTTTCCCTTCCTTTGGGATAACTATAATGTTGGCTTCTGCCATTGAATCTGTTGTGCCGCCTATGCTAGCCATATTATTGAATACTTTTAACACGGTTGGTTGTAGTAGATCTGTGAATGTTTTTGTAGAATTTGGCTGTGAAGCCGTCTGGCCCCGGTGCCTTGTTATCCTTCAGGGATTTAATGATCTTAGACACTTCTGAATCACTTTTTCCAAGTGCGAGTCTATCAGTTTCGGTTAGTTTTGGGAGATTCAATTTTCCCAGGTATTTTGTACACTTTTCCAGATTAGCCCCTTCGATGCTCATGACGGCCCCGGCCGTCATGAGTCACAGTGGGCGTGTGCGCACGACGGCCGGGGGCCGTCCGAACCACGCCCAAGAATGGAATGTCCAGCACCGCGGCGGAATTCGCGCCGCAGCCAAGGTGTTAAATTCCTGATCGTTACAATATTGGGCTTCATAATTTTTTTTAAAACAGTTTAATATCTCCTTAGGTTTAGTATGTGTTTGGTTGTTTGCATCTTTGATTGATGTGATACTTTGTTGGTTTTGTTTGTGTTTGAGGTAAGAAGCAAGCATCTTACCCACTTTATTAGCTTCGCAGAAGTTTGAGACCTTTGAATTTGTTTATCCATACCCCTTCACGTTCACTTAGAATTTTGTTGTTTTCATACTTCTTTTGTGTTAGTTGGTTGAGAATAATATTGTTTAGAGAGTTGACATGCGATAATTCCAGCAGTTTAATCTCCTGTTCTAGTTTAATTAGTTCTGCGTTATAGCCCTTATTGATTTTCATTTTGATTTCAATGAGAACCCCTCTCAGGGTCGCTTTCAACGCATCCCAAAGAGTGTTCACATTTGTCTCCGCGAAATCGTTATATTTGAGATAATCCGTAATCGCGTCTTCGATTTTCTTTTTGTCATTGGGATCTGTTATAACATCGTTATTGAAACGCCATCTTTAAGTGAAGGTTTAGAGTGGCTGCCAGCTAACATGCTGTTAATGCATGAATGATCAGACACAAGTTTAGGCGAAATATTAGTCTGGTCAATTAGGTGTGTAAATGAGCCCGATATAAGTATATAGTCAATTCTTGTATACAAGTTATGTGGTGCTGAATAAAATGTGTAATCCCTGGAGTCAGGGTGTTGAAGGCACCAAGAATCCTTGAGGTTATATTTAGAGCACATTTTCTGTACTACGCCTTGAGATTTTGTAGGGTGGTATTTGCAAGTGGATTGGCGGTCTATTTAACGGTCTAGTGGGAGATTAAAGTCGCCGCCTACTATGATTAGGTCGTCTTGGGGTAGGCCTTCTATCTTCTTGGATACATGTTCCCAAAAATTGGGCTCATCAGTATTTGGACCATATATGTTTACGACATGTATGGAGTCATCTCCTCTGCGCAGGTGTGTAACTAGGAGTCTACACTCCTCATCATGAGAGTATGATTCAAGAGTTATGTTAGATTTCTTTTGCTATTGGGGTGATTACCCCTTTCTTTTTGTGTTCCGCTGGTGAACATGAAACATGTGAGATCCAGTTATGTTTGATGAATTCTGAATCTTTACTAGATAGTTTTGTCTCCTGTAACATTATGATGTCACCTTTAGTCTTTGCTAGATAGTCTATAACTTTCCGGCATTTAATCGGTTGGTTAAGACCCTTCACGTTCAAGGAAACGATATTAGGTTGTCTGTAATGTTATGTGTCATTGTATGTGTAAGTAATGGTGACTTGACGTGAGTTTACGATGAAATTAATGCTTGATTGGAGTAGTGTCTCCAGGTTAGTGATAAGCACACAGAAGTTATTAGTAGGGAATGTTAAAAAGCAGGTAGCTCTACGTGTGTACATGTGGAGAACTGATGGTTGAATCGTTTGCTTAACAGGAGGTGATTGTAAGAGAAAGTGCGACGAAGAGCAGGCCAAACATAACAATGACAATAAAAATGAAGATACCAAAAGTAAAAACCATAAAGCCACAAAATCCCCCTCTCCCCCACCTTCTCCTCCCTAACCCTAAGGTCATCGAATGTCGGAGGTGCGACAGCAGGAGCGTCAATCCGTCAACTAGGAGAAAGAACCGATTTTACAGTAGTTAACCTTCTAAAGTGTAAACATAGAATAAATGTAGTAGGAACTAAACATATCCCCGTTTTGACCAATATGTCCAAGTTAGGACTAAGACATTACATTAAGGGTCACTGTTAGGACCTTGGTGACTAAAATGTATGTAAGCAGGGTGAGAAGCCTTTTGTAAATTCTTAATACTATGATAAAGGAACGTCAAGAAAAATTTTGTAACAGGCAGTATAGCGAACTGATCTTATTGACCATTACTTATAAGTAAGGTAGTGGCATACATACTTTTGGCATTATAGAAGGTACAATGATACGTAGTGACTATCTCGCTATCTAAGAAACATTATAATTGACCCACTCAGTCAACGATATTAACAAAACCACCTATCATTTGGACATCTGAGTCGGCGAGTGTTAACACATTTAACTGCAACTAGGTATAAATTTTGACAGTAAGTTGGAAGTACCCCATAAGCATGCATAGACAACAGTGAATAGTAAGTACGAGCAGGATGGTGAACAGGAAAAAGGATATCATGCTTTCCTTTGTTAGAGAAGGAGTTAGAGTGATCCATGTCCTATATGGCCGGGCTGTCCAAGAATTTAGACAGATCATTTGGATCCATGAAGAAGTAGAGTCTACCATTCTCTATGATTTTAAATTTAACAGGGCCTGCAAAAGAGAACTGGATGTTTTTGTCCCGTAGTTTGTCCCTTAGCAAGAAGAAACCCTTTCTTGTGTCAACTGTAGGTTTTGAGTAGTCCTTTGTGAAAGTTATTCTTTGACCATTCCAAGTGATCTGGCGATTTTTGCGGCCAAATTTGAGGATGGCCTCTGTGTGCTGATATCTCAGAGGTTTGCAGATGATCGGGCATGTTGTTTTCCTTGTCGCAGAGTTATATGTCGGTATTCTGTGCGCTAGGTCCTGCTCCATATTCTTGGGAAATTTTAAGCTCGTAATCTTAAGGGTCCAGTTCTCTAAAAAGGCAATGCAAGACTCAGCAGAGTCCTCTGATCCTTCAGGTATACCAAAATTCTAATGTTGCCTCTCCTATTCCGGTCTTCAAGTTCGGCTGCTTGTCTTTTCAAACTGCTGGTGATGGCTAGAAGGGACTTTATGTCTTTGCTGGAGTGACTCGAAGAGTCTTCTACGTCGCTTATTCTCTGTTCCGTGGCGACGATTTTAGAGTTGATTGTATTCATGTCAGCACAAATGGCAGTCAACTCTAGCTGCATAGCGTCAGTGTTTTGTTTGGTTGATTTCCCCAGGTCGTGGACGTCGGGCAATTTTTTGAGGATCATTTCCATCGTGCTGCTCATATCAGCTTTGGGTTTGATAGGAGAGTCTGACAGAGACGGTTCAGCTTTGGATCGTTTATAGTGAGCCTTGGAGTCTTTCTCTGCCATGGTGATGATGGATGTATAGCCGGCAGATGGGTACTTGTTGATACTGCGTGTATTTGTGGAGGTCAACTATTATGACTATAAGACGTTACTAAGCTCTAAGCACTGTTAGTGCAGCTAGGTGACAGATAAGGATTGGGTGATGCTTGACTGAATTAGCTTCCCCTAATTGGACTGAGTGGTGTTGATGCCCTTATTGGTGCTGGTTAACGTTGCTGGATTAGAGCTATATACCACCCGCTGCTGTTAGATGCTGCCAGCTGTTGTTGACTGTTATTAGGTGAATGTAGGTGTTCCCGGCAGTACTAGAAGATACAGACACTACTGCCACAGTATAACATAGACATGGGGTGTTTTAAGGAACCAGCGCTGTTTTTTAGGTACCTTTGTTGGAGGGTTGCCTTAACATAACACTATCTATAGTGCTGGATAATCCATTTTAAGGTCAGGCACTAGAGTCAGGCATGCATGGCAGACTCAGGAGCACAGGTGCAGCTGTAAGGCATTCATTAATTAGATAAAAGATGAGGCATTGAAATCGCTGGAATAATTGACATGCTGCATCAGATCTTTATATGGCACTGTTTGGTGACACTCAAGACGAGAGTATAGCTTTTTAGATACTGGACGCCATTTTGTGAGCTTGCAGAAGGTGCTGGTAAATTGGGGTCTTAATTGCGGACCATTATGAGGCAAGTTTCATTTTCCCGCTTACACGGGTCGTGGGAGTCACAGCGGGATGGTGAGGATGCCTGAAAGCAGCTCCGGAGAGGTCTAAATCACTAGCTGACGGTGCGCGATTGCTTCTAACGCGGCCGCCATCTTAGGGTCAGGCTGCGTCTCCGGAGTGTTCGCTGCGATGGAAAACAAAGCGCAATTAGGCTTCTGAAAAGCGGCGGTACCTTGACTGGAGTCGGTGGCTGCTTGGGCTCACGTAGAGCAGCCGCTCAGGTAGGGGATCCGATGTATCATTGCTCCTCCGGCACAGCAAACGGGTGCGACTTTTGGCCTCGATGCGTGGTTCTTGTCGGCGATAATACAGGCTGGAATTAGGACGGAATTGGTGCATCCCGATGTCGTATTGTGCTTTTATTAGGTGCCGCACACCATGAGGTCCCGAAAACTGGTGATGGTTCGCGGTTTAGCCTCAGTGAATCGTAGAAGGACGCGTCGAGCAGAGAGACGGGATCAGGCAGCCATCAGCTCTGCCGTCCAAGCCATGCCCCCAAAACAAAAAAACACAATTATTACTGTCAAATTTTCACCTGTATGATTTTAGCTTGGGGACTGGTTTTCTACACTAGACATGCAGCACATCTATTTATTTCCTAGACCGCTCTTATACTCATATAGGCCTTAATGGCCCAGCCCACCAATCAGAAAAAAGATACAAAGGTCCACATTAGGAGCATTGAGGAGCACAATCCCTGGGGATGCAGCTCCACCAAACTACAAGTTGCCTGGTGCTCCCTTTACCTGGGAATAATGGGCGTGGGAACACCAAACCTGGTTTTACCAGACGCAAACCCAAATCTGGTAAAATCACTGGGACCAGAAGGCTAAAGGATAGAGTGACTCACCCTAACCCTCAGCACCCACTGCCACAGCATGAAGGACCATGCAATGCACCCCAAATAGGCTATTGAAATTGGCAAGTTATGGTTAGGATCGCAATCCATAGCTTGCACAACAGTCATGCACGTCATAATTTGCACACTCGATGTGATGCTCTTGACCACTACTTTGATGTGACAGATGCAATTACAAATGGCCATAATAATATTACATATAGGTTTAGATAGTATATTACTCTTACACACTGTGAAAGGGACAGCGATGAATGTAGTAGTATTTATATGTTTGAGTATGTGTTACGTGACTACCTTGTACTTTTAGGTGTTGTCATTTAATTGATTAAATATTGTGACATCATAAACATTGTATTTGGTTTGCACATTTCAATATATATCGCATGCCACAATTCCCTGACCTCAACCAACCATGGGCAGCCATCCCCTGCATAGCATGCCTTCATCCATGCAAAATTGAGGTTAGCCAAAGGAACTGGTCTGTGACCAGGGCCTGCACCTAACTCTCGGCGAGAGTCAAACCCCACTGCACACAGCTTTTGGTTGTGTCTAGCCGGTATGGGCTGCATGCTTGGCCTTCAGCACTGTGGCAGATTTTTTGCATTTTTGATTTGCTTATAACTTTGACGCAGTTTCAGGAATCTCCACAAAACTTTCTTTAAAAAAGCAAATTCACTTTAGCTCTTTCCGGGTAAGTTTTGGGGTGATCCGTCAAGCGGGGTTGAAATAAAGGGGTTCAAAAAGCTAATTTCCCTATGCATTTTCTATACACACGCAGGGCTACAGCAAAAACTGCTGTCGGAAATTATACCGAATTTGGAAGGAAGCTAGATCTTGGTTCGCAGATTGTGCTTTTTGTCATTTGGAGTAAATCCGTTCAGTACTATTTGAGAAATGAAGGTTTAAAAATATTTGTATATCTAGACGGTTGGGTCCGCGAGAGTCTCATGAGAGTCTCGCAGTAGCGCCAGTTTAAAAATAGAGTGTTCTGATTTGCCCAGGGAGCTTTTTTTCCCTTGGGCCATCTTGCTCCCACAGGAGTCAGACTCCCGAGGGAGTGAGTGCTCTGATTGGCTGCTGCCAACATGAGAAAAATGCTGCTGACAGCCATTACAGGACTCTGGGACTTGGTCCCATGTCCTGAAGTAAAAACAAAAAGATATCGGGTGGCAAAGCAGGGATACCCTGCCCCATAGGCCCACTGGGGGGAGCAGAGGGACCCCTGCAGCCAAAATGTAAACAAATTGTGGTTTTTGCTGAGGCTCTGTGAGATTCCCATGGGATCACGTAAAAGATAAAGTAAAATGACTGCTGCCATTTTATTATGTATATAAGGAGGGTCGTTGGTAGGGCCAACTTCTTCAGCCAATTTAGGGCCCCGGGGACTCCATCCACCAGGGCCAGGTAAATTTAAGGCGAGGGGGCCATGCACCCCTCCCAGAGCGTTTTTGGCCCCAGGGACCCCACCCCCTGTTGCCCAAAGTATTTTTTAAGATGAGGGGGCACGTGGCCTCCCTCCCTGAGCCGTTTTCAGCCTTGGAGACCCTATCCCCGGGCCCAAAGTATTTTTAAGGGGAGGGAGCACACAGATCCCTCTCCGAGCTGTTTTTTGCCTTGGAGACCCCATCCCAAGGGTCCAGAGTATTTTTAAGGGGCGGGGTCCACGGTCCCCCTCCCTGAGCCATTTTTGCCACAGGGACCCCATCCCCAGGGCCCAAACTATTTTTAAGGGGAGGGGGGCCACATGGCCCCTCTCCCCAAGCCTTAAAAAGGCTATGGGGCCATAACTTAACTTTAAAGGGAGTGGGCCGCGCTGTCCCCCTTCCTGAGCCTTTAATGGCCCAGGGGTCCCCATCCCTTGGGCCAGCCCACATGCTGTGTACCGGGAGCCCGTCCCGGGACACAACAGTTGTTTTCCTGCCTGCACTACTGTGGGCAGGGAAACATGTATTTGCGTCTGTCTGGCGGGAGCATTTTCAAATCTCCTGCCAAACGGGAGCAAACACAAAGTCTGTTCCCACCGAGCGGGAGCTTTACAAATTCTCTTGCCGGCTTGGAGCAACTTTGTGATATGTTTCCATGCCCACACTGATGCTGGCAGGGAAACAGAACAACATATTGTCCATGCTAGGAGTGAGTAGCATAAATAGCTGCTCCCTCCGAGCAAGAGCAGTGCCGACTCCCGCATCATGTAGGGAGCCGGCTTGGGCCGCGGGGGCACTGGGGATACCTAATGGCCCTCAACATATGTTTGTTAGGTGCCCCAGGTAGGCACCAGGGCACCCATCTATTTAAAATGAAGACCCTGAGGGTTGGGTTCCAGGAGTCAAAATAGGCTTAGGGAGGGGGGGCTTCACGCCCCTCTTCCCTTTAAAAAAAAAAAAAACACCAGCCCCGTGGGATGGGAGCCCTGGTGCCTAATAAGGCTTGGAGAGGGGAGCATGCCCCCTGCCCCTTTTATTAAATTTGGCGCTGGTGGATGGGGTCCCGGGGCCCAAAAGGCTTGATGAGGGGGTGCATGCCCCTTCCCCTTAAATTTTGGCCCCAGGAGATAGCGTGTATATAAGAGGCATTAGCTCATAATGAATATAATACAATACATTGCGGACCTGAATTCTGCCCCAGTGGGCATAAATAATTAATCTATATATCAGACATAAATGCCACCACAAGAGTTCATGTAAATACAATTTGAAAAGAATTTAATTCCACACAAGTTGTTGCCACAGTTGAAAGAAGAAGTGCCCACACCTACAAAAATAGAAATATCAAATATTAAAATCATTAAAACCAGGAATCTGCACTGCTAATTAAATTGATCATAATTTTTTAATTTTAAACATTCAAATGGATTGCCTGTTTTTCACTAGAGTTTAAAGCCTATCGGATGTATCGGTATCTGCAATAAATCAGGAAATCAATCAAGACCCACAAAAGAAGAAAAGCAATTTTTACGGCAATTCCACATGATGAATCAAGGAAGGACAGAATTCTATCAGGAGCAGGGTGCGCAAAGGGGCAGAGGACGAGGAGGCAGAGGAAAAATGCGAGGAACAAACAAGCCAAAGAGAGGAGCAAAAGCGACGTAAAAACGCCCGTGGGAATGGAGACAAGGGGCAGAAAAGTGAAAGCATGACTGTCGTCAATCTATCCCAGCGGACTCTTTCTTCTGAAGAAATGGAGATCCTCTCATTAGGTTTGTTCTTCTGTCCTTCTATGAATTTGAACTTTACACAAACTAGAATTGACGTATTTTATTTTTCAAGGAAACTCAAATTAAAAAAGTGGTTTGAGAATCAACATACTAAACGTGTGTCTGGGGTTACATCCGAGCCATTGTGTAACTTGAACATTGATGATATTGAGGTACTTCTTACACGAGTCTCATGTAAAGAGTTCAAAATGACACTGCTAAACTGCAGATCCATGCCAAAACACGTGGCAGAGCTGCATCTTTTGTTAACAACTGAAAGGCTGGATGTTCTGTTTCTTACAGAAACCTGGCTAAAAGCATGCTCTGAACCAGACATAGTTCAAACCCTCCCCTCCGACTATGCAATTCAGAGGTTAGATAGGGTAGTTGGCAAAGGAGGCAGCATTGCCATAATTTATAAAAACCATTTTACTTGTCAGACTTTTGGTAGCCCTTTATTAGGCTGCGAGAATTTACATTTTTCTATAAACCTCTCACCTACGCTTTCCTTTTCTGGCATCCTGATCTACCGACCGCCAGGATCTCTGGGCCAATTTCACGACTCCTTGCTTGAGACAGTTGCGAAGCTGGCAAGCACCACATCCAACTTCACCCTATTGGGTGATTTAAACATGCATTTTGATGACCTTTCTTCGAGGCCCGCCAATGAGCTCACTCAGGATCTTGCCACACACCAGCTTAAACAAAAGGTGCTACTGGCTACACACTCACAAGGCCATCTCTTAGATCCCATTTTTTCAAATATAGAGGATTTGTCTAGTCAGGAGCCAATTCCCATACCGTGGTCAGACCACTGTCTGATCTCCTTTTCTGTTCCCCTACGCATATTACTTCCACTACTCCTCTAACGAGAGTATTGGCTCGCCGTTGGTCAAAACTCCCTTAGATGAGTGGGAGACTACTCTGATAAATTCTAAGCCATTTCTTGACTCAGACCCTATGGCAGCCAATGATGGATTTAATATGTGGATAGAGGGTTCTCTAAATCAGGTGCTTCCAAAGCGGCCTTCTAAAATACACGAAGGATCAAAGAGAACTGCCTGGTATACCCCGAAGCTTAGGAAACTCAAGCAGCTTTGTAAAAGCGTGAGAGAATTTGGAGAAAGGACTTCTCCATCGGTAAAAAGATGGAATACAGGGAGGCCATCAAGGCATATAAGCTAGGAATTAAACTGGCCCAAGCCTCGTTTCTACGGGGAAAAATTTCTATGGTAGCTAATTCTCCACGCGAAATTTTTCAAATCACAAAGAATCTTTTAAAGGTTCCTTCACCTCCGGATATCCCCACAATAACGGTTCAATGCTGCAATGAACTTGCGGAGTATTTTCACAACAAGATACAAACAATTGCAGAGGCCTTTGTCCCGCCCGTTGGCCACTCCATCTCCGACCTAGCCAACTTGAACGGCTGGAAAGGAGACCAGCTTCTGGAGACCTTCCCCCAATGAACAGTGAGACTCTCCAGGCTATCTCTGGACTTATTAGGAGCGGATCTCCCAGAGACCCTGCACCGCCCTACATCTTATCTCAGGTGACAGAAGTAGTCGGCCCAATTGTCTTGGACCTGATTAATCACTCACTTCTGGCTGGAGTAGTACCCCGTCCATGGAAAGAAACTATGGTTAGGCCCCTTTGAAAAAACCTAGTCTGGATCCAGACTGTCTTGGTAACTATAGACCCATTTCACTTCTTCCTATGATCAGCAAGATAGCGGAGAAATATGTGAATTCGGTTCTATCAACCTATTTGGAATCCCACAACCTCCTCCACTCCACCCAAACGGGCTTTCCCCCCGTCAAGGGACCGAGACAGCCCTTCTGTCGGTGGTCGAAGACGCGAGAAAAATCATCAATGCAGGAGGCTCCGCGGTTGTTATCCTTCTGGACCTCAGTGCGGCCTTCGACACGGTCAACCATCAAATACTGTGTCAACGACTCAGTAAGTTGGGTGTAATGGGAACAGTTTTTAGGTGGCTGCAATCTTTCCTGGAAGAAAGATCCTTCCAGGTGTTCAAAGGGGAGGTCATTTCTAAATCTTGGCCACTGCATTGTGGGGTTCCACAGGGCTCATCCCTGAGTCCTACCCTTTTAATGTATATATGGCCCCATTGGCAGAGGTCGTCCTTCCTTTTGGAGTACAGATCGTGACCTACGCCGATGATACCCAATTGGTTGTGGCACTCAACCATTTAGATAGCTCCTCCCGGCTGGGTCTCTGTCTTCAAGAAGTAGCAAACTGGATGAAACACTCCCACCTAAAATTAAACAGGGACAAGACCGAGCTTATGATTTTAGGGAATTCGTCTCCTCGATGTTGGACACTATGTGGCCAGCCTGCCTTGGACGAGCACCTGTTCCTAAGTCAGAAATAAAGAGTCTGGGCCTTTGGCTGGACTCTGATCTCAGCTTCAGAACTCAAGCTAGAAAGGTGGCGGGCGCCTGCTTTGGCTTCTTAAGGATGCTGCGAAAGGTGCTTCCACTTCTCCCTTTCCAGGCAAGAAAACTTGTAGTTCAGGCACTAGTTCTTTCACGGTTGGACTTTGGCAATGCCTTATATCTTGGTGTCCCGAATACGGTGCTATCTAAACTTCAAACAGTGCAGAATTTTGCGGCAAGGATCCTTATGGGGCTTCCGAGCCGGCAATCAGTGAAATCTACCTTGAAGGCCCTCCATTGGCTCCCGGTAAGGGAGAGAGTTACGTTCAAGTCCCTCTGCATCACTCATAAGATGATGGCAGGGAAAGGGCCACCAATAATCTCGTCCATGATCCAACCTTATCGAGCAAAAGGTGATTGCGTTCGGATGAACTGCACTTGGCGGCTGTCCCCAGAATTAAGAAAGCCAGGAGTGGAGGCCGGCTTTTCTCATATAATGCAGCCAAGTTATGGAACTCTCTCCCCATTCAGTTACGTAAAGAACATAATCACTTAGCATTCCGCAAAGCCTTAAAAACATGGCTCTTCCCTAAATGACTTCCTGCTGGTTTCGTTTACCGCTTAGCGCTGGGATGCCTCCGGGTAACCAGGCGCTTTACAAATGCTGTTTCATTTCATTTCACTGTCCACATTAGAGGGGAACGAGATGTCTGAAGACGATATGTTGTTGAATTTGCAAAATTGTGATGTTGAGTTGGGCAGTAATCCAGGGAGTAAATTTAAACCTAAATCCATATTTTTGCCAAATGTCCAATGTGAAGCAATTGAAGTGTTTGAAAAGGGAGTTTTGAAAGACCTGAAAAAATTAGATATAAGAAAATCCCTACCAATAAGAAAAATCTAACTAGTGACCAAATAAGTGCCATAGAGAATCTGAAAGCAGATAATTCCATTGTGATCCGCCAGTCAGACAAAGGTGGGAATGTGGTGGTTCTGGATAAGCAGAAATATCTAGCAGAGGTGTTGATACAACTTAGCGATGTCAACTGCTATTGTGCCTCTGATGTTAATGAAATATCCAGATCCAATACCAGATTTGGGGAACTGTTGGTAGAATGGAGAGAAAGAGGATTGCTAGAGTGGGAAGAGTATAACTATCTTAAATGTATCCATCCTAGAATCCCAATACTCTACCTACTACCCAAGTTGCATAAAGATGCATTGAACCCCCAGGGAGACCTATTGTCTCCTCCATGTACTCACTGTTGGAAAACACTTCTAGGTTTATTGACCACTACCTAAGACCTTTGTGGTAGCACTTCTGGAATATCTCAGAGATACTACACATTTTCTTACGATTATTGATGGTATACACTGGCAACAGAATTATACCCTTGTTACCCTTGATGTAAGTAGCTTGTATACAAGCATTCAGCATGAATTAGGCCTGCAGGCCATTAGGCATTTTTTAAAGACACAATCGATTTCTTTGTTTTTCCACTCAGAGATGATTTTGGATATGATTGAATTTTGTTTAACAAACAATTTCTTCATTTTTGATGATTCCATCTATAGGCAGTCACAGGGCACAGCAATGGGCACCTGCTTCGCCCCCAGCTATGCAAATTTATTCATGGGCTGGTGGGAGGAGCAGGTGGCCTCGCAAATGGTGGAATTTGAGAACAATGTAGTCCTGTGGCTGCATTTTATTGATGATATTTTTTCATTTGGAGTGGAGACGTAGACTCAGCCCGTTGTTTTGTGAATAAACTAAATGTGAATGCATATAATCTAACCTTCACCGAGCACATTAGCAAAAGTTCTATTGAATTTTTGGATGTTAATTTAGATGTGAGAGGTGAGACACTAGAAACAAAACTGTTTCGAAAGAAAACGGCAGGGAACAGCATTTTGAGTGCAAATAGCTTGCATCCCCGTAATCTCGTTTATAGTATCCCCTATGGGGAACTATTGCGTGCGAAACACAATTGTAGCACGGAAGCTTCTTTTAAAATTGAAAAACAAATTATGTGCAAACGTTTTAGTGAGCGGGGTTACAGTCAGAAATCCATCAGAGAAGCTAGTAGCAGAGTGGAAAAGGTTACTAGAAACGAGCTGTTGCACCCAAATAGGCAGGAGGATGAGGTTGCAACCATGAGATTTATAACTACTTTCTCTGGTCAGGCACATGAGGTTCGCAGAATTCTTAACAAACATTGGCATGTGTTATTAACTGATGACAATCTGAAGAGAAATCTTAGTAGCAATCCGCAGATCACCTTTAGGAAGAGTCGCTCATTGCGAGATGATCTGAGCCACAACCTTGTCACAGGAACTGAAAGGGTAAGTGACAGTGGCCGCCCAGGATTCAGATGCTGTAAAAACTGTAAAGCTTGCAGTAAAAGTAGTGATTGTGTCAAGCTTGCAATACCTAACTCCAAGAGAGAGTTCCTGGTCAAGAAACCTCTGACTTGTAATACCATGTATTGCGTGTATGTTTTGATTTGTCCCTGTAATAAGTTATATATAGGAGCACGATACATCGTGCAAAAAGAGACTGCCGGAGCATATCCGTGCCATAAGACACAACAGACAGTATTCTGTAGCACGTCACTTTTATGGCTGCCATTTTCAGGACGAAAAGTTACTGAGAATGGTTGTAATTGATGCAGTAACAATGGGGATCAGAGGGGTAATCGAGAACTCTCATTACGCAAACTGGAATCTCGGTATATTATTGATTTCGAGACACTGGTACCTAATGGTTTAAACTCTAGTGAAGAACTGGCAATCCATTTGAATGTTTAAAATTCAAAATTTATGATCAATGTAATTAGCAGTGCAGATTCCTGGTTTTAATGATTTTAATATTTGATATTTCTATTTTTGTAGGTGTGGGCACTTCTTCTTTCAACTGTGGCAACAACTTGTGTGGAATTAAATTCTTTTCAAATTGTATTTACATGAACTCTTGTGGTGGCATTTATGTCTGATATACAGATTAATTATTTATGCCCACTGGGGCAGAATTCAGGTCCGCAATGTATTGTATTATATTCATTATGAGCTAATGCCTCTTATATACACCATGAATATATAAGTCTATTACCGCGTTGGTACAACCTGACAATTCGTTGCCCACTTGGGCTTGATGCAGGTTATAGCTCTATGGGTCGCCGCTTGGTATTGAGCACCGCTATGCAGTGGCAGCTTATTTAAATTTGTGGCACTTTCCTTTCCAGTTTACATTGATCGAATTATTATGTAATGTGCCTATAAATGTGTGTATTTTCCTGAAACGTTTGGGCTCTTACATATAATTTGTTTGGTAGGAGCCGATCAGCTGCGATACCATCTTTACTATTGGGGTAATTAATGAAGTTACATTATGGATGTGTGAAATATTGCTTTTTATACTTTGGCCACTTTCAGTTTTACCAATGGAACATGCGATGTTTGTATTGTGTATCATGTTTTTAACATCGTTACAAAATGGCCGTCACAGTTGATATTGTTGTATATACATTACATGGGTGTAGTCCTTCTTCTATTTTTAAAAAGGAAGTGGATAAAATCACGAGTGATGAAATTGTGTGACTAGTAGCGTGAGCAAGGCGCAAGCCGAAACGCGTCGTTTTTCTAGGAATTAAAACTTTATTCAGCATGTTGGAGTGTCCGAGTGCTTTCTGCCAATAAGTGGAGGATTTTGGAATGGATATTGGGGCCCCCGGTAGCCCGAACTCGGACCGCCCGTGTGACAGTCTCATTTAATCCAACCGGGACTGGTGTGGCAAGATTATATATATATATATATATATATATATATATATATATATATATATATATATATATATATATATATATAGATAACCCAACAGTAAATAATGTTGCCTTGCTTTGAAGATCCTAAAGCTTTAATAACACTTTCCTCACAACCTTCACACACACACACACATACACACACTTGCACTGAGCAGTTACAACCCCTATAGTTAATAATGTGTTTAATTAAAGTTGTACCTCATTTAGTCCCTGCATTCTGGTTATGTGTCTTCAGTTTTGGGTTTAACCTCTCATCACAATATAGGATCTCTGGAAGCACCGAACTGTAGAACATTATTACATTAATGTTTATTATGCATATGTTTTACTAGGAGGCACATTAGGATTTAAAAGACATTAGGTGTTAAATAGAGATGCAGCATGTTTGGGATTCTTCTAGGGTCTGAGTGCCCTCTTGCAATAACTACTACTTTGAGAATAGTGTAAGTGATATAAACATGATTTTGAGTGAATAGTGAAGCAAAACATTTTAATGACAAATAAGTATTTTTTCCATTTTCTCAGAATTGCATTTAAGCATTCAAGGTTGTTTTTTCCTGCTGCACTCAATTTCCCTCCCGGAATCCATCAGTCTAGGATTGTTTACACTTCCTTGGCAAACTTTTCAATCGGCAGTAGAAAAGTGACCATGTATCGTTCAGAAAATATCAGACTTAGTGTGGCACCACTTGTGCAGCAACTTTAATACACTGTCTTCTGTTGAAGCCACTTTTCCTGAGATCTGCAAATTAGGTAGCAGATGGATTATGTAGCATGTGTGGTAAAGACATATGTATGTTATAAAAGCAGTAGAATTGCGTTTTTCCAGTGGTCCTGCATATACTGTGCCAAACAAAATGAGCATCAGCCCTGAGGTTTCCTTTGTTTATTTTGTTTAAGAAAGGACCCTTCTTTAGATTACCACATACAGTTGTTCAGTCAGATGCCATTAGCAACATCTGGCCCCTGGCCGTGCCGTGATTGCAAAAATGTCCAGAAAGAAGGCTAGTGTCCCTGAAGATAATAGTGGACGCTCGTGTTACAGGAGAAATAAAAAACTGTTTGAAATAGGCTTCTACTGATTTTTGACCTTCCATATTCCAGAATTTCTGTTCTAAAAACAGTATTCCTATGCGTCCCACAAAAACAGTTAAGTGGCTCTCAAGTAAGAAAGGTTTAAGGATGACGCACTAGTGGTGAACCACACGGGAGATGATACTGGCCGCATCATCCCACTCACTTGTGACCAGGAGAAAAACACGTAGAGAAATCAGGCGTGTGCAGAAATCCAAAGTCCCGTATTGTGAAATCCTCTGCAGGTAAAACCCTGAATGCTGCAAAACAGAAGACACCATTTTGTTGGGATTTTTGTTCTTTGCAATGGCTGCAGAACGCGAAATATACAGGGCCTGAATATGAGAGCTTTCAAACCCCAGTTTGAGTGCAAACTCCAGTCTGCAACCCAATTAAGATTACAACCCGGGTTCAAACTGGGAACACTGGGCTTTGTTGCCCACATGATTTAGCCAATTAAAGCCTAGTACATATAATCCAGACAAATAGTGCATTCAGAATACAATGCACTATTAGTGCATTATCCCCGTATTATCCCCTATTCTGAGGGTTGCTAACCGGAATGGAGAGCAAATTGTGCATCCGGTGAAAAACGAGCCTCATACAGTCTATATTTACCTTGTTCGTAATTTGCACCCATGAGGTTGCGCAATTTGTGACAGTCATAAACACGGCCAGAGTATTCTTGTGAGACTCCTATGCATTTGTTTACCTTCTGTTAAAACACCTGTTTGCTTTGCATAGCATGTTAGCTGATGTCCATATAGTATTTCCACTGATTAAGGTTTTGTGTCTTAGGTCTGCATGTTCGATGCATATCTAGGCCCTATGTAAGAGGTAGAAACAAAGGTTTCAACAAAGCCTATTGTTTGAAATGTTATTTTGCTACACTCCAGAAGGGATGTGTTGGATTTCTGCCTATAGGAAAATGTACATAGTGGGTCTCCAAAACGATACTGTAATATTTATTTTCAAGAGAACCAGACAACCTGTTCAAACTATTACCAAAGACATTGAAAAAATGAAATCCAAGCCCATAGCTGGATATTGATTAGAAAAGTGGGTATTGGTTATGAGACATTACATTATTAACGACTAGGTTTCGCGTATTATTGGCCTTGAGTGAATCCTTTCAAATTCAAAACTCCTCATATCTTCATGGGATTTCTGGTAGTTTGGATATGTCTTGCAGAAAGACATGGGTGGCTGTTGCTCTAAGAGAACTTATTGCAGAGAAAAGGAAAACGACAATATTGTAGACATAAGCGTGGTCACTATGTTTACTGCTAAGATTGCAATGAAATAAATCATTAATGAGCAGACTAGGATTATGCAAGGCAGAACAACTTGAGAGAGAAACTTGCAACATATATTTCTTGTTATGTTTAAGACTCAAAAGACATTAGCCCATATAATATATTTGCATTAGCCAACGTTTCAGTGGTAGGGTTAGGTGAGGAGCCGATGGCCAGTTTGTTGATATATAGCTACTTCCACAATCTTTTGAGCATGGTAGAGTTTGCCCATGGAGTAACTACAAGTATCACGCTAGGGTCAAGCAGCATCTGCATCCAGCCAGCCTGTCAGCCATCTTGGTGGTGTATAGGGTCAGGAGACTACCATGAGTGGCTCGGGAATTGGTCTTCCAGCATCCAGGTCACTTAGGCTAGTACCGGCTTGTGTAGGGCTTTTGCTCACAACACGCCAGGTATTAGGGGTCCAGAAATGTGAACAAAAAACAATCACCAAATGGTGGTACAGGGACAAAGTGGACTCACCAAGCACCTCTCAGCTCACCTTCACTTATGGGTGGATGGGTCTTGGGAACCATGCCTTCACTGATTCTGGGGAGAGAGGGGTTGGAGGAGAGTGTTTGTTGATGCTTTGCATTCTTGTTGCTGGGCTCCTTGGGATACTCGGGCTGGCTAAGAACCTTCAAGCAGGCAAAATCAGAAACTGGTCAGGCCAGTACAGCTTCAATAGGGCTTGGAGCTAGCCTTGGGTTAAATGAACACCATGGTTTTCCACATTTAGGACTCACCATAGCAGGGCCCCTCCATGTCACAGTACATCTTCCAAAGCATGGAGTAGGGCTAGGACTTACATTTATTTATATAAGTTTTATATAGCGCTAGCTAGACCCGTAGGTGTCAGAGCACTTTACATCGTCGTGATAGAATACAGTAAAGCAGGCATGCAATTAACATATGAGTCAGTAGTTCAATAGACAAATGTTGCCCATCAAAGGTGCAAGTTGAGTGACCAACACTAGAGACACAATTTGAGAGGATCTAAAAGTCAGAGAAACACAAAAAAGAAAGAGGGAACCTCCGCTTCAGACAGAGGGTCTAGGTCTGATAAAGCGATACTTTACTAAGATCCATAGACTAGGAGTTAAAGTATTTGTTGAGGAGTAGGAGTTTCAGGTTTCTCTTGAAGCAAGGGTAGGAAGGGTTGCATCGAAGGTCACACGGTAGGGAGTTCCATATGCTTGGAGCATTTCCAGAAAAAGAGCTCAACTTGGTTGCTGTCTGTAGGAGCAGAAGAGCATTGGAGCTTCTCAATGATCTAGTGGTTCCTGCTTTCGTCAGCTTGTTTTCTAAGTAGTTAGGTGTATGAGAGTGAAGGGCTTTGTGGATGATACATGCAGTCTTGTAGGTACATCTTCCTTAAATAGGAAGCCAGTTGAGGCTCTTGAGTACAGGAGTGATGTGCTCAAACCGTTTAGCGTATGAGATGAGCCGGGCTGCCATGTTAAGAACTGATCTCAGTGGGGCGAGGTGAGTTTTAGACGTCCCAGTGAGAGTGGCATTACCATAGTCTAGTTTAGAGAGGACCAAAGATTGCACCACATTTTTTAAATCATCTGCGGAAATAAATGGTTTAAGTCTCTTGAGGTTTTTGAGTGTGTACAGTGCTCCTTTTGCTGTATTCTTGATGTGCTCTTTCAGTGACATGTTGTTGTCCAGGACGAAGCCAAGGGATTTTGCAGAGTTTGATAAAGTAAGAGAGCACTTTAAAGCATTTAGGTCGATGAGCCATTTGTGTATTGGAAGGGGGTTACTTTCAGGGGAGAAAAGAATAACTTCTGTCTTGATGGGGTTTAGCTTTAAGTGATTGTCATAAAACCAGGATTGTAACTTGTTCAGTGTGTCCTTGAGATGTCGAATGTCATTGGGTGATTTGATTTTGTAGTAAAGTTGGGTGTCATCAGCATATAGGTGGTACTTGATCTCTGCCTGTTTCAAGATGATCGTTAAGGGTTCCATAAAGAGATTGAAAAGGGAGGGGGATAGAATTGAGCCCTGAGGCAAGCCAAGATTGATCCGAGTGGATTTAGACAGGCAAGAGTTGATTTTGATTTGTTGCGAGCGGTCTTGAAGGTAGGAAGAGAACCATTTTAGTACAGTGCCATTCAAACCGAAACGCAACTTCAAAGACTCAAGTAGGGCTGGGTGATTGACCGTATCGAATGCAGCCGATAGGTCAAGTAGAATAAATAGGCAGGCGTCACCCTGGTCTAAGACTCTGTGGATGTCATCAGATATGTTCAGCATGGCCGTTTCAGTACTACAGCCTTTCCTAAAACCGGATTGGAAAGTGTCAAGGAGGGAGAATTTTTGTATATGATGATTAAGTTGCTGTAAGACACATTTTTTGAAAGTCTTGGCAAGGAACAGGAGGTTGGAGATAGGTGTGAGGTTGTTGAAATCGTTGGGGTCAGCCCTGGTATTTTTGGGGATGGATGTGATTTGTCCTAGTTGGAGCAAGATAGGCACAAAACCTGTGCTGAGAGATGTGTTGATGATGAGAGTCCAGAACGGGGCGATGATGCGGTTGAGATTTTTCACCATCGTGGATGGGAGGGGATCATTGGTGTGGGTCACTGGCTTTAGATTCATGATTATATTGAAGACTTCCTTTTCAGTTAAGGGTTTGAAGTCTGACCAGTTGGCTTGTTTTTCAGTTTGACGAGATTCATGAAGTCGTTGGTTATTATTGTGGTCGTTTGGTCTGCAACGGGCTCTGGAGCTGGAACAGCTGTGAGGGGAGGTGGGATGGTGAAGGTGGGAAGGACGGAGGGAGGAGAGGGGTCTTGCAAGACGGTTTGCTCAATCAAGCTAGGAATTTCTTCACATCGTTCGTTTGTGGCGATTATAGCAGGAGGGGTGCTGATGTAGTTTGTTGTTTAACAATGTTAAAGAGCTCCGTAGGTCTGTTTTTTGCACGGTCCAGTGGCTTGCGGCAGAAGGAGGCTTTTTCTTTAAAGATGTGTTTTTGTAGGACAGCCTTGTTGTTCTAAGTAGTGCTAGGTGATAAGTTCAAGGGTTTTGTCTCAAGTCCTTTCTGCTTGTCTGAGTTTTCTTCTTTCGCTGTTGAGATCGGAATTAAACCAAGCTTTTGATTTTGAAGATCTTAATTGTTTTAGTTTATGCGGGGCCACCTGGTCGAGAACATCCGATATCGATGAGTTGTAGTGTGAAGTGAGCTCTTCTGCAGTGGACAAGAAGGAGAGATGTTGTAGTTGATCACGAATTTTGGATTCAAGTTCAAGAATTGGGACTTGTTTGATATTTCTGGTTAACAGCTTTGGTTTCTTTATAATATCAGGGCGGGATCTGGTAGGGCAATTGATGTTGAAAAGAATTAGATGATGGTCAGACCAGTCAATAGGTGAGATGGAGCTGATGGAGATAAGGTAAATTTTTGTTATAATTGCGTCAGGGGTGGAGCCTATGATGTGAGTTAGTTCCTTACAGAGTTGATTTAGTTCGTTAATTTCCAGGAGGTTTGTGAGTAGTAGGATTGTGGTGTCTTCTGTGTTGTTCCAATGGATGTTTAAATCTCCCAAAATCACATTGTTCATGTCTGTTAGGGTGTACCGTGTAATTAGGTCTGAGAACTCTTCTACAAAGAGGGCACGTTCACCAGGAGGATGGTAGATGGTGTGGAATTTGATAGGATGGGAGCCTTTGTTTATAAGTTCCACCCCAAGGTATTCGAAGGTTGAGTATTCTGCCTTACGCAAAGTGGAAAGTTGAATTCCAATTTTGTGAATAATGGCTAGACCCCCACCCGATCTTTTAGTTCTGTCCTGCCTGATGATGGTGTAACCAGGTGGGGTTAGCAGGTCAAGTATAGGGGTGGAGTGATCATTAAGCCAGGATTCCGTAAGGAAAGCAATGTCTATTTTTTCTCTGATGATAGATTCAGCAATACCGGTTGCGTGCTTTGCTGCTGATCTACAGTTTAGGAGCATGCAAGAGAGAGGGCAAGGCTTACCCTTCGAGGAAGGAAGAGTTAGAATGGTGGTGAGTTGAGCTGATGGTCTGGGCTCATTTATAGTTGAGGGTAGTTTATTTGTGCTGACAATTACTGGGATAGTGGAGGGGGTTGGGGAGATTTTGTCAAGTGCTTCGTAGAGTAGGATTCACTGAGAGCCGTGGCTTGAAGATCCGAGAGGGTGCGTTGTGCACGAAGGGGTCTGTGGGCCAAATGACTTAGAGGAGTGCGGGCCAAGGTGATATCTTGCACAGCTGAGGTGGACGCGCCAGTGAGTGGGGGTACCTTAGACCTCTCTGGGGTGTGATATCTGGGTAGCTTGGTCTGTTTAGATATGTCATGTCTTAGGTGAGCTATGTCATTTGCTAGGGAGTCAATTTTCTGTTCCAAGCAGGACAAGATCTGAGAGAAAGTGATTTCGACACTGTCAGCAATGCACGAAGGAGGATGAGAGTCAGATCCTTGGAGACTCGGAGCATACCGTGTTTTAATATGAGTGAGTTCCTTATCTTTTGGACTAGGTTTGCGGTTAGCCCGTATGGGTTGAGTAGGTAAGTCTGTGGTGGGGAGGGGCGCGTCGGCTATGAGTATGTGTGTGGCAAGTCTCACAATGAGGTCCGAGCTGCTAGGATTGAGGTGCCCAACGTTGCGATTAGATACCGGGAGATAGTTTGATTGGGTGGGCAGAGGTGTCGACCCACCGGGAGATGTACGTGTGCTGTGAGTGCTAGAAGGGGAAGTAAGGATGCTGGTCAGGACCCTGGGTAGCTCCAGGCCGGAAGGTGAATTGGAGAGAGGAAGAAGTCGGGGTGATTCAGGGGAGCTAGTCCGAGGTCGTGGGGAAGGAGGCAAATGAATCAGATCTCCCTGCGGAGATAGCGGTTTGAAAAATGACAGAAAGTGATGATCGAATAAGGAGAGGTGAGGGTCGGTCGCTTGTATAGGGATGTTACCTGTCTTGAAAATGGATATATCCATTTCACCTTTAAAAGAAGTGGAGGGGGACGTCGTACGTTTAGTTCCGTAGGGTATCTTGATGGTCTTGGTCACTTGCAGGAGGAGAAGGAAGATGTTTTTCCATTTGTCGGGCGTTTGGAATAGAATACAAAATTTGTTTTCATGTAGCCATTGGCCAAATTGTGGTAGGTGTCCGCAATTAGAGTTTCAGGGTATTGTTTTAGAAGTTTGTGTTTGAGATTCTTCTTCACATTCTTCTTTGAGACATTTATAGGATAATCGATAGTTGAAGAGTTGGGCCCATATCTGACATGTGCTGTGTCGAGAGGTTTATGGGGGAGCATTGTAATCAGCATGATCGTGGTTGGTTTCCAGTTGAGGGAGTAACAAACAGGAGTACATTCAAATTCATTGAGCAGCAGCACTAGACCAGTCGGTGCATGTGCATTTGTACAGTTTCAAATCCCAATCAACCACTTTTTCTCTGAACTTCCTTCCTCAGAACGGTTTCTGGGAAAAGACACGCTATGCACTGCTCCCTAGTTGTGCAACTAGCGCTGGTGCCCATGATGGAGCAAGGTTTGGCAGAAAGAAACTTGCTTGAATTAACTCCCCCATAATACTTACTAACAGTGTGCAGTGAAAAATTAACAATGCAAATCACATGAACACATGGGAAACTGCTTTGCGCATACGTGCACTAATGTGAACTAAATGCACGAAAGAACAAGGCCTCATTTTACATTGCGTTTAGAAAGAAACAAAGCTAATGCATGATTAGGCCGCATTTCGCACCTTGCATCTTGCTTTAAACGATAATAAATAATGTCGCTTTGCATGAAGCTTATGCTAAGAAAAATATTAACAGGGGATAGTGCAAAAGTGAGAGGTAAACAGTGAAAAGTGCATTACCATGTAATTAATGAATGCTTATGTTCTATTTGCCGTAGTGAGTCGAATGGGCCTGAAATCTCTTAAGTTGACCGGATAGATGAGGGGCTGGAGAGTGAACAAAAATGACATGACAAAGCAGACTGAAGCGTTGAGCGCTGCAGAGAAAGTGTAAAGGTTCAAGGCTAACCAGCTCAAAGAGCATTGTTTGCCTGCCAAAGGATGAGCCTAGCCGTGGGATCCAAGACTTCTTCCGCGGACGTAGCAGAGAAATACATGTGAATTAATGTGAAAGTATCAAGTATTAAATTAAACGAACGAGTCAAACATGATGTAATGAGAAAGGATATAGAACAATGAATATACGGAAATTGTGAATGGGAACCTGGTGGTGTGATACACCACCTCCTAAACTGACCAATAGAAAGTCGAATCCAGTGAATTGTTTCAACTAATGTGGGTTGGACATGTAGGTTTTAGGGTATAACTGGGGGTCCATTTGGGGGTGTGGTTAGGTTAGTCATAGGTCGGATGCAGAGGAGAGAGGGGTGATTTCGTCGCTGTCTGTCGGTTTGCAGAGAGGCCTAGCCGCTCCTGTCCCTGTCCTGTCCAGTTCCTGAAATCTTTGTCTCCTGACTCTATTTCAGGAGACCCCCACTACTCCCTTGGCCAGGGGGTGGTATTTCACAGATGCTTTGGGTTTGTATTATCTTTCTGACTCGTAATTTGCATAATTTACTTGCAAATGTATTTTTGTCTCTGATACTTATGTCTCTTCATCCATCCACTCCTTCATATGTATATTTGTTTTGCAATATTTTGCTGAAACTTATGTCTCTTCATCTATCCACTCCTTCATGTGTATATCATTTATTGATGATGAGTATGACACTGTTTGCATTGTTGATTGATTTTCTCTTCCTTATGTGAGATTCTTTGTTTGCATTGTAACCTGTATGCGTTGAGCATTGATCATTTACATTTATTTGAGATAAACTTTATTAATCTTATCGAGAGTCTGTGATCATTTAACTGATTAGATAGTTAGTTAGTTTTATTATTACCATCAATTACTCAACTAATTGGCCCGAGAGGAAAGAGAGTTGATATACAGGTCTAGTTATGTATTTAGAAATGATAAACATGAATCTGTGAAGGAAACAATTTTTCACGTCATTAAAACTTGACCCCCAGTGCAACAGGGATTTATGAGTTAGGTGAATGTGTATGGGCCATTTGTATGAAAATATTGATGAGTATCGATCCCTGATAAAGTGTAGCACTGGATCACCCACATGACATTGGGTATGTGCAAACTCCAGGGTCCTACTCTGGCAGTAACCCCTGTGTACTTCCCTAGTAGAGGACATGTAAACAAAGGCCCTGGATCAGGAAGAGAAAGGGGATGGAGCTGTCTTTGTTGTTTCACTGTGATAAGAAGCTTTCTTCCATATTCTGCACATCATTTCACGCAAAAAAGATGTTTGTGATGATCTATCAGTAAACCTAATGACTGTGAACCGAAGGAGTCAGTATTCCATCAGTTATTGTCCTGATTTTCACAAACTCCTTGCACCTATTGTTGGCAATTAGTTACATTCTTTAAAAAACAGTAATTATGAATTAGCTTTCTTCAGGTAACCTGATTTTCTTTGCATGGAGAGAGCAGTACACATCACCCTCCTCCCCCCCAAAAAATATATACACACACTCTGAAATAAACAAAGGTTAAAGTTACCTCATAGTTAGCCATTGAAATAGGGTTAAAACTATCATTTTCATTGAAAAACAAAAGAACTTTAAAATCACCAGTTATAGTTTACTTAGCTACCTTTTACTTGCACCCCGCCATGAACTGCATATGACCGCACATATTACATCACTCATGATATGTTAAATGACATCATTGATGACATTACTGATGATATCTCAAGTTACATCTGTGAGAAGTTGGCCTGGTATATGCTGTCCACTAATTAAAGTGGGCACCTTGCACCAGTCCAAACGACCCTTATTGATGATTGGGTTAAAGACAACCTTTATAGAAAGCTATCCTAGTGGTAGCTGTGGAGAGCAGCCTTCAGGCTAAGTCTTGAAGGAATGTAAAGCAGCTTGTTTTACCAGTCTATAACCTCTTGAATGACCAAATGAAAGGAGAACCGCACAAGGTATATATAAAATATATGTATTTATTACTAAACACTCTCTACTAACCTCTTTATGAGATTAGAGAACAAGGCACACAATATTACAGTACTAGAACGACAGTAAATAGCACAATACACAGTGGGCTCCAGGGGAGACCAAACCATATATTAAGAAAGTGGTATAACAACCCCGACTTGACTAGACACAGTGCCTAGAGCACGTAGAATCGCTGGGACCCCAAGGAACCACCGAAGGTAGTGACACAGGGGACCCACGGAGGACGGGTGCAGTGTGGGAACACAGACGCGAGCTCCGTACAACTCTATGGGAAAGTCGCAGTTGGAATTTTAAAGATTAAGGACACTTAGGAGAGGACTTCAAGCAAACCCAGCTAAACATAGAAGGTTCTAAGGCCAGCACCCTTGAGAGTACCGAGGTACCCGTGTTACCTATCCCAGAGGAGCCGGGTGCATAGGGGTCAAGTGGTGTCGGAAACCCTCGTCGTTTTCAATGGCGTGATGCGAGAAAGTACTGCTGCCGTGGGGAAGAAAAGTGTCTGGTGTGATCCAAGCCTGGATCGGAGATGAGAAGAACCTGAAAGCAGAGGGGACAAAGTCTGGGTCACTTCACGTGACCAGGAGCAGAGCAATCGAGATGCCCACCGATGTCGGGTGCATCAGGTGTGAAGAGGTGAATCTTGACTCTACAGCCACGGGGACCAGGAGACATCGACGATGTCCAGGATCCGCAGGCGAGCTGTCCCACAAAGGATGTCGAGAGCTGATGGGTCAGTTTCTGGATTGGATACCAACAAGCCTTGGCAACTGCAACCCATGCGGTCAGAGTAATGATGCTTCTGTGAGGACCAGAAAGGTCCTGGGGACTCCCCAAGCAATGGAGAGTCAGGGCACGTCTGGCGCAACCAGAGAAGCCCACTGAAAGTTAAAGTTGCCTTCTCAGGGACCCACAGGTCAACGGACCAGGGATCGCAAAGGGACCTCAAGATGAATCACACAATACCAGCCCACGGAACACTCGTGGAGTGTAGGCCAATAATCTTTGGTGGAAACACTGCTCGGGGCTTGGACTATAAGTAGCCGAAAGCACAGCCTCAGGGATTGCCTAAAAGCATATGGCGCTGCAAATGTTCACGGTGTCCAGGGGCTCGGGTTGCACGGTCCCCACGAGGGCTGCGGGTCTCAGGTTTGCTGAGAACACTAGTCAGCCTCGGGGAAGCTTGGACACCTACCTCCTGTGTTACAAAATCTTCAGAGTCCATCGGGAGCTGCGTAGATGCAAACCGGTCAGATGCGTTGAGGTGCCTGCGTTGCAGGGGAATATCTCCTTTACTCCAAGGGAGATTCTTCAGTCATCCAGCAAAGCGTAGATCGTCGAAGGTTACTTGGTTTCTGTAGCAGAGTTTAGTCCAGGTAATATCTAAAGTCCTGTAGTCAGTGTTCCTACTTTATACCCAAGGAAGGGGTGGGACAAACTCTGGGGACCCACCTATGGGAGGGTCAGGACAAAGGAGTGGCTACACCCATGTCCTTTGTCCAGTTTCATGCCAGAGCAGGGGCTGGTAGCCCCTGCAACCGGTTTGAGCTGGACTATGCACAGGGACACCAAATGTGCCCCCAGTGCAGACATCAAAGCACTCTGAGAGTGCACCCACCCAGCCCCAATACACTAAAGCCTGTCTGGGAGGTGGTCACACCTCCCTGTGACAGGAAACCTATTGTCAAGCCTTCCCCTGCCGGAGTTTCGTCCAGCAGCAGGAGGGCAGACTCGTGTCTGTGGCTGGCAGCATCCATTTTGTGATGCCAGGGCTCTGTGAAGCTGGTACCGGGTGTACCAGTGCTGTCATATTTCTCCCTCTAGGAGGGAGGAATCATACCTCCCACACCAGTTACTGGTGTGGAGGTATGATTCCAAGGTGTTTGACACCAAACACAACATAATTCCTTGCAGCTGTTTTAAAGTTAGCATTTCCCGCGAGGTTTTAATGCACTTAAGAGTATATGGTTGGCTGCATCACAGACAACCCAGGAATAGTGGTTCCGAAGGCTGCATAGGGGCTCTGCTCATGCATGGGCCCCCTCTCACATAAAACTCAGCACCCTGCCTTCACGATTGATAAGGCCTGCCATAGGGGTGACTGATAGGCTTATATGTGCAGTGATTAGGATAGATATAGTGAACCTATATCTAAGGAAGGGGTGCATGTACCACCTTACACAGGCTGCATTAGCAGACCTGTTGTGTCATTTTGAATAACCTCTCAGGGGTGGCATAATACATGCTGCAGCCCCTGGGAGGCCTCTGAGGTACCTATGCCCTGGGTACATAGTATACCATATACTAGGGACTTATAAGGGTACCCCAGAATCCAATCTGGAGTGTACCTAAAGTATATGAACAACCAATTTAGGGAGCAAGCAGATAGACTGGGGTCCTGAATAGCAGGATCCCAGTCAGACTAAGTCGAAAACCAGCAAAACACCAGGAAACAAAGTGGGGGCAACCATGCAGTCAGATTCCACCTTCCTACATAACCCCCCCCCAAACGAAAGGAGATAAGGCTAACCTTGTCCAGTTGAGCCTTTATTGACTAAGTGGCCATATAAGGGAGATCTTGCACTAGCATGGATAGCCCCTGTCTTATGGTCCACTAAGCAGTCCCTACCCCTAAGGGTATGGGATGGTCTCCAAAAGTTGGGATTTCTACCTGTGGGGTGTTTTGGCAAAGTAAAAGGCTGGTGGGGTGGCTGAGTAGAGAAGTGAGGCCCTAATAAAGTTGGCCTCAGCTTCCTCAGATCACTGGTCACCATGGAGGCCTTTCTTTCCATGGCTGAGTTGTATCTGGCCCTAAGGGTCAACCTCTGGCTGCCTACAGCTGGGGGTTGGGTCCCTCTGGTTGGAACACTGGGGGGACATGGTAGGTTTGGAACCACCTGGTCCCAGGTTTGCCTTGGCCCAACAGAATCCATCTGGGGGAGGTCCCTATCCAATGGTAAGAGGGATCCCTCAGTGGGTTTAGGGATTTTCACCTGGCTAGGGCTAATAGAATGGGTGCCCCTAATCTGTGGATGAGGGGGTTCCTCTGGACAATGGGCCCTAAGGGGTCCACTGACCTCCCTGACCTCTGCAGCCCTAGGCTGAGTGAGGTAGGGTAGAGAGGGGCAGGATACCTGCTCCAGACTGGGTACCACCTTGGAAGGGTCCCCTGCCATCAGGGGTGTTGCCAGGCCAGGCCTGACCACCTCTGGGGCAGTTCCTTCACTAGGGGTAGGATCAGTTCCCTTAGGAAGCTGACCTTTACCTATAGTCTGGGGGGAAGAAGACTTTTCTTCAACCCTTCTGCTCTCTTGTGGAGTAGAGTGGGCCATTCTTTCCGGCTCCACCTCTCCAAAATTTCCCTGGGATGGGGCTGAGGCCCTAAGAGCCCCACCCACTTTCTCAGGGAGGCCTAACATTCTTAAATGGGCCTGGTATTCAACTTCAGCCCAGGCTGAAATCTCCAGATCATTGCCCAACAGGCAATCTACAGGCAAGTTTGGGGACACTGCCACTCTCTTTGGGCCAGTGACCCCTCCCCAGCTGAGATTGACTATGGCCATGGGATGATCTGTTTTAATACCATCAATGTTGGTCACCTGGTACTTAAACTCAGGTAAAAGCTGTTGAGGGGGGACTAGTTTCCCTGTCACCATAGTGACACTAGCCCATGTGTCTCTGAAGGCCACAGCTTTCTGACCATTGATCAGTGGCTCCTGTCTGTACTTGCCCAAAGAATTAGGACTGACAGTAAAAGTGGCAAATCCCATGCCACCATCACAGACTAAGAGGCCTGGGAGGAGGACCTTGATAAGCTGGGGTCCACCTCAGTTCCCCATACCAACGCACCTAACTTTTTGGGTGCATTACTACCACCTGGGGGATTACTACTTGTAGTATTGCTGGGAGGAACATTTTCCTTATTGCTGGCCTTAGGGCAACTGGGGTCATTTTTCCAGTGGCCAGGCTTCTTACATATATGGTGATAAGGTTTCTTTTCAGGGGAGGAAGGAGTTTGGGACCCACCCCCAGAAGAGGACTTTTGGGGCCCTGTAGTGGATTTATCTTGTGATTTATCTCCACCTTTCTCTTGGTTTATGGAAGAATCTTTCTTCTGGTCACCACCCTGGTTCTTTGGCTTTACTCTGGTTCTGACCCATTTGTCTGCCTTCTTTCCCAATTCTTGGGGAGAGGTCAGATCAGAGTCCACCAGGTACTGGTGTAAAAGCTGGTTTTGACAATTATTAAGGATCTGCTCCCTCATAATCAAATTGTACAATCCTAAAAAGTCATGCACCTTGCTGCCATGTATCCAACCTTCCAGAGCCTTAGTAGCACAATTTACAAAGTCAACCCAGTCCTGAGTCAGTGCCTTTTGGGTGTCTCTGAACTTTATCCTGTATTGTTCCGTGGTTAAGCCAAACCCATCAATCAGAGCACTTTTCAGGACCTTGTAATTATCAGCATCCTCTTCTCTTACAGTGAGGAGCTTGTCTCTACCTTTGTCTGCAAAGGAGAGCCACAAGATTGCTGCCCACTGCTCCTGAGGGACCCTCTGTACCTTACAGGCCCTCTCCAGTGCAGTTATCCATTTGTGGATGTCATCCCCACTCTGGTAGGGAGGGACAATCTTGTTCAGGTTCCTATGGTGATGAGTATCTTCTCTACTCCTAGGGACACTGTTGCTGCCACCATTGGGCTCTAGCCCCAACTACTGAGAAGCTCTCTGAAGCTCCAGGGATTCCCTATCTAAGGCCAATTGCTCTCTCTTGATTCTGAGCTTAGTTCTCTCAAACTCAAGCAGTTGGCACTTCTTCTCATAAGAGGACTCCCTTTTATGAGAAGTAGAGGTCCTATAAGAAACAGAGCTCCCTACAGATGTACCAGGATGATTAGATTCCTGAGAAGGAGATCTTGATCTTCTTGGTAAACTGTTAACCCTTCCAGGTGGGATAAAGAGAGGACCATTGAGGCCTCCTTCCTCACCTTCAGGAAGAATTGGATTGTCCAGGTTAGAATCATTTTGATCCTCCTGGCCAGCATCAGAGTCCAGGTCATTGAAGTTTTCACTTCCTGGCCTTTCCTCTTCTGCTGTCCCACCCAACTTGCCTGCCTCATCAGACCCTGGGGTTTTTCTGAGGTCATCTAACAGCAAAGCCTCTATGAGGCGTTGAGTGCTTGCATGTCTCCCTGTCTTCAGTTTCCTAGATGTACACATATTTCTCAATTCTTGGAATGTGAGCTGGTCATACTTAGTTGGCAAGGAGTCACTGACTTCAGGCCTTGAAGACATTCTAGTGTGGTGTGGTGTATGCACCTACCTACTCTAGTGGGAACTGAGACTCTCTTGAGTTGGAGAAAGGGTGTGCTAGACCCTTGGCTTACCCAACTCTAAGTTCAGTAGAACTTACTTTATTCTAGACTTGATTTATATGTACCTAAGTACCTTTAGTGGTTTTCAGTTAGTCACTCACTGAGATTATCTGGTAAAACAATAGCAAGCTTGAATCCCAACCGCTGCACACCAATGTGAGAAGTTTGCCTGGTATATGCTGTTCACTAATTAAAGTGGGCACCTTGCACCAGTCCAAATGACCCTTATTGATGATTAGGTTAACGACAACCTTTATAGAAAGCTATCCTAGTGGTAGCTGTGGAGAGCAGCCTTCAGGCTAAGGGGCCGATTCCGATTCGGGCCGGAAAACGTACCGACCGACTCGGTACGGGAATTTAATCCGACCGACATGTACCGGCGTCGCCCGACCTGGGTAGTACGATGAAATGCATGTGAATCACGACCGACTCGTACGGAACACGAGCTGAGCGACAGACCCACACGGAAACAAGCTATCCGGCCGGAAAACCACGCGAATCGAACCGACCGACACGCACCAGGAATGAACCCGAACGAAACGTACCCGCGAACTCCGACCCGCGCAGTACGATGTAATGCGTGGAAAACCAGACCGAGTCGCACGGAGCTCAAGCCGTATGACCAACACGCATACAAAAGCCAGCAGAAGGAAGCCAATACTCGGAGAACGACGCGTACGCCGCACAATAAACCTAGCAGAAACACAGCGTGAACGACTCGGAGAAGCTCGCACGAGACAACTGCAGCGTCCCACTCGGTCAGAAGAACGTCTCCTACATGCACAAAAAATACAAAGGGAAAAATACACAAAAAAAAGGGCCAAACAAGCAAGGACAAAGTCAATAAATACAGGGGAAAAAAACATGGAACAAGGACACACCCCCAACTCCACCCATATAAAGGCCACAAATCCCTACCATGATCCTTTGCAAATTCAACTGACCTGCCAGCACAGAACACCATCAGACAGCAACCACAGACACACTCACAGCTCATCCATCACACAAGCCACACACCATTAGCACCTCAACAAATAGCACCCTCACATACACCCAGCAAAACCTACACCCACACACCCTCACTTGCACACCCACACACACATCAATCACCACCACCACCCATCACCATGCCCCCAAAGAAGAATCCAAAGTTCCTAGACAGTGAATTGGAAGTCATGGTAGATGAGATCCTCAGGGTAGAGCCCCAGTTGTTCGGTACATTGGTCCAACAGACCCCCATGTCGCAGAAAACCAAGATGTGGGAGAGGATCGTCGACAGGGTCAACGCACAATCACCATGTTTGCGCACAAAGGAAGACATCCAGAACAGGTGGTATGATGTGCGCAGGAGTTGTCAGGGACCTACTAAAGAAGGATTACATCTGAGTCAGCGCACTGGCAGTGGCCCTCCTGCCAAACCACTATACCTCAGGCCCTGGGAGGAGAAGGTGCGGGCCATCCTACCACCAGTGAGCGTATATGGACTATCAAACATCCCAGAACCTGGTGAGTACACAACTAATATACCCAATATTGTGTGACAATACACACACATCACTGTCAAGGGGATAGTCAAACCATGCACCCTTAGCAAATCCACAGCAACCAAAAGATAATCACCCCAAGATTTGTCTGTCAGTCAGATAAACACAATACATGCCATCTCATAGTGATATGTAACTGTGTCATGATATGTACAAACCTAACTACAAATACAGCAAGGCAGTGGCACAAATATAACCAACAAACACAGTTAGACATTTTGCCACCACTAGAACACCACCTCACAGGGAAGCTCACTGAAAGGAAGGAATTCTGTGTATGCTGGTGAAGTCAGTATAGCCAATAGCATGATGGGAGTTGTAGTCACAGATATTGCTCACCCTCACAATTGGCCCATCAACACCACTCTGAACCATGCTCACATCACAGGGAGTGGAAAACAACTGACAAGATGGCTGACACTGGGTACTGCTCTGAGGAGCACAAGCCCCTGCTGGGAACTGGGCACCAACCAACAGCAGGACACCACTGCCTGACATCCTGAAAGCCAACTTGCACTCCCTGCAATGGAAGCACGTTCCATGGTGGGATATCTGACTGGGTGGGAAGGAGGACTGACAGCTCTGACCATAGTTACAAGCAGCTTTCCTTACACACCCCCTTAACACAAACTCCACACAACTCACCTGGGAGAATGCAATGCCTCACACTCCAATTAAATATCCCACAAAGAACCACCACCCTGGGTTATGCGGTGTGAAGCACAGGGACACTCTTGGGACTTGTAGCCAAACAAACGCCAGGACAACACTGTCAGCCATCCTGTCAGCACAGGCACACTACCCCACAGGGAAGCAGAGTCAAAAGGAAGGAAGGATGGCCATGCTGGGAAGGGGGGTGGAGACAATAGCATGATGGGAGTTGTAGGCACAGATATTGCTCACCCTCACAATTGGCCTATCAACACCACTCTGAACCATGCTCACATCACAGGGAGTGGAAAACAACTGACAAGATGGCTGACACTGGGTACTGCTGTGGGGAGCACAAGCCCCTGCTGGGAACTGGGCACCAACCAACAGCAGGACACCACTGTCAGCCATCTTGCCATTGCTGTCACACTCACACACAGTGAAGTCGACTCAAAAGGAAGGAAGTATGGGCATGCTGGGAAGGGGGGTGTAGGCAATAGCATGATGGGAGTTGTAGTCACAGATATTGCTCACCCTCACAATTGGCCCATCAACACCACTCTGAACCATGCTCACATCACAGGGAGTGGAAAACAACAGACAAGATGGCTGACACTGGGTACTGCTGTGGGGAGCACAAGCCCCTGCTGGGAACTGGGCACCAACCAACAGCAGGACACCACTGTCAGCCATCTTGCCATTGCTGTCACACACACACACAGTGAAGTCGACTCAAAAGGAAGGAAGTATGGGCATGCTGGGAAGGGGGGTGTAGGCAATAGCATGATGGGAGTTGTAGTCACAGATATTGCTCACCCTCACAATTGGCCCATCAACACCACTCTGAACCATGCTCACATCACAGGGAGTGGAAAACAACAGACAAGATGGCTGACACTGGGTACTGCTGTGGGGAGCACAAGCCCCTGCTGGGAACTGGTTACCAACCAACAGCAGGACACCACTGCCTGACATCCTGAAAGCCAACTTGCACTCCCTGCAATGGAAGCACGTTCCATGGTGGGATATCTGGCTGGTTGGGAAGGAGGACTGACAGCTCTGACCATAGTTACAAGCAGCTTTCCTTACACACCCCCTTAACACAAACTCCACACAACTCACCTGGGAGAATGCAATGCCCACACTCCAATTAAATATCCCACAAAGAACCGCCACCCTGGGTTATGCGGTGTGAAGCACAGGGACACTCTTGGGACTTGTAGCCAAACAAACGCCAGGACAACACTGTCAGCCATCCTGTCAGCACAGGCACACTACCCCACAGGGAAGCAGAGTCAAAAGGAAGGAAGTATGGGCATGCTGGGAAGGGGGGTGTAGGCAATAGCATGATGGGAGTTGTAGTCACAGCTCAACATCCCCCACCCACATGGCCCAGCAAGCTCACACTGAAGCATGCACACCTCACAGGGAGTGAAAAGCCACTTCAAAGATGACTGACAATGGTGCTCTGTTGTGGGGAGCACAAGGCCCTGCTGGGAACTGTGCAACAACCAACAGCAGGACACCACTGACTGACATCCTGAGAGTCAACCTGCACACACTGCAAGGGTGGCATGCTTCATGGTGGGATAACTGGGCTGGTGGGAGAAGGAGGGCCGTATGTCCACCAAATACCACCAATGCTGGCCATGCACACACCTCAACATTCACATTGAAAAGCTTCAGGTTGGCAGGACAATGTGCTACCCCAATATCAACCTCTGACTGCGACAACTGAGGACAATGCAATGTACAGGGCCGCATCCAGAGGTACAGTCACAACTGTCAGGTGTGTGAACCATTGATGCCTGTAGAAACATAACATACATTGTATGTCTCTTCCAAAAACAGGTGATGATGGGGACACAGCAGCAGACGATGAGGAGTCCCTGTCCGAGGCTCCGGGGGACACTGAGCTCACTGGTGTGGAACAGCCTCTGCCCTCCTCGGATGGCGAAGACCTACCTGGCACCTCCGGTGTGAGTCATCATGCAGTACCAGCAGGACAAACATCTGCACCCCCTGCACCCACCCCTCCAACAACTGCCAACACACAGACCACCCCTGCCAACACGGACAGACCAAGGACCGCCGATGACAACAGCACAGGGACCCCGGCCCAACGTGGAGCAACGGACAACGACCCCAGTAACAACCCCCAAGTGGGCCTACGGTCACCTGTGCGTGCCAACGCAGGTCCGGCACGTGTCGCACGGGGTGGTGGGAGGGGTGGGAGACATAGGACGCTGTTTGCAGAGGGGTCTGGACTGCATGATGACCCACAACTGGCACGCATTGCTGATGCATACCAGAATAGCACCGGAGAGGTCAGTCAGGTAGTGAGGATCTTCAAGGACATTCAACAGCAGCAGGCTGCCCATCATGCCTGCTTGGACTCACACATGTCCTGTGTGGAGACACACATGTCCCGTGTGGAGACACACATGTCTGGCATGGAGTCCAAGTGGGACACATTGGAAGAACTGACAGCGGTGCATAGGGACATATTGACATGCCTCCGCCAGATTAGCACCAACATGGCCACACCTCCCTGTGTGCCCACAACATCTGGTGCTGCAACAACTGCAACTGCCACAGGGAGGGAGGAGGACTCTGGCAGAGAGTCCTCTGCACCGCAGCAGCCTGCACGTGAGGGTCTCCCCCGAAAGAAGAGGGGCCGTCCGAGGAAGGAAAACTGAGAGGTTGATGGCCATGTACATCCCCCAGGAACCCAACACCTGTTCTGGAAAATCTCCTTTGTGTGCAAACTGTTCACCCTGTCGAATGCAACCCAACTCTCCCACATGACATGGGGAGCTTAAATTGGCCCAATGTATCAGATGACCGTGGACTTTACTCAGGACATTTCTGCTACCAAGACTTCCAACTCATCTGGGAACTTTGGATTACAATCCCAATGTACAGCACCCACCATCCTGTGCACTATCCTCACACATGTATGGAAATAAACTCACCAATACACCATACTTGCCTCTGTTGTGATTCCAACGTGGTTTCTGTCATGGAGATGGTGATCTGCTAAATGACACTGTGCATGCTAACTGCTACAGCAAGTTCAACACCGTCATGTGAGTCATGGAGACGTGACACATATGAGGGAGACACACCACTAGGGCTACACAACACATACACACCAGGGCAATCAGACTCATCGCCTACACTGATGTTGCCAGGAAATACAGTGCAATGCACAGACACCACACCTATTCACAGTCTGTGTTAACTAGCCCACAGGTGTAGTAGGCACATGTCAGTCAGATGTGTGACCACAGACAACGCACATCCCAAAGTGAAGCACAAGTTTATTACACATTTGCAACATGTTGTTTCCACTACAGATGCAAGGTAATCCTACGTGGCAGGGGACACACAGTCAACAAGTGTAGAAGAAAGAAAGTCCAGGGGTGTGTGTCACATCACCTGTAGGGGAAACGACTGCTTCCACCCTGGAAGTTGAATCATGGTGTCGGGGGATCACAGTTCACCAAACAACTCTGAAAGTACCCTGTGAAGGACAGACATGACACACAGTCAAAAGCTCCGAAGAACAGGACAGAACTGCAATACACATGGCCAATACATGTCACAAGATACTCACAGAAAATCCAGTTAGCATGTCAACACTGTTGGGGAGTACAGACTACCTGTAAGGACACATCGCTGCACGCTTCCAGTCAAGTAGCACATGGCCACACTCAAACAGCACCAGAGCACCACCAACACATATCACGCAAACTCACATCATTGGCATGACAACTCTCTGGATACTCCCATTCAGCTGAAGAAAGTTGGTGTTGAGCTGTGTGCGGACATCACCATCATCATCATCATCATCACTGGCATCGTGGCCCAGGGCAGGATCCTCCACAGGTGGCGGATGTTGGTCATCGTCATCCAGGATGAGAGGCAACTCCTTCCGCACTGCCAGGTTGTGTAGCATGCAGCAGACGATGACAATCTTGCACACCTTTGCTGGGGCATATGGGAGGGCCCCTCCTGTCTTGTCCAGGCAGCGGAAGCGGCTCTTCAGGAGAACAAATCTCCGCTCGATCACTCTCCTGGTCCGACCATGTGCCTCATTGTAGCGCATCTGGGCTGGTGTCACAGGGTTCCTGAGGGGTGTCAGCAACCACAGCATGTTGGGGTATCCGGAATCACCTACAGACAGACAATTGCACATTATCTGAGTTGGAAAAGAGGGCGGAATACAACATAGCAGAACACACACAATGGTACAAAGTCAGTACACACCGACAAGCCAGGCACGCTGGTTCTGCATCTGTGACATCATTCTCGGGATGCGAATACTCCTCATCACGTAGGCATCGTGTGCCGAACCAGGGAAACGGGCACACATATGTGAGATGCACATATCTGCAAGACATACCACCAGAGCATTGATCGAATGATAATGTTTCCTGTTCCTGTATGCCTGCTCATGTGCCTGTGGTGGTACCAAAGCCACATGTGTCCCATCAATGGAGCCAATGACATGTGGCATCCTCCCCAGGGCATAGAAGTCACTCTTGACGTCAGTGAGTTGTTGACATTTAGGGAAATAGATGTACTGGTTCAGGCATCTCAACATTGCCTCCAAAACATCGCGTAGCACACGGCTGAACATAGTCTGTGACATCCCACCAGCAGACGCCACAGTGTGTTGAAAGGTACCGGTGGCAAAGAAGTGTAGGGCTGCCATCACCTTCACCTTGGGGGTCAGCGCTGTAGGGTACAGCCGGCCAGGTTGCAAATGTGGGGCCAAGCGCACGGCCAAATCATCAATCAGCTGCCTGGTGAAGCGGTACCGTCGGATGCTGTCACGTTCCACCATCGTTGCAAGGTCAGGGAATGGTCTATGGACAGCTGGTGCACTGCAGTGCATAGGTTAAGAAAGAAAGATTGTCAGTCACCCCACATATGTGGCATTGACCATACTCCATATCACATGATACATCATTACGAGACACAAGTACTTGATGTGTGTGCCGTTCTGTATGGACATATGTGGCACCTACATGGACATCATCTAACATCTCAGTTCAACATGTGTTGACAACAGGTTCCAGGTTGTGGTATGGGAAACCATTAGGCTATGTCACAGTACCCATTTACTGCTGTCATGTTCCAAACACACACCACAGTGACATGTCTGGACAGATGCGCCACAGGCATCACAGCTCATTGACAGGTAGATTCCCAGGGACCCTGTCTTGCCACATGGACACTGGCATGACATGGCGTATCATGTACACGTCAGCAAAACTAACATGACTCCCACAGGTAGTGGCCCCTGTTGCCTCCGCAGGACAGACATGGACGTCTGTGACACACACACGCACAACATCAAAGTCCATGCACAAACAACGTGGATGTGTAGACTGTCTCCCATTGTGCACATGGAATCAGAGACATCGGAAACACAACATGCACACAGACTGTGGAGGGCCATCACTATTGTGGCAATGGGTCACCCTTTGACGTACATACCTTCCCACATGGGACTCTTTGGGTATGTGACGTGACATGACATACACATACACAACCTGGAAATGTGACCATGCCACATGCTCAGAAATGAACAGTTGCACATCACAGTGGTCATGTGCACAACACACAAAGGATCCTGTCCCCATGAACACGTGCACAGCCTGGGAGTGGCTTCCCCCAAGTGCCACCACAAAAACCACATGTTGACCCCCATACACAGATAAGGTAATGCAGCCTTACATGCCTTAGGATACAGTGTGGACAGGCTGTGGTGTTGTAGGTGTGCCCCTGAGTCCCTGGCAAGTATATGTCACTGGCATACGTTCACCAGTGACAAGCATGGTGACATATGCGAGTGACCTGTACAGGGACGCGTCGTACAGCAATGGACCGATCGGTGTGCACGCACTGGCCATTGAATCTGTTGTGTGTGGGTACGCTTTGTACAGCAATGGACCGATCGGTGTGCACGCACTGGCCATTGAATCTGTTGTGAGCGGGTACGCGTTGTTTCCCGGAATACGCGTTGTACAGCAATGGACCGATCGGTGTGCACGCACTGGCCATTGAATCTGTTGTGTGCGGGTACGCGTTGTACAGCAATGGACCGATCGGTGTGCACGCACTGGCCATTGAATCTGTTGTGAGCGGGTACGCGTTGTTTCCCAGAATACGCGTTGTACAGCAATGGACCGATTGGTGTGCACGCACTGGCCATTGAATCTGTTGTGTGCGGGTACGCATTGTACAGCAATGGACCGATCGGTGTGCACGCACTGGAAATTGAATCTGTTGTGAGCGGGTACTCGTTGTACAGCAATGGACCGATCGGTGTGCACGCACTGGCCATTGAATCTGTTGTGAGCGGGTACGTGTTGTACAGCAATGGACCGATCGGTGTGCACGCACTGGCCATTGACTCTGTTGTGAGCGGGTACGCGTTGTTTCCCGGAATACACGTTGTACAGCAATGGACCGATCGGTGTGCACACACTGGCCATTGAATCTGTTGTGTGCGGGTACGCGTTGTACAGCAATGGACCGATCGGTGTGCATGCACTGGCCATTGAATCTGTTGTGAGCTGGTACGCGTTGTTTCCCGGAATACGCGTTGTACAGCAATGGACCGATCGGTGTGCACGCACTGGCCATTGAATCTGTTGTGTGAGGGTACGCGTTGTACAGCAATGGACCGATCGGTGTGCACGCACTGGCCATTGAATCTGTTGTGAGCGGGTACGCGTTGTACAGCAATGGACCGATCGGTGTGCACGCACTGGCCATTGAATCTGTTGTGAGCGGGTACGCGTTGTACAGCAATGGACCGATCGGTGTGCACGCACTGGCCATTGAATCTGTTGTGAGCGGGTACGCGTTGTTTCCCGGAATACGCGTTGTACAGCAATGGACCGATCGGTGTGCATGCATTGGCTAGGGCCTGGCATGGCAACGGACGCGTTTTCGAAGCTTCAATGAGTCTGATGCAGTGAATTCAGTTGGCCAGCCACAACAATGTTGCAAATTCATGGGTGTCATGAAGTTTAACTTTTGAAGGATGCTGTAGGCGTGTATAAGTGGTGCAATTTCATGGATTGGCCAAATTCAGAAGATGCAAACGACTTGGACCTATCACTTTGGACACATGGGACAGTATCTGCCTCTGCAGCACACATATAATGCTGGCTGTTCCCCTGAGAGCTCACTTGCCTGCACTACATGCTTCAGGACGACATCTGCCACCAACACTGCTGCTGTCTCTGCATCCTCTGGCTACTGCAATGGCACATACTGTGGAGAGAGCCCCAGCCTTCAGCCTTGAGGAGAACCAGGCCCTGCTGGACAGCCTCCTTCCACAGTACAGCAAGCTGTATGGGAAACCAGGGGAGCAGGTGAGTGTGCTGTCCACTGCCTTACTAATTGTGCATGTTGTCTGACAAGCAAGACTTACAGTGTGCACACCACTGGCTAGCATGCTCACTGAGTAGTTCTCACCCCCCAAAGTGTGTAGTCACATGCACTGAACAGGTACAGTGCATTCCAACAAGCTTTTACTTCCCAGACAATGATACCATGTAGTGACTGCTGGCAAACTGTCCATAGCCATAGTTGCACTGCCTGTGTACATCATATGCCCCTGTGATTGAGACATGTATATCCAACTGTGCGATGCACTTATATGTTGCATGTGTAGTAATGGCATTTTCACTTTGTCATCCTCACAGGTTGATGCCCACCAGAAGCAGGAAATTTGGCTGACCATCGCCCGGGAAGTAAGATCCGTGGGGGTCTACAAGCGCCGGATCCGCAACTGCCAGAAGAGGTGGCAGGACCTTCGGGGCTGGACCCGGAGGATCGCAAGGGTCCAGCTGAAGCTGTCGCCTCCTCGCAGGAGGGGCGGACACCGGACCCTGACCCCCACATGCACCGGATCCTGGCGGTGGTCTTCCCTGACCTGGATGGGCAGCTGAAGGCCAGACAGCAGCAAGGAGGGGTGAGTCCATGACTGCACTGTGAACTTTGTCTGACATGCTATGTGCCCTCCTCTGGCCTGGTTAAACTTCCACAGTACATCAGTCTTGTGGTCCAGGACCCATGTCCCTCAATTGTGACATGCCCACTCCTCATCTGATATGCAGGTGTGGCCCTTACAGTCAGGAAATTGTGTCACTTGGGTACTGTGTCCTTGCATTTTGCTTCGCTCAAGGTGGGGGACAGCATTTGTTCCCGTGACTTTGTGGTGGGATTCATGGGTGGGTCAATTGCTTACACAATGCCTAAGTTCTGACATGTAATCTGGGTGTAACTTTGATATGTGGTCCACTTGCTGATCTGAATCACCACATGTCCCTGGGGTATTTGGCACACCCCCATGCTGCGGGTGTGAACAATGTTTGGGCCTCAGGAGTATGTATATCAAGTGTGTCACACATGCTTAGCCACCTGCCTACTGTCCAGGGCTCATCCCTCTTTCAGGTGGAGCAGGACAGTCATGCCTACTCCAGGGCATACAATACACTCTGTACTCCCACTCCCGTGTATCAGCTGACATGTTGTGATCAGTGAAATGTTCCCTCAGGTGTCTGCCTCTGTGTCGTTGTGCTGTGGCTTCGTTGTCAGGACTACTGGGATGTTTATCGTTTAGGGCTCAGCATGCCATCTGAGATGTGACCATGAGAGATGATACTTGTGTGACTTATAGGTGTTTGACCACTTGACTGTGCACACAGGTGTATGCGACTGTGAGTTCCAGGCAGCTGTTTCTCATTCACAGCAGACTGTGAGGTGCTCAGGTTCATAGAGTTGTGTTTCATGTCTCCCATATGTCCAATTGGCATGACGTGGACAAATAAGGGTTCAGATGATGTGGTTTGTGGGGATGGACATGTGCACTTGTCAGCTACAGAAGTTGCATTCCCCATTACCTAGGATTGTGACACAGTGCAGACTGTTGTTGGCTGGCTGCCATGCCCATGTGACTGGAGACAGTGATGTATGACTTTGCAGGCAGGCCTGTGCCATGGCATTAAACTTCCTAAGAGTGATCCTGCAGGGGAGTGACATGTGCAACATGCACCCCATTGTGGCATTGACTATCCGGACATGGGTGCATCATGGTGTCTGGTGCTGGTATGCATCACATGCATCTCTAATTAGACTCTGGCCATCCCTTTATCCGGACACCTGTACTGACTCAGTGGCAAGAGATGTGATGTGTGCATGTTCACATACTTCACCGTGTTCTATACAATGTCCAACAACTGTGTACGTGGTGCATGTGCCCACCCTGGGGTCTTACCATCCAACAGGCACCAGACAGATGGGTGCAAGGGCAGGAGGGGTGTGAGTGCCATGGTTGACCATCAGACTGACAATTGGCTTCTCCAAATCTGTGTGAGCACTTTTGGCAATGTTCAACTAAGGATGCCAGGGCTTGCTCTGTAATGTGCTGTACTTACTGTGGTGTGTGCGGTCAGTGCAGGTGACTGATGTTTGTCTGTTTCCCTAATTGTTTGCAGATACATCCACGGCCACAGGAGGGGACAGCTCCAGGGACCAGGAGGAGCAGCTGAGCCAGACTGGGTCAGGAGCCGATGAGTGGTCGGAGGGACCCAGTGGCACGGAGGGCGAGGGGAGCCACACCGAGGAGTCCTCAGCACCATCCACCTCAGCTGAGGACCACAGCAGCTCGGAGGATGACTCCCTTGTGGAGGCGGCTGTCAGCAGCCACCACACCCCAGCTAGTATGTCTGGCCCCGCCTCCACCACCACCACCACTGCCCTCCCATTGGCTCCCATTCCAGAGGTCCGTGGAGGCTCCCGTGTTCGGGAGCATGTCTCCTTCGTGCCAGGCACCGCACCCCTGCCCCTGTGTCCCCTGCTGCCCTGAGTGAGGAGTCTGTGTACCTCCTTCGCCAGCTCCATGTAGGGCAGACAGCAATGCTGAGTGTCCTCCATGCACACACCACTCTGTTGACACAGCTGGTGTCGTTCATGGAGGGCATCTCGACGGGCATGTCTGCCCTACAGAGGAGCAATAGGTCCATGGACTCCTCACTGACGGCAGCAGTGTCCCTCCTCCAACAGTCCATCACCCCTCCTACCTCTGCCCCATCCACACTTCCTGGCACCCTACCTGTCCCAAGCACATGCACACCTGCACAATCACCCAAACACACAGACACGAGCAGCACAGAAACACATAAAACAAGGGCAAAACGTACACACAAGCATCCTCAGGGGACTGATACCACACCCACAGGGGATGGGTAACAGACACACACACAGGCATCCACAGTCACTCCGCAGTCCTCAATATCCTCTCCCTCCAAGACCCCTTCCCTTGCCTCACCTGCAACCCCACCTACAAAGCAGCTCTTCCTCTGTGACCTCGGCCTCTTCCCCTCCGATCCCACTGATCCAGCATACAGGGGGAAGAGGAAGTCCACCCACACAGAGGGGAGTGCCCCTCACCCCCGGACACCCTCCCCCAGGCGCAGACAGACTGAGGCCCCCACCCGCAAGTCCCCCCGGGCCCGGAAGAGCAAGACCCCGCCACCACCCTGCAGGTCAACCACACAGTCTCCTTCCTCCATCCCTCAGGCCCCCACAACACAGGTTCCCCCACCACACCCTGCCCCAGGTTCCCCCACCCACAGATACACCATCCCCAAAATGATGCGGCCTTCTCCACCTACCACTTGCTCTTCCAGCCCTACACCCCCCGCTGCACATGTTTGTGCCACTGGTGTGGAGACTGTGGGCCTGATTCACAGAACTAACTTACGTCAAAATCCTAAACTTACAACAATTTTGGTATTCACAGAATGAACTTACACATTTGGGTATTCACAGAATGAACTTACACATTTGGGTATTCACAGAATGAACTTACACATTTGGGTATTCACAGAATGAACTTACAACAATTTTGGTATTCAGAGAATGAACTTACACATTTGGGTATTCACAGAATGAACTTACACATTTGGGTATTCACAGAATGAACTTACAACAATTTTGGTATTCACAGAATGAACTTACACATTTGGGTATTCACAGAATGAACTTACACATTTGGGTATTCACAGAATGAACTTACACATTTGGGTATTCACAGAATGAACTTACAACAATTTTGGTATTCACAGAATGAACTTACACATTTGGGTATTCACAGAATGAACTTACAACAATTTTGGTATTCACAGAATGAACTTACACATTTGGGTATTCACAGAATGAACTTACAACAATTTTGGTATTCACAGAATTAACTTACTCATTTTGGTATTCACAGAAGGCACTTACTCATTAATGAGTAAGTGCCTTCTGTGAATACCAAAATGTGTAAGTTACACAAAATGTGTAAGTTACACAAAATGAGTAAGTTACACAAAATGTGTAAGTTACACAAAATGTGTAAGTGTCTTCTGTGAATACCAAAATGAGTAAGTTTATTCTGTGAATACCAAAATGAGTAAGTTCATTCTGTGAATACCAAAATGGTAGTAAGTTTAGGATTTTGTCGTAAGTTAGTTCTGTGAATCGGGCCCTGGGTCCTCCCCCTCTGTCCTGCCCACCTTACCTGAACCCCATTCTACTCCCCTGGAGATGGGCACTTCAGTGGAGTCCACTACCACCCCGTCTGACTTGGGCACTGCAGTGGGGAACCTGTCCACTCCATCTGGCCAGCCCACTGGAGTTGTGCCGGCACCCACACCATCTGACTCATGCCCCCCAGTTGTGCCGGCACACACCATGTCAGACACCTCCACTGCAGTTGTCAGTGACTCTCCAGCACCAGCCACCCCTCCCCTGCCTCCTTCTGGTGAGCCCTGATCCTGTCCCTGCGGTGCCTGGCCTGCCCCCCTGTATGCCCCTCCGAGGGGAGTATCCCTGGTTCGTAGCAGTGCAGGCAAGGAGAGGGTGACATCTGCCACTGTCGCCCTGTTTGGACTTTAGTAATGGACTGGCCATTGGCCTTTGGGTTTTGTCTGGACTTCCTATTTACTATTCACATATGCTGAATAAAGCTCCTTTCAGTTCTCTAGTGGTTTTGCTTCAGTTGTACATGATGTTGAGGATGCTAACCATGCCCTTGCTGCAGTGATGGTGATTTTTGATATCAGGTAAAAGAAGTGTTACTGTGCAGGACTCCATGTGGTCCAGGGTGAATGTGTCCTATCCTGGTGTGTAGCCATGTCATCCTTTGCAGCAATATGAGGGTGTCATGTTTTTCATATTTGCCAATGGGATTCCCTACATGTTTTTGCAATATCACATCTGTGGCTTACACCCCTGCACATCAGATGTGCTTGCCATTGTTCTATTTGTATATTTCCCTGACCGTGTGACCATCTCCACTGGACATGCAAGTTTGGGCATCAATGGGGAAGGACTCATCTGTGGTATCAGTGCAACTTGCTATACATGTGTATTTTAACTGTGCAGATGATTTCGGTGACACTGCCATGACCAGGCTGATGTGACGAGAGCCTTCATTTTGTGCTAATTGCTGACTGAGTGACCAAGTGTTCTGCTGACATGATAGAGCCCTGCAGAGTCAACGTATGGCACAGCTTTCCTTACACAGGAGTGGAGTCCCCTCATGGCAGTGTGTAATTCCGAGACATTGCCTGAGCCCAAGGTGTGTGTTGTGTGAGCATGTCTGTGTGTGTTCACTTCCATTTTGCTACGCAGGCTGGGGTCCCTAGTGATGTTCCTGTTTCTGATGCTTGCTGAGTTGACCTATGTTCCCCCCAAATCTTCGCCCTGGGTTCTCTGGGATGTGGGTGCATGGCACATTACTGGCCATCAGGGTGTCATCAATAGGTGTGTTTGCTGTCAGGGCTGAGTTTGTGGGCAAACGCAGATGAGACACAGTCAGGATTCCCCTTGGTACTTGTTGGTTACACAAGTCATGTAAATTACAGTTTGTGTTAGCTTTCAGTCATTGTGACACGTTGTGTGTGTGACTGCTGCCACTCCTCAGGGTCAGAGCTGCAATGTTGGTAGTTGTCTATGTGTGTTCTTTGTGGGTGACCTTGGCTTCTTCATTGGTGTGTGACTGTGGCCGGGATCCCATTGGTTGGTGTGGATTGGACGTCATGCCCATGTACAGCGTACTGTGCAGTGTGTCAGACATTCTCAAGTCTTGTTGACTGGCCATGTGTGATGGGTATCTCCACCTTAGTTCCCCCCACCACCCCTGGGATTGTCATGGGTGCATGTGCAATGTCACCAGTTTATGTGAGCTTCACTGCTGCACATTGGTGGAGATCAAGGTGTGTGGTGTTGAGTGTGTGCAAATGAGAGTTGTTGCATGGCTAGACCCCTACCTCCATGTTGGCCTTGGCTGACAGGCCGTGCTGATTGATTTGTGCTTGTGTAGGTGTGATGGTAGTTAGTTGCTCAGGACACATGACTGTGGTTCACAATGTGTACGACATCTACCTTTGTCATCACAATGGGATTATCATGCAGGCCAGTGTCACCACAATGTGGGGTCCCTGGGGGTAGTGCTGTGGTGGGTCTGTCTCTTGCTGTGTTAGTTGCTGTTCCTGCAGGCTTGTGTGACATTTGTAATTTGGGCTCCCTCTCATCTAACAATGCATGATTGCCCACATAGGGGATTCCGATCCATGAGTTACTTTTGTGTGGCACTGTATTGACATCTGTGTAATGGGGATTCAGGCCTCCTCATGGGTTGTGTGGTTGCTTGGGGACACTGGCACACACCCCCATCACCTGTGGTGTTTGATATGCAGTGTGAGTCTGCCGGTTTGTGTTTGTGCATTTGCACCACTGCATTGGCATTTCTTTAGTGTGCCATTGGCTGTATGTTGTTTGGTGGCTTTCCCCTGCTGTCCCTTGGACTCCTAGGTCATCAGTCAGCACAATGATCATGGTTTGTATGTCCCATTGCTGCCATGGAATGGTATTTGTTCACCTGACATCTACAGTCTCCCCAGGATATCTACATTTGTGTGTCCATTGGTGCAGATATGTGGGTCTGCATTATGATGGTCACTTCTGTCATTGTGTTATTCGTGAATGTTGACAATGTGAGCCCACATGGGTGATGTTTGTCTGCACATGGCCAAAGCGATGTTTCATTGGCACTGCACTGTTTGCCTCAGCCAATCTATGTTGCTATGGGACACATGCACTACTATGCCACTGATGTGTTTGTTGTTGTGTGACCCGGAATTATCCATGCAGTTTGGCATTTGCAGCTTTTCCCATGACAACACTTACATTTTGGGCACTGTGGTGATGGGGCTTTAGACCCCATTGCCACAATGTTCAAAATGTGCTTCAGCTATGGACCACACACTTACCTTTTGGTCACTGTGGTGATGGGGCTTTAGACCCCATTGCCACAATGTTCGAAATGTGCTTCAGCTATGGACCCCACACTTACCTTTTGGTCACTGTGGTGATGGGGCTTTAGACCCCATTGCCACAATGTTCGAAATGTGCTTCAGCTATGGACCCCACACTTACCTTTTGGTCACTGTGGTGATGGGGGTTTAGACCCCATTGCCACAATGTTCAAAATGTGCTTCATCTATGGACCACACACTTACCTTTTGGTCACTGTGGTGATGGGGGTTTAGACCCCATTGCCACAATGTTCAAAATGTGCTTCAGCTATGGAGCCCACACTTACCTTTTGGTCAGTGTGATGATGAGGTGTTAGACCCCATTGCCACAGTGGTCATGGTCTGCTTGCATTGTGGAGGCCACACACATTTATGTGTGACACGTGATAGGGGGTCACATTGTATGTTCAATGTCATGTTCAGTGTTGTAGGCATTTGACACAGACTACACACGCATGTCATGGTGTTGGGGGGATGTATTTTTCAGACATTCCTTATGTTGGAGTATGCTGGCTGTGTCATGCATTACCCGTCCTATGAGTAGGGGTTGTGTGGGTGGTAGGCATCCAGGCCCCCATGAGTAGGGGTGGTGGGAGTGTTAGGCATCCATCCCCCTATGAGTGGGGATGGTAGTAGTGACAGGCATCCATCCCCCTATGAGTGGGGATGGTATTAGTGGCAGGCATCCATCCCCCTATGAGTGGGGATGGTAGTGGTGGCAGGCATCCATCCCCCTATGAGTGGGGATGGTATTAGTGGCAGGCATCCATCCCCCTATGAGTGGGGATGGTATTAGTGGCAGGCATCCATCCCCCTATGAGTGGGGAGGGTAGTAGTAACAGGCATCCGGGCTCCCATGAGTAGGGGTGGTGGTAGTGGTAGGCATCCATCCCCCTCTGAGTGGGGATGGTATTAGTGGCAGGCATCCATCCCCCTATGAGTGGGGATGGTATTGATGGCAGGCATACATCCCCCTATGAGTGGGGATGGTATTAGTGGCAGGCATCCATCCCCCTATGAGTGGGGATGGTAGTGGTGGCAGGCATCTATCCCCCTATGAGTGAGGATGGTATTAGTGGCAGGCATCCCTTCCCCTATGAGTGGGGATGGTATTAGTGGCAGGCATCCATCCCCCTATGAGTGGTGAGGGTAGTAGTGACAGGCATCCATCCCCCTATGGGTGGGGATGGTATTAGTGGTAGGCATCCATCCCCCTATGGGTGTGTATGGCATTGGTGATAGCCATCCCGCCCCTATTGTTCTGCTGGTGCTAGTGTACGTCATTTCTGCATCCCTATGTGTGTGTGACATATGTTGGGTACGTGTTGTTTGTTTGTGTAGTGGGTGTTTGACTTACCATCTGCGTCGTACGCGTCCGTACCGGTCCCGGTAATAGATGTAGAGTATTGGTAGGACCTGCGCGATGGGATTCATGGTTTGTTCGTCTCGTTCGGGTTTCTCGTGGCTTGGACTCGTACTCGTCGCTGGCTTGTCCGTCCCGTCGCCGTGGATCGTCTTGTGGCGCGAATCGGAGCTTATGTGCAGCTCTCCCGTATGCTCTGACGTGCCGGACGTAGCGACGGGTTCGGCGCGTACGGAAGGCGCATCGTACTCGTCCGGCCGGAAGGTGCTGTGTGTTTGCTTCCGTGCGACTCGAATCGGCGTTTACGGATCCGGCTCGGACGGGGAACAGGGGCTGGATTTGGTGAGTACAGCTCGCTCGGAATCTGGGCTGTTATGCGCATCGTACTTGTTCGTTCGGACGACTGTTCGAATCGGTCGGGAAACACGCGTTCGGCTTGGTTTTTTTCCGGACGAATGGTGTTGGGTGCGCTTCCGGCCCGAATCGGAATCGACCCCTAAGTCTTGAAGGAATGTAAAGCAGCTTGTTTTACCAGTCTATAACCTCCTGAATGACCAAATGAAAGGAGAACCACACAAGGTATATATAAAATATATGTATTTATTACTAAACACTCTCTACTAACCTCTTTATGAGATTAGAGAACAAGGCACACAATATTACAGTACTAGAACAACAGTAAATGGCCCAATACACAGTAGGCTCCAGGGGGAGACCAAACCATATATTAAGAAAGTGGTATAACAACCCCGACTTGACTAGACACAGTGCCTAGAGCACGTAGAATCACTGGGACCCCAAGGAACCACCCAAGGTAGTGACACAGGGGACCCACGGAGGACGGGTGCAGTGTGGGAACACAGACGCGAGCTCCGTACAACTCTATGGGAAAGTCGCGGTTGGAATTTTAAAGATTAAGGACACTTAGGAGAGGACTTCAAGCAAACCCAGCTAAACATAGAAGGTTCTAAGGCCAGCACCCTTGAGAGTACCGAGGTACCCGTGTTACCTATCCCAGAGGAGCCGGGTGCATAGGGGTCAAATGGTGTCGGAAACCCTCGTCGTTTTCAATGGCGTGATGCGAGAAAGTACTGCTGCTGTGGAGAATAAAAGTGTCTGGTGTGATCCAAGCCTGGATCGGAGATGAGAGGAACCTGAAAGCAGAGGGGACAAAGTCTGGGTCACTTCACGTGACCAGGAGCGGAGCAATCGGATGCCCACCGATGTTGGGGGCTTCAGGTGTGAAGAGTTGAAGCTTGACTCTGCAGCCACGGGGACCAGGAGACATTGACGATGTCCAGAATCTGCAGGCGAGCTGTCCCATGAAGGATGTCGAGAGCTGAGGGGTCAGTTTCCGGATTGAAGACCAACAAGCCTTGGCAACTGCAACCCACGCAGTCAGAGTAATGATGCTTCTGTGAGGACCAGCAAGGTCCTGGGGACTCCCCAAGCAATGGAGAGTCAGGGCACGTCTGGAGCAACCAGGGAAGTCCACTGAAAGTTAAAGTTGCCTCCTCAGGGACCCACAGGTCAACGGACCAGGGATCGCAAAGGGACCTCAAGAGGACTCACACAATACCAGCCCACGGAACACTCGTGGAGTGTAGGCCAATAATCTTCGGTGGAAACACTGCTCCAGGCTTGGACTACAAGTAGCCCAAAGCACAGCCTCAGAGATTGCCTAAAAGCATATGCTGCTGCAAATGAGCACGGTGTCCAGGGTTTCAGGTTGCACGGTCCCCACGAGGGCTGTGGGTCTCAGGTTTGCTGAGAGCACTAGTTGGCCTCGGGAAGCTTGGGCACCTACCTACTGTGTTGCAAAATCTTTAGAGTCCATCGGGAGTTGCGTAGATGCAAACAGGTCAGATGCGTTGAGGTGCCTGCGTTGCAGGGGAGTAACTCCTTTACTCCAAGGGAGATTCTTCAGTCGTCCAGCAAAGCGTAGATCATCGAAGGTTACTTGGTTTCTGTAGCAGAGTTTAGTCCAGGTAATATCTAAAGTCCTGTAGTCAGGGTTCCTACTTTATACCCAAGGAAGGGGTGGGACAAACTCTGGGGACCCACCTATGGGAGGGTCAGGACAGAGGGGTGGCTACACCCATGTCCTTTGTCCAGTTTCACGCCAGAGCAGGGGCTGGTAGCCCCTGCAACCGGTTTGAGCTGGATTATGCACAGGGACACCAAATGTGCCCCCAGTGCAGACATCAAAGCACTCTGAGAGTGCACCCACCCAGCCCCAATACACTAAAGCCTGTCTGGGAGGTGGTCACACCTCCCTGTGACAGGAACCCTATTGTCAAGCCTTCCCCTGCCGGAGTTTAGTCCAGCAGCAGGAGGGCAGACTCGTGTCTGTGGCTGGCAGCATCCATTTTGTGATGCCAGGGCTCTGTGAAGCTGGTACCGGGTGTACCGGTGCTGTCATATTTCTCCCTCTAGGAGGGAGGAATCATACCTCCCACACCAGTTACTGGTGTGGATGTATGATTCCAAGGTGTTTGACACCAAACACAACATAATTCCTTGCAGCTGTTTTAAAGTTAGCATTTACCCCGAGGTTATAATGCACTTAAGAGTATATGGTTGGCTGCATCACAGACAACCCCGGAATAGTGGTTCCGAAGGCTGCAGAGGGGCTCTGCTCATGCATGGGCCCCCTTTCACATAAAACCCAGCACCCTGCCGTCAGGATTGATAAGGCCTGCCATAGGGGTGACTGATAGGCTTTATTGTGCAGTGATTAGGATAGATATAGTCAACCTATATCTAAGGAAGGGGTGCATGCACCACCTTACACAGGCTGCAGTAGCAGACCTGTTGTGTCATTTTGAATGGCCTCTCAGGGGTGGCATAATACATGCTGCAGCCCCTGGGAGGCCTCTGGGGTACCTATGCCCTGGGTACATAGTATACCATATACTAGGGACTTATAAGGGTACCCCAGAATCCAATCTGGAGTGTACCTAAAGTACATGAACAACCAATTTAGGGAGTAAGCAGATAGACTGGGGTCCTGAATAGCAGGATCCCAGTCAGACTAAGTCGAAAACCAGCAAAACACCAGGAAAAAAAGTGGGGGCAGCCATGCAGTCAGATTCCACCTTCCTACAACATCCAATACAATATAGTTTTAATTCATCGAAAACCTTCTCATATCCCAAAAAACGTTTCTAATTAAGAGCTCAGGATGGCCTGCCTGGTACCAATTGGTGCTTGCGAAGAAGCACTCCTATGATGATGCATACCATCTAATGTGGGTGAGGGATTGTGCCCTTTTTTAAGAAAACATCTCAGAGAGAAAAAGTTCTACCATAAAACCAAAGAGGAGCAGCATGAATGACTTCACCAAACAGAGAATACATTTTTGCTCTGCTTTTTTAATTGCCATGATTTATAAACCTAGCTTTCAGAATCGTCACCTAACGTGCAAAAGAAATATCATCATTAGTGAGAAAGCCATAATAGGAAACCTCTGATCTGATTTAATTTGATTTGATAAAATTTTTATAAAACACAACAATTACCCGAAGGCATCAGAGTGCTGTAGCCGTACATCCAAAACAGAGCTGTGTCCATAGACCCATCATATTATAATAGTAGGGGGAAACTATCACAATATAGTGTAGAGACAGGTTTTAAGTGTCTTTCTAAAAGGCAACAGCTCTGTGATCACCATAAGGTCCTGCAGCATGGAGTTCCAGAGTCTGCCTGCAGTGACGGAGAAGGTTCTGCCACCCCACTTCTTCTTTCGGGTCCTAGGCACAGAGACCAAAGTACAGTGTGCTGAGTGAAGGTTTCTTGCTGGAGTGTACCAATGGAACATCTCTTTAATCCCAGCAGGGCTAGGGAGATAAAGGGCCTTGTGCACAGTACAGATAGCTTTAAACATAATGTGTTTATGATAGGGAGGCAATGGAGATCACACAGCCCAGCAGCAGCTGATTGGCACCTCAGAATATCAAGGATCGCTCTAGCAAGAGCATTCTGTGCCACCTGCAGTTTATGCTGAGTGCTGATATTGAAGTCAAGATAGAGGGAATTACAATAGTCCAATCTAGACATGAAACACGGTTAATGTGACCCGCTTTCGTGCTGGCAATGTGATAAAAGGGAACATTTTCCTAAGCATCCTTTTAAGCCAAAAGTAGGTTGCCACAGTGCGATTAGCTTGGCCATTAAGTTTTGGAACGAAAACGAAATTATTCGTTTTCTATGAACCCTCAAAGTCTATTTACCTGAATTAGATTTCCATGGTAATGGAAACACCTCTCGTTTCTAGAGGGAGTTCAAAATCTGCAGGAGAACCCCAGCAGAATTTCCACCACTATATGATGCTGTAGTGCAGGAAATCCCACCTGTGCTGTCTCTTCAGCATTCAGCACTTACTGCAGAATGAGAGGATATTCCATTACCAGAAACTCAAAAATGTGTAGACATAAATCTAAAACATAAAGTTAAGGTGTAATACAGTGTCAAAATGCAGGATTGACCAGCTGAACAAAGTGCTAACTCTAGTTACTGTCTTGGCAGCCCTCTATGTTTCTTGCAGAGAACTTGCAGACAATGACTGAAGGTTACACAAAGCACTACAAGAGGTAATCTATTGAAGCCCATCATATTAGACTCACAAATCTTCAGATCTTCTCAGCCAGCTTTCATGGAAATGTCTTTTATTTTACCTTCCTTTATAGCAGAGCTGCACATAAGGGCATTAGTGTGCTTTACAATAATACTACACTTTACATAAGAAAACAATGAGAACAGCAAAAGCAACTCAGGAACACACAACAATGCTAATGAGTTCTATTAGTTATACAAAGACAGTTTGATAAGTCACATCAGCATATGGGGTGACTACATTCAGAGCAGTTGGAAGAAAATTCAAAAGGGAAACTTGTGGATTAGCTGAGGTGTGTACTGAAAAGATGTGCTTTCAGTCTCCTAACTGCGAGAAGAGAGGGTCGACTTCTTAAGAGGATGGGAAAGGTGCTCCATAAGCTGGAAGCAATCTTTAGAAAGTTTTGTTTCAGTTCTTGAGATGTCCCCAATTTCAGAGTTTCCATTTGGGAAAACACCTTTGTTTCTCAGTCCCTGATGGTCCCCAGAAATATTTAGGAGGTTGGCCAAGTAATGGGTTTTTAATATAGACGCACTGCTTTGTGAGCCAGACAACACACTTTTGCTGCAGGGGAAAACCAGAGTAGTTCTCGCGGAATAGGGAACATGTGGTTGATTTTTTCCCCATTTGTGACAAGTCTAACTGTAGAGTTGCATACTACTTGCAGTTTGGTTAATTTGGATCGGGGGATTCTTGCCAAATTGGTGTTGTCAGAGTTTATTCTTAAAAGGATGATGGGATGTGCTGTTGTCTTCCACTGGCTGGCTGGGAGAGAGATGATTTCTCATTTCACGAATAATGATGTTAGATGTTTGCCAAACTGAATAGCTTCTTTAAGTGAGAGGATGAATAGGTAGTTTTATCACAAGTGAAGCCCAAAGAGTTCACTTCAGAAATGGTCTTAGGGGTGAAATGTTTGTGCCTTAGCTTATTCAATAGGGTCAGTCAAATTATTTGAGTTTAGCATAAATATATTTCTGCCATCAAGACTTAAAGTAACATAAGCTAGGTGCAAAGAGTGAGACAATGCTCTTACAAGCGACAATTTTATGTAAATGTGTGTGTATTATATGCATATTGATGGATTGTGACACCTGAGTATATCATTAATAGACTGAAGCAGTTCGAGATAAAGGTTGAGATGTGCAGGGGAGCCTATCAAACCTTGTTGGATGCCACCTAACATTGGGGTGGTTCTTAAAGTGTTGTGTGTGCGCCTTTCTTCACCAGTTGCTATATCCCGCAAAAGCATTCAAGATTCGTCTCTCAAATCGATTTTGGTCTTCAGCACAACCAGTAAATTCTGGCGATTGATGGTATCAAAGGCTGCTGAAACACCTTGTAAGACCAACATGCGTATAGGTCTTCACTTAGGATAAGATTAATCTCATCAGGAGCTTTTAAAGTTGCTGTTTCCGTGATGAAACCTCTTCTTAACAGTGATTGCTAGTCTGCTAGAAGTGGCTATCGTTGATATAAGAGAACTGAGATGCAGTATTCAATTGCTTTTCCAAGCCACCATAAGTTATCTCATGTTTAGCACATAGCTACCAGGTATTGTATTGTCTGATTGGCCGCTGGCACCAGATGGACCAATTTCAACCTGTCCTTCATAATGCAACATTGTGAGTTGATAGGCATTGATCTTCCTGAAAGTGATTGCAACCCTTCTGGTAACAAAGCCCAATGTTGCTGTCAATATAATATACCTAAACGTGTTGGTAATAGGACTGTACCCAAAAATGGGAACAGCAAAAATGTTGATTGAGAGGAAATAATATTTTCTAAATACAACACACTAGTTTGTAAAAATTCCAGATAATGGGCCAGAAAGGCCAGATGTATTATTTACACTGGTCACAAAAAACGAGTTACAATTTACGATTAGTATTTTTGTGGCCAGTGTGGAATTTTGCAAACTAACCAATGTACTAACAGATTAGTTCACAGAATTCTGACACTGATTACTTCACAATCTGTTCTACCTCATTAATGTCCATGAGGTAGATCGCAAATTGTAACTCACACTTTTTGGCCGCAAAATGCAGCACATTTTTGTTAAAGTAAAAGGAATTGTATTGAAAAAAAGTTATTAAAAAGTTTCATTCTGCAGACCACTGCCTACTCTCCATGAAAGTGCTTTATGATTAATAAAAGCGAGCTGTCCCCTTTGGACTCCTTTCCTTTCGTGAATGGGTTACCACCACAACGTAGGGATCGTTAAGTTTTCAATGGTTTGTGAACAGAATTACATACACAAACCATTGGCCCATTACGTATCAATGTGTTAATTGGAAGAGATGCCCAAACATGGCTTTCCAAACTGCAAATCTTTATCTGGTCGAAATCCCATTTTAGGAGTTTTACCAACTCCTAAAATGAGATTTGTAAATTGCCAAAATTGCTTTTGCATTCACAAACTCCGACTCAGAGTGTTTGAGACCAAAAAAAAAGATTGATGCATATGGTCGAAATAAATGTTGTCAACATTAGCATGCTCTACCAATCTGTGGTATTTGTACTGTGCTGCAATTGAATGCTTAGCGTGTTAAACATAGTGAGGGATAAAAAAAATCTACCTACAGGCAGTCAGTCAGTCACTCGGCTGCTACGTGATGCCAATGGACAGAAATACATAGGGCATTGGTTGCAGTTACATGTGACCAGAGGTTGAGCTGAGGTCAAAATGTGCCATTACAGAAAGCAAAAATGCCTGGTGATCTGGTGGAATCCTCATTCATGGTTACTTTAATTCAGTTTGCTGTATTCCATGTAAGCATCAAGGGAAATGTTACCACATACATTAGAGTACGATCTATAAATACAAATTGCTTTACTGATTGAGGGTTCTATCTGTGATAACACCCACTAATGTTAAGTTTTGTTATGCAGATTTGTAGAGTGCACTATTAGCCGGGAGGGTATCCTGGTGCTGAGCAGATGTACTTATCGATTTCTGTCTTCTGCTGCTATGTGAAACTTCCAAATGCACCCTCACTCACTGTAATGATGCATGGAAATTGGTATCTGAGGTGAAACATTCAGTGTCTAACTTTTAGTAAAATGTCAGCTGCCTATGGAAGGGTAGTGCCAGGGGCTATGATTAGAATATATGTAACACATGTAACATGGATAAACATGCGAAGGCTGACCAAAGAAGATTACTGTCTGACTTAGCCTGTCATCAGCGCTCATGCGGGCCTCTGAGAAGGTGGGCCCCATCCTTAATTACATGTGGTATTACACATAGTGATGATGAGGTCTTATACTTTATTTGTATTGTAAAAAGTAATGCACCATTCCTTTTAGATAGAGTGTAAGTGCTAAAGCATACATGGGCCCAAATTAACTAATTGTTGCGCAATGCAGTGCAGAAACCAAAGTTGCTGAGCTGTGTTGCTTGAAAATGAGGGAGCTGAAGCTTGCCATATCAACTAGCATATGGCGCTGTTTCTCACCCTGCATTGGTACACTTTAGGCTGCCTTGTGTCTCACACACACACCCTTGCACAAGGGTATGTGTGTGATATCTAGCATAGGTTTTGTGTCGGAAGGGTATCATTCCAGTACAAAGTAGTATTCCTAGACATAGTTTAAAACATTGAAAAGTTTGTATGTGTGCTCTACTGTACAGCAAAGATGCAAAGTTGGAAAAGTTTGGAGAAAAGAAACGTTTTCATCAACATTATGCCTGCCTTGAGGCAGCATACATTTTAGGTGCAAAGCCATGTTTAGCTTTTTTAGTAGCTAGGGCTTTATGTAAAAATACATGAGTGGCTGCATTTGACTGCTCATATATCTCCTATGGTATGCCCCCTTGGAGCAAAGTAGCACAAACTAGTACATAGCGCTACTTTGCATTACTCTAGGAACACTTTCAAGCACAAAACAACTTTTGCACTGAAAAGCACATTTCAATTCAACAATTTACATCACTTTGTGTCACTTTTGTGACCCAAACGGTACAATGTCTTAGTAATCTGGACTGTGATGTCTAAAATTTGTAAAAAATCAGTTTCCTTGATAATGGAATCCTTCCTGTAAGTTCTCAATGGAATCCTTCCTGTAGGATAAACCCAAGCCCAATGAACAATTCCTGAAGTCTTTAGCAGTGGCCAACATTCAGTGATCAATACAGCACAGAATGTGTTTTCTAAACACAACTTGATTCTCAGAATACGTCTCTATGTTCACAAATGCCCTCCAACAAACTCTCAAGGAAGCAAATGCTTTTAGCAAAAGGAAATCCTAAAACTAAGTAGCAAGTTAATGGCTACAGCAACATTGTAGCACAATTGCTTAGCAAGGAAGCTCTGAAACAGGAAAGTTGTATCTGAAAATCTAATTTGGCCAACACTGTCTCCAAAAATTGGGAGAGTTCAGGAACTGCTTGGAAATATACTTTGACACAAAGGCTCCACAGTCATGTAGCCTCACTTCTGACAGTGCGTAGACTTTGTGCACTTTGCCAGACTTTCCTTCTATAAATGTCTGTGCGAGCAGGTTTGGAGTTTTGCACCTCTGTGCCGGTGGAGCCTTAAGCTGTAAGCCATGCCTCCTGACATCTCTCCTTACTGTCTTAAAATCTGTGAAGAAATTTAAATTGAAGTAGCTAGTGACTATTATTTGAAGATGCTTTTTATGTCTTTCCCCCAATCAAGTCTTGCCTTAACTATATTCTCTTCTCAGATTGGCGTTATAAATGTGATACATCTATTTTCTCTAATCAGGGTTATCAATTATGGCGCCTATTAACATTTTGGTGTACGTAAAGTGGTCATACTGCAGTATTCTTTTACCTCTTCTTACCTGCCATTGTGAATAGTCCCCAAAATATTAAATATGGGAATGATCAGGGAATATTCATATACGCTTAGTACAAACAGCCTAAGTAGTTTGGCAAATGTCCTGCTTGAGTGTTCATATTCCCTGTGCACTCTTGCTGATATGCGCTTGCCTAGGTATTTGAATTACCGGTGTGCAGTATCATAGTATTCCTGTAGTAATGTGTACATTTATTGATAAATGCAATGTCATTTTAACTGCATAACAAACTTCTAGCTCCCTAAACTCACAGTCCAATCTTGACCGCTACAATCTAGGGATCAACAGGACCCCTGACCTCTTAGCATAGCTCATACCTCGGATGTAAGCCTAAAATGGCTTCCATACCATACATGCTTCAATCAGTGACCTAATGTTGAGGTGAACGTAGTCTCTTATGGATACCTTCACTTCATCATGGGAAGCTGCATCCATGAGTGTGTACTTGTCAATTTGTAAAAGTGTAACTTTTTTTGCTCTGTCTGCGACAACTGGAGAAAGAAGCACCAGCGAATGATACTACAAGGTCTGAGGTAGAAGGATCATCTCCCTCACCCACACACAGACATCCAATGAGATTAACCAGATGTCTGTTCAGGATCAGGACAACAGGTCATTTGCTGATGAGTAGTAGGAAAAGTGTTGTGTTGTAGGGCGTCTATGTTTCCATAGGTCCTTGGAAGACGCTATCTGTAAAAAGTTGGCAGCACTGGATCTGTTTACTGAAAGAACAAGAATGATATTAAAGTAGTTGTGGGCCTCAGCATGAGCACCACTCCATGATATTTAGAAACAATTCAGGACGCTTAGAGGCTTATATACAAGGAGCTTGTACTGCAGTTGCGTCACTATTGTTGATGCTCCGGCAGGGCTTTCTTTGCTCCATATTTACAAGTCGACACATTAGGCCCAATATGTCAGTTTCTGTAGGCCTGCGTCACAAATTACCTGTGTTAGAACCAGCTGCGACACAGTTTATAATGTATGCAGGGTAGGCGTTCCATCATAAAATCTCACTTACAACTGGTGCAGTGTTATTTGCAAGTTTGGCAATGTGTGACACATCTTTTAGATTCCTAGCACTAAGCCTGGAAAGCATCAAAATTCCTACGCCTCTATAACCCAGGCATAGAAAATGACGCAGGGGCTGTGTAATAGGAATCTGACCAGCTGAAGTCACTTAACACACTGTAATACCTAATTAAACAACATTTAGTAGGTCTACACATGTAACAATCATGCTGTATGACCCCTTGACCAACCGGTGACCATGGCACCTATGAGATCATCATTCATTGCAACAAGGCACTGTGAACTTTGTGTACTCCATGTAAGGGACAGGCCAGGTTTGCCACATCTCCATACAGGAATGGGTCCCCAAATCCAGCCAAACATACTCCAAACCACAAAAGGTAAGTACACACATGAGGTAGGTAACGCATGAATTGCCTCTTTACATGACAACATATACTTGTATCCACTCACATTAAAATGTCACTCAATATGTGTTGGAAATGGCCCTTTTTGCAGGGTTATCCCCAAAGTTTTGCTTCTTCCTCCTATTTTTTCCTGACCTGCTGTTGTTGGTTTTAGGACTCAGGGCACTTTACCACTGCTGATCACTGCTAAAGTGCATATGCTCTCTGTGTAAATTGTATTATGGATTGGTGTTTCCATGATTGACATATTTGATTTACTGGTAAACCCCTAGTAAAGTGCACTGAGTGTGTCCAGGGCCTGTAAATCAAATGCTGCTAGTGGGCTTGCAGCACTGGTTGTGCCACCCACACAAGCAGCCCTTCAAAGGTAACTCGGACATGCCACTGCAGTGTCTGTGTGCAGTCTAGTACTGCCATGTCAACTTGGCAAGTGCACCCACTTGCCAGGCCCTAACCTTCCCTTTTCTTACATGTGAGTCACCCCTAAGGTAGGTCCAAAGTACCCCTGTGGGCAGGGTGCAGTGTATGTGAAAGGTAGGACATGCCCTGATGTGTGTGGCATGTCCTGATAGTGAAATACTGCCAATTTCATTTTTCACTATTGAGAGGCTATCTGGCCCATAGGAAAGCATGGGAGTTAATTCATAACATCTTATAAATATAACTTCCCATTGGGACCAGATAGGAAAATAAAGTTTAGTATGCCTGAACTCAGAATCTAAAGATGCATCTTTTAGTAAAGGTGATTTTTACATTCTGTGTTTGAAAATACCACTTTTAGAAAGTAGGTATTTTCTTGCTTAGCCATCCTGTGTGCCTCTGCTAGGATGTGTATTGACTGTCTGGCTTTGGAGTGACAGGGGCTGGGGATGTGCAGTGGCTCCAGAGAGTCTGGATGAGTCAGGGCTGGGCTGAATAGACCTGGGCTGCATTCTGAGTAGTGGGAGGAGTTGTCACTAGCACCTGAATAGGCCCAGTCGGTATTTAGAGCAATGGGAGGAGATTTCCTTGCAACTGAATTGGCCTGGTCTGTGGTAGACAATGCTGTCTCCGCCTCCTGCTGGGAAGCTGTGCCAGAGAAGACCAAACTGGTTTGGACTAAGCACAGACACTCTCTGCCTGAGAGGTCAAAGGAATTTGGAGTATAAATATTGGGGCCCAGACCCCAGAACTTTAGAACTCTTTTGGAACCAAGAAGACTGCCAAGAAGAAGAGCTGGAGAAGCTGTGAGGAGAGACTACCACTTTGCTGTGTGCTTTGCTGTGTTGGCCTGCAGTGGCTGCTTCTGTCTTGGGCAGTGAAAGGACTGGACTGAACTTTCTGCAACTTTCTTTTTGTGAGTTTCTCCAAGGGCTTGAGGTAGAGCTTGCCCCCCATTCAAGAAGTCTGAGGAACAGCAAAGACTTCGGGTTCTTCTGCCATCAGCACTGGGGACTGTGTGTTTTGTGCTGCAACAGAAGAAAAAGCAACCCAACGCCGTCTACGGCGCCGCTGCCGACTCCATGTCCTGAATGCACCGCAGAGGGCACCGCTGCACTTTGCACTGCAACCCTGGTCTCACCGACGATGCCACCTGACGCCGCCACCGAGCCTCTGCTTGCACCGCTACCTGTGGGCACCACACTCTGCACCTCCTCGCTTCACGCTGTCACCCTGGTATCCCCGACGATGACGCTCCATGCTGACATCGACGCCGCTGCTTGCACCATGGTTCGAGGGCACCGCTCATAAGTTACATGATCCACAGTCCTCCTCCCGCACCGCAGCCTTGGCCTACCGATGCTGGCACCATCGACTCCAGTTCGTCAGCCGACTACAGCACTTCAGCAACGATGACGCCGCTGCTTGCACATTACGTGCCAGCACCGCGACGAGCACCGCATCACTTCGCACAGCAGCCCTGGTCTCACCGACACCGCTGGATGACTGTCAACAAGCCGCTGCCTGCACCGCGACCTGAATGCACTGCACGCCGCACCCCTGCACTCGCATTGCAACCCCGATGCCTGCCGATGCCGGCGCTCCCGACTTCAACCGCGAGGAGTTCGATCTGCAACGCGTGTGACTACAAGGGCCCGACGACTCCTGAACCGACCTTTGGAACTGATGCCTGCGGACGCCGGCCCTGCGGGGCTCATCGAGAGGTCGCTGATGCTCTACATTTCTAAAGGTACTGTTTTGCGGGTCTTCCCGACACCGTAGCTGGCCCGCGACGCCGCGGTCAGCCAGAACTGTTTGGATTTGTTGTTCACGACGCCGTGATAGTCCCAGACGGAGCTATCGACTTCAATGAACTGTATTTCAAATTTTCAAAGGCAGCAACGGCAAACCTCCTATGCCGCACCTCGTGCCAGTTCCTATATGTGCGTTCGCTGGTCAAACTACCCCTGCGCCAGCCGTTGAATGGCGTCACTGTGCTCCAGATCAAAGGATATTGTGATGAATGGGGGTGCGCAGCTCAAAAAGTCAAATAGACCCAAAAAAATGTTTTAGAAAAAATAACTTCTTTATTCCAATCAATTTCTTTTGTTAATAAAACATCAGGTACAAGCAATCCAGCCAACGAGTTTCATTCCCATATAGGGAACTTCCTCAGGGCAAAAAATACATCACTAGTAAGGAACACTCTGTAAGAGATGCCTTCAACGTTTTATAACCGTAGGTATATAACAGTGATTAACCTCTTTGCTTTGTTCCTTTATATGTCTGTGTTGACTGCATAAGACTCTCCACAGAATTTGATAAATCATTATACACGACAATTCACCAGAAAAAATAATGTGGAGCGCCTCAATGATATCTTGCTGTCCCAAAACACTTTCCCAAAGGAGTCCAAGGATATCACAAAATTATTTAAAAAAGAACAGTGTATTACACCGTAGCCCATGTACATTCTTAGTAGAATATGTAGAATCCTTATCGTCGCGCACAAACCCGTCCTGTTCCGAACTGTATTTCAAGTCTATTTTGATTGCTGAACATTTCTGAGAACTGTATGGTGGATTTTTTTATCGTTTTTGCTCTTGTTTTGGATATATAAAAATATTGGATATTTTTCTAAACTGGTGTGGTGTCCTTTTGTAGTGTCTTCACTGTGTTACTGTTGGTTATGTGCAAATGCTTTACACACTGCCTCTAAGATAAGCCTGACTACTTGTGCCAAGCTACCAAGGGGGTGAGCAGGGGTTATTTTAGGAGTGTAACTCCCTTATCCTGACTAGGAAGAAGGGTCCCTACTTGGACAAAGTGCAAACCCTTGCCAACTAGAGACCCCCATTTCTAACAATATGTCACATATACTTAGGTATCTTTGTACACATATTAGACTGTGTCCACTGTAATGAGACACATAGCCATAGTTCGCACTTGAAAGCTTTACCTCCAGTACCAATATACCATTTCACACTCTATAACATTGGTCCCCACACATTAGGCTACCTGCGTCAGTCAGTACAGACGGATCACTTCTGTATTCTGATGCATTGCTATAGTTGCGTCTGTTGTAAGGCCAACTTCAGCAATGCATCCCTTTTGGAGCTGATGCATTGCGCCATCTGTCCCACAGATGCATCAGAATTTCTGACCCAGCCAAGGGACCTTACGCCATAGTGCCCTGTATTGTAAATACGACGCATCCATGGCATCGTAAACTGTCTTACCGTAGAGCAAGTTATTTTGACACATCGCTGTCTTAGCGCAGTGATGCATCATTCCTTGTAAATGAGGCCCTCAGTGTAAGAGAAGCACATGTTCAACACGGTAAAGAGAAGCCCACCCAAGATACCTTTGACTATTACACAGCATATGTACATCACTGTCAGGTACTGTATGTATATGCCAAAATGCTACATGCTTGTGAACCAGTAGTGCAACCTCCCCCTTTAGGGTAACGTAAACAACGCAAAGAAACTATGGACACCCCAGCAGAGGCAAAGCTCATCTCCAAGCTCTGACGCAGATGGGCCTATTTCAAGTAAGCTATGTCAATTTTCATTGAGTCCAAATGGCAAGAACACTCCTTGATTTCCTCTGATTATTTAGGCCCCACACATTCCGGGTCACCAGCTTAAAAGAAGTGTCTGACTACATTCTGGTCTGTCTTGTGTGCTGTCACAGTAATCTAAAAAAAAAAAAATGTATGGTGGTATCTTAGTGATTCTGGCGGTGGATTGCGTGAAGTGCAGGTCTTGCGCTACTGGTCTTCGGGAACTGTAGCAATTCTCAATGGAACTTTGCATTCACGGTCGTCGCAGGCTGCAGAGTCTTGGCATAAATGGGCCTGTTTGTGGTCACGAGGAGCCCAAGCATCAAGATTTTCACCTTTTTCTTCTGGAGGACTCTCAGTGATGCCAACCAAGGCATCAGGACTACTCAAGCAGAGGCCAGCAGCAGGGCCCAGGCAGGTCCTGGGAGGTCCAGTTGTAGCTGGGCAGCTGGGCAGTTGCAGAGGGGCCTACAGAAGCTTGTTAGGTCTCTGAACCTCAAACAGGAGGTCAGCCAACTGACCTTTGGAGTCACTCTGGGTAGCCTGGAATCAAGGCAAGCAGGTCCAATCTTTCTTCTTCAAACTGCAAGGCAGACCTTCAAGCAGCAAGGCAGTCCTTCTGGCAGCAGGGTATTCCTTCTTCTGAATCCTCCACAGATCCAGGAATGTTCTGATGTGGGGGTCTGATACTGCCACCTTTTATCCCCAGTGCCACGTCAAACGGGCAGTTTAAAACAATGGCAGGCCTGAGGCATGTTTAAAAGTTCCACTTCATTGGGTGGCACAATGAGTGTTGCATCCCAATAGTAACATTTAATTTACAGGCCCTGGGTACAGTTAGTACTACTTACTAGGGACATATAAGTAACTTAATGGTGCCAATTAGGTGTGACCCAGTTTTAACACGTTTCTGGGAGAGAGCACAATCACTTTACCACTGATTTGCAGGGAAAAAGTGCACAGAGTCTTAATGCCAACAAAGCAGGTTCAGCAACAGAATGCAAAGGATGACAAAAATCATGGGTGGCTCTGCAGAAAGGACCATGTTCAACAATATCCCATAAGTAAATGTAGCTTGTTCTTGACCAGAGTGAAAGCTCTACTAGCGTCCTGGACAGTCTATAGATGGGCACAGAAAAACAATCAAGAGACAGTTTCCATTTCCCTCTGCCATTCCTTAGAATTGTTTCACCCTCTCTGTATTAAAGTAAGCAGGCTCTGAACAGGCCTGGAGAAACCCACAGCACCAGACTCTAAGCCAATGAGTGGTGAGTGGGTTACACTGTGAATACCTCCTAGAACTGAAACCTGTCAAGCAAGTCCAGAAGTAATATCTCAACATAGGTCTCCATTCTGCCCATGTCAGTGGACTTTGGCACCCTCACAATTCTCAGATGATTACAGCATGACCTAGCCTCCAAATCCCTGTTCTTTGCTTTAATCAGTTCAAGAACATTTTCCATACGGAGAAAGTTTTCATTGTTAATGGCAGTGTCACCTGCCAGATCTGGGACTTAAAATCAAGTCCATGCATGCTGCCTGCTTGTAAGCCTCTTCAACATATAGCCCATGCTCGACAATTTTACAGTCAATTATGAGAAAGCTGTTCCATATCGCACCAATTGACTTTTGCATTCAAATCTTCCATGCTTTTGGAATGTCATTTGTGCAGTCACCTGGGCATTTAAGGGTTTCTCAGCAGGTCTAGATGTATACTCGCTGTCAAAACTGAGCTTTGGTCTCCCTTACTCATTGCCTCCAGTATACTTCCAGGGGGTTACGCAGCATGGTTCCAGGCCTCTGCCTCAGCACATCCATGGCAGCTGTATCCCTCACACAGCAGCTACTCAATGATCACCAGTTTTAACGGTATAGCAGCCACATCAATGGCCAGGCCCATCCTCAGCACCAACCAGCTATCAAACCCTCCAGTGACAGTCTCCAACACACAGCAGCTTCAGAATCCACAGTGTGTGATTTACATTCTTCTGTCAATTATGTTGTTGGTTCCTCAATTAGTCGAGTAGTAGAAAGGTAGCTTCAGACCAGCATCAGCCCAATTTATCTCAACGGCCTCACTAATCCATATGCACACTGATTCCATCACATAATCCAGCCTCCGCTTGTGTGTGCCTCTTGCAGCATACAGAATCCTCTTGCTTCCACTTCCCCATTGTGAGAAGGTTGTGATCTAGTCTTCAATCAATCAACCAATCAGGGGTTTATAAAGCGTGCTACTCACCCGTGAGGGTCTCAAGGCGCTCGGGGGGGTGCAGCTCCGGATCAGTCGAAGAGCCAGGTCTTGAGGTCCCTCCTGAATGTGTGCAGGGTCGGGGAGCGTCTGATGTTCACAGGGAGCTCGTTCCAGGTCTTGGCTGCGATGTAGAAGAAGGCTCTCCCGCCTGCTCTGTTTCTGCTGATGCGGGGGACCTCTGCCAGGGCGAGGTCGGCGGAGCGGAGGTTCCTCTTGGGTATGTGGAAGGAGACTCTCTCTTTGAGGTATTTGGGTCTGATGTTGTGGAGGGATTTGTAGGCGTGGGTGAGGAGTTTGAAGGTAACCCTCTTCTCAACGGGGAGCCAGTGGAGGTCTCGTAGGTGTTGGGTCATGTGTTTGTGACGCGGTGTCCCGAGGACGAGTCTGGCTGCGGTGTTCTGGATGGTTTGGAGTTTATGTAGAAGAGTTATGTTGATTCCGTCATAGAGGGTGTTGCCGTAGTCAAGTCTGCTGGTTATGAGCACGTGGGTGACGGTCCTTCTGCAATGGGGGGGATCCATTTGAAGGTCTTGCGGAGGATGCGCAGGCAGTTGAAACTGGTGGAAGCGACGGCGTTGATCTGGCGGTTCATGGAGAGGGAGGAGTCGAGGATGATGCCGAGGTTTCGTGCGTGGTCTGTGGGGGTGGGTGGACTCCCGAGGGCGGAGGGCCACCAGGTGTTGTCCCATGCGGAGGTGCAGGGTCCGAGGATCAGGACCTCGGTTTTCTCTGAGTTGAGCTTCAAGCAGCTGTCTTTCATCCAGGCTGCGACGTCCTTGATTCCTTCCTGGAAGCAGAGTCTGGTGTCTTCGGGATTCTTCATGAGTGAGAGGATGAGCTGGGTGTCGTCGGCGTAGGATACTATGCTGAGCCCATGCTGTCTGGCGATGGCGGCGAGGGGGGCCATGTAGATGTTGAAGAGCGTGGGGCTGAGCGATCATCCTTGGGGTACTCCGCAGTTGATCTCTGTGGGTTCGGAGAGGAAGGGAGGGAGTCTGATCCTCTGGGTTCTGCCGGAGAGAAAGGATTGGATCCAGTCGAGGGCGGCTCCTTGTATCCCCGCGTCGTGAAGCCTGACTGCGAGCGTGAGATGTGAGACGGTGTTGAAGGCTGCGGAGAGGTCTAGAAGGATGAGGGCTGCAGTGTGTCCCTGGTCGAGTAGCATGCGGATGTCGTCAGTGGCGGCGAGGAGGGCGGTCTCGGTGCTGTGGTTGCTGCGGAATCCAGACTGGGAGGCGTCTAGGATGGAGTTCTCTTCAATGAAGACAGTCAGCTGAGCGTTTACGAGTCTCTCGGTGACTTGGTGTTCATCTGCCCTACAGGCATCGCAGCTGAACACACGCCTTATGCAGTATCAGACCAGAAGAAATTTGTGGATTTTGACAGTATTCATTTTTGAGCTGGAAAACAAATTTTCCTTTCTTGTGTGAAGCCCCTGTTCTGACAGACTGCTAAACATCTCTTAAAATGTAATAAAGCCTGAAAAAATTAGCAACTTTAGATTTTTTAACTTTATTTTAAGAAGATAATTTTGTTTTAAGAAGTGTATTTTTCCTATACGTTGAGCCTAGATATGAGCCAGGCTCAATGTAACCAGTTGGTTTTTCACCATATTCTCAGGAAGTATTGGTACCCAGTAAAAGACTTCGTCACAGCATTGCCCGTAGCCTCGCATGTTGTGCACCAAAAATGAGATAACCATTGCATAATTCTACTTGCTATTCGTTACTGCGTCATGGGAGCTTTATCACATTTAAGCTGGTTTATGTCAGAGACTGCAAATGCTGCGCTGTCTTTGCTTTTCATTTTCCTACCAAAAGACTTGACACTTTCTCATTGGACAGTTGAGAACTTCTAACCGGAACTCCAACAATGCAACCTGCGTCTTCAAGCCGGCTATGATTTGAACCCCGCTTCCAGAGGAGATAGCTTAGTTTGACTCACTGATTTTCAGTTGAATTGAGCTTTTAAAATGCCTGCTGAGCCGAGATTTCGTACAGTGGATGTGTGTGTTACAGGACATGCTGAATGCTGAGAATATACACTGAACGCGCACTTGTCTGTGTGTCTGTCGTATGCTGTGGAAGAGCAGTATATATTGACAACTGGTCTCTCAGCAAACAATTCAGAAGTGTAAGCAGCCCAGCAACAGAGACCTTTCGAAAAAAGAATCCATTGAGGAAGGATTATATTATTATTATTTTGTGTGCTTCGTACCATTAACAAGATCTCAAAGTGCTTTGGTGCAGTCTGATTGAGCAGTTGGTAGTGTGTCAGACATGAGACCAAAGTAGCAGTATAGAGAATGATCACAAGGCCTAGCTGTGGGCTGCCCTAAATTGATTCCCAGTCACCCGAGGCAAGCTCGCGGACTCCTTTGATAAATTCAGGACTTAATATTTGTATGGAGAAAGGGGCAGTAGCTTTTCTTGTCTTTTTTTACATTTATTTTAAGTTTAACATTTATTCAGGCATCATCGTCCACATAAACAAAATAAATATACAACCACTTTAATTAGTTTTTTTTATATTATTATTAATTTGATACAACACCTTTATTTAAATAAATTATAATATTATTAATTTGATAATCAAAACAAAAGTTAAAATTAAACATACTCAGAATATATTAATAATTTATAATAAAAGAAGAGAATCAGTTGTTGCTTCGCATGCCATTTTATCGGCAGCCTGCACTCCAAAGTGTAGCAAAGTGCACATTTATTGAAGCTACAAAGGATTAAAAGAGAAAAATGTAAAAAAAGATCCCTAGTCTCTTCTATGTATTCGCTACTCTTACCATGCACTGTGTTCTCACAAATGATGTGATTTGCGATGTCATAAGTGTTATTGTAAATGCTATTATTGTAGATGGTATAGGTAATATAATATAAAAGAGTATAAGCAGTGCATGGCGAAGAGGCAGGTTATAGTTAATGTAGAGTGGCTACCGAGTTCAATACATTGTGCATGGAGGTGCACAAGTTAAAATAATTTGAAGGTGTTGAGTAAATTATAAATTTAAGGTAGAACCCTAACTTTAGAATTTGTAATCTTTGTGTAGTTTAGGTTCAGTTTGTATCTACAAAAAAAGTAAAGTGTTCCTCACTATAACACCACTTTCACCATTGTTTTTTTCAATGAATTTTAATGTTTTTTATTTTAATGAAAGTGTATTTTAAAGAGTATAGTTTTGTGTCGTCAAGTGGAGTGTCGTACAGTAGAGTAGAGGACAATGTTGTATCCTGTAGTGTCGTACAGTGTAGTGTTGCATAGAGGAGTAGAGCGGAGTGCAGTAGAGTGGAATGTGGTAAAATGGAATGGCATACAGTGTAATAGAGTACAGTGGAGTGATGTAAAGTGGAGTGGACGTAGAGTGGAGTGTGGTACAGTGGAGTGACGCACAGTCGAATAGCATACAGTCGAATGGTGTAGAGTGTACTGGCGTAGAGTGGAGTATGGTAAAGTGCAGTAGTGTACAGGGTAATACCATAGAGTGGAGTGGTGTACAGTAAAATGGCATAGAGCGAAGTGATGTAAGTTGTAGTGGTGTACAGTGGAATAGCGTGGAGTGTTGTGGTGTACAAAGCAGTGGCATACAGTGGAGTGGGGTCGAGTGGAGTGGCGTACAGTGTAATAGATTTGAGTGAAGTGACGTACTTTGGAGCTCCATACAGTGGAACAGCGTATATTGGAGTAGTGTAGATTGTAATGGCGTAGACTGGAGTGGTGTAGATTGGAGTGGTGTAGAATAGAGTGGCATACAGTGGAATAGTATAGAGGCTAGTGGTGTAGAGTAGAGTACTGTACAGTGTAGTGGTGTAGAGTACAGTGGCATAAAGTGGAGTGGCGTACAGTGAAATTGGGTACAGTGGAGTGGCGTAGACTGTAGTGGCATGAAGTAAAGGTGCATACAGTGGAATATCGTACAATGAAGTAGAATAGAGTGAAGTGTTGCACAGTGGAGTGGTGAAGAGTGGAGTGGAATAGACTCCGTTGGCGTAGAGGGGAACAACCTAGAGAGGTATGTTGCAGAGTGGAGAAGGATAGAGTGAAGTGGGGTAGAGTGTATTTGCATACAGACTAATAGTGTAGAGTGGAGTGGCGTAGAGTGGTATAGCATATAGTTTATTGGTGTAGAGAGGAGTGGCATACAGTGAAGTATCAGAGTGGAGTGGTGTAGAGTGGAAAAGCTTTCAGTGTAGCGGCATACAGTGCAGTAGCATACAGTGAAGTGGGGTAGAGTGGCGTGGAATATTATAAAGTGTAGTGGCATAGAGGGGAGTGGGGTATAGTGGAGTGGCATAGACTGAGGTGGCATAGAGTAGAGTGGCACAGAGTGTAGTTGCATACAGTGGAATAGCAGACAATAGAGTGGCATGGAGTAGTGTCGACTGAAGTGCAGTAGAATGGCGTGGTCTAGATTGGAATAACGTACGTTGGAGTAGTGTAGAGTGGAGTGACCTAGAGTAGAGTGTGGTACAGTGCAGTGGTGTACAGTGGAATAGTGTATATTGTAATGGGGTAGAATGAAGTGGTGTAAAGTGGAGTTGCATAGTGTGGAATAGCATACATTAGAGTTAGGGAGAATCAAATGGCTACAGTGAAGTGACATAAAGTGGAGTGAGGTGTAGTATAGTAGTGTAGAGTGGAATTGCATACAGTGGAGGGACGTTGAATGGAGTGTCATTGAACAGAGTGTCATAGAGTGGAATACCATAGAGTTGAGTGTCGTACAGTGGAAGGTCGTACACTGGAGTGGCGTACAGTGGAGTGTTGTAGAATGGAGTGGCGGAGAGTGCAGTGTCATAGAGCAGAATAGCGTTGATTGTAGTAGCCTAGAGGGAAGTGCCGTAGAGTGAAGTGGCATACAGTGGAGCAGTGTACAATGTAATGGTGTAGAGGAGAATAACGTTGAGTGTAGTGGCATACAGTGGAGTGTTTTATAATGGAATAGCATAGACTGCAGTAGGCCTGCAGTGGAGTGGCATACATTGAGTGCCATAAAGTGGAGTGGAGTAGAGTGGCGATGTGTATAGTGTAATACTGTACAGTGGAATGTCGTCGAGTGGAGTGGCTTATACAGAAGTGGCGTACAGTGGAGTGGTGTACAGTGGAGTGCTGTATAGTGGAATAGTGTAGACTGCAGTGGTGTACACTGGAGTGGAGTACAGTGGAGTTGCAGTGAGAGGAACAGCATAGAGTGTAGTGTCATAGAGTGGAGTTGCGTACAGCAGATCAGAGTAGAGTGGAGTAGCGTATGGTGGAGGGGTGAACAGTGTAGTGGTGTACACTGCAGTGACATGGAATAGGGTGGGGTACAGTGTAAAAGTGTGCATTGGAGTTGTAGAGTCTAGTGGCGTACAGTGGATAAGCGTAGATTGCCATGATATATACTGTAGTGAAGTAGAGTGGAGTGGCGTAGTGCGCAATAGTGTAGAGTGGAGTGGCATAAAGTCGGGTGGCATAGAAGGGTGTGTAGTACTTGAAATAGATGTAGCCTGAAAGTGGGTGAATGTATATAGATGTAATGTGCCAGGAATATAGATTATGAGGTGTAAATGCTAATTTTCTACAGTAGGTACAGCTAGACCACTGACCTGGTCAGCCCTCCCCCGCGCAGCTCCACCAGTGAGTGCTGCCCTGTGAGCCCTGGGCTTGACGTCTGGAGTAGGTTTGAGTCTTTCCTCCACCCGCAGCCTCCTTTATGCGCCTCATCCCTAGTGGTCCAGTGGGAGAGCACTCTGCTCTTCTGCTATTCCGCCTCACTTTGCTTTCTCTCTGTGCTCTTTTTTCTCTTTTACTCTCTTTTTGCTCTCTCTTTTCTCTCCTCTTTTTGCTCCCTTTGCCCCCTTTTTTCATTGTTTGCTCTCTCTCTCACTTTTCTTTTTTGCACTCTTTTTTGGGGACCCTACTGCTTCTGCCCCCGCGTCCCCTCCAGCATGTCCTTCCCGCCCTCCCCCGACACCTATTTAATGCTGGCTGCTGTGCGGCCGCGCCAAAGGAAAGCCCGTCTGTGCCTGTCCGTGACTCGACAGCGAACAGCGCCAGAGACCCTGGTCCCCCGACCCACCTCCGTTATGACTCCAGCACCCTCCGCTCGCTCAACCCCAGATGCAGTGACAACTGCCAGCTTTCGACGCCAAGAGACACCGAAGGCCCGATCTCCTGCTGACACTGCTGCTGCACCTTCACCCACCTCCAGACCCTAGCAGCAGCACCCAGCCCACAGGATGTCATCACACACAAACCACTGAACTGCATCCTCCTCAACGTGCGCTCCCTACACAGGCACGCCATAGAAATCGGGGTCCTCCTCAACACCCACACGCCTGATGTTGCCTTCCTCACAGAAACCTGGATCAACACCAACTCTGCGCCCGACATCGCAATCGCCATTTCCGATTCATACAAGATCCTGAGAAAAGATCACCCCTCCAGCCCAGGAGGAGGCATCGCCCTTGTCCAGAAAAACTCCCTCTGCATGACGACCACTGACCCGGACGACGCTACGACCCCCATGGAACATATCCTCTTCCAGATCCGGACCAACCCCAAAACAACTCTCAGCGGAACCCTCAGCTACAGGCCGCCTGACCCCCGCGCTCCCTTCACTGACACCATCGCTGACCTCATAGTACCCCACGCCCTCGCCTCCACAGACTACATACTACTCGGAGACCTAAACTTCCACCTGGACAATCACGATGACCCCAACACCACCGCCCTCCTAGAGAACCTCACTAACATAGGATTTAAACAGCTTTTCAAAGCCCCCACGCACACAGTGGGACACACACTCGACCCCGTCTTTGCAGGAGGAAACAGCGTCTCCTATAGCCACACCATGGAACTGCTCAGGACGGACCACCACTGCATCCATTTCTTCTTCAAAAAACCCACCGTACACAAGCACATGCAACGCCCCCGCAAAAGCTGGAACTGAGTCACCGAAGAACAGATCACCGCCGCCCACACCAGCACCCCACCTCCAACAACGCCAGATACCAACACCATGGCACGCAACTTCCACCGCTGGATCACCAACTGCACAGACACACTCGCTCCCCTCAAGAAAGCCACAGGGCGACACATCAAGAAAACAAACTGGTTCACTCCTGCACTCCAAGAATCCAAGCATTCCTGACTATGGCTCAAAAAGACATGGAGAAACAGCAAAACCCCAGAAACACACACCGCCTACAGAACAGCCACCACAACACACCACCAACTCATCAAAACCACAAAGAAGAACTTTCTACAAGACAGAATCCTCACCAACGCCCACAACTCCAAAGAACTTTTCTCCATCATCCAGGAATTTTCCAAACCCAGCAGCAAAACTACAGACATCCCCCCTCCCAAGACCTCTGCAACAGACTCAGCACCTTTTTTCACCTCAAGAAAAAGACGCTCTATGACAACTTCGAAAAACCAAGACCTCAGCCCGCACGCCCAGCGATGCCACCCAACAGACCCTACCCACGTGGACCCCGCTCACGACAGAAGGCACATTAAAGATCATGAAGAGCATCCACTCCGGAGCACCCTCAGACCCCTGCCCCCCCACTTCTTCCAAAGAGCCGCCACAGCCATTGCACCCTAACTACGCCAGACCATCAACTGCTCCCTCGAGACCGCCACATTCCCCGACAATTGGAAACACGCCAAAGTCACCCCCTCCTGAAGAAACTCTCAGCAGACCCGACGGACCTCATGAATTTCAGAGGCAGTGCCGCAGTACTCTGTATATATTTTTTTTCCAAAATACATAGAAACTTAATAAACTGGTCATGGGTAGGGGGAAATATCAAACCTAACACTTATCTATATCTAAGGGCAAAATACAGAAAACAGCCAAAGTGTACCTGAAAACAGCCTGGCTGCCTTTAACTTTTGTGATGGCAGTCACTAGCCAATCACATAATGCCTTGTCATAGCTATGTACAGTGGTACTTCCACTAAAGACTGCAACATTGTGTGAAAGTACTGCCACAACTGATATCATTAAGTTAAAATGCTTTAAAACTTAAAAAACACTTACCCTACTTACCTGTACCACCCAAAACGACCATCTGCATATTATAATGTGCAATCCTTCCAAATTTCATGGAAATCTGACTGGGCGTTGGGCTGCTTCGCACGAGTACAAAGTCTATGGAAAAATGCATTGGTGCCCAAATGCATTTTGGGGCCCTCATTTATGTTTACTTCCCCATGACTAATCACAGCAAAACGTTCCATGCTCCGCCAATGTGGAAAAAGCAATAGGTCTGGAAAGATTTGTGGAGATTCAGCAAATGGGCGCAAAGTTATTAATGGTGAAAAATACAAGGAAATCCTGTCTCTAGTAACATAAACTATAGCTAAAGAGTGGCTACCGCAACTCTGTAATATATTGTTTCAACACTTGAGAGGCAATGACATGATTTGAGGAGTTTTTAGCCGTGTGATAAGTTGGTTGTGATTAGAATTCCATTACACCAGGTAGTGGTATTTTACCGAGGTAGTGGTATTTTAGCCCATTTGGGCACAATCCCACGAGGTATGAAGCACTATGCACTTTAATTGTATTTTGTAAACTCCCAATGAAATGATTAAGAATTGCCCTCTTGCATGTGACACAGAGAGAAAGAGACACTGTCATGAAAAATATGTCTGCGGAAATAAAGTTTTTAAAACAAGAATTTAAAAAAAGAATTTTTAAAAAGAACTTTAGAATTTTAGAATAATCTTTCATTAATTCTGTGCAATATAATTGTTATAAATGTTTTAGCATGCATTTATTTATTGAATATATTTATTGAAACCGCTTTTTGCACATTTATGTGTATAAAATCAGAAAAGTCAACAGCTGGGCGATGAAGTATTTCTTCCCTGTTTATATGTAACACCAAAACACATTGCACATATTTTTTGGTTACCGTAATGTTGTATAGTCAGTTTGAAAAAGGATGGGGAGCCAGCCGAAAAGCGTTATGTGCGGCAACACTGATGACAAATAAAATTTGAAATTTGCTATCCTGTGGACTTTTGGAGGTTGTCCGAAAGTATTTGGGACAGACCTACGCTGTTTATATATATATATATATATATATATATATATATATATATATATATATATATATATATATATATTCATTCAAATAATTGTCTTTTAAAATAAAATTAACTAATTCTAATTATTTCAGCATTAAATTAATAAACTTTACTTTCAATTGGTTTACTGATTTCTTCTAAACACACACACACACACACACATATGTGTGCATTTAGATCTATTTAGATCTATTTAAACATTCATTTATTGACTTACCTGTGATGGAAAAGACCTCCGATGTAAATACAGAAAAATGATCATGCGCTGGAATGACTTTCGGTCAAATGAACCCGATGTAATAACTCCAATGTAAGGCAGTTGAAATAATGGTAGCACACTTAAAGAAAAATATGCATTTTATACAATCAACATTTCTTCTCGCTGTCATTAGTAGATGGTACTTCTGCAATTTGGAAACTGGAGTAAACGAAAAATCAAAAATTCATTTATTTGAACTCAAATCAGCATCTTTAAGTAGCGGTGTTAAATAATGTTTCCTTTGAGGCAAAGTAGACGAACAATGTACAAGAAAAATACGAAACAAATTAGTGACCCTTTGAACACAATCAAATCTTTAAAAAACGTTGTACATTCTTAAAGAAAGTAAATAGCGGAAAACCCTATCTAAAAAAATAATAAATGGTGTATAAAGTTAGGAGTCACTTGTAATAATTAGTTGGCTTTCCCATTTTGTTCTACTGGACTGCGTAGGAAAAAACAATAATTGGCTGTTATTTGCAGGCACTCAGTGTTGTTCTGAACCTTCGTGTCAGCCAGAGCTTCCAAGTTCTGGAATGTGGGAAAGGTTACCAGGCACTGGTTTGAACTGTTGGTTTGATCAGTTATCTTCACCCTGCTGCTGGATGGGGTCTCTGTACTTCTTGGTCCTGAATAAATATACTTTCTACCAAACTACGCTTCAACTCACCTTCTTGAGGGACCTACCTCCACATTTTGCCGACGATTTACCTACGCAGTGCATGAGACCATAGGAGACCCCAACTTCCACGAGTTCAGATCCAGGGAAGCCTGTAGCTTCTGAAGGGGGTTCTAGACCATGCCGTTTACAGCGTATTCCCCTCCGCTTACAAGAATGTGTTCCTTAATTCATTTTCATGTAAATTGTTTTGTGTATAATGTGTTTGGTTCTTTTTCATTCATTAATGTTTTTAGATTGTTTTGCTTGTTTTGCAAAAGTTTATAACTTCTTTTCGGGGTGCAAGGGGGGAGGTGATGTGGTGTTCTGAACCTTCGTGTCAGGCACAGCTTCCAAGTTCTGGAATGTGGGGAAGGTAGCCAGGCACTGGTTTGAACTGTTGGATTGATCAGTTATCTTCAGCCTGCTGCTGGATGGGGTCTCTGTACTTCTTGGTCCTGAATAAATATACTTTCTACCAAACTACGCTTCAACTCACCTTCTTGAGGGACCTACCTCCACACACTCGTAGCTTCCTTCAAAAAGAAACCGACGTAAGCTCGAGGCGCCTTCTTTTGTCCATTTGTTGCACCCCTCCGCCCCTATGCGTCAATTTTTTTTGCAAACATTTTACAAAAAAGGAAAGACAGTAATTAATGCAAAAGACATAATTAATGCAAAACACCCAAACCAAAATTGAAAAGTAAACGAAACTTTTGCCAAAACAGAAAAAGGCACATGAAAAGTAGCCTGCGTTGAAACCAAGAAACACTCATGCAGCCATTCTACAGAATCAAGTGTCAGGCACAGTAGTGGTCAAACAGCAACCCCAGCTAGAATAGAAAGCAGTTATTCTAAAAATAGCGCATCAAAGTTAGAGGGGTGAGGTATATTAAGGATGGAATTTGAAAATTCAAAATCCAGTACACTCATCTGTCATCTGTACCCTCCATCTCTCTGGAACTGCTCCCCTGAATCTTAAAGTGAATATGTTCCAGAACTGCTATATACACATACATTTCAGCCCCACTCTCCAGGTATACCAAATACCAGAATGCCCTACAAAATGTGTAGTGATGCTATGATTCTGTTGTGAAACAATATGGAGACCTGACGCAGCCCAGAATTTTTGGTTTAGTTGCAGAACATACAAGACATTCGCTAGATTTTCCACAGACTGAAAACACATTCCTCTCTTCTGCCTACTCAGGATTCAATTTCAGCACTGAGCAGAAGTTAGCATCTGTCATTTCAAAATTTTTGCCTAACTTAATTCCCAATTCTCCAACAATGCTGCATACTTAATGTTTCTGTCGCTTAGTGAGCTAACAATTTCCAACACCTGCTGCAGAAATGTGACAGTTATGTGTTCGAATCACAGTAAAGATGTCCCACCCTTCAACCCTCTGAGGTCGGTAAATAAAGTAATATAAATTCGATAGTAGTAACATCTCATGTCATGCAAGTAGGAGCTCCAGTTTCGGTAGTGCTTATTTATTGTTATTAGTGAATGTTCACGGGTAACCAAATGCATAACAGAAATTGTTTATTTAAGAAAATACTTTTTAAAACCCTAAGTTTACTATGATTTGCAGTCTGTGAGTGTGAATCATTAAATAAAGTGTTAGCCTGTGGTGGGTGCAGCCAGAATTGAACAAGGGCAAGTTAACCTCAAAATCTTTATTTTTTAACATGATGTGACTAAACGCAGTGAGACAGGAGACAAGTTCATTTGGCCTGAATTCTGCACAGTTCGTGCATTTTCACTGCAGGAGGCGCATCTTTTAATCTCTCGCAGGGTTCCTTCCATCCCAGCACAAAAATCAATTTGTTTTGCAGAGGATGGGCCGTAAAATATTATTGGAGGATTTCGAAAAGAGTGACTGCGGTAACTAATAGCTCTGTAATGATATTCCACGACAGCTGGCAGGAGGCCTTGAAGGGAAAGGCCTTGCACAAGTTAAGGGGAGCCCCTTAAGAATATGTTCTGGTGGAATTTAGACCACACACATAAGTGATTGTGCTGACATTCTTCTCTGTGAATGTATCTTTTCCAAACCTTTTTTGCGTTTCTGTAATATGACTCGGTGCTATATGATGTAATGCACCATGTCTTGATCACTTAGACCCTTTACGCATGTGTGTGCACAAGGCAGTTCATTGCTTTCTGCCCTGGCTCGGTGTGATTTCTCATGCCACACAAGTGCAATGGTGTGTCATGTACCAATATTTTTAATGAGAAGTTAAATATTTAATCCTATCTTGAGTGTCAATTGCTCCTGCATTTCCAGGTCTGATTCACACACCTTTTTTGTTTCAGTAGTTGTTTGTTAGAAAAGCAAAACTTAGGTGTGATTAACTCATAGTTTCTCAGAATAAGACATGCTTACTCACATAACAAGCATTAGCAGAGTCAATAGGTCTGGCTTTAATGTACTAAGGTATGCAAAGACAGAAATGCAGAAAGGCTTTTTACATGCAGTAGAACATTAAAGCAAGACCTACTGTCTTTGCCAATGCTTGGTTGTGTATGTTTCTTCTTCTTCTGTAGTATACAATCCATTTACCTGCTGCTCCACAAAACGATTTTGTTAATCCTAGGGGAAGTTAAAGAGCCAGCCTGCAACAGTAAAATAAAAATCCCCAAAGGAACAATTTCACACTATTGTGATATCTTTTGATACAAAAATATCCTGGCCCAGCTCACAATTGTGATATAAGTTCAAGGTATTCGAAGTGGAGGACGGTGACAACAGTTTGTTTTTGGTTACCTTCATTCTGAGTGTCCCAAACATCGCATTAGTGTGTAACAACAAACCTTTGTGGTCACTGAATGATATATGAGTGCTGAAAATGTTTAACAATTTTGTATTGTCACCCCCACTTTGATAGGACATTGACAGAGCTCTGGACTGCGCCCAGCGCCAGCAACCCTGGCCCTCCATACTCCAACAGACACTCCACTGCAGATCTCTGTGCCCTGGACCCCAGATGCAACAACAACTGCTGCCTCGCATCACCTTGCTGCACAGCGGGACCCTTCACCTGCATCCACTGCTGGTTCACCTCCACCCTAGGATCGACCGCCATCGCAGCAACCAGCACCATGCCATCCCTATCGGCCGAACCTCCCTGGAACAACTCAGCTACCTCCTGATCAACGCCAGATCACTCTGCAAATACACCACCGAAGTCTGGGTCATCATCTCCTCCCTCACTCCTAACTTGACCTTCATTACAGAGACCTGGCTCACTCCCGTATCCGCCCCGGACATGACCACCGCAACACCCATTGGCTACAAGATTAAACACTGCAGCTGCGCCAACAGACACAGAGGTGGCATCACCATCGTACACGAAGAATCAATCATCTGCACCACCACCACAGATGATGAGACAACGCCGATCATGGAACACATGAACTCCCAGCTCTGCATCGACAACAAAACCACCATCAAAGGCACCCTCGCTTACAGACCCCCAGGACCTCGAACCAGCCTCAGCGATGCCATCGCTGGATTCATCATTCCACTCGCCATCGAATCCGAACACTACATCTTCCTGGGAAACCTCAATTTTCACCTGGATGACCCCACTGACACCAACTCCACCGACCTCCCCGAATTGATGGACAACACCAACCTCAAGCAGCTGGCTACAGACTCCACACACAAAGCAGGACACACGTTGGACCCTATCTTCATGTCCAGTAGCAGCTGGTACACCCCGGAACTTAGCACGAAGAAATGCCGATGTAAACAACTGGAAAGAAAGTGGCGAACCAGCAGGAACAACATGGACCAAGCCACCTTTAAATTGGCCCTCAACAACTACCACCACCGGCTCAAATCCACTAAAAAGGAGACTCTGACACACTGGATCGAGACCAGGGAAAGCCAAACCAAGGAACTATTCACCATCATCAAAGAGTTCACCGGCAGGTCACCCACCGAAAACTCGATCCCCTCTTTTTAACTTCAGAACAGACGAGATCAGCCACCAGCTCACCACCATCCTCAGCACCTCCATCGCCACAGCCACCTTTCCAGATGCGTAGATGCGTGGAAACACACAGAGGTCAGAACCCTCCTCAAGAAACCCTTGGCAGACCCCAGCGAACTCCAGAACCACCGTCCCATCTCACTGCTCCCGTTTCCCACCAAAGTCCTGGAGAAAGCCATCAACCTCCAACTCACCGAACATCTGGAGAGAAACAACCTGCTGGACCCTTCCCAATCAGGATTCAGAGCCAACCACAGTACCGAGACAGCCCTGATCGCCACAACAGATGACATCCGCACTCTACTCAACAGAGGGGAATCAGCTGCCCTGATCCTGCTTGACCTCTCCGCAGCCTTCGACACCATCTCTCACCATACACTTATAGATCAACTGCGACAGATTGGAATCACAGACGATGTGCTCAAATGGATAGCATCCTTTCTCACAGGGCGCACTTCAAAGAATCTGTCTCCCTCCCTACACCTCTCAACCCAAGCACACCATCTGCGGCATCCCTCAAGGTTCTTCACTCAGTCCAACCCTCTTCAAAATCTACATGACACAGTTCGCAGACACCCAGCTCATTCTCTCGCTGTCAACGGACCCCACCATGATGAAGACCAACTTCCACAAGTGTATGAAGAACGCCTCAGCCTGGATGAAGAACAACTGCCTGAAGCTCAACATGAACAAAACTGTAGTATGGATCTTCGGCAGACACAACTCCCTCTGGATTTACTTCTGGTGGCCATAGGAACTCAGACCCACCCCCACTCTGAAAGACCACGCCCACAACCTCAGCATCATCCTGGACAGCGAACTCGCCATGAAATGCCAGGTCAACGCTGTCACCTAAGCCTGCTTCCACACTCCCCATCAACACCAGAAAAACTGTGGCACAGGCCCTCATCACCAGCCGGCTGAACTACGACAATGCGCTCTATGGAGGCACAATCACAAAACTCATGAGAAGACTCCAGACGATCCAGAACACAGCAGCCAGACATATCCGCAACCTGCCAAAGAGTACCCACATCACCCAGCACCTGAAAGACTTCCATTGACTCCCTATCCAGAAAAGACGCCAATTCAAGCTCCTGACCGACTTCTACAAAGCTCTCCATGACCAAGGACCCGCCTACATGAACCACCACCCGAATTTCCACCTACCACCGCTCAGCTCATCTAGCCCTTGCACAGATACCACACATCTGCCCCAGCTGCACCGGAGGATCTCCTTCTTCCACCTTGCTGCCAAGTCCTGGAACACCCTTCCAACTCTGCACTTCAGCCTCGCTGACTCACTTCAGGAAGGGACTCAAGACCTGGCTCTTCGACTGACACCGCAGCACTATGCCTGGATACCCTCTTGGGTGATAAGAAGCACTATTCAAGCACCGCTTGAATGAATTTTTGATTGACAGACCTGTTTAGTAGATCCCATTGTGCAGGATGTGTAAGAAAAATGGAAAGAAGCTGTGGTCACAACTGTGATCAAAAAGCCACAGGTGGATTCATTTACCATGAAGAATATTTTCATTGCCTGAAATTAACCAGTGACAACCAAGCAGCATGGAATAGTGGTGATGGGTGAGGTGTAACCAGATTCAGATGCCATCCAGAAGATCAGGTGCCATTGTCTTCAGTCTGGTTGAGCCAAATCCGACTCTATGAGTAGGTTAAAGACCTAGTAATAATAGATCTTACAGGCAGGCATATAAATGGCTGGGAATCAGCTTCATGAGCAAGCATCTGACTTCTATAAATTCATGAGTAGGTCATAACTCAATCTAGAGCATAAGTCAACTACTCTAAGAAAACACTGTGGATTGGGCCCAAAAGATTTTGCCTTCTGTTGGCCAAAATTTGTCTAAACTGTAAATAATACTCCTATGACTGATAAACGAACAATGTTCTAAGTTGGCTTCTGAGCTGTTTGTAAGCAATACAATAGTTCTCCATAAAGAGACCGATCTCAGGAAAATGTAACTTAACTTTATACTTTCTTGCTGTACAAAAGCAGACTTCAAGTAATTGCCTGCAGAGATTTGGATATTCTCACTTAGATCTGTTGGGTAGCATCTATTGCAGTGCTTGGAAGGGATGAAAATTATTTACCACCACTCATGTGCTGCTAAGATGTTTTCTTGCATTTAGAGATATGTTGTTGTTCTTTATCACATGTTTGCCCTGAAGCAGCCTACAGTGCATTAGATCAGCCTTCAGTCAGTCAGCAGAGTAAAGACATTTCTCCCAAAACAGACGGAAATACTGAATTGTTTTTGGTGCATTCACAGCTTTCCATGCCGTGGCCATTGTTTGAAGGGTGTAGGAATGTTGCCTCACCTGGCTTTTCACAATGGGCTCTAACATTGTCCCACAACTTAGACTGTTGAATTAGTAATACCACTTTGACTAGATCGGTTCAGTTCCCAAGGAATGGCAGTCATTCCTTCCTTAGTCTAGCACACAATTTTAGTGGAAAACCCAACCCAATGTATTAGTGGTAAAACCCAACCCTAGACTCCCAACAAAATTCAGGTAAGGCAATATATGACCATAAGACAAACAGCTGTCAAAATAACTCATGTTAGCAGGGTGAGCCAAATCCCCGAAAGGTTCTCATTTACATTCACCCAGTTAGCACATTTATTGGTGAATTTGGGGGTTTGGTTGGGGCTGACATTTTGTAACTAAAGTAATCAATCACAGGTATCCATGAAATGGCCCAAATTAACCGGACACTGACAGAGATAAAGTATCAATTAATCTTTCTAACTTTGTGTTTTCATTGTCCATATTTCCAGCAGGAATTTTGTTTGTCATTCGAGGCACATTGGGAGCTGTGGTGCTAGCATACGAAAAAGAAGTATTTTCTATATGTATTCATTTGATAATTACATGCTTAGGAGTTCATAAAATGTGCTTTGGGAAACCAACAATAGTGTGTGCTGTGTCAAATGTTTAAATTAATCTTTTAGAGATTTTCATAGGAAGCTCCTTGCTTGGCAAAGAAACTGTCCTCACATTATAATGGAACGGGGAGGGGAGCATTACCTTTATTGCATAGATCTCAAATTGGGGAATACAAGAAAATGTACTGCTGAGTAGAGGTCACAACAACTCAGCATACCACATGATGGAATTTAAATTCATAAAGAAAAATGGTAATTATATAAAAGTGTGTTCTGGAAACCTTATTTAAGCTCCTTGGCAGTGACCTGCCTTCACATAGACTCTATTATTGTGAGTACTGCTTACCTCTACTGAACCTGTATGATGTCCAGCTGACAATTGTGAAATCCATATAGATCACAAAGTTAGTTGGTGTAATGCACTGGTCTATTAAAGAAATGGGAGTTGTAATATATCCACCTCTTCTATATGGTTACCTAGAATTCTCACCAATTTCTAGACCCTACTTTGGCTGGCATTAGGGCATTGTGGACTGTGACACTGCTATTTAGTGTCTCAGTGTGTGTGCTCTGTTGCCTAAATGGTACTGTTAAAATTGGTTTCAACTGATTGATCTATTTTACTCTCTGATAAGGCCATCATAAATGGCACGTAAAATGCACCAATAACATTAAAGTTAGATTAAAGTTAGATGTCATATATGAGCTGCAGTATATATTTACACCATCCCTATAGGTCCCAAAAATATATGGCTACCAGGAACACCATTGCTCTAAAAGGCAGAGCAGTGACACATGGAAAGGAAAAGTGCCCTTGACATGCAGGAAAACATATTTATATATTATATCTATATTACCCCTCCTAAGTTCAACTTGTACACCTGTGGTGCATGGCACTACATATTTGAAAGAGTGTGCCTTCACAGCGACCAAAGGCCCAAAAGCTGCTTTCACTGTGTAGGTTTGGGCTGCCAGTATGCACTCTGTGGTGTTATTTTTCTTCTCTCACAGACTTTTGGTTGTCCAGCCTTCGGGTTGTTGGGTCCAAATATACTTACTGTATTAAAGAATAGTTGTTTGTTTTTTATGTGAGCCTTATTTATGTGATTCTATTTTTACCTGTAGTGTTCCCTCTGGCATGCCCCCCTCACCTCCCCTTGCTTGTTTTTTATCTCCTTTTATGCCCTGAAGAAGGTGTGACCGCCTACTGGGTCTCCCATCGAAACACGTGTCAGTGCTTACCGAGAATTGAACCCAAAGACCCCTGAAGTCGGCTAGGAAAGCTAACAGGACCAGCTAAACATTATACTCCTCCACATGGCGGTTGGTGGAGTTTTGCTGAAACTCCATGTTGCAAGCGTAACACGGAGTGGGCAAAACTCTGTGAACTCCATGAGGCGGAGCAGAATTTATCACCCACCCCTAGTATTTGTTAGATAAAATGTAAGCACAATGAATCAAAGTTATTTTTCAGTCAGTTTTTCAAATCTCATTTAATGCTGATATTAGATGTTTGATAACTTTAGTGCAAGAGTAATTTCATAGATAAGTTTGTTTTGTGCTGCCTGAGCCACAAGTGGCTTGGAACCATTTTTCCACGCATCTCACCATCAGAGACTCAGTTCACATTCCTTGGCTGAGCTAAAAACATTGTTCTGCAGAAGACTTGGCCTTTGGGCTCCTGGCTGGAGGGGTGTTGTAAACAACTGTCTGCTTAACAGCAATCAGCTATCTGGATTGTGGAACGAACAGTTGTAAGAATGAAGCATACTCTTAGAACTACTTCTTTTGAGTTGGAGATGCAAAATGGTACTAATATGATCTACTAAATTAATGTGACCCCTGAGCAACCCAATGTCCAGAATAACAGTTCATGAGTACTGTAGTGTTTCTTTGTTCTCCGTCTTTTTATTTTCCTTTCTTCTTCACAATGCGTTAGGTGTTATTAATACATTCCGTAGTCACTCTGTTAATTCCAGTAGCAAACACGTGTTTCGTCATTAGGTACATGAACCTTTGACTTCATCAGGGCTACAAAAGATAAATATAAGCCATAAGCTTAAATTTTAATTAGAGGCGTAAAACCACACACCTAAGTACCCAGGTGCTCAATCGTCCGATATCCGTGAAAAGATCCCCAAGGATTCCTTATCAAATTACTTGCAATTAAGATCTCCAGTGGGTTGGTAGGCTTGATCAAGTGCCCTCTATATACTGGGATCTATGTACTCCCAAAATAAACGTGTGAGGATTAGCAACATATACATAGCATCAAAATCCTATCATATAATGGTCGACATTATAAAAGTGGCCAATACATTGTATTTCCAGCAACCAAATACATCCAGCACCAGTGAGGTAGGCAAAAACCTAAATGTGAGTTAATTGATTTTGAAAACTCAAAAGTTGCTAGACAAAATATTTCCCCATAGGAAGTCAAAAATGTATTAAATTAGCACATTGTTCTAGAGTGCTAGGAATGACGAATATTTGAATAGCTGATTTACAATGGCCGCTGAGCACTGAAGCTTCACATTAAGTATTGCATTCTCGAGTATTCTGAATCTGGGAAAAGCTCTGTAGTATGTCTGATATACAAGTGTCATCCAACTACCGACTTGGGCACGGTTGTTTGATAGCTATCCTAGATCCAGAAGGAAAAATATTTGTTAAACTGTTGTTAGAAAAATTGTCACAGTGGGTTGTAGAAAAGCAGCTTTTGAATTATTCCCTGACAGGGACTCGTAAAAAATGTCCCACAGAGGATAGCATCTTAGCTCTGTCTATATAATTTCAAAAGCCAGAAGAAGGAAGTTCACAACTTGAATATATGCTAGATAAACTATATCTCTGCTTTTGATTGCATTGATAGAGCCAGATTATAGTTAAAATCCAAACAATGGAGTGTTAATCAGTCATTGCTATTTTTAATGATTGAGTTGCATTCTCAGATGTGGGTTACAGTGAGGCTTTCTGATTCACAAGGGCTATAATCTAGAATACGTACCATGAAAAGACGTAGGCATCGGTGTATATTCGCTCACATGCTCTTCTCACTATAGAAGACATTTGCAAGATGTCTTGGGAGTAGTAGACAGATTACCACCAACATTAGGTCAAGGAAAATATTTTATCTTGCTTAGGCAGATGACCATATTTTATTACAACACACTCCAACCCATTTGCTTGTGAATTTGTCCAAGACTAAGAGAGTGACTTTTATCTTTTGAAAAGCCATTAAGATCAGTTTGGATGATTGATGGTCAGAAAACTGATCATGGCAAAGAATGCTTTTACCCAGGTGTCTTTTTTGATGACTAGCGTACATGATTTCCCCTTTTTATCTTGCTTAGGTAAAATATTGTTCGTATTACATAAGGCTTCAAAAGGTTTTTTGTTCTAGCTAGAAGGTAGGGCATGAGATAGATACTCCAGACTTCAGGTATACTATGACAAACTTGTTCCTGTGCTGTTGTCAGTGGCATTCTTTGGCTGCCAAAAGGGAAGTTGAATGGAATCAGTATGCAAACTGTTTAATCTACATTAATGAATGCTACAAAGTAAAATTCGATTTGAAATGAGCAATATTGCTGTTTCTGCCTTAGTTGACCTGTGATTGATCACGTTTATTCTATCATGTTCTCAAGCAGACATAAATTCTTTAAAATGCATAAGGCCTTATTTAGAGTTCAGTGGATAGGATAGGGTAATCCTTCTAAAACATGGCTATGTTGCAAGTGCACAATGAGAATCGGAATATGGCTGTTGGGACATACGCCAAGTTTTGATGGAGTTCCCTGTCCACCAAATTCTATATTAGGCCCATAATCGTTTTATGAATATCTGAGCTTATGACAAACTACTGTCAAATATAAATCATCTCAAATTTTAGAAAGATTATTAAACAACTAAGTACCATCATGCCAGTTAACATTAAACACATATAATTTTAATAGGCAGATGTTTTAAACAGTACACTTAAACCATCCTTAAAGATGCATTTAGTACGTTTTCTTCTGCTATGCATATGGTTAAAACAATATGATGGAGTGTGGTTCAGGACCTCTGACAAAAATGCAATATGTAGGTCATTCAATACTTCAACAAAGGTATAGATCATGTATTACGTATTTGCCCAGTCTTAGTGGATCTAAAGAAAAATACCTTTGCACACTTTTTAGGTAGCCACACAAAGAACTATGGCCAGACGTACAAAGCATTATATACTTTTTTTAAATGTACTAATCCCATTTTATAGATCAATAAAGTTTTATTGACTGCTAAAATGTAATTGCAACCCCACACCAATTTGGTATTTGGAGGGTCGTGTTGAAGGCGTCCCTTCCAAATATTGGTTTGGTATGAAATGTATCAATGTTTTGCATCCATTATCCGACTAAAAACATTGAAAAGTTACTGACTCCCAAGATGGCGTGGTATCCCATTTGTAAAAGAGAAGTGGTCCCCTTAGGTCCCTTTAAACTTTTTGAATATTAAAAAAAAGTTTGTCAGAGAGTTGGCAGTGGTCTTTTTTCTTTAAACACAGCAAAAGTTTACTTAATTTCAGAGATCACGGACATGGTAGTCTGCTTATCCTAGCAGGCCACCATCCCTGTGATGGCCTCCAATAGGGAGAATGTATACTACAATAAAGGTTTAGTATCGGTTGAAACATAACACTGTAAACTCACCAATTAACAAAGCCCTTTGGACGGAAGTGGATGAGGATAAAAAATCACCATACAACCAATATCTTTTTAAATCCTTGTTAACAACCTGCACGACCGAGCTATGGAATAAAAACTTGCCATATCAGTCCTTTAAACAAGTAATAAACAAATCAGCAAAATTCCACTCACTACTGTTCGATAAAAATATCTTCAGCTCAAGGTCGCATGCCTGGGTGGTGATTAATAACTATAAGACCCTTGCACCAGCACCTTACTTGAGCATTACATTCTCAATCTACTTAAAGAGACAATTAATGGCTATACGTTTTGGGAAACTACCGTCAATAGCGGACCAGCCAACCGGGGTGCACAAAGGGCCAAAATCATGTCGACTTTGCGGTAGCAATAAAGAGGACTTTATCCATATAATCTGCACATGCTCTAAACTTCACAATGCACGAGTCACTTTACTTAGAAAAGCTCTAAACGCCAGAGGTATCAGGACCTGCAGAGCTGCAATAATTTCAGGGCTAGACCCATCGGATCCACAATTGAATTGCAAATTGATTAAATTCCTTAACGTCTTCAAACAGGCACTGAAAATTGACTCAAAAATATCCAGCTAGAAGGTGGCAATATTGTCTCCTCAGACGTAAAGCAAGCGACTCAAACTTTTAAAGAACAGGTCAAGTCTGCTGAAATGGTTGGGATTTTGCCAATGTAAATAGACTGGTATCTTGAGTAACAATTAGAGAATGTTTAATCAACAGTGTTTAATATTTTATCAGCAACACATTGATGTTACGTTTTAAAAACTGTCAAATTGTATTGATTGTTTTATATGTCCTTTCATATTGTTAAGGTTTTAACTAACTAAACAATAAAACGTACTTTGACTTTTGGCCTCCAATTGGAATGAGTGTCAATTTGTTACCCAACTCATTAGTATTCATAAGTTAGGTCTGATTATGACCCACTCCAAATCAGAATTAAATGGTTTGTGTGATTAGCATGTAGGTCAGTTCATAAAATTCTTTAATGGCCACATACATAAAAATACTGGCTGCAGATTGTGACCAGTTTTCGTAACCAGTAAATAGTACATTTGGTTTTATACTGCCTGCAGTTAATAGTGCTTTAATGGTCGGTCAGACCAGATAGGAGACCATGTAGTAGGATATGTCTTGAAATAGAAGGAAATTGCATCAAGTTTATTGAAATCAGTGCCTCGTTTTACTGTTTTAACATTCTGAAATATCCACTGAGAATAATTTTATATTTTAGTTTTTGCATTAGCAGGCAAGTCATTATTGATTGACTGATTGTGCAGTCACTTGATTCATGCTTTTATGAACTTATGTGATATTTTTTAATTTATTGTAATTACTTTTATTTATCAATACAATAAAATTGCTTTTTAAACTTTGCACAACTTTAAACTTCACTGAATCCTCTAAACGATTACAGGAACTAACTATAGCAACTCCCAGTATTCCGAGCTAAACTCTGGGAGTAAAATTAACAGGAGAGCAGCACTCAGGACTGAAGCGTGCTAGCCACCCTCATATAGAATTTTGAGGTCATTGTGAGTTTTTGGAAAAGATCTGAGATTCAGGGGCTTCTTCTCTAGAAGGGTAGAATTTGTATAAAATGAAACTTAGTGAGATGATGAAATCTCCATCCTACCTTCTATCAGCGGCCCATTTTATAAAGAACAGGACATGCAAAGTTAGAACTTCCAGGTGATAGATGAGCTAAGTGGGAAAAGTTACAGTGGACTACAAAGGAAACAGGCAGGAAGGAACATAGAAATATCAGCAATTATATTCTAAAGCTAGACATGGCCTACAGCACTTGTAATCCACAAAGAGGAGAAGACGATGATGGCAATTGAAGGATGCAGAGTCAAGTAACTCCAAGAATGGTATGGGAGAGACAAATATTCCAGGCATAGAAAACCCATGAAAATAATGGACCCATGGTAAAGAAGGAATAATTTACCTGATTAACCAGACAAACAGTAAATGATTGGGAAAGTAAAAGTACAACTCCACAGGATAAACTAATACCTTCTAAGTTCAGGAGGCAGAAAGAGATTCTAATTTGGCATCTTAAGCAGCGGCTGTTTCAGGGACTGGTTGCTACATGTGAGGTAGTTGTATACCTTATACCTCAAGCCTTCTTCTTTAATGGCCTAGGCACATATTCAGTTCAGAAATGCCCAAACCAGATGTCAGGCACTTGACATGACTATGTCCTTGTGGATACATGTCACCCGTGCAGTGAAGATGACTTGTCAAATTGACCCTATCAGTGCTGTTAGTGGAGACCTGCTGTCACGAGTCTCCAGACCTTGCAAATGCAGCTCTGGCCTTCCAGACCTAGTGTGCCACAACTGTGAGACTTGACTGTCAAAGTATATTTTTAAATATGTTATAAAGATCCTTCAAACACTGATAAGAGGTAAATGAAACTGGGAAAATATGATATCATTTAAAAGGAAGCGTGCTCCTAATAGTTAGATTATTGTTATTTAAATCACTTTGAAATTAATGCTATCATTCTCTAAATGTAAGGTGGAGTTAATATCTATTCAGAAAGAATTTGAATTAGCTCATATGAAATTCATTTATGCAGAATACATCGTCTTCATATTAGATCAAATAGAAAGTGGTGATGTACATAGCAGCGATTGATAAGGATGACTTAGGATTCCATACAAAAGAATGAGGCATGTCTTCTATTGGACCCAGAAACCAGGAGGACTTAAGGTTCTACATCAATGGTCGATGATGTGCTTCTACTAGAGATATTTTTTCAGCTCCTCCTTGAAATTGAGGAGGAAGGGCGTGAGCTATTAGGCGAGGATGTTGTTTCCATAGCATTGTCATGTAACCTGAGAAAGCGTAATTTATTAACTCTTCTTTTGCATTTCTTGACTTAAATCTGGCTATGTTGCAGTTTTGAATGTTGCATTGGTCCGCTGAAATGTGGTGCTTCATCCATGTAGAGTTGAGCCTTGATTTGTATTGCCTTGGATCTTGAGGATTTATTGGGATTGTCTGTGATAATCCTTGATAGTCATGGCGATGCAGTTTTAGTCTTTAAGCTTTTGATAAATCAGGTAGCAATCTGTGAGATACTCGTAATTGTGACCAGGGGAGTTGGTAATGCTTGAAGTTAGGGTGCTCCGATGTTCAGGTGGAAAAGAACAAGGGCTTGAACAATGGTTGCAGAAATCAGCTTTGGGTAGCTAGGGTTACATTTTTAACCGGAGAGAGAAATAGTAACAGGCTGGTCAGACTATTGGAAATTTTGAACTTGAAGGAGAAGTCCTTGACCATTATGAATCCTAAGGATTTAGCACAAGTAGGAGCTAGAGCATAAAGGTGATCTGCTTCCTCTTAAAAAATCATTCTAACATATCTGAGCTTGTTTAAAGCTGATGGAGATGGGGGCAGTTTCAGCAATTGCAGAAAGATTAAAAAATACCAGTTCATTGCAAACTTATTCTGATGAATTGGATTATTAGTTGAAAGGCGTGGAAGCCCCATTCAAACAATTGATGCAGTCCTTGTCAGGTTGAACCGCAAACGTCACTAAATAAACTTGTGGTTAGCCACCTGGTAATTTAGAGGCAATGTCTAAAGTATATAAGCAGCACTCAAACAGTAATAAAGTGAATACACAAAACAAGAAAAATCAATTTTGAAAAACAGAATACATTTTGATAAATAAAATGACAGCAAACAGGCAAAAGTCCAATCAGTGGAACCGAATTATGATTTTTTTAAATGTTCAGTGAAAATATCACCAAGGAGCACAAAGCACTCGTGGTTATCTGGTCACACTGGACAGTGGGTCAGATACAGAAACTAGACCCAGACGGAATTATAATTCCACTTGCGGAATTGGCAGGATTTGGTAACTCTGTGTTTCTTTTGTAATGTGGAATTCCTGCCAAATTCCACCAATCAGTGCGTGGCGGGATTATTATGCAGTTCGAGCCTTGCGATGTTCACGGGAACAACGCGAGGCTCCATCAACGCGCAGTTGCGCACCAAAGAATTGTGTTCCCGCCAAGAAAGTGGCCAGTGAGGAGGAGAAGAAAAAGCAGTTTGCTACCACTGGTGTTCCACACTCCAACTTTTTCTGGAAACGTGGTGTTCTTGCTGCACCGTCCACTGGGCAGCAAGGTGGGAGCACCACACCCGCATCAACGGTACCACCCCAACCTAAGCCCATGTTACTCAGCGAGGCAGCCACTGCAATCGTGGTGACAAGCTGTGAATCTGAATTGGATTTATCTCAGCCACAAAGTGCACAACCATCTGAGGAAACTGAGCAAAGTGGACAACAGGAGCCACAGCCAGCAAAAGTTCTTCCTGAAGTAGGAGCAGAACAGGAGATTGAGCTTCCTGCTGAGCAAGATGCAACTCTTGAACCATTGGCTACACCATCTCCAACAAGAAAAATAAAGGGTGCTCCACCATCTTCTCCAAGCCCCTCTTCTGATGATCTGGACATGGATTGGACCCTGGCAGAGTCTCAGACCCGCCATGAGAGACAAGGGAAAAGGAAAGTTCCTAAAAGCCTTAGAATTATGCAAAGTGACTGTTAGAAATGGGGTTTCTGGTTGGCTAGGGTATGCCCCTACACCAGGCAAAACCCACCACTCTAGTCAGGGCAACTAAGTTACACACCAAAGATAACCCGTGCTCAACCCCTTGGTAGCTTGGCAAGATCAGTCAGGCTTATCCCAGAGGCAACGTATAAAGCATTTGCGCAACACACTCACACCAGTTACACAATGAATACACCACAAATGAGATTCCACACAAGATTATATAAAAATATAAAGTATATTATACATAAAGCATAGACCACAATGACATAAATCATAACTTCTGTGCATATTACGCAGTCACTGAAATAGTACTCGCTATCCCGACAATTCAAGGTTCCAAAACGTAATACATAATATCAGGACATGAATGGCAAACTAATTTTAAAAAGGCACATGAATCACCATTAGTGCAAGAACGCAAATCAGGATATGAAAAAGTACATGAATTAACAAATGTCATCATCAAGCACCAGTATTAGATAAATTGCTGTAAGCATATCAGCAGCGATCCTTCAGTAACTCAGTACATATACCGTCATGACATTCCAGGGCACGGCGTACCTGTGCTCCTATTACACTGACTATGGTAATTAGGCCCCAACCCTAGGGCATAGCAGCACCTGCAGGTCAATTACAGGAAGTACAGTAATTCAGAGAAAAATGTTTCCAAACATAGCAAGTTACCAAATCTGCCAAGCAGTGACCGGGGGCCTCCGTCCAGGCTTAGCCCCGGAAGACCACCAACCAAGAACAACTGTCCCAAGGTATACCTCCCTGGATACAGAGAGGGAAAGCACTGCACTCACAAACAGATGGTGGGGGCTAGACAAACGTGCTCCTCATTCGGAGCACTCGCCGCATTGTGGCCGCCCTCCTGACTCACTTGCCCATGAAGAGCAATCACTGGTGCAATACCAGTCCGCAGCAAGAGCGCTCCCTGGGTACAGCGGGGCCCATGCTGGGAGTAGCCCAGGGGCCTCCACGCTGGTAGCATGCCCACAGCACCAGCGCCTGATCTCAGGTGCCTCCCACTGCCACTGGGGGGGTCTATGTTTTTCCCCTCAAGGCCGTGGCAAAGAAAAAGGAATCAGCTGGTGATGCCTTCTCTCGGCTATCCATATACAACCTCTGCTCCAGGGGCGAGGCCTTGATGCCTGTTCTCATACCTGGCCTGTCCTGATCAACGTGCTGAGGGGGAAGGGTCACCTGTGCCAGGTAACCCCTTGGCCAGCGGCGATCTCGCTGGGGAGGGGTTTCTGCTGCTGATGACAGAGAGCAGGTGCCTCGACACAGCACTCCCTCTTCAAGGGCAGCTCTACAGAATTGAGGAGCGCTCAGCCCGTGCTACCTTTGTTGCCACCAATATGCCCTGAAAAACTATGTGGAGGCTATAATTGAATCCTTAGAAAGAAAACCCCCCACAAGAACAGGAAGGGGCATGCCAGTAAGCCCTTGGAGAGCACTAATGAGGCACCAAAGCAGAAGTCAGGTGGCAGTCGAGCACATAAAGGCGATTTGCAAAGTGGCAGTCCCTTCTAAAGCCCAGCAATGTAGGCAGCAGACCAGCACATCAAAGCAAGTGGCTATATGGCGGTTCCCCTTGGCAGCCCAGCAGTGTCTAGTGAAACCAAAGTCAGTGAGAAGCTGGAGGTCAACAAGCCATAAAAGCAATCCAGTGAGTCCTTTAGCCATCCAGCAAACAGCAGGCAGCAGGGAAAAAGCAGAAAAGCAGTCCAGGTGACTCCTTTGTGCAGCACAGGCAGTGTTTCTGACAGAGGTTCACCCCCAGCCCCAAAAGTGCCCTGACATCATGGGTTCAGAGCCCCTGTACTTATACTTAAAATGCCTTTGATGTAGAGGTGACTTCAAAAGAAACCGTAGAAGTGCACAACACCCCCTTTCAACTCAGTCCTGGTTCCAGACATACAGTAGGGGGTAAACAAGCCCTTTGTGAGAGGGCAAGACACAGCCTATACAAATGTAAGTGCGCCCTGTCTCCCTCTCTCACAGCCTAGGAAGACTATCAGTATGCCGAAGCACACAGCCCCTCTTGTGTGATGGCTGTCTGGAAAGTATGCACAAAGCACAGCTGTCACTCTGCCCTAGATGTGGATTGGAGGTAGGCTGCAAAGCACCATGAGTCATAAGCACAGAGAAATGTTCACTTGCTAAAAGTGGCATTTCTAAAATAGTAATGTAAAATCCAAATACACCAGTGAGCAGGATTTATCACCACTGTTCCAAACATTCCAAGCATGGCAACGCTACTCCTTCCAGATCAGGAATTACCACTTAAACATACATAAGGGAATTCCCAATGCTTGTCTATGAGAGGAGCAGGCCTCACAGTCATGCGAAACAAAATGGGGTGTTTGCCACTACCAGGACATGCCACAAAATAAGGGCACATGTCCTACCTTCTACTTACACAGCACCCTGCCCAAATGGCTTCCCATTGCCTACATTAGGGGTGACCTTTATGTAGTAAAAGGGGAGTTTAAGGCTTGGCAAGTAGTTTTGAATGCCAAGTCAGGGTTGAAAAGCTACTTCTGTGGGTGGCACAAGCAGCTCTGCAGGCCCACTAGTAGCATTTAATTTTACAGGTCCTGGGTATATGGGCTACTACTGTACAAAGGACTTACAAGTAAATTGAATATATGCCAAACAGGTGTAACCCAATCATAACATGTTTAAAGGAGAGAGCACATGCACTTTAGCATTGTTTAGCAGTGGTAAAGTGCCCAGAGTCCTAAAACCAACAAAAAGAGGGTCAGAAAAATACAGGAAGAAGACAAAACGTTTGGGGATAACCCTGCAAAAAGGGTCATGTTCAACAGTGACAATGATGAGGACGAGCTAGTGATTGTCAGTTTGGAAGGTGGTTCAGAGGACACCGAGATGACCCTTCCTATTCAACCTGCCCAGAAGGATGTGGCACTGGTTCCACCACCAGCGCCAGTTTCCATATTTGTAAGGCTGCCGCTGAGACTGTTTCCACCACTACCTCAGTCAAAGTACGCACTGCAGAGAGGCAAACGACATGCCCACCTAACTCCAGTTCTTAAGGCATTGGCAGTGGCACACTAAAAATGTTCTCCTCCCCAGTATGGGACTTCTTTACGATTAGCAAGCAGGAGGATAACATTACAATATGCTCCATTTGCCACGCGAGTGTTCGTCGAGGTAAGCCAGGTTCACACTAAGGTACAGGAGGCAAAAACGTCCCACATGAAAAACAACATGCAATCTAGTGGAAGGAGCACCTTAAAAAGGTAGCTGGTGGTGTTGATGAGAGAGGGGGAGCAGCTCATGGTGATAGAAGTATGTGATAAAGAAGAAGAGGATGACAGCTTTTCACAAAACAGCCCTGTCCCCTACAGTGTGCCAGCATCACCCACATCAGCAACCTCCAAATGACACAAGACTCAGATGCAGAAACCACCATATACAGTGATTCCCCCAAAGACGCACATTGAGTCTACCACCTCCTGGTTCTCTCCAAAAGTCGCCTGTGTCAGTGGCACCACAAAAGAAAAATATCCAAGGTACTATTACGGGCATGCTCAGGCAGAATGGGGCACTACAAACGCAACCACCCAATGGCAAGTTTGTACAACAGGAAGCTGGCTGGTTAGAGCTGATCTCCTTCCTTTTTCTTTTGTGGAAGGAGTGGCATTTTTAGAATTTGTGGCAGCCATCTGCCCAGCCAGACCTATTTTGCTGTTCCAGCACTCCATCATGACGTGCTGCCATAGGTTGGCCAAGCTATGCCGCAGAGTACTTTTCACATTATCCACCTGACGACAGATATGTGGACCCATTGTCAAGCAACTAATTACGTGTATAACTGAACACTGGATCTCTTTTGTGGGGGTTAGGCAACAGCAATCTGCAGGTCTCAGTTTTGAAGAAAGTTTTACGGTGATCAGTGGCATGCAACAGTAGCGATGTTCACCATGGAAAAATCACATACAGCCGCAAACATCTAGGAAGACTTTAACAGCAAGGTTTTTGAATGGCTTTGATCCAGAGGTCTCAGAATTAGATTTGTTGCCACGGACAATGGCAATAATATAGTCAAGGTCATGTGCAGGACCTTCTCAGAAAAGAAGACATAGGGCCTGATTTAAATCTTGGCGGATGGGTTACTCCGTCACAATGGTGACGGACATCCCGTCTGCCAAAATATACATCCCATAGGATATGATGGGATTTATATTTCGGCAGTCAGGATATCCATCACCGTTGTGACAGAGTAACTCATCCACCAAGATCTAAATCAGGCCCATAGTCAGCAACATACTGGCACCTGCAGAAGAATCTGCATTCATTTCAGTCATTATTTTAAAGCACGGAAGCAGTTGAGGATCATTCTGTGTGCTAACAGAGCAACAGCCCTCATACAGGAGGTACCAACACATGCATGTTGCAATGTCTGTTTGAGCAGGACAGACCTCAAAAGGAGCGTATACAACTGGGAAAAGAATGGCCATGAAGATAGACAAATGGGGTCTAGTCAAATGCCTGACACAAATGCTACTTCCTTTTGAGGTTTTCACATGGGAAGTCAGCAAGGAGGTCAGTACGATGAGCCAAGTAATCTTGTTGATGCATCTGCTACAGGACCAGTTAAAATAAGGTGCTGCAATGGTTCGCCGGTATGAACGAAGAAGAATATGAGTTGGTTCAGATCTTAATCCTTCACTTGTGCTGCTAACATTCATTCCATTTTCAGAAGGGGATATTCCACAATACAAGACTTGTATTGTTGACCAGGCGAGAGACCTGGAAGAAGAATGTCTGGACAGTAGAGGTCCATACAGAAGTTCTGGTGAGCAGCCTTCAACCTTCAGAGAGGGCAGTGCTGGTGTCTCACAGCAGTCAATACCAGCAACAACACCTGCAACAACACCAGCAGCAGCATCATTGGACCCGACCTCTATAATGGCTTGGTTTCAAGTGGCAGGGCTTAAGTCAAGTGCAGAGGTGAAGGCAACAGAGGTCAAGCAAGTGGCAGCACTAATGACCATTCAGAGAATGGTCCAAGACTCTCTGGATGATTCCAAAAAGGACTACCTGGGTCCAACCCCTTTGGTCTATTAGCTGGCATTAAATTATCTGGCTTGTCCAGTAGCCAGTGGACTTCTGAGCGTGTTTTCAGTGCAGCTGGCACAGTAGTCATAGTCCGAAGGACCAGTCTCTTGCCTCAAAACGTGGAGAGATTGACCATGATTAAAGTGAACCAACACTTCATACCAGAAGATTACACTGTCCCTAAAACAGGACAGAAGAAGGTTGTTGTTCAGACTCCAGTGTGTTAGCTGATGAACGTCTGGGCAAACCTCCTGAGTGTGAGGATGAACTATACTTCCAGGACTGAGTAGGTCACAATAGACCTTTCATCGACAAACTGCTTTGCCAAAAAAAGTATATAGGAGAACATTTATATATTTGGTGTCTGACTTATTCAGCCCCACATTTATTCACATGTATGGTCTGGAGTGGAGTTGGACCGGTGTGCACAGAAGAAACCTCCCCATTCACCTTAAAGGACATGAAAACAATGCCTCCCATAACTATCTTTCTTTTCTTCCTTCCCTAGATGGACTGTCAGTAAAGTTCATTCGTTTACAAGAATGCCATTTTTTGTTGCTTTCATGGGAAAAGAGGAGATACAATAGACAAATGTGCACCACCATCCTTGTTGAGTGAGTGATGATGATTTGTGTTGTGGCAGGGAGGGTGTTGTTTAACTAATTTGTAAACTTTATTTACAATGCTTGCAGCCCGATGGGTCATTCTGCTTGAATGCTTGTCCCTTTCACACTTCACTAGAATTACTTACATGGTCCACTCCTTGCTGTACTTTTTTCGGGTTCTTCAGAGACCAGACCAGTCACTTTAGTTAACAAAACCACAAAAAAAATGTCAAATTCTGTATTTCTTTTGCTTTTTTGTTCATCAACAGCACTACAGGCCTATCTCTCTTAATCTCATTCAAGAATCAGAGTTAGTCACAGGACTAACCCGACAGCTAGAAGAAGGAAGTTTTGAACAATGCCTATCCCTTTCATTAGGAAACAACATGACCATTAGAGGCCTACTGTGATCTGTGGACTGGAGAGAGGTGCATTGATTTGGGAAATGCCAAGTAGTGTGCTGGCTCAAATGTGTCAAACTCCTCTAAATAAGTGGCTGTGGTCTGTTGGGGGAGTGTAACTGTAGACATGTCACATGATGAATGCGCTCTGCTGTTATGACAGTTGACAGTTGTGAGATTGATCAGCCAGGTACATGCAGCACTTGTCGGGGTATTGGTTGCAAATTTGTTCTCACTTCTCAGTTAATCGCACATGACTGCACCAGTCTACGGTCTTGCTCTGACCTCTTGATCCTCAGACACAATGAAGCTTACCTTCTCCTTAACTCTACAATATCGACAAAATATATATATATTTTTTGCAATCCACAGGCCTTTTCTTCTTCTGCACGAAAGCACTATAACACTCCTGCTAAATTACCAGACTGGTTCAGTCCTGCACCCAAGACGGACATTCCGAGGAGAAGAATGCCGATGCACCATTCATTTTGGCATTTATATAAAGTATAATTTTTCTTTTCTTAACATTCACAATTTTTAGAACTATGTGGGTCTTCCCTAATTTGTATTTTTCAAACCGAGGTAACAGAATAATTAGATAACTTGGGACTTTGGGGCTGAAGGACTGTTCACAATGCTTTCATTAACCGGATTGTGTCATTATTTCATTACCACATAAACAGCAGTCATTAACCATTGAAAGTCAGATATTCAATACATAGTTCAATCTGCTACAATCTATCAATCAGTTGAGTACAGTAACAATTCCACCTTTTCACAGCGCTCCCGAACTTTGGAGGCCAGAACTTTTTTGTTTAAAAAACAAAACAAATAAACCTCGTCTAGCCCCCTCTTCCAGAACAGATTTAATGATGATGTGCTGCTCATCGCCTTGATTAATGTTATGTTTGTCTTTGTCACATCTTCCCCCAAATCACCATTCCCATCCAGTCATCAAACCCCTAATCCTTTTTCCCCAGGTTGTGCGATATATTGAGGTGTGACTGAATTTACACCATAAATGGATCACACACTTGGGGGGGCAGATGTGGTGAAAGCATCACCAACTGACTGCAGGATCTTTTTATCTGAACAATAGCCCATTCCAGTCCCACTTTCAAACCCAGGCATGAAAGGGATAACATCATCATAGTACAGAGTCAGAACAGCGTCTGTCCAATGATAAGTAGTACTTGTGCCCACTATTTGGCCTAATTAACAAAGGTAAACTTGCACTTTTGTTGTAAATTCACTCTTCAGTTTAACTGAACTACCAGAAACTTTACGATTATGAGTAGTAACATTACGAGTGGCAACTAACTAGTAGTGATAGTAACTCCTTTTAAAGTGATAGGGATTACTTACTACTCGTAAAGTTACTGATGGAAAAGTTACTAGTCGTAAACTTACTCTACAAGAGTCAGTAAATTAACACCTAAAGTGTAACTTTACCTTTGTGAATCAGGCCCTGGATTGCTTGCAAAATCTATGCAACATGGAGCAACCAAAACTTTTCCTGAGTCCTGACTCAAGGATTTTGTAAGTTTAGTTTTTTTAATATAAATTAAATAGTTAGTAGCTCCCCGGATTGCTTGGAAGTTACTACTGCTAGTTTTTGTAATATGAGTTTTTTGTCATGGTGGTCTGGTCTCAGTCTTTGATAACTCACTAACTCTGTGTTTTCTTTCAGTCTAGTTGCCTGTGATGGTTTATCTTTCTGAATAATCCTACAGTTGAAGCTCACCTCATTTGTAATAGGTGGGAGTGGGACCTCACTTTGATGTTTCCCTGTTACCACAAAAACACTAATACCACCACCATTAAGAAGGACCTTTTGGGAAACCCTGCAATGAGGTTTGGGAAGATTGTGAGAGGTAGCTACCATCACTTAATCTAGTCAGCTAAGAACTTGAAGAACTAGTTTTTTTATTAATCAACTTTATTCGATCTAAATAAATTAGACCATAAAAGCACAATAAAAGAATATATAAAATACAGTTAGCACATTAATTCATTGCGTTTCAATTAAACAAACATCTGTTACCTCATTCCTCTCAGCCCCACAAAAAGATTTTATACATACAACCAGAAGAGTAAATACAGGAGTGTAAAAACCTCAAATCTGGGTCCGCCATACATTCCTATTCTATTCTAACTTGAAGAACTAGTAAATAACTTAGTACTGAGTTTGGCCTTTGGAAGGAGAGATACTATTACATTTTTGTGTATGTTGTTGGCAGATCCCATTAGTGGTCAATAATAGTTACAGAGAGTAGGACAAGGGCAGTAACTACACTAACTAGTATACAGTGTAATTGATGGGTGGCTGGAAGGCCTGTGTTACTTTGTTTGTTGCTTGACAACATTTTTAAAACCAGGTAGTCATTGAGTAAAGCAAAACCTTTTTTCTCCTGATGGAGGCAATGGGTTCAGGACCTGGGGGGTGCCTCTTGGGGACCAGGACTCACTTCTGCTGAGGACAGAAGCAGAACTCAGACAGTTCCATACAGGTCCAGTTGGTGCAGGTCAGCTGGGCTATTGCCGGGAGGCCTGTGGAAGCTTGTTGTGTCCTTGTAACTCACACAGGAGGTTAGTCTACTGACCCTTGCAGTCATTCTGGAGACCCTGGGTTCAAGGCAAGTACGTCCAAATGTCCTTCTTCAGGCAGCAGGGCAGTCCTTCTTCCTCACACAGAAGGGCAGTCATTCTTCAGAATTTTTCACAAGTCCAGGAGAGGTCTGATGAGAGGTTCTGAAGGTCCCATTTTTGTACCTGGCACCAGCCTTTGTGTGGGGGAACTCCCTGGCCTATCGCCAAAACTGGTTCTGGTCAGTTCTTCCATTTCTCCTGGTCCTGGCTCCAAACTGTTTAGGTTGACAAAGGCACAGGCAGGCCTGGTGTCAGGTTCCTTTGCATGTGCTGCAGACAGGGTCCTTTAAAATGTAATCAGGGCAGGTCACAGCTCTTCCACAGCCATCCTTTCAGTAAAACACACTCCCCTCACACCTAGACCTCTTTTGTCCCAATGTCTGGAAGCAATACTAAACCCTCAACAGGAGAGCCACACACAGTCATATGAACCAGGGCACTGGCAGAAGGCACAGTAGGTTTGCGTAGAAAAATGACAACTTTCTAAAAGTGGAATTTCTAAAATTGTAACTTAATTCAACTTTATCTTTGAGGAAGATTTTAAATTACAATTCATTTGAGTGTAAACATCATTTCTCTATCTGTTCCCAATCTGAGGTTAGCACTGATTGAGTGTAATAAGGCAACCCAGTATTAGTCAATGGGAGGGATAGCCTTGCATAAATGAAACACAACTTTAGGAGCTTTTCACTGCCAGGACATGTGAAACCTAAACCAACATGTCCTACTTCTAAACTACCATTCACCCTGCCCTAGGAGTGGTTAGGGACTACCTTAGGAGTGACTTATAAGTATAACAAAATGAAGGTTTTGTCCTAGCAAAAGGATTATTTTGCCAGGTCAAAATGTAAGATTAAAACTGCACTACAGGCTTTAGTGGCAGGCCTGAGATAGGTTTTGAAAGGCTACTTTAGTGGGTGGCACATTGCAGCCCACAGTAACATTTAATTTACATGTCCTGGGGATATGCAGTACCATTAATTAAGGACATAAATGTACCAATTAGGTGTATGCCAATTATACCATGTTTAAATAGGAGAGTACAAGCACTTTGCCCCTGGTTAGCAGGGGAAAAGTACACAGGGTCCTAATGCCAACAAACACAAGTTCAGAAAACATCAGAAAGTGAAGACAAAAAGTTTGGGGGGATACCACACCAAGGATGTTTTGTCTAACACATGATTTATTTCAGAATTACCATATATATTCATATGTTTGCTGGTGCAGTTGGCTATTCTGACTGTAATTAATACAAAAGTGATATATTTGTATTTATTTGTCATCTAAGGCATCAACAACTGAAACACACAATATGTTGGCAGCAAATATTAAGCTGAGGAAAATGGTATAAGAATCAGCAGCAGAAGAAGGAGTTGAGGATTTAACAAGGTGTACTTGAAGGGGCATGTAAAGAAATTTCAAGAAGCAATCCACAGAAGAGGAGATTTTGAAAAGACAAACTAGTTAGGTCATTCTTCCGGGTTTGTTAGAGGTTGGAGATAATGGGAGGATTGAACCTCCGTCATTCACAAGTTTTCTCCCCAGTATTACAAATAACCATACGAACCTGTGAATAGCAGGTCCAATTTTGTGTTTAGTGTTTTTCCCAAATCTGGAGATAAACCTGCTGACCAAGGCCGTAGTGGGCATCTGGCATTTCCCCGGGGAGGCTGGAAGGGTGGGCAAGGCATTTTTGTAGCAGTGCAGCATTTTTTAAAGCACCCACTGCAGGGTTCCCTGTATATCCAATAGTATTCAGGCAACAATAGAAGTGTCAATATAACTCTGGTGATTAATGTATCTGCTGGAGAGAAATCAGAGTTTTGTCTATTGGCAGTTTTGACTCATCTAAGGTAGCGCAGAAGGTTAATATGCCTGCTGTAAAGGACATGTACCATGCGGATTACAAAATGGCATTTTATGTGCATAACTTAGTGGGTTACTGCTTTTGTCACAGAGCCCCTTTTGTTACTGTGCAGTTCATAAGTTAAAATCATAATCTAGCACAGTGAGCTATGAAGTGTCATTAAAGAGCTGCATGCAAACTACATGGTACAGGTTAGAAAGTTATGTTTTTATCTGAGTCTTTCATTATCCTAATGTTGCTAACAAGGGTTAGTCTGGGTAGAAATAAATTCTTATTAGTAAAGCAAACCCTAACCACTGTGTTACATTCTGCTTCTCCAGACCAAGCACTCTTACAAAATGTCTACCAGTATGGCTGACATGAATCCTACACCTTGTAGTTCCCTTTGTCTTATGTAACATCTTCTATACACTGATCTGATTTGGACTTGTATAATTCATTGTCTCTGTATTTGTGTTTGATGTAAAGTGCTCCGACACTCTACACTGATTGAGAGGCACTATAAAACAAATGAGATACGTGAAAGAGGGGCTATGGAGAGATGAGGGGCACTGTTGGAAGGTGAAAGTGAGGGAATCATTGGAGGACCACCAACAACGATTGTTGAATCCTGGTGCACTGTAAGGTCATCATTTACTATGCTTTAAAAGCTAACACAATTGAATAGATAATACAAATATGTGTTGTAGAAAGTGCCATTTTTGGCCAAGTTTTCTTGTGTGGGAGAACTTACCAAAACTCTCCTTGTAGTGGTCAGGCTCACTCGCTGCACTCACTATGCACCTTACGGGGTCTGGCCTGCCAAAATTTGCCAGGGCTGCTTTGGGTTCCCAGTCCAGTCCTGCTGCTGACATTTTCCACCTGCTCATCACAGGTGAAAGGTTTCAGTGGGAGGTCCATGCGGGTTCAGGCAGTGAGGGAGAGATATTTCAGCACAAGAGGATCATGGGGGTTGGCTGGGGGAAGCATTGCTGGCTCCTTTGGAGGAACTGCAGGTGATGGGTGGGCTTGAGCTGTGCTTCTGCGCAGAGCCCAGGCCTCTGTCACCAGCACTTATTTTACTGGTTGGGTATGTGGAATTAGTGGGTCTGAGTAGGGAGAACAGGGCTAATTCTAATGGTCTGGCACAGAGTACACCCAAGACTAAACACTTAAGGTGGCATACTTTAATTCATAATGGGGCCAATATATACGAAAAGGAATACAGAAAATACAAATGAAAAGCAGGATGAGGGGATAGAAGACATAAAATATGAATGAGTTATAAGGAATGTGGAAGTAGATGATCCACAGATGGTGTTGCCTATTCACAAAAATATTATTGGGTTTGTAAAGTAGAACTCCTGAAGGGCTCTTTTGTGAACTTTTACATGACATCTAAAATGAGAATAAGATTCAAAATTTCAGGAAATAGTTTAAATAGTAAAACTACAAAAGACTGTTCCCTCTTTGAAAGTTTACTAATATGGAGTTGGATGTTGACGTGCCAATTCACCATGGCCTGTAAGAGTACTTTAAAGAGTACTCCTGCAGTACTACTTCCTTTACTCATGAATGCATTTGTGAATTTGTGTTTTTGATAAGTGATCTGTTGTTATATAGAAAAATATAGAAAATGGCAGTGGAAACAATGTTTCACATTGTACTTACAATTGTGAAAACTGCCCAGTTCGTTTTCAATTAGTACAAAGAGAAAGCACTATTCCCTATTTGTACTTTTACTAATAGGTTGTTGGACCCTAGGGGGCCAAACCTCAAAGACATGTAAGAGTACATAAATGTGTACTTCCATAGTACTACAACCCCTACTCATAAATACTTTTGTGAATCGGCCCCTTTCTGAATATTGTGACTGCCTGTTGGGTATTGTTTCGACTGAAATGCAAATTATTGCATCAGTTTTGAAGACATTGCAACGGTCTGCAAATCATAACATTTGTTCTTTCTTGCAAACCAAAATGCAAATTGGGTGAAGGGACGGGAGAAGGCAGTAGAGGGGCTATCCCATAATTGTCTTTCCCAGCCCAGCATATTAAATTCAAAGGACCATCTTTATTACACTGACAAGCAGGCAGAGAACAACTATGTAGCAACACAAATTAAACGAATGAGAAGAAATGCTTCCTTCCATTGCTATAGTTTGAAGCAACGACCACAGTAAAACAATATTGGCAGCTGTTACTAAATGCTTTAGTGAAATGAACTCTCTCACGGGATTTCAAATGGTGTGGGACTATGTTACGTGATACTCATACAGCCTGTTTGTAAATGACAACTCCATAAATTGTCAATTCATTGCATCGGTTCTCGAATTGCTCACAGTGGAAATCTAGTTTGAGGATTACATTTGTGCTAGAAATCGAAATAATAGTAAACTGGAGTTGTTAAAAGAAGCTGAGGATTTGGTGAATTTGTCAGAGGATTATAAACCATTTCATTAACCTAGGAACGTAAATGCACATTAGTAAGCAAACTACATGTTTAATCATGGTAAATCCAAGGAACATCTAGCCAGCCACTGAAAATGTAATGAAAGCGGTTTTGGCTGCACCAGAAGATGGGGTTTTTGTAGTGTGAACAGGCACGTTGTCAAGTATACTCCCTTAAGTGGCACTAGCATTCTTCGAGCATCCACCCAGAAGAACTGCTTTGGTAGGCTCTATGTTTTTGCTGGAAACAGTTGAACGAGCGGATGATTGATTGTTCTGAAGTTAAAGTTTAGAACAAGAAAGTAACATTTGACATCTGGTTGGCAGAAGCGATTGTGTTTTTTTGTAAAGAGGAGAAATTTGCAATAATTATTATATGGTTATCATTAGATGTCTTACTTGCCTACAGTGATTTTTTCTGTGCATTATATATTGTTAGTTGTGCTTAGCTGTGACATGCTTCCTTTGTTAGCTATACACCTTCAATCTTTTAATGATCAAATGAAATATTCTTTGCACTCGACCTGTTTTGCTGCTGTGTTTTCATTTTTCTGTGTTTTGATACGGTGTTTTAATTTTTATGTTTTTGTTTGTGGGGAAGGGGGCGTGGAGGTGAAAGTGTGGTGCATGAAAAGGTCTGCAATGTCTATTTTTCTGTGTATGAAATTAGCCTTTTTTATGTGGTCACCCAACATCGTTCACCTTTTTCTGTGCTATGCTTTTGCCAGTATTAGAACACTGAGCAATTTAGTATGCCGGAAAAAAGTACCTGTGCCCCCCCCGCCCCCCTTTAAAAATGTTAAAGTTGGCTTAACCCAGATTGGTGCAATTAACCTTCCTATAAGGCCATAGCATTTGGAGTGGAAACTGCAGTGGCAAGGAAAACAAGCATTTGCAATGCAATCGGTCTCGCCATTGGGACCTTATATGTATTTAGCTATGCAGCACATTAGCCTGGGTGCTGAAACATTTACTGTTCTTTAACATGGAGGGAAAATAAGCACCAAACTGCGTGACACGCCAGTTATGGGAACACATGGAGAGAAATATTGCCTTTCAGCGGGAAATGGTATAGTCCAAAGCTCTGTTTTTAATATAAAATCAGGGCCTTCGGTGGTCATATCACTGAAAATACAAGATTTGAAAAAAATATTATTGTCTACGGGTGCTCATGGAAGACAATTTCTATGGACTGGAATCTAGAGAATGCTAAAGTGATTCTGGCATTTTAATGACCTCTGCTGGTCGTTTTCTATCAAGAAGGTTAAATAGAGGCAGTTGCCAGAAAAATAAAAAAAAGTAAGTCCCTAAGCAGAAAGCAATTCTGGTATTTTACTGACCTCAGCTGGTCGTTTTCTATTAAGACAGTTAAATAGAGGCAGTTGAACAGAAAAAAAAAGTCCCTAAGCGGAAGCAGACAAATCCTAGGGCTGATCTCCAGAGCCCACAAAGTACATACACATATAAGTATATAAAGTATATACTAAAGTATATACAAGAGGTCTCGAATGCTCGACCTAAAAATGATTCAGGTCTACCATGTGTAGCCTGACAGCAGCATCCTGAACTCTATTGCACAGACCTATCAAAATCACCTTTTGACAGGTTGCAACCCTAATTTTAAATATTAAATAAGTCACCCCTAAGCAAATCTTGCTGTCCATAAGGTATGGTGCATAATTGTTTAAGAGTGGAACGTGTGTCAGTAGAAATGGCATGTTCTCCCAGGCTGTAACTGGTGCATAGAAAAAGTCAAATATAGATTTTATTCTAGAAACATTTGCCCGCAACCAGCTACAGAATCCAGTCAAAGACTTATTTTAAAATGTATTGAAAATCCAATCTAATAGTGAAGTTGGAGTTTTATTAAAAATATTGGAAATTTAACTTTTAGAAAGTAGCTTTACGCTGCCTGAAGCTGCTAAAGGTTAATTTGCATTAATTTTCCATCCATTGCCAAGCCTGTGCCTAAATGTGGTGTGATAGAAGTGCAAACACTGCTCCCAGAGCATAGAAAATGGCCTGGGTATGAGGAGGTGTTATTTCACCATGCTGGCAGACTAGTTAGGGAGAATTCCAGAACTGCAATAACTTCAAAAGGGGCCTGTCCCATCACAAGCAAATGTTAGATGGCACTTGGAAAGGCCCAGCATTTGTCCCTGTAGTCTGGCTAATACCAAACCCATTGGGAGAAAAGCTAACGGCAGAGCCAGCTTTGAGTGACCACAGAGGAGGGGACTGCTCATTACCCTGGAAACTCTTCTGGATAGGCACACAGTCTCTGCACAAGGGAAGAAGGGTTTCCATATCTTGGATTATGAGAGTGAGGGGCACTGTGGGATTGTTTGCAGTAGGGCAAACAGGAAGTGGTGAAAAGGTGGGTGAGGTTTCCCCTGGGAACTTTTAACCTTTTGATTAGTGAGTGCCCTAGAGTCATTCCCACCCACTAGCTGGTGCCAGGCATAAATGTAGCATCCCCAGGCACCACCATTATAACACTTTCTGGACAAACGGCAGATCAGAAGAGGACTGGATCTGCTGTCTATGACTTGAAAAGAGCCCTGAAGGACAGTACCTAGTTCGCCCCTTGTACCTGAAACAAAAAAGTGGACTCAAAGGGTCAGTTGGCTTACCTTCTGTGTGGCTACAGGGGTGCAACTAGCTGCAAGAGGCCTTTTTCCTGAAGTACCCAGCTGACCAGTGGTTAGACCTGTCAGCCTAAGGGTGGTCTTCCCCCAAACATTTTGCCAGAGCAGGAAGAGCAGAGAAATTTTCACTTTCTAAAAGTGGCATTTCTAAACCAGTAATGTTAAATCCAACTTTACCACTAAAGAAGATTTATCATTACCATTCCAAAAATATGAAAATGATTTAGCTACTCCTTTATAATCAGGAATTACAGCTTGAAGGTGTTTTAAGGAATTGAGAGGAGTAGGCCTCATAGTAGAGAAAAACAAATGTAGCTGTTTGTCACTACCAGGACATGTAAAACATAAAAGTACATGTCCTACCTTTTAGCTACATAGCACCCTCCCCTTAGGAGTAGCTAGGGCCTACCTTAGAGGTGACATATGTGTAATAAAAGGGGAGTTTAAGGATTGACAAGTGCTTTTACATTTTTAAATGGCAAGTCGAAGTGGCAGTAAAATGCACACACAGGCCTTGCAATGGCAGGCCAGAGACAGATATAAAAAGCACCTTGTGTGGGTGGAACAACCAGTGCTGTAGGCCCACTAGTAGCATTTACATTACAGGCCCTGGGTATATGGTATACCACTTTTCAAAGGACTTATAGGTAAACTAAATATGCCAATCAGGTATATGCCAATGTCACCATGTTTTGGGGAGAAGCGCCTGCACATTACCATTAGTCAGCAGTGATAAAGTGCTCGGTTTCCTAAGGCTAACAAAAAGATACAGCAAAAAGTGGAGGTAAGCAGACAAAACGTTTGGGGAAAGACCACCCTAATGATGACAGGTGATGTAGTTTAGAGGTTGCTCTTTCTTTACACGACACATATGCTTACAATGAAAAGGATGACATACATGTAAACTGAATGTGCACATTGCACATGTTTTAGAAAATTACGATTATGAGAAAAAGTAGTAAAATGCACTGTAAAAGAGTGCTCAGAATGCAGATTTAGTGGAAAACATTTATGATGTGCATCTAAAATGTCGAACAGTTGATTCTCGTATAAGTTGAATCATGCTAAAACACTCTAAAAGTAGTTATGTTTTTACTTATCAAACTGAACTTTGCTAAATTAATGAATTTCATATGAATTTTTGTATGGAAGAGATAGTTATGAAACATTATTAGGATTACTCACAACTATAATGATTACATGTTGATTTCAATGTGAAATGCCCGAAAAGCTATTCATTCAGTCTCTTGGAAATGCACCATTGTATTTTGAAAGTCGGTGCAAAATTGTTATTGAATTAGATAGAAAGCTCAAACTTTCCTCAAGTTATTTTTATATGTGTACAGTCTCAAATTTCCTAAAATGATATTCGATTCGAAATGTATGCACATATGGTACACGTATATGTTTTTCAACATAGTAATAGGTCATACTTACTATTGAACAGTTTCATGAGACAATCTGTGACAATTGACTGCTTTGACAAATGCATTAATGAATTTGCACATGCTTATGTTTATCGAGATGATTGCACATTCATTATGCTATATTGCCTTTTTAGTACACTAACTTGAATTCATCCTTCAGGTCTGCACTTTCTCAGGGTGTCTGTAGGAAGGTATTTTGTTGTAGCTCTCACTCCTGTAACATTCTTGTACTTTCCCAATAGATGCAAGAAGACTTGATACATATTGTATTAACAATATTGATACTCTTATGAGAACCTGTCATTTGCAACTAGAACACGAGAAAGGCACAACGCTGAATGGCCTTTTATGATCTAACCTGTGATAGAGCAGGAAATTTTATCTCAAAATAGGTGCCATAATTTACACTAGACATTAACACCAAAATGCTTAAAAGAATGAAATGTAGGAAAATGTGCCTTTTCTTAAACGTGCAAATTAACGTATAGCATGATTGTTTTTTGTAGTAGGACTAATGTTTATAGTAATTGCACTACTAGGTCAGACTAGGCCTCATTAATCTTTCATTTTTCTATCTTTCAGTTAATTACTTCATTAATAAATAAATGCTTTTAGGAAATGTTGAACTATGCAATATTATTTGATAAATGATTCACACTTGACTTGCTTAAACATGTCATCTCTGTAGAATGTGCTGAATTTAAAATGTATTTCTTCTTTTCCTAAGCTACATGTTCTCATCATATTTAATTAGTTTCTAGCTCCCACATATTCACCATGCTGAATGCTGGCTAGTGTATTAAACAATAATGCTTACATGAAGACGTGAATCTCATGACTTAATCTTGTAGGTTACAACTAGAATGTTTCTGCTTTACAATAGTTAATTTGCACGCAGTGGAATACTGACTAGCTTATAGTTTAGACTGCAGGGTTCTCGTGGGAACTCAGAGTGAAGCTAACGCACATGAATGTTTAGCAACTAAGTTGAAACTTGTAGATAGCACCTTGACGACTTTGTATGTTTACTGTGGGAATGAAGGAAGAAGCAGCAGACTATCAGACGATCCTTCCTCATTGGCTTAAGATGACCTAACACCAGCATGGATTGTTACATATGTTCTTGTGTTTATAATATACATGTTCCTAGTTAGATTTAAGTATGCTGCCCAGACTGGTCCAGGTTATTCTTTTGCTACCATCCCTACTTCCCCTAGCACTTTTTGCCCTATTCGCTGTGAGCTACTGCTGATGGTGATTTCAGTCACCTACTACTTTGTGGGTGTCTATTTTTCCTTTGACAGTTATGGCTACTGTCGCGACTATTTCCTTATCTTAACTTTGAACAGTTGTTACTACACCTGTTTGCTTATGCTGATTGAGAGAAGAGACTTGGATGAGTTTCTAGAGCTACTCTTCATGAGGAGTTCAAATTCAATCTGATTCTATTCCAATGCTCCTTCCAATCTTGCTCTTTTCCAAAAAGGGACTCTTTATGTGTTCTGGTAGATAGGATCCGCTTAGGGTAGAATAAGGACTTAAATTCCTTTATGAAACATGCTGTAATTTTCTTAATTGACTCTCATGATGATTTTCTTGGTATTTCTGTAAACAGATTTATCTGATTTATTAATGTAAATAAAAGCAAGAAAACCAATCTACTAAACTCTTATTGATAAATAAAGGTTTTCGAACTGATCCAAAACTCTCATCATTGACTGAACTAAATGACTAAATTGATGATGTTTCTTGAGATGTTTTCAATTGATGCGCCATTCTAAAACAGTGACAAAGATCCATTGCAGAGGAGATTTCAGTGCAGAGCTGGAGACTCCCATTGTAAGATATGCGTTGAACTGATTAAACTAAAACGTTTCTGTTGAGTAAAAGATATTGAAGAATTCAGGCTCGCTGCAGTTTAAAGATCCCAGGGTTATACATAGATACATACATAAATTGGATACATGACTTGTTTGCAGGATAAGGTGTAGAGCGTGAGGTACCATCACCTATACCATTGACATAGATAAATTAAGCATTGTTGTGATTGATTAACATTGATCAGTGTTAGTGGAACCAAATTGTGCAAACAGGTGACGCTGCATTGATTTGGGTGATTTCACGCTGGTTGAGAATTCACGTGCAGTTGTGGAAAATACTCTTGTATGATTGTAATACTGTTATTTCTTTAGTAGAAGCAAACAAGAAAAAAGCTTAAGTTTATGGTTGAAGTTGTGTAAATGTGAGAGAAATTGTAAAGGAAGGCGAACTACTGCAAGGACTGAGATCAGTTCAGCTCAAAAACTTTATTTCAATCACTTTAGATCAAAAAAGTATTACACAAAACAGCACACTTACGAACACGGATAATACAACATAAAACTTTATATACTCTTTTGTCTGACCATTTCAATAGCAGCCAAAAAAAAGAGATATTTTCATTTAAAAAGACCATAGAAATTCACCATTAAAAGACTTTTGTTGCAAAAACGGGATATAAGATACATTAAAAATCTTCTATAAGTTCTAAAAGACATCAGTCAACTGCAAGGTATCCAAGTAGCACGATACAATATAAAGGTACCCTGGCAAAAGTGGCATTTTAAAGACTACCAAGTGAACACTTGGCACATCTAATCTATATTGCCATTAGGAATTTGGCCATACAGAATACAACAATACGATTTGAGTCTGTCTGCGGTTTTTTGAACGCCTGCTGGTGCTTCCTAATTCCCAGGTTCCTGCAAAGTGGGACTATCCATTTAACTCGGGACTGTCTATACAAGGGACAAAAAAATACAACATGCTCGAGTGACTCAGGTCCTCCTTGGTAACAGGTACAATACTCATCCACATATCCATTTCTTTATACCACTTCCATTTAAAAGTATTTCCAGGTAGGCATCCATACCTGAACTGTAGGTATAGCAGCCTTGCTAGTGGGCGGACAATTTCATCAATAGTACTCTCATCCAACGGGGCCGGTTTAAAATCAATAAAAGCAGCAGATAATGATCTTTACAATTTTGAATATTGTCTGCTGCAACACTACCCCAATAAACAGCTTTGAGGCTGAGCTTTTGGATTTGGCCCAAAGTCTCTGGAAAGTCCCAATATGTGTCAAGGCTTAGCCGCTGTACAAGAGCCTTTACAGTGCGGAGACACACAATCTTGCTTACACATTTTGGTCATAGAGACCAACCCTATAAGACTCTAGGGCAGCTGTGGACCATAACCGGTGCCAAAACATAAGCAGTCTAAGCTTAATTTTATGGGTAATTTTTTTCTGCACCATGTCTAGGTAGAGTGGAGTTAGTGGGGTACTCATTGGAAGACTTAGTAAAGATCTAAGAAATTTATGTTCTATTACTAACAAATTATTTAAGTTTTGTGCAGCCCCATAACTCTGCACCATATAAGACTACCCCTAAAGCCTTAATATTATAAATCTCTAACGCGGGAGCCACCTTTCTAGATATGGTTTTTCTGTGCATTTTTGCTATATTTACATCTGTTGTACCAGGGACAGCTGTGCCCTTTCCACTTGTAGAGACCAGCATAGATTTCTTGTGAGTTTCATACCTAGAAGTCAAACTCAGCCACTACTTCTAGAGTGATTTCACCCACAAACATCTGTCTCCTGCACTGAGTTGTTGATTGGGAGGAAAAGATCATACATTTTGTCTTGGAGTTGTTAAGCTCCAAGCCCCGCTCCAGACAAACTGCCTGAAAATCGTTCAGCAACTGCTGCAGCCCCTGGGGCAACTTTGAAATCAGAGGTGTGTCATCGGCAAAGAGGAGTGCAGGGGCCCTTCGGCCTCCTATTTTCGGTGTGTCACACCCATCCTTGTTCAGAAACTCAATACCATTTATATATAGAGTGAACAGCGTGAGCTCTAATATGCACCCTTGCCTTACTCCTTTGTCAATATGGATTGATTCCGTCAGCACCCCATCCTCCCCCCACCTCACTTGGGCCAAAGTGTCTACATGTAGCCTCACCAAGATATTCAGGAGGGGAGCCGGAACTCCCATTTCTTCTCAAACTCCCCATAACTTGTCTCTCTGAACCATATCAAAGGCTGATCGAAGATCAACAAAGGCAACATATAATTTGCCCTTGTTGATAATCACTTCCTTCCAATAAATACAAACAAACCAAAAAATCTGAGCTATCGTGCTCACGTTTGGTCTAAAACCTGCCTGCCAATCTGATATAATATAATCTTTGCAAATCCAGTCCTGAGGATGTTCAAGCCTTAGTTTACAAAAATATTTTTGAAGGAAGTCCATCAGGCTGATAGGCTTGTAATTGGCTGGTAGTATACAATCACCCTTCTTAATTATGGTAACAATTTCAGGTGGCTTCCAAGAGTGGGGGATGGCCATGCCAGTTAGAATACTGTTAGAGAGCAGATTTATATACAGCCCCCAAATTTCTGGGTTTTCTCTATACAGATCACTGTGTATTCTGTCAGGGCCACGGGCACAGCCTGGGACACAAGAATTAACTGCCTTTATAGTTCCGCTTAGCGAAAAATTCATACTACTGGACTCAGAGGGGACACCGCTATCTATTAATACACCACTTACATTCACAGTCCTAAGCTTATCTGCGTACAACTGGCTAAAATGCATTACCCACTCATTTGGTGGGATACAAAAATCAAGCATTGGCTTGCATCCACTTGAGGCCATGGCAGCTCATCTCCAAAATGCCTTGGTATTCCTATTACGCAGGGCTTCATGCAGGTTCATCCATGACAAATTCTCCCACTCCCTCTTTGCATTTGTAAGCACTTTATGATAGTGGGCCCTAGATTTAGCTATCTCTGCTTGAGATCTAGTTTTAATGGAGACAAGGAGCTCACCTTTAGCCTCTCTACAATCAACATTATACCATGCTTCAGGCTTTGGGAGGGACTTGGTGGAGAGGTGTGGTGCAGCGGCCAGGGCAGCTGACTTTGGAGCACAGGGCTCATGGTTCAATCCCCGGCTCCGGCGGCAGCTCAGCTCAGCACCATGTGACTCTGGGCAATAGCTCACTTAATTTCCACGACGGCCCCCAGCGCCTTGAGACCCGTAAGGGTGAGTAGTCGTGATTTACATTTATTTACATTTTGACTTCCCTTTCCTTCTAACCTTACCCAACTCTTCCCTTATTTTACCTGATAACTTATCATGGCTACTTGCCAACTCCTCACTTCTCAACTCAAGGCGAAGTTTGGACAAGTGTTCATATTCTGCAATGACACTTCCTTTAACAATGTCGAGGGATGGAGGGTTCTTTACTACCCAATCCCACCTAATAGATCTTAGGTTATTGGTGGGCAGGAGTTCTCCTATCACTCTATTCCCCTTGCCTACGTAATATGGAACTGTTTTGTTACATAATGTCATACTAAGGGCATTGTGGTCACTCTCTACTCAGTCTATCACATCCATGTCCATGATGGCAGGCCAGAGCTTGAAGTCAGCCAGAATATAATCAATTCTGCTGCAGTGTCCCGGACTATTAAAAGTGGTTCTGCCCTGACCATCCGAAGGGCATCTACCATTTGTTGCTCTTAGGTCAAAATTTAGTGTTAATGACAACAGCTGACCAGCTTTAGGTGTCCATCTTACTTTCGGAATTTCTAGGTGCGGTATGCCCCACTGATTATCCATCTTGCAGGTTAAATCGTGTGGAAAAACAACCATTTGTTCAAAGGCAGAATAAAAATCTCTTGCCACCAGAGTAAGATCCTTCCCCCCATGTTTCAGTAGCATGTGCTCTAGTTGGTTGATGGTGGTTGTTTCTTCATTTCTTGCCACTACTCTGTTGTATACATTGTATATTTTTAGGGATTGGCCAGAAGGAAACACCAACCTGAGTGCTAGAATATCTTAGGAGTCACAGGGCCAAGTATTAATTCTGCACCAAAGTGCAGTTTTAACCAAAATACCCAGCCCCCCTGGGTTCGCTGATAGAATATCGATGTCAAAAATATCGGTCAAAAATATCAACAAAAAAAATACAGACTACAAAAATATCGACTTCCATACCTACACAGGTAAGTACAAAAATATTGAATCAAAAATATCAATGTCAAAAATATAGATGTAAAAAATATCGATTAAAAAAAATATATAACATAAAATAATATATATTAAATATATTAAATATTAATATTAATTTTAGCAAAATAAATTACATTTAGGGGCCGATTCCGATTCGGGCCGGAAAAAGCACCGACCGACTCGGATCCGGAAATTATACCGACCGACACGTACCTGTGGCGCCCGACACGCCAAGTACGATGCAAGGCGTGCAAAATCCGACCGACACGTACCGAACCCAAGTCGACCGACCGAGCCGCACGGAAAACAGCAATCCGGTCGGAAAAACACACAAATCCAACCGACCGACACGCACCCGGAACAAATCCGACCGAAACGTACACTCGAACTCCAAACCGCAAAGTACGATGCAAGGCGCGAAAACCACGAGCGAGTCGGACGGAGGCCAAGCCGTACGACCGACACGCATACAAAACCGAGCCGAAGCAACACAAGACACCGCGACCGACGCGTACGCAGCATAGAAAACTGCACATACACAGCGTGAACGAAACGGAGAAGACCGTACGAGACAAATGCAGGGTCCAACTCGGTCACAAGAACGTTTCCAACATACACAGACAGTACAAAGGAAAAATCACCCAAAAAAAGGCCAAACAAGCAATTACCAAGCCAATAAATACTGGGGGGTGGGGACAGAGAACAAAGACACACCCACAACTCCACCCATATAAAGGACACAAATCACAACCATGAGCCTTTGCAAATGCCATTCCACTGCCAGCACCCAAGAGAAAGCAACCACACACCCACAGCTCATCCCTCACACAAGCCACACACCATCAGCACACCAACAAATACCTACCTCACATACACCCAGCAAAACACACACTCACACACCCTCACCTGCACACCAACACACACATCACTCACCATCACCACCCATCACCATGCCCCCCAAGAAGAATCCCAAGTTCCTAGATTGTGAATTGGAAGTCATGGTAGACGAGATCCTCAGGGTAGAGCCACAGCTGTTTGGCACACTGGTCCAACAGACCCCCATCTCCCAGAAAACCAAGATGTGGGAGAGGATCATCAACAGGGTGAACGCACAATCACCATGTCGGCGCACAAAGAGCGACATCCAGAACAGGTGGTATGACGTGCGCAGGAGGGTACGGGACCTGCTCAAAAAAGACTACATCAACAGCCAATACACCGGCAGTGGCCCTCCTGCCAAGCCAATATACCTCAGGCCCTGGGAGGAGAAGGTGCGGGCCATCCTTCCGCCAGTGAGCGTATATGGACTAGAGGACATCCCAGAGCCTGGTGAGTACACAACAAATGTACACAATATACTGCCACAAAACACACACATCACTGTCAAGGGGAGAGTCAAACCATGCACTCATAGCAATTACACAGCAACCAGAACAGAATCATCCCAAAATGTGTATGTCAGTCAGATAAACACAACACATGCCATCAAAAAAGTCACATCCAACTGTGCCATCACATGTACAAACACAACTACAACTACAGCTAGGCAGTGGCACAAATAGAACTAACAAACACATCCAGACATGTAGCCACCACAACAACACCAACACACAGTGAAGACCACTCAAAGGAAGGAATTCTGTGTATGCTGGCCAAGTCAGTGTAGCCAATAGCATCATGGGAGTCGCAGTCACACATATTGCCCCCCACAACTGTCCCATCAACACCACCATGAACCATGCGCACATCACAGGGAGTGGAGAAGGACTCACAAGATGGCTGACACTGGCAACTGCTGTGGGGAGCACAAGGCCCTGCTGGCAACTGTGCACCAACAAACAGCAGGACACCACTGACTGACATCCTGAGAGACAACTTCCACTCCCTGCAATGCAAGCACGTTCCATGGTGGGATATCTGGCTGGCTGGGTGGGAAGGAGGACTTGCAGCACTGACCATAGTCACAAGCACCTCCCCTCACACACCCCCCAACACAAACTCCACAGAACCCACCTGGTAGAATGCAATGCCCCCATCCTAACACAAGATCCCACAAAGAACCACCACCCTGGGTTATGTTGTGTGAAGCACAGGGCCACTCTTGGGACTTTTAGCCAAACAACTGCCAGGACAACACTCCCAGCCATCCTGTCAGCACAGCCAGCCCACCCCACAGGGAAGCAGAGTCAAAAGGAAGGAAGCATGGGCATGCTGGGAAGGGGGGTGGAGGCAATAGCATGATGGGAGTCGTAGTCACTGATATTGGTCACCCCCACAACTGTCCCATCAACACCACCCTGAACCATGCTCACATCACAGGGAGTGGAGAAGGACTCACAAGATGGCTGACACTGGCTACTGCTGTGGGGAGCACAGCAGGACACCACTGACTGACATTCTGAGAGACAACTTCCACTCCCTGCAATGCAAGCACAGTCCATGGTGGGATAACTGACTGGCTGGGTGGGTGGGAAGGAGGGCCGGCTGTCAACCAAACACAACCAATGCAGACTATGTTCACACCCCAAAAAATACATAGAAATGCCCAAATAATGCAGGACAATGTGCCACACCAATATCAACCCCTGACTGTGACGACTTAGGACAATGCAATGTACAGGCCCGCACCCAGAGGCACAGTCACAACTGTCATGTGTGTCAAAAATTGATGCCTGCAGAAACATAACATACATTGTGTGTGTCTCCCAAAAACAGGTGATGATGGGGACACAGCGGCAGACGCTGAGGAGTCCCAGTCCCAGGCTCAAGAGGATGCGGAGCTCACTGGCGTCGTACAGCCTCTGTCCTCCTCGGACGAAGAAGACCAACCTGGCACATCCGGTGCAAGTCTACATGCAGCACCAGCAGGACCACCAGCTGCAGCACCAGCAGGACCACCAGCTGCACCCCCTGCACCCACCCCTCCAACGACTGTCACCACAAATACCATCCCTGCCGACATGGACAGAACAAGGAGCAACACCAGCACAGGGACCCTGGACCAACCTGGGGCCATGGACACCACCACCACCACCAACCCCCAAGGTGGACCAGGGTCATCTGTGTGTGCCACTGCACGCACTGCACATGTCAGCAGGGGTGGTGGGAGGGGTGGGAGACAGAGGTCGCTGCTTGTAGAGGTTGCTGGTGTGCATGATGACCCACAACTGGTACGCATAGCTGATGCGTACCAGTCCAGCACCGGAGACCTCAGCCAGGTAGTGGGGCTCCTCAGAGACATGAAACAGCAGCAGGCTGCCCATCATGCCCGCTTGGACTCCCACATGTCCCACGTGGAGTCACACATGTCCCGCGTGGACTCACAAATGTCCTGCGTGGTGTCCAAGTGGGATGCACTGCATGAGATGACGGCGGTGCACAGTGACATTTTACAATGCCTCCGCCAGATGAACAGCAACCAGTCCACACCTCCCTGTGTGCCAACAACATCTGGTGCCGAACAAACTGCAACTGCCACAGGGAGGGAGGATGACTCTGGCGGAGAGTCCCCTGCACCGCAGCAGCCTGTACTTGAGGGGCCCCCCCAAGAAGAGGGGTCGTCCGAGAAGGGGCAAGTGAGAGGCCGATGGCCAAGCGCAACTCCCAGGAAGCCTGAACCTGTTCTGGATGTTCACCTTTGTGCACAGACTGTTCACCCTGTTGACGGCAACACTACTCCCACACATTGCATGGGGAGTACAAGTTGGACCAATGTGTCAGACAACTGTGGCCCGATACTGGGGATTCTGTCTACCAGGACTTTCAATTCACCTAGGAACTTCGGATTGCAAGATTTATGTACAGCACTACCCATCCTATGCACTATTCACACAAATGTATCACAATAAACACACTAATACACCATACTTGCCTCTGTTGTGATTCCAACGTGGGTGCTGTTATGGGGATGATGAACTGCAAAATTACACTGTGTATGCGAACTGCAACAGCAAGGACAACACAGGCATGTGAGTAAAGGCAACGTGACACATATGAGGGAGACACACCACCAGGGCTACACAACACATACACACCTAGGCCATCTGACTCATTGCCTACACTGATGTTGCCAGGGAAGACGGTGCAATGCACAGACACCACACCCATTCCCAGTTGTAGTCAAGTAGCCCACAGGTGCAGTAAGCAAATGGCAGTCAAATGTGTGACCACAGACAACGCACATCACAAAGTGAAGCACAGGTTTATTACACAGTTGCAACATGTCGTAACCACTACAGATGCAAGGTAATCCCACCTGGCAGCGGGCACACAGTCAACAACTGTAGACGGAAGGAAGTCCATGGGTGTGGCGCACATCACCTGTAGGGACACAACAGCTACCAGCCTGGAAGTGCAATCACGTCGTCGGTGGACACAGTTGACCAAACGAATCTGAAAGTACCCTGTGAAGGACAGAAATGACACACAGTCAAAAGCAATGGAGTACAGGACAGAACAGCAAAACTCATGCACAATACATGTTACAAGATACCCACCCAGAACCAAGTTAGCATGTCAACACTGTTGGGGAGTACAGCCCACCTGTAAGCACACATCGCAACACACATCCAGTCAAGTAGCCCATGGACACACTCCAACAGCACCAGAGCACCACCTACACATCATGCCAACTCACATCATTGACATGACACCTCAGGATACTCACATTCAGCTAAAGAAGTTGGTGATGAGCTGTGTGCGGACATCACCATCATCATCATCATCATCGTCACTGGCATCGTGGTCCAGGCCAGGATCCTCCACAGGTGGCGGATGTTGGTCATTGTCATCCTGGATGAGAGGCAACTCCTTCCGCACTGCCAGGTTGTGGAGCATGCAGCAGACGATGATAATCTTGCACACTTTCGCAGGGGCATATGGGAGGGACCCTCCGGTCTTGTCCAGGCAGCGGAAGCGGCTCTTCAGGAGACCAAATGTCCGCTCAATCACTCTCCTGGTCCGACCATGTGCCTCATTGTAGCGCATCTGGGCTGGTGTCACAGGGTTCCTGAGGGGTGTCAGCAACCACGGCATGTTGGGGTATCCCGAGTCACCTACGGACAGACAAGTGCACATTAGCTGACTTGGAAAAGTGGGCGGAATACTACAGATCAGATCACACACAATGGCACAAAGTCAGTACACACCGACAAGCCAGGCACGCTGGTTCTGCATCTGTGCCATCATCCTGGGGATGCGACTACTCCTCATCACAAAGGCATTGTGTGCTGAACCAGGGAAACGGGCACACACGTGTGTGATGGTCATGTCTGCAAGACACACCACCAGTGCATTGACCGAGTGGTAGTGCTTGCGGTTCCTGTAGGCCTGCTCCTGGGCCTGTGGTGGTACCAAAGCCACATGTGTCCCATCAATGGAGCCAATGACATGCGGCATCCTCCGCAGGGCATAAAAGTCACTCTTCACGTCAGTGAGTCATCGCAGTCTAGGGAAATAGATGTACCGGTTCAGGAATAGCAACATTGCCGCCAAAACATCGCGGAGCACACGGCTCAACATGGTCTGTGACATCCCACCAGCAGTCGCCACAGTATGTTGGAAGGTACCGGTGGCAAAGAAGTGTAGGGCTGCCATCACCTTCACCTTGGGGGTCAGCGCTGTAGGATACGGCCGGCCAGGCTGCAAATGTGGGGACAACTGCACTGCCAAATCCTCAATCAGCTGCCTGGTGAAGCGGTACCGTCAGATGCTGTCCCGTTCCACCATCGTTGCCAGGTCTGGGAATGGTCGATGGACAGCAGGAGCCCTGCAGTGCAGAGGAGAAGTAAGCAAGATTGTTAGTCACCCCACATATGCGGCATTGAACACACTCAATATCCCAACATACATCATTATGAGGCACAACTACATGAAGTGTGCAGTTCCGTAAGGACATGTATGGTACATACATGGCCAACATCTGTCAACACGGTCCAACAGGTGGCATCAATTAGTCCCAGGTTGGCCCATTGGATATCATGAGGCCGTGTCACAGTTCCCATCTCCTGCTGCCGTGTCACAATCACCCCCACAGTGACATATGAGGACAGATGTGCCCCAGGCACCACAGCTCAACGACAGGTACATTCCCAGGGACCCTGTATTGCCACATGGACACTGGCATTACATGGAGTATCATGTATACACCACAGCAAAACAACCATGACCCCCACAGGTAGTGGTCCCACTTGCCACGGCAGGACAGACATGGACGTCTGTGACACACACACGCACAACATCAAAGTCCATGCACACACAACGTGGATGTGGAGACTGTCTCCCATTGTGCACATGAAATCAGAGACATTGTAAACACTACATGCACAAAGACTGTGGAGGACCATCACTATTGTGCCACTGGGACACCCTGGCTCAAACATACCGTCCCACATGGGACTCACGGGGTATGTGACATGACATACACATACACCACCGTGAAATGTGACCATGGCACATGCACAGATATGAACAGTTGCACATCACAGTGGTCATGTACACGTAACACCCAGGATCCTGTCCCCATTAACACGTGCACAGCCTGGGGGTGGCTGCCCACGGGTGGCTGCCCACAGGACAACATGTACACCAACATACACACAATAGGAAATGCAGCCTTACATGCCTTATGATAAAGTTTGGACAGGCTGTCATGATGTAGGTGTGCCCCTCACTCCCTGGGAGCTATCTGTGGCTGGCATATGTCCATCTGAGACAGGCATGCTGACATATGCCAGTCACATGTACAGTGATGCGTTGAACAGCAATGGACCGATCGATGCCCCCGGCCGGCCCATTGCATTCAATGTGTGCGGGTACGCGTTGTACCCCTGTATGCGTTGTACCCCTGTATGCGTTGTACTGCAATGGACCGATCGGTGCCCCCGGACGGCCCATTGCATTCAATGTGTGCGGGTACGCGTTGTACCCCTGTACACGTTGAACTGCAATGGACCGATCGGTGCCCCCGGCCGGCCCATTGCATTCAATGTGTGCGGGTACGCGTTGTACCCCTGTACGCGTTGTACCCCTGTACGCATTGTACTGCAATGGACCGATCGGTGCCCCCGGCCGGCCCATTGCATTCAATGTGTGCGGGTACGCGTTGTACCCCTGTACGCGTTGTACCCCTGTATGCGTTGTACTGCAATGGACCGATCGGTGCCCCCGGCCGGCCCATTGCATTCAATGTGTGCGGGTACGCGTTGTACCCCTGTACGAGTTGTACCGCAATGGACCGATCGGTGCCCCCGGCCGGCCCATTGCATTCAATGTGTGCGGGTACGCGTTGTACCCCTGTACGCGTTGTACAGCAATGGACCGATCGGTGCCCCCGGCCGGCCCATTGCATTCAATGTGTGCGGTTACGCGTTGTACCCCTGTACGCGTTGAACTGCAATGGACCGATCGGTGCCCCCGGCCGGCCCATTGCATTCAATGTGTGCGGGTACACGTTGTATCCCTGTACGCGTTGAACTGCAATGGACCGATCGGTGCCCCCGGCCGGCCCATTGCATTCAATGTGTGCGGGTACGCGTTGTACCCCTGTATGCGTTGTACTGCAATGGACCGATCGGTGCCCCCGGCCGGCCCATTGCATTCAATGTGTGCGGGTACGCGTTGTACCCCTGTACGCGTTGTACCGCAATGGACCGATCGGTGCGCACCCATTGACAATGGGCTTGCCTGGCAACGGACGCGTTTTCGAATTTCGAACGAGTCGGTTGCTGGAAAATCAGTTGGTCACCCACAACAATGTTGCAAAATCATGTATGTCATGAAGTTGAAGATTTGAAGGATGCTGTGGGCGTGTTTTGGTGCTGCTATTCCATGGATTGGCCAGATTCAGAAGATGCAAACGACTTGGACCTATCACTTTGGACACAAGGGACAGTATCTGCCTCTCCAGCACATATATATTGCTGGCTGTTCCCCTGAGAGCTCACTTGCCTGCACTACATGCTCCAGGACGACATCTGCCACTGCACTGCTGCTGTCTCTGCCCCACTGGACCCTGCAATGGCACGTACTGTGGAGAGAGCCCCAGCCTTCAGCCTTGAAGAGAACCAGGCCCTGCTGGACAGCCTATTTCCACAGTACAGCAAGCTGTATGGGACACCAGGGGAGCAGGTGAGTGTTCTGTGCACTGCCTTTCTGAATGTGCATATTGTCTGACTAGCAAGGCTGAAAGTCTGCACGCCACTGGCTAGCAGGCTCACTGAGTAGTTGTCACCCCCATAGTGTGTAGTGACATGCACTGGACAGGTATGGTGCAGTGACAGTGCATTTGAACAAGGTTTTACTTCCCATGCAATGAGACCATGTAGTGACGTCTGGCAAACTGTCCATGGGCAGCTTTGCACTGCCTGTGTACATCATGTGCCCCTGTGATTGAGACATGTATATACAACTGTGTCATGCACGGATATGTTGCATGTGTAGTAATGGCCTTTTCACTTTGTCATCCTGACAGGTTAATTCCCATCGGAAGCAGGAGATCTGGAAGGACATCGTCCGGGCTGTCCGGTCCGTGGGGGTCTACAAGCGCCGGATCCGCAACTGCCAGAAGAGGTGGCAGGACCTTCGGGGCTGGACCCGGAGGATTGCACGGGTCCAGCTGAAGCTGTCGCCTCCTCGCAGGAGGGGCGGAACACGGACCCTGACCCCCACATGCTCCAGATCCTGGCGGTGGTGTTTCCAGACCTGGATGGGCAGCTGAAGGCCAGACAGCAGCAAGGAGGGGGTGAGTCAAAGACTGCACTGTGAACTCTGTATTACATGCTTTGTGCCCTCCTCTGGCCTGGTTCAACTGCCACAGTGCAGCAGTCATGTTGTCCAGGAGCCATGTCCCTCTATTGTGCACTGCCCACTGCTCATCTGATACCCAGGTGTGGCCGTTACATTCAGGGAATTGTGTCACTTGGGACTGTGTCCTTGCAGTTTGCTTCACTAAAGGTGGGGGACAGCATCTGTTTCCCTAACTCTGTTGTGGGCATCATGGGTGGGTCCATTGTTCACACAACGCCTGTGTTCGGACATGTAATCTGCGTGTTGCTTTGATATGCGGTCCACTTGCTGAGCTGAGCCACCACATGTGCCTGGGGTATGTGGCACACGCCCATGCAGCGGGTGGGAACAATGTTTGGGCCCCAGGAGTGTGCAGATTACGTGTGTCACACATACACAGCCAGCTATCCACTGTCCAGGGCTCATCCCTCATTCATGTGGAGCAGGACAGTCATGCCTACTCCAGGCCATGCAATGCACTCTGTACTCCCACTCCCGTGTATCAGCTGACACATTGTGCGCAGTGATTTGACCCCTCAGGTGTCTGCCTCTGTGTCAGTGTGCTGTGGATTACTTGCCAGGACTGCTGGGGTGTTTCTTGGTAGGGGCTCAGCATGCCCCTGGAGATGTGACCATAGGAGACGATACTTGTGGGTCACATAGGTGTTTGATCAGCTGACGTGCAGACTGGGGTATGCGAATGTGAAGTTCAGGCAGCTGTTCCCCATTCACAGCAGATTGTGAGGGGCTCAGGTTCAGAGGGTAGTGTCACAGGTCTCCCATATGTCCAATAGGTATGACCTGGACAGATGAGGGTTAAGATGATGTGTTGTGTGGGGGATGTACATGTGCACTTGTGCAGCTCCAGGACTTGCATTCCCCATGACCTACTATTGTGACACAGTGCATAGTGTTGTTGTCTGGTTGCCAAGTCATACATCACTGAGACAGTGATGTATGACTTAGCAGTCATGCCTCTGCCATGGCATGTGTCAACTTATTGGTGGTCCTGCAGGGGAGTGACATGTGCTACATGCACACCATTGTGGCGATGGCTATCAGGACATGGGTGCATCATGGTGTCTGTCGCTGGTATGCATCACATGCATTTCCTATTTGACTCTGGGCATCCCTTTCATCCGGAAACCTGTACTGACTCAGTGGCAAGAGATGTGATGTGTGCATGTCCACATGCCACACCGTGTCCTCTGCACTGTCCAACTACTGTGTACTTGGTGCATGTGTCCACACTGGGGTGTTGCAATCCAACAGACACCAGACAGATGGGTGTAAGGCCATGTGGGATGTGAGTGCCATGCTTGGCATCAGACTGACAATTGGCTTCTCCTGTTCAGTTAGGGCACTTTTAGCAATGTACAACTAATGATGCCAGGGCTTGCTCTGTAATGTGCTGTGCTCACAGTGGTGTGTGCGTTTGGTGCAGGTGACTGATGTCTGTCTGTTTCCCCATTGTTTGCAGATACATCCACGGCCACGGAAGGGGACAGCTCCACGGACCAGGAGGAGCCAGAGAGCCAGACTGGGTCAGCAGCCGAGGAGTGGTCGGAGGGACCCAGTGGCATGGAGGGCGAGGGGAGCCACACCGAGGAGTCCTCAGCACCATCCAACTCAGCTGAGGACCAGAGCAACTCGGAGGATGACTCCCTTATGGAGGCGGGTGTCAGCAACCACCACACCCCAGCTAGTGTTGCTGTCCCCGCCACCATCAGCACCACCACCGCCCTCCCATCGGCTCCCATTCCCCAGGTCCGTGGAGGCTCCCATGTTCGGGAGCGTGTCTCCTTTGGGCCAGGCACCGCACCCCTGCCCCTGTGTCCCCTGCTGCCCTGAGTGAGGAGTCTGTGTACCTCCTTCACCAGCTCCATGTAGGGCAGACAGCCATGCTGAGTGTCCTCCATGCGCACACCGCTCTGTTGACTCAGCTGGTGTCGTTCATGGAGGGCATCTCATCGGGCATGTCTGACCTACAGAGGGGCAATAGGTCCATGGACTCCTCCCTGACGGCAGCAGTGTCCCTCCTCAGACAGTCCCTCACCCCTCCTGCCTCTGCTCCATCCACACTCCCCAGCACCTTACCCGTCCCAAGCACACACACACCGGCACAGGCACACACCAGCACACACACGTCCAGCACACAGACACACACGTCACAAACAAAACGCACACGCACGCACAGTCAGGGGACTGAAACCAGACTCACAGTGGATGGGACCCTGGTACACACACACGCATCCACGGGCACTGCGCAGTCCTCAGTTGCCTCTCCCTCCAAAACACCCTCCCTTGCCTCACCTGCAACCCCAAAGACCCAGCGCCTCTTCCTCAGTGACCTCGGCCTCTTCCCCTCCGATCCAGCTGCTCCAGCATCCAGGGGAAGAGGAAGCCCCCCACATGGAGCAGAGTGCCCCTCGCCCCCGGACACCCTCCCCCAGGCGCAGACAGACTGAGGCCCCCACCCGCAAGTCCCCCGGAGTGGTAAGAGCAAGACCCCGCCGCCGCCCTGCAGCTCAAGCACCAGGTCTCCTTCCTCCATCCCTCAGGCCCCCACTCCACAGGTGCCCCCACCACACCCTGCCCCAGGTTCCCCCACCCACAGATATACCATCCCCAAGAGGATCCGGCCTTCTCCCCCTGCCACTTGCTCTCCCGGCACCACACCCCTGCTGCGCTTGTCTGTGCCACTGATGTGGTGAGGGTGTCCTCCCCCTCTGTCCAGCCCACCTTGCCTGTTCCCCATTCTCCTACCCTGGTGGTAGGCACTGCAGTAGAGTCCACTACCACCCTGTCTGACTTGGGCACTGCAGTGGCGGACCTGTCCACTCCATCTGCAGGGTCCACTGCAGTCGTGCCGGCACCCACAACATCTGAGCCATGCCCCCCAGTTGTGCCGGCACACACCATGTCAGACACCTCCACTGCAGTTGTCAGTGGCTCTCCAGCACCCACCACCCCTTCCCTGCTTCCTCCTGGTGAGCCCCGATCCTGTCCCTGCGGTGCCTGGCCTACCACCCCGGTTGCCCCTCCTAGTGGATTGTCCCTGGTTTTGTGCAGGCATGTGTAGGGTGGCATCTGCCACTGTCACCCACTTGTGACTTTGTTGATGGACTGGCCATTGGCCTTTGTTTATTTTCTACCGGACTTCTACTTTTAATGCCACATATGCTGAATAAAGCAACTTTCTGTTCTCTAGTGCTTTTGCTTCTGATGTACATGATGTTGATGATGCTAACCATGCCCTTGCTGCAGTGATGGTGATATTTCGTCTCATGATAATGAAGTGTTACTGTGCAGGAACCCATGTGGTCCAGGGGGAATGTGTCCTATCCTGTGGTGTATCCATGTCATTCATAGCAGCATCTGAGGGTGTCATGTGTTCAGTATTTGGCAATGGGATTTCCTACTTAGATTGCCTATTTCACATCTGTGGCTTCCACCCCTGCACATCTGTTGTGCCTGCCATTGTTCAATTCGTCTACTTCCCTGACCGTGTGGCCATCTCCAGTGGACATGCAGGTTTGGGCATCAATGGGGAAGGACTCATCTGTGTTGTCAGTGCAACATTGCTATACAAGTGTGTTGGATCTGTGCTGATGATTCCGTTGGCACTTCCATGACCAGGCTGATGTTACGGGAGCTCTCATTTGGTGCTAATTGTTGATTGTGTGACCAAGTGCTCAGCTGACATGATGGGGCCCTACTGAGGCAACATATGGCACAGCTTTCCTCACACAGGAGTGGAGTCCCCTCATGGCAGTGTGTACTCCTGTGACATTGCCTGCACCCAAGGTGTGTGTTGTATGTGCATGTCTGTGTGTTCACTTCCGTTTAGCTGTGCATGCTGTGATCCCTAGTGTTGTACCTGTTTGTGATGCTAGCTGAGTTGACCTATGTTCCCCCAAAGTCTTCGCCATGGGTTCTCTGTGATGTGGGTGCATGGCACATTACTGGTCATCAGGGTGTCACCCATAGGTGTGTTTGCTGTCAGGGCTGAGTTTGTGTGCAGACGCAGATGGGTCATGAGTCAGGTTTCCCCTTGGCACTTGTTGTTTGCCCCTGTCATGTGATTTCCAGTTTGTGTTATCTTTCAGTGATTGTGACACGTTGTGTGTGTGACTGCTGGCACTCCTCAGGGTCCGGGCTGCAATGTTGGTTGTTGTCTATGTGTGTTCTTTGTGGGTGACCTTGGCTTCTTCATTGGTGTGTGACTGTGGCTGGGATCCCATTGGTTGGTGTGGTATTGCCGTCATGTCCATGTACAGCGTAGTGTGCAGTGTGTCAGACATTCAGGAGTCTTGTTGAGTGGCCATGTGTGATGTGTTTCTGCACCTTGGTTCCCACCCACCACCCTGGAATAGTCATGGGTGCATGTGCAATGTCACCAGTGCATGTGTGCTTCACTGCTGCACATTGTTGGAGGTCGAGGGTGTGGTGTTGAGTGTGTGCAGATGAGAGTTGTTGCCCGGCTAGGCCCCTGCCTCCATGTTGGCCTTGGCTTACTGGCCATGCTGTTTGATTTGTGCTTGTGTAGGTGTGATGGTAGTTAGTTGCTCAGGACACATGACTGTGGTTCACAGTGTGAACAACATTTAGCTTTGTCATCACAGTGGGATTGTAATGCAGCCCAGGGTCACCACATTGTGGGGGCCCTGGGGTGGTGCTGTGGTGTGTCTGTGTCTTGCTGTGTCAGTTGCTGTCCCTACGTGCCTGTGTGACATGTGTGATTTGTGCTCCCTCTCATCTGACAATGACTGCTTGCCCACATAGGGGATTTGGATCCATGAGTTACCTTTGTGTGGCACTGTATGCACATCTGTATGATTGGTATTCAGGTCTCCTCATGTGTTGTGTGGTTGCCTGGGGACACTGGCACCCCCCTCACCTGTTGTGTATGATGTGCAGTGTGGGTCTGCCTGTTTGTGTTTGTGCATCTGCACCACTGCATTGGCATATCTTGGGTGTGCCATTGGCTGTATGTAGTTTGGTGGGTTTCCCCTGCTGTCCCTGGGACTCCTAGGTCATCGGTCAGCACAATGATCATGGTTTGTGTGTCCCATTGCTGCCATGGTATGGTATCTGTTCACCTCACATCTGCAGTCTCCACAGGGTATCTGCATTTGTGTGCCCATTGGTGCAAATATGTGGGTCTGCATTCTGATGGTCACTTCTGTCATTGTGTCATTGATGATTGTTGACGGTGTCAGCCCCCATGGGTGTTGTTTGTCTGCACATGGCCAAAGGTATGTCTTATTTGCACTGCACTATTTGGCTCCCCCAATTTATGTTGCAATGGGACACATACACTACTTTGCCACTGATGTGTTTGTTGTTCTGTGACCAGGAATCATCCATGCAGTTTGGCAGTTGCACCTCTTTCTTTGTCAACACTTACCTTTTGGTCACTGTGATGATGGGGGTTTGGTCCCCATTGCCACAATGTTCAAAATGTGCTTCAGCTATGGACCCCACACTTACATTTTGGTCACTGTGATGATGGGGGTTTGGACCCCATTGCCACAATGTTCGAAATGTGCTTCAGCTATGGACCCCACACTTACCTTTTGGTCACTGTGGTGATTGGGGTTTAGACCCCATTGCCACAATGTTCAAAATGTGCTTCAGCTATGGACCCCACACTTACATTTTGGTCACTGTGATGATGGGGGTTTGGACCCCATTGCCACAATGTTCAAAATGTGCTTCAGCTATGGACCCCACACTTACATTTTGGTCACTGTGATGATGGGGGTTTGGACCCCATTGCCACAATGTTCAAAATGTGCTTCAGCTATGGACCCCACACTTACCTTTTGGTCACTGTGGTGATTGGGGTTTAGACCCCATTGCCACAATGTTCAAAATGTGCTTCAGCTATGGACCCCACACTTACATTTTGGTCACTGTGATGATGGGGTTTGGACCCCATTGCCACAATGTTCAAAATGTGCTTCAGCTATGGACCCCACACTTACATTTTGGTCACTGTGATGATGGGGTTTGGACCCCATTGCCACAATGTTCAAAATGTGCTTCAGCTATGGACCCCACACTTACCTTTTGGTCACTGTGGTGATGGGGGTTTAGACCCAATTGCCACAATGTTCAAAATGTGCTTCAGCTATGGACCCCACACTTACATTTTGGTCACTGTGATGATGGGGGTTTGGACCCCATTGCCACAATGTTCAAAATGTGCTTCAGCTATGGACCCCACACTTACATTTTGGTCACTGTGATGATGGGGGTTTGGACCCCATTGCCACAATGTTCAAAATGTGCTTCAGCTATGGACCCCACACTTACATTTTGGTCACTGTGATGATGGGGGTTTGGACCCCATTGCCACAATGGTCATGGCCTGCTTGCATTGTGGGTGCCACACACATATATGTGTGGCACATGTGCTAGGGGGTCACATTGTATGTTCAAAGTCATGTTCGGTGTTGTAGGCATTTGACACAGTCTACACACGCTTGTCATGGTGTTGGGGGATGTCTTCTTCTTGCATTCCCTAGGTTGTGGTGTGCTGGTTGTGTCATGCATTGTCCATCCTATGAGTGGGGGTGGTAGTAGTGGTAGGCATCCAGCCCCCCTGGCTGAGGGTGGTAGTAGTGGTAGGCATCCAGCCCCCCTGGCTAAGGGTGGTGGTAGGCATCCAGCCCCCCTGGGTGAGGGTGGTAGTAGTGGTAGGCATCCAGCCCCCTGGCTAAGGGTGGTAGTAGTGGTAGGCATCCAGCCCCCCTGGGTGAGGGTGGTAGTGGTGGTAGGCATCCAGCCCCCCTGGCTAAGGGTGGTGGTAGGCTTCCAGCCCCCCTGGCTGAGGGTGGTAGTAGTGGTAGGCATCCAGCCCCCTGGGTGAGGGTGGTAGTGGTGGTAGGCATCCAGCCCCCTGGCTAAGGGTGGTGGTAGGCATCCAGCCCCCTGGCTGAGGGTGGTAGTAGTGGTAGGCATCCAGCCCCCCTGGGTGAGGGTGGTAGTGGTGGTAGGCATCCAGCCCCCCTGGCTAAGGGTGGTAGTAGTGGTAGGCATCCAGCCCCCCTGGGTGAGGGTGGTAGTAGTGGTAGGCATCCAGCCCCCTGGCTAAGGGTGGTGGTAGGCATCCAGCCCCCCTGGGTGAGGGTGGTAGTAGTGGTAGGCATCCAGCCCCCCTGGCTAAGGGTGGTAGTAGTGGTAGGCATCCAGCCCCCCTGGGTGAGGGTGGAAGTGGTGGTAGGCATCCAGCCCCCCCTGGGTGAGGGTGGTAGTAGTGGTGGCATCCAGCCCCCCCTGGCTAAGGGTGGTAGTAGTGGTAGGCATCCTGCCCCCCCTGGGTAGGGGTGGTGGTGCGCATTCAGGCCCCTGTGTGCATATGTGGCATTGGTGATGGGCATCCCGCCCCTATGGTGCTGCTGTTGCTGGTGTAAGTATATTCTGCATCCCTCTGTGTATGTGTGATGTGTCGTGTACGTGTTGTATGTGTTTTGTGGTTGGTGTCTGGCTTACCTTCTGCGCCGTACGCGTCCGTGCCTGTTCCGGTAGTAAATGTAGAATATTGGTATGATCGGGATGAAGGGATTCATGGTTGGTTCGTGTCGTTCGTCCTTCTCGTTGCTTCGCGTCGTCCTCGTCGCTTCGCGTCGTCCTCGTCGCTTCGCCTCGTCCTCGTCGCTGGCGTGTTCGTCTCGTAGCCGTGGATCGTGTTGTGGCGCGAATCGGAGCTTATGTGCGCCTCTCCCGGATGCTTTGACGTGCCGTGCGTAGCGACGGGTTCGGGCGCGTACGGAAAGCGCATCGTACTCGTTCGGCCGGACGGAGCTGCATTTTTCCTTCCGTGCGACTCGATTCGGCGTTTCTGGATTCGCCTCGGTCGGGGAACAGGACCTGGTTTGGGTGAGTACGGCTCGGCCGGATTCTGTGCTGTTGTGCGCATCGTACTTACTCGTTCGGTGTGCTGTACGGATCGGTCGGGAAACAGGCTTTCGCATGGCTTTTTCCCGACCGAATGCTATTGGGTGCGCCTCCGACCGAGATCGGAATCGGCCCCTTAATATACATTTTTACAAAATATTACAAATAAACTTAATAAAAAAATAAACACACAAACATAATAATTTATACATATTTACTTTAGAATAATTAATAAACTATTATCTCTAAATTATTTTAAAACTTTAAAATTATATAAAAATAAAATATATATATATATATAAATAAATTAAAATATTTAAAAAACCATTCTAGAATAAATTAAAACATTAAACTATAAAAAATATTTAAGCTTAAACTGCCCAATACAATCAGTGCAACAGTAGGAAAAGTGTTGGATAGCAAAATAATTACATTTACTATTCCAACTCCAGTGAGTGCAACAGTAGAGCAAGTGTTGGATAGCGGAGAGGTAAAAATTACTATTCCCACTTCAAAAAGTGCAACAGTATGGAAAGTGTTGGATAGCGGAGGGTAAAAATTTCTAATCCCACTCCAGTGAGTGCAACAGTAGGATAAGTGTTGGATAGCGGAGAGGTAAAAATTACTATTCCCACTCCAATGAGTGCAACAGTAGGGAAAATGCTGGATAGCGGAGGGGTAAAATTACTATTCCAAATCCAGTGAGTGCAACAGTAGGGAAAGTGTTGGATAGCAGAGGGGAAAAATGTAATATTCCCACTCCAGTGAGAGCAACAGTATGGAAAGTGTTTGATAGCGGAGGGTAAAAAATTACTATTCCTACTCCACTGAATGCAAAAGTAGGATAAGTGTTGGATAGCGGAGGAGTAAAAAAAGTTATTCCCACTCCAGTGAGTGCGACAGTAGGGAAAGTGTTGGATAGCAGAAGGGTAAAAATTACTATTCCCACTCCAGAGAATGCAACAGTAGGGAAAGTGTTGGATAGCGGAGAGGTAAAAATTACTATTCCAACTCCAGTGAGTGCAACAGTAGGGAAAGTGCAGGATAGTGGAGAGGTAAAAATTACTATTCCCACTCCAGTGAGTGCAACAGTAGGGAAAGTGCGGGATAGCGGAGGGGTAAAAATTACTATTCCAAATCCAGTGAGTGCAACAGTAGGCAAAGTGCTGGATAGGGGAGGGGTAATCATTACTATTCTCACTCGAGTGAGTGCAACAGTAGGGAAAGTGCAGGATAGTGGAGAGGTAAAAATTACTATTCCCACTCCAGTGAGTGCAAAAGTAGGGAAAGTGCTGGATAGCGGAGGGGTAAAAATTATTATTCCAACTCCAGTGAGTGCAACAGTAGGGAAAGTGCAGGATAGTGGAGAGGTAAAAATTACTATTCCCACTCCAGTGAGTGCAACAGTAGGGAAAGTGCTGGATAGCGGAGGGGTAAAAATTACTATTCCCACTCCAGTGAATGCAACAGTAGGAAAAGTGTTGGATACACTCAAACACTTAAATATATATATATATATTGAAAAAAGAAAAAAGAAACAATATTTAAAAAATTAAAATAACATTTAGTAAACATATAAAAAGAACACATATTATAATATTAATTACATATAACAAAAACCTACAAATACTATATATAATAACATAATAAATACATTTACAAATAAATATTTCTTTTAAACTAGAAAATATATACAAACAAAAAAATTAATTAACAAATAAATGTATTTTTTTATTTCCTAACCTATAGCAACACACCAATAACAAAACACTTCAAATTGTTTCTTTACTTTTATTTATATAATTAACATAATTGATGATCAATTAAAAAAAATATCAGTAATAAAAAAACTATAAACATTAATTGACTACACACACTTTAACACTATAATTTCCACAGCACACACCTAAATTAAACTATAAAACACAATTAAAATGTATTTTAAAATTAAAAACAATTACTATTAACAACTAATAATTAAATCATTAAAATGTATTTAATACCCACCCTTTGCCCCTTTAAAAATAAATACAACAAAAAAAAATAATTACCCAAAATAATTATCTGTTAATTAACATTAATTAACAACTATATATTAATTAATTAAACACAAATTACTTCCCAACCTTTATTCCTATAAATACCACAACACACACCTAAAATTAATTACAAAATTACCATAATTAATTACCAATTTATTAATTAAAATTAATTAACAACCAATTATTAATTCATCAATTAAAAACAAATTACGTCCCTCCCTTTCAACCCTTTACACCTATAAAAACCACAACGCACACCTAAAATTAATTACACAATTACCAAACTTAATTACAAATTAATTAAAATTAATTAACAATTATTAATTCATCAATTAAAAACAAACTACTTCCCACCCTTCCCACCTATAAAAACCACAACACTCACCTAAAATTAATTACACAATTACCAAAATTAATTACAAATTAATTAATTAAAATTAATTAACAATCAATTATTAATTCATAAATTTAAATTAAATTACTTCCCACCCTTTACACCTATAAACACCACAACACACACCTAAAATTAATTACACAATTACCATAATTAATTAACAATTAATTAATTAGAATTCATTAACAATTAATTATTAATTTATTAATAACAAATTACTTTACACATTTAACACTATAAAATATCAATTAAACAAATATTAATAAATAAATACTAATCAATAAATTTAATATAAATAAAATACTTCCTACCCTATTCCCTTATAAACCCACAACCCACTACGGAACTAAAAACGCAAAATTCAAATAAAAAAAAAATGTATAAATTTAATTAAATTAAATTACTTCCCACCCTATTCCCCTATAAATCTCACAACCCGCTACAGAACTAAGGGGCCTATTACGATGGCGGTCGGAAAACCTCCCCGACCGCCATGGTAACAGGAAAAGACCGTCCGCAAGGCCCGCGACATAACCGCCGGTCGCATTAGGATGTTCCTTGCTCAAAATCCGACTGCGGCGGTCGGATCGCAGGCCTTAACATTGCGGCAGTTGCTGCTGCCCGCAGCACCGCAGCGATGTCCAAATGAGCATGTCCTGCATTTCCCTGCACTGCGTGGCAGGCACTGCACAGTGCCTGCCACCTGGTACAGGGAAATGTAGGGGACCATGGGTACCCCCCAGTGCACCCACACCCCCACAAAACATTGGGGGCCCGCAGCGGGCCCCCGGAAGACAATCACCGCATGCCTTTCCATGGCGGTCTGACCACTGAGGAAAGGCTGGCTACCGCCGGCATCATAATCCTGCCGGCGGAGCCTGCCCTGCACCCCCACCATTATCCCGGTCCTGTTCCGTCTGCCAGGCAGGAGTTCGGATGGCAACCGGTGGAAAAGCGGCGGTAGGAAATTCCCACCGCCGCGGTCACTACCGCCATCCTAATTTGACCGGCGGATTTCTGGCTTGCGATTGCGGTCGGATGTCCACCGCCGGTCCGGCGGGCACCACCGCCACCCCGGCGGTGGACATCCGCCCACCATCGTAATAGGCCCCTAAAAGTGCAAAATTAAATTAAAATTTATTTTATAACTAATAAAAATTTAACACATATATTAAAAATACAAACAATTCTTATACAAAAAAACATACATCACATACATATAAAATATATACTAAAATACATAACAATAATAAAAAATGATATTTTTAACAACTATATTTTTGCAAACGATATTAAACACTTCGATATTTTTAAAATCGATATTACTTACCTGAATTCGACATTTTTGACCACAATATTCTTGCTGTCGATATTTCTGACCCACGATATTGATGACTCGATATTTCTGCTACTCGATATTTTGTACTCGATATTCTGTCTCTGCACCGCCCCCCTGAGGGCTTACCCTTTGCAGTTTTGGTTGCCTCCACACAAAAGGTTGTGTACACACTTCTGTGAAAGGGTGTAAGACACCATGATTCCTGAAATAGGCATAAATCAAAGGTATCAATAAATTTACCCCACTCTGCATCAGACAATAATTTAGCTATTCCTGCTACATTCCATGAAGCAATTCTTATCAGTGCTTTCAGCATCTGTTCGGCAATCAATGGGATGCAATTAGTATTAATATTTCTATCATTGCTCACATCATGGAAATTAGTTACCAATAACAGTTCCTGCATTTTTGAGCAATTGCTATAAACCCCTGAGTACATCCCCCTGTCCTGGGAATGTTTCTCTGTTTGGGGCAAATGTATCAACACATTCTCTTCCCCATATCTGTTCCTCTAGACAAACAGCAAGGGGCCTTGGACTCCAGTCATGGGAAAACCCTGCTAATTCCACTAATCCCTTCTCCTGCCCCCTGTCTACCTTGGTACGCTGGGGTATCAAAGACTCGACCTGGCCACGAAATTTAATTTGGATATTAGTGCTTGCATTTGAGATTGTACTGGCTTCAACAGCCATTAGACCCGCCACTAAGTCACTGCTTGCAAAAGAGACCCACAATTTGTCTTGTAAACCATCTGGAGTTGCAATCCTCTCTGCATTGAAGATGTCACTCCTGATGATAGAATAGCAGTGTCTGATTTCACAGAACCAGTAATTGACTTTATTTAGCAGAGACTTCTTATCTTCCCTTGACTCAGAGAACAGCTTGGGTACATGAACAATGTATACCACTGCTATGCTTTCCCCTCTCTCCCTTGGAACATTGATCCCTTTTTCGTTTGCCCCTCTGTCCCTCCAGGGTCTACCAGGGGGGGTTGCACAAGACTCCTGTGTCTCCCTACACTGCCCTTTACTTTCAGTCAAGACCTTCTGATACCATCTCCCTCTACATAAGGGCCATGTGGACACCCCTTGCTCACTTGTTCTCAGACAATTTTGTGTCGTGGGTAGGTCTGGGGGAAGCTGAGCAAATATGTTTGGAGAGGGGTGGCATAAACCCAACAAACTGGGTTAGTTGCTAGTATCCCCATGTCTGGATCTGGGTCTCCCCTTTCTACCCCCACCCATACAGCAACGCATTTGACTTTTAGTATTACCCTCTCCAAGTTTCACCACAGTATTGAGGAGAATTTTAACTTGATCTCTTAGTTCTTCAATAACCCCCATCAAACTCTGCAGAATTGAGATGGTCTTGGTATTCATAGAGTTCCTCCTTGAAACCGCATGTCTCTCAAATTCAGTATCATCAGTGCTCAGAATGGAATATCTATTGCTGCATTTAATTGCTGGTACCGCCTGTATTACTAGCGGTCTCTTAGAACCGGTGGCATGCGGTGGATCCTCGATCTCCCTAAGCACAGGCAATTGAGAGTTCAAGAGCGGCTTTTCAAACATTTTGTGGACCCGCTTTACCGAGTCATTGGAAGGGGCCGTTGAGCTTGGCTTGGTTGGCCCAGGATTAGAGTTGATGATATCGGTGCACTCTAATAATAAAGAGTCTATCCTCTCTAATGCACCGCTTTCCCCTTTCATGTTTTGGACTTTTTTTCTCCCTGTGAGGACACTAGGAGCACCCTCAATAGCCTTGCATTATCCCATCTCATCAATAACGTGTCTCTACACAAAAAATATCAAAAAAGTCCTGATAAATACCAAATCACAGTACCTGGTCAAGCACAGCAAAAGTCCACTCAATATCAGTCACCACATGGCAGGACTAAGAGGGGTGGCCCTGCCATGCCTCTTCCTGTCGCTGATGGGCATGGTACGGGCCCGCCCTTGGCCCAGGGTTCGCCCTAGCATGTCCCATGCCGCGGGGGTAGAGGCAGCACTTTAAGCACAGAGAGTCCCACCAGGGTGTATTGCAGGGCAAGAAGTGCGGTAGAGCCCGAGTTGGCTGGTGTCCAGTGCCGTGGGGGTAGAGGCAGCACTTTAAGCGCATTCGCCATGCCTCCCCCCTCAGCAGCTGTGGCTGAAGCAGCCCAGTACACCCTGGGACAGAGAGTCCCACCAGGGTGTATTGCTGTGCAAGAAGTGCGGTAAAGCCTGAGTTGGCTGGTGTACGAGATCATACGTCATATTGTTTCAGGCTGATATTGGTTGGTTGGTGTGCTTTCACGCTGGGATTGGTTGGTGACGTCAGGGTGTCGCTCTGGGATTGGATTACAAAAAGTGAAGAATGTATTTGGGTTTGACAACAAAAATTGGGAAACTAGTAGCCTTAATTGGATTGGTTCAATGAAATTTGACGTATGTGGAACAAAACAAAAACTTTAGATTTAAATTTGCTTTGTCCCTTGTTGTATTGCAAAAATGAAATATTTAAGAGTTTAGTATCAGGGGATGTTAGTATTCTGGTATGGAAAATTGAAGAGGTGCCCCCTGAAGTTACGCCTGCACATTTTATGACAACTGAGCATGAGTTACACACTTGTTCTTGGCTTTGCCATTGGAGCAGAATCACTGAGAAAGAAGGTGCATTGAGCTTTCCTAGATATGGGACAGTTAATATCAGTATTCTTGATCATTTGAGAGGAAAATTGCACGAGATGAAGCCACCACCTAGACCCACTTAATATGAAGCTCTGAATGCATGGGAAAAGGTTGCAAGAGCGAAGGGGGGATATCAGAGAAGGACAAAATGAGCGGTTCAGAATTATGTTGATGCTCACTGGGATGAAGAACAGCGTGGGTGGAGAAAGGCTATTATAGAGTGAAAAAGATTATATCCAGGTATTACTATATAAGCATCTAAAAAGGGAAGTGAAAAAGATCACCAAAAAAAGATGAGGATGAGACGGATACAAATTCAGGGGATGCTAGCTTCCAGACCTCTGTCATATACAACTCTTACTGATCACGTAGAATCTAGTGCTGATGTGAGTGCCAAAGTGGAAACTACTCCTGTAGATCCAAATCTAACACAGATTTAAAGACTCATACAGATACTCCAAATTATCCCACCACTTGTGGCTTGACCACATGTTGCAGTTCCGACTGTGACTAATGCAACTGTAGTGCATACCACAGCCCAAAGAATGCCTGTAAATGCCTGATATTACCCAGAGTCATTGCAACTGCTCCTCCCAATGTGGACTTAAGGCCTAAAGTTCTTCAAGCCACTGGAAATGTACCTTCCACAGGGATTGTTCCGACCTCACAAAATTCCCAGATTGTTGTGTGGAGACCCCCACAGACAGTACAAGCACTAGTAGATGAAGGGGCATTAGTCTTTACAGCCCCTACTACCCCTAGTGTCATAAATACTGCTGAAGAGGGTAATTTCACAGCTTGGTAAGAAGAAGCAGCGGAAATTAAAAGACAGAAAACCCAGAGATGCAAGAGAGGCAAGAAAGGGAAAAGCTTTTCAATGTTGCTCAATTGAAGGTGGAATTAAAAGAAATAATAAGTGGATGTTTAGAATTTGAACATATTGAGCAATACCAAAGAAAGGAATGATTTTTCCTATGTAAGGAGATCACAAGAAGAGCAGCTTTAGTGCATGACTGATAGACAGAATTGGCTTAGAAATATGGGATTGAAATTGATAAAAATGTTCCCCTGCAGAGAAGATATAGGGTTCGATTGAATGATCCAGCATTAGAGAATATGAGAATTTCAGGAATGCATTTACACATTATGGAACTAATCAAATGCATTTGCAAATGGAGTGAGACTGAGAAACTAGAAATTAAATGGGCGAAGAAGCATGAAAAGAAAAAGATAGGAGCAGCTATAGCAAGGAAGCAAGATGAGGGAAGCGAGGGAGAAACAACAGCATACCCACTCAGAGAAATAGCAGGAGGAATGCATGTACATGTTCCTTGGAGTAGAGGTGATTTGGCTGCATTTACAGACAATTTCCTGAAATTGAGAGACAAACCGATGCAATTGTATGCACTAGGGGAACGATTCATAAAGATTTCAGAGGTATTGTGGACAGATTTTAATACGTTTTTTAACTTTGTAGTACCTGCTGAGTTATAGTCTGAATGTAAGACTGCGGTACAAAGGCCTTAAGAAGAACCCAAAATTGTGCATGAATACTATGAACGGTTGATACAGGTATTTCAGCAGCACAGTGGATGGGAGTATCCTGAGGAAAAGGATATGAGGATTTTAGTGTCACAGTTTGTTTTAGAACTGAAGCCAGAGATCTGTACGCACATAACTCAAAACGTGATCTGTTGGCAGAACAAGTTGCTCGATGAAATCTTAAGATTTGCTAAGTACTGCAGTGATGAGTTAGACATAAAGCAGAAGAAAATTAAAGAGAAGTTTATATTGGCACAATAAAAGTTGGTGTGGAAGCATTTTCAGAATCCTTCTTTTGCAGGACATCAAGGGAATATGCACCGAATTGCAGCTCTACAGGTTGGTTTTCAGGGAAATCAAGGAGGACTTAACGTGTCTCAGGGTAGAGGTAGAGGTGTTCCTGTGGGTACAGGTTCTGGATCAGATGTTTGCTGCTATGAAAAAGATTACTCCCTGTCAAATCTGTCATAAAATTGGACATTGGAAAAGAGAATGTAGATATAATCCTAATAATGTTGGAGGAAATGTACAGATGCCAAAAGGAATGCAAATGAAGAATGTGCCTACACAGCAGATGCAAGCGCCTGTGCAAGGTCAGGTCCAAATGAAGCTCACCACATGGGTCGAATTGAAATCCCAAAATATGACAAATCCTCAGTTAGATTTAAATCAAATAGCAAAAAGGAATACAAACTCTTTACAAAATTTTATGCCACAATTTCAAAATCCGAACCTGAATGCTTTACAACAATATCCCTTTTTTGAAATTGCTAGTTTAGGTTCTGATAATTCCTAATAAAGGTGCCTGAGAAAGGAGAAAGATTGAATACTTTGTACAGTCTTACAGGTAGACCAGAGTGGTCCATATGTGGATTCTGAAGTATATGGCCACACCGTATCATTTTTTATCGATGCAGGCGCTACCAGATCCCCAGTTTGAACAATGGAAGTTCCAGATCTACCTCTCTCAAGGAAAACTATCCAAGTTGTAGGAATCACAAATAAACAGTTCAGGAATCCCTTTTCAGAAAAGGCCACATTAAAAATAGGTTCTTTTGAAGAAAAATACCAGTTCGTTGTCTGTAATTCTAGCCTTGACAATCTACTAGGGAGAGATTTACTGTGCAAGTTAAATTGCACTATATACTGAACAGTGTTGCTTTTCAGACCCATGATGAAGATGTATATTTTAAAATGGTTAAATAGCAAAATGAGATAGGAGTGTTCCCTTTGCTGATAGTTGAAGAATTACCTGATGATTTGAAAGAGACAGTAAATGCTGAAGTTTGGATCTCACAGGGGAAATTATCGGACTTATAAAAGGTGCAGAACCAGTTCAAATTACTGTAAAGACAAACACAGTGATTCCCAGAACTCTCCCATACCATTTGACACCAGAAGCTATTGCAAGAATAACACCAGTCATAGAATACATGTTGCAGAAAGGAATATTGAGGGAATTGATTGGAAGTCCATGTAACTCTCCAATTATGGGTTTGCAGAAGCCCAATGGAAAATACAGAATAGTACAGGACCTAAGGAAAACGAATGAGAATGTTGTTCCCTGTTGTCCTGTGGTACTGAATCCGGCCACCATATTGTTTCAGATCCCATGTACTGCAGAATGGTTTACCATCATTGATTTCTGACACGCTTTCTTCTCATTGCCATTGCATGAAGAAAGTCAATACCTTTTTTACTTTGTGTTCCAACAGAAAGTATTAGCACGATGTCGTACCCCACAAGGGTATACAGAGAGTCCATCCATTTTCAACCAGATTCTGAAAAGAAATCTGGAGACCTTACAAATGACAAGCAAATCACCCCTTGTGCAACATATTGATGACTTGCTAGTGGCATCAGAAACATGAGAAGCTTGTACACAAGAGACCATTGCCTTATTGAATCACCTGGCTGAGAATGGACACAAAGGGGGTCATTACGATGGCGGGCGGAGAAAGTCCGTCCGCCACCGCAACGGCCAAAGGGACCGCCCGCTATAGGTGCGGCGGTCCCGCAGCTGCAATTATGATGCCACCATGGCATCCCCTATTCCCAGCATTGTGGCGGGCGGTGCTCACAGCATTGCCCGCCGCAATGCTGGGAATGCACGTTGTGCATTGACATGCACATGGTGACATGCACCGTGCGGTGCCTGCCACTTTGTCCATGCCAATGCAGGGGGGTACCATAGGTACCCCCCATGTGCACCCTTCCCCCCCAACATCCTGGGGGCCCGCTACGGGGACCCAACAGCAAAGACCGTATGCCTTTCCATGGCGGCAACGCCACCATGGAAAGGCTGCTCTCCGCCACCATCCTAATATGGATGGCGGTGTCTTGCAGACACCGCCACCATATTAGTGCCCTTTTCCGCCCGGTCCCCTGTCAGACCGGCGGACGGTCTTTCCGTCTGCCGGGGTCCCCCCTGCCATCGTAATATGGCGGGGGGAAATGGCATGCGGGCGGTGGAATATGGTGGGCGGAACACCACCACCATACGGGCGGTGGCGATCCGCCCACTATTGTAATGACCCCCAATGTGTCTAAAGGAAAGCTGCAATACAGTAACAAGGAAGTTCAATTATTTTGGATTACTGCAAAGGATTGACTGCTGTGGTCCGTTCTATATCTCATCAGAATTCGGCAACAACACAAGATCCACACCAAGAACAGTGCCATGACCTCAGTCCTGGTGACTGAGTCATCATCAAGAAGCACGTTTGGAAAACTTGTCTAGAGCCCAGATGAAAAGGCCCCTTCTAGGTCATTTTGACAACAAATACGGCTGTTAAGTGTGCTGGAATTCCATACTGGATTCATGCCTCACACGCCAAGAAGGTGAGAAATCCAGAGGAAGCAATTGTGGTCTCTGAACAAAAAGCATTGTTGACTGCACCAACACCCGAGAGACTACCCAGACTAACAGCACTGTTGCCTGTACAACAGCAAGAGGAAGAATGGGGTGAAGAAAAAACACGCTGAACGAGAAATTCAAGTGCCTGCAGTTACACAGAGTGGAATCGAAATCGCTAACGAAAAAGAAGCAGAGACTAATCCTCAGAGCGAAAGTGCTGCTGAAATTGTGCCTGCAAAAACAGATGATCCAGGTGAAGGAACGAGTACTGGATCGAAGAGAGTAAATCAACAAGCTGAATGGCCACAAAGCTAAGAACATAGAAATCTGAGAAGAAGCTCATCAATAGCACAAATACCAGAGACTATACCTGAAATTGGTATAGAACCAAATCAATAAACTCTGACAAAATCCAAATAAGTGGTGGTGCCTTGTTGCAGAAACTTAACACCTGAGTGGTCATACTACATAACACAGCATTGAATGTCACTTTGGAAGACTTGTGCAAAGTGAACTGCTAGAGCCCCCTTGAGAGCAATCTGGAAATTTAAGAAGAAAGAATTTGGATAACACTAAAGAACTCATTGATAGAGCGAATTGTGCTGTTAGACCTTTGTTGTTTTAGTCTTTTATTTTACAGATGATCAACCTAGGCCCAAGTGAGCAGTAGAAGAGCAGGGATAACATTTTAGAAGAACACAGAGTAGAGTTAAGGATTCTCAAATTAGTAACTGAACTTCTAAAAGACTAATATCGTCAAAGTAAAAAAAAAAGAACTGCTGAACTCAAGAAGCATGGAACTAACTCAAAGAGAAATATGTTGCATTAGGAAGAAGTGTAAATATATCATGTGTTCAATTTTTTTGATAACCGTAATAATGATTTCTATTGTACTAATGGGAATTTACTTAACCCCAGAGACAGAAAACAAAACAAAGAATTCTACTAAACCACGCACATACTTTAGCAAAGAAGATAATTTTAAATATTCTTTTGTGAGCTATAAGAAAGATGATTTTTCTGCCAATGTTTACTGTAGGTTAATACAAGAATACACTAATGTCATAGACGCAAAAGACCGTTAAATCTGTGCACACTTACCAACGTCTGTTTCAGAAGAAGTAACAAACTACCACATTCCATTGTCTTATGCAGTTTCATGCAGCATCCTAATTTCATTAGTTTATAGCCGAGGAAATTTAGCATATTTCTATTCTAACAATGATCTAATACTTTATTGAAAGCATGAATTTACACCCACTAGCAAAACAAATAGATACAGCTGGTATTATTTCTTTCCACACAGTTCTATAGATAGTGTTCAAGCTTACAAGACTAATCAAACATGCTTAATGCGACCAATGCAGAAAATATGCATAATGGCTTTATGGTTTAAGTCTGTTTATTGAATTTAAGAAGAGAATACAACCATTCCCACCTACAATCACTGGTCTGTGGGGACATTAATGAACAAGAACAGGCAAAACAATCAAGGAAAATCAGGCAGGGAGGAGACCGAAAGGGAGGGAGGGACGGGGAGGTCATACAGGCCGAATACAGGAAAGACATTGCCTGTGTCTCAGCCCGGGGCCTGTTCGAGGTGGGTCAGTCTGAGGACATGTAAATATGCAGGACACGTCAATTCCCTGGATTTGTCTGAGAGATACCTTATGCATGGACCCCAAATTTGATCAAATTGTGGCAATGTATTAGTCACGGCTGCAGTCAGTTTCTCCATGCCCATTAGTTCTCACAGTTTTGCAGCCAGTCCACGCTCATTGGGATATTGTCTGAGACCCACCCGGCTAGCAAAAGTTGCTTGGTAGCCCCAATCATTAGCGTAATAGCTCAACCCTTTGCAGATTTGAGGGTGCATGCCAAAGTGTTCGGTAGACCCAGTAGGATATAACTCGGAAAGCAAGGGATATCGGTGTCATAGATCTCACCCACTGCCGCCAGAACCTCTGTCCAAAAATGCTGTATCTTAGAGCAATGCCAGAGAAGGTGAGTAAGAGTACCCAGGTGACCACCGCACCACCAGCAAGTACCGTCACTGCCCCTCTTCCATTGGGTAACCCTAGCTGGAGTACACTCCCAGTAATATGCAATCTAGAGAAACATCTCTTTGCTAGAGGTACTAAGGGCAGAGGCACATGCGCGGTGAAGGATATTGCTCCATTCTTTAGTGGTAAATGTGCGTTCACATTCCTCCTCCCATCGTTTCTGTGCACATGATTTCACAGGCGTTGGGGATATATTAAGAATTCCGTGCATCGCCATTTTGTGTTGCAATTTGTGCCCTAATTTGGATGGGTATGCCCAGATGTGGGTCCCGTGCTCGTCAAGCCACCAGATTCAAGCTAGCCTGGCTGATGAGGGGTGATATCCTGAAACCAGTTCCAGGATGCTTGTTTTCTGGTCCAGGGAGGACCTGGCCTGTCAGTTCGGGCTGGACTGTTCTCATGGAGAGCAGGGTCAAGATTGATTTGCATATGATTGGGTTCAAACTGGAATGGTGTGGGGAATGAAAATACGATGGATTTAGGTCCAGATATGTGACTGGGGGTGAATTATTGACAATGTTCAGCATTCCGTCCATCATCTTTTTGTGTTGCGATATATTAAGAAAAACATAGATGTCAGAGAGAAGGCATTTGTCAGATGAGCATATAAGAAGCCATTTCTCAAAAGAAGTAATGAGTTTACCGGAATGGGGGCGAATCAGAGGGTGGGAGACCCAGTTTCAGATCGCAGTGTGTTGCCAGGATGCCCTGGGTTGAAGACCATATGCAGTTCGTAATTGTGAAAAGTCCATGAGGCCTTCTTAATTAAAAAAGGCGCCCACCCTCTTACAGTTAGCTTCCTGCCAGCGTATAAATGCGGAGCCGGGCAACGTGGAAGGGAAATCTGGGTTCCTGTAATAGGTGTCTGTGGGGCATGGAGGTGGACAGTTTCTTTAGGGCTTGCACCTTGTCCCAAACTCCCATCGTGGCCCTAAGTGCTGGTGACACATAGGCTCTAGCCAGTCGGTGGTGTTTTGGAAACCAGGGCATCTTCCAAATATGGATGCCAGCCACAGCCTGGTCTATGAAACACCAATGCTTCTCAGTGCTAGGTCTAGACCATTCCACTATGTAGCACAATTGTGCTGCCTGATAGTAGCATGATAAGTGTGGGATTCCCGGCTGAGGGAGGTAGGCCTGCTGCCTCTCCATACGCACCTTCTTTCCCTTGCAAATGAAGTCTTCAATGAGGTGTTGTATCTTATCAAGTACATGTGGTGGGGGTTGGATCGGCCATCGACCATGCCCCTTCCACTTATAAAGGTCCGAACGGGCAGTAGCCAACAGTGTAGCGTAGTTGCGGTCAACAGTACGTCCAGGAGTGGGATAAAGTTGTAACTCCAGATATGCTATCCCGTGTGTACCCAAAATAAATGCGAAGCGGCTTTCCAGTAGCGCTTGTTTGGTCTTTGAGATGGTAAGGCTGAGTGCTGCAGACTTCTGCAGGTTTGTTTAAAAACCAGAGGCAAGTCCAAAAGTGGCCAATTCTTGCATTACCGCAGTAAGTGAGACAAGCGGGGATGGCCAGCAGGACATCATCAGCGTATAACGCCACTTTGTGCTCATTGCTGCCCATAGAAATGCCCGTGATGTCCCGGTTGCCACGGAGTCTATCAGCAATGGGCAGTAGCCAACAGTGTAGCGTAGTTGCGGTCAACTGTACGTCCAGGAGTGGGATAAAGTTGTAACTCCAGATATGCTATCCCGTGTGTATCCAAGATAAATGGGAAGCGGCTTTCCAGTAGCGCTTGTTTGGTCTTTGAGATGGTAAGGCTGAGTGCTGCAGACTTCTGCAGGCTTGTTTAAAAACCAGAGGCAAGTCCAAAAGTGGCCAATTCTTGCATTACCGCAGTAAGTGAGACGAGCGGGGATGGCCAGCAGGACATCATCAGCGTATAACGCCACTTTGTGCTCATTACTGCCCATAGAAATGCCTGTGATGTCCCGGTTGCCACGGAGTCTATCAGCAAAGGGTTCCATTTAGAAGGCGAAGAGGAATGGGGATAACAGGCAACCCTGGCAAGTGCCTTTAGAGATGTTAAAGGGCTGAGAGAGGGTTCCGTTAACTCTCCCCATCGCTCTAGGGGAAATATAACCACATTAGATCCACTGTCAGAGCTGTGGGCCTAGGCCAAATCTCTCAATAACAAAGTGGAGATACGGCCAGTGGATGTGATCGAAGGCCTTCTCTGCATCAATGGAAAGGAGAAGGGCTTGAATACAAGAGCGCTGTGCCTTATCTAATAGGTGACAAATATGTTTTGTACTGTCACTGCAGCCTCTTTCTAGTATGAATACAGTCTGATCAAGGTCCCTAAGCCTTGCATATAGGGGACTAATTGCATTATATTGGTGAGAGTTCCCGTAGTACTAAAAGAGTTATAAAGGCGGGCTAATATGGGATCTAACTACGACCCAAAGTTGTTATAAAAATCAGCGCTGTACCCATCATGCCAGGGGGTTTTGCCTGGCTGGAGGCATTGTTTGGCCATGAGGACTTCCGCAGGGGAAATATCTCCATCTAATTTGGCTGCATCTCCCTGGGGAATGTGAGCTAGGGGGACCTGCACCAGATACGAAGCCACATTTCCCGAGTCCAGCTCCTTCGCCGTATAAAGGGTGGCATACAAGCGTTCAAACTCCTTAACAATTAGCCTATCCTGGTGGATTGCACTACTATTGACACTCGTGAGTGTTCCCACCCTTTGCAGCACGGCTTGGGAGCAGAGACGATGAGCCAGTAACTTCCCCGTCTTATTACCACCTGTGTAGTATACCTGTTTTGTGCACAACAGGGTGTATTGCACCCTATCCAGATCCAAAGCCTTAATTTGTTTGTGGGCTGCTGTAAGTTGGCACCACACTGCAGAGGAACCAGACTGTTTATGAGCTTCCTCCAGGTCATTTATGTTTGCTTCCAACTTAGCTCAGGATTCAAGTCTATCTTGATTCCGGTGGGCAGCTATTGCAATAAATTGGCCCTGTATCACCGACTTTAGCATATCCCACAACAAGGCTATGGGGATGTTCAGAGTGTCATTGGTAGCTAAAATGGAGTCAACGGTGGCTATGATGTCTGTGATCATCTTCTCATAGGTGAGAAATTTACGGTTGAGACGCAATGAGCGAGGGAAAGGTTCAGTGCTAGGAAAGGTACATCAGAGAGTGATGGGAGAGTGATCAGACAAGGAGGCCAACCCGATCTCTACCGCAGAAGTTGCAGAGGTGATGCAAGGGGACGTTAAGAAAAGATTGATTCTAGCATGAGTCTGGTGGGCAGCAGAAAAGAAGGTATAATCCCTCATGGAAGGGTGGTGGTGTCTCCACACGCCTATTAGTCCTACTTCCATAAGCCACTGTTTGTACATAGAGGTGAGAGCCCCGGTTTGTCCCACCCTCTGAGTGGAGTGATCTAATTGGGAATTGGGCACGATATTAAAGTCCCCTCCTATAATGATATCTGCGTCTGGGGTAGCAAGAATGCGGTCTCTTGCGTCTTTAATAAAGGTTTCTTGATGGTCATTTGGGGCATAGAGGTTAGCCAGTGTAAACGTGTGGCCATTAAGGTCAATTTGGAGGAAGAGGAGCCTACCCGGTAGTTCTGTATGTGTCTGAATCACCCGTCCTGGGAAGTGTGTAGTAAACAGAATCACCACCCCTGCCCTCTTTCCCTGTCCCAACTAAAAGTACTGGCGGTCAAATCATCAAGTACGCAGGTGACACAAGTCAGCTTTAAGGAGACGTGTTTCCTTCATAAGGCATGTATCACACTTAGCATCCCTAAGGAAGGATAGAAGCACAAGGCGCTCCGCTGGGGCTTTGAGGGTCCATACGTTCAAGCTGAGTATACTAATCATTGGTAAGCATGTGTCTGGGAGTGCTTAAGGTCAGGTGTGGTCCTGTTAGAAAACATGCACTGTCGAACAGAGCAGACTTGAATACACTAGCTAAACAACACCCTATCTCCTTGCTATCCTACATGGCAAAAGTCATGGAAAAATGTTAAATAAATGCCTAGCCACCCACCTCAGTGACAACCACCTCCTCAACACCACTAATTGCGGATTCATTCCCAAGCACAGCACATAGACCATCCTCATTGCCACCACAAACCACATCTGGAAGATAATGGACAGAGGTAACATAAACACCTACTGAACTGCAGAGCACAACTCTCTCCTCTCTCAGCCAAAACAAAAGACTCTGGGACCCATCTCCTTGACTCTGCGCTACTTAGTATGAGCCAACCCTCACGACTGAGAAGAGACTATGCAATGGAATCGCCTATGATTCTTCATGGGGAGACAGTGACAGGAGGAAGCTGATCCCTCCCCGACACTAGTTGACAGTGCTCATTTCAGCGCCTGCCTGGATCCATGCTGATGACCAGTACACCACACCAGAGCACTCCCTTGTGGAGCCAGCACTCACTCACCAGCCGCGTGGCACACAGGACACCAGACCACGCAGGGCAGCAGAATGCTTGGTTCAGGATTGCTCTGGCCTTCTATTTGGGTGAGGTTCTGATCGAGCACCTGATGGGCCCTGTTGTGTGTCACCCTCGACTCTTCCCACCTGGATTGTCTGAAGGCTGATGACAGCGGGCTACCTGGACTTAAAGGAGGTGAGAGCACACCGCACCTGGAAGAGACTATCCGAGCACTCATGCTCTGTGGGCAGTATACATGCACTGTTACTCCAGCCTCAACTGTCATGTGAACTAATACTGGGCCAACACACGTGCTTTCATTGCTCCCTCCTAATCCCCCTTATCAGCACATAGGTCTGTGCGTCTGCCTTTGATGGGGTCCCTTTAAAGATGGCAGCTTTTCTGACTGCTATTGGGGAGGCCAAGGGGTTGTTCCTGTTGGAGATTGCCTTCCCTTTCATACGTCAACATTCTATAGGGGTTCTATCTTGCTAGTGGTGCCCTCATCCTGGCCCTTTTTGCCCATAGGTGCCACTGGATGCTGCCATCTCTGGGGTGCTTCCTAGGTCACTGCTGTCTGTGGCTGGGGACACAGAGTCGTAACCATATTTCGCCTTAGAACTGGGACATGGGAGGAAAATGTGTTCCCTCCCTCTCTTCTCCTGACATAAGCAGGTGGGCGGCTTATGCTGCGGTGATAGCCCATTGCTTAACCTTCTCTTCCACAGGGCTACAGCAAAACAGCAAGTGGGCCCACAAACCCACTCATCTCCACAATCTTTCTTGAGAGATCATCACTACTTCTGACCCCCTCTGCGCCATGGGCAAATCTTGGTCCTCGGCTACAACCCACACTACTAAGTACACCACCATATCTGCTGCACCAACCATCAGCAAGGGTACAAGTGGACTCCTTTGTCTTATCTAGCTCCACAGACAAGCAAGACTCTATCCTAGCTGAAATAAAAAAAACACACGTTCCTCCCATGAGACCAAGATTGATACAGTAGTCATAAAGGTTAACTTCCTATGAAATTATCATCGCAAGTTTTCAGATTGGGGGTCTGAAGCATGCTCCAAGAGATAATAACACAGACTGCACAAATGTGCAAACTTCTACTGGCAATCACAGACCAGGTACGTTACCTGGAGGGACATGTAGAAGATGCAAAGGGAAGTGCATGCAACCTTCAAATAGTTGGCCTGAAAGATGGGGCAGATGGCCCAGATCCTATATCATACCTGGAGAACTGGAACGAGGGGTTTATGCCTACATAAGCCTTGACTCCCTTCTTCTTCTCCATTGTCATACGGTTCATACTCTATCAGTAAGACTGTGCATTTTGGACAACATAAACGGCACAATTGTGCGAGACTAAGACCATACACACCATCAGGATATGTTGGCTTTTGTCCTGGCTAGCTCACAGTGCACCATCTGGACCCTTAACTTTACAAGGTACCAGATGGTAGTATGCAAACTCAGAACATGAACACACTGACTCCCAAAGGAAATAATGGAAACAGATCAGTCCCTTTCGTTAGTAACTCATGCATTTTCAAATGGAGACACAAGAAATACTCCAATTGGCATTGAATTATTTATTGAAGCAATATAATTCTTGTGTAGAATACATGAGCCGCAATGATTAATAGAAGGACACAGAACAGAGTAATCAGCATTAGGAGAATGGTAAAGAAGATAAACAATTCAATCATTGTGCTGTTATAGTGATTATATGCATACATGTTTAATCATATCTATACTCCTACCTAGCGCTTTCTAACCCAGTGAGTTTAGGGGGTGTGACTCTGCCAGAATGCCTGTGGGTATGTTTCATCTGGGAGCCCGTTCCTGTACAGAGCAGGCCATCGTCCTTCTCAGGAAGGTAAACAGGATTCAGCTGGGCTGCAATTCTGGCATGGGCCGACCTCTTCAGTGATAGCAAAATGCTCCTCTCCCTAAACAAAGGTTTGGTCACGTATATATAATAAACTTCACTGATGTTGCCATGCCAGAGCCCCAGTAAACATTTTTTGCAGTGAACTTAAGCCTGTACAGAATGTTCAAGGCCCTGATAATATGCCTACAAAGAAGTGTCAATGTAAGCAAATCTATTTCAGAGAATATTATCCTATATGTGTGTGCATGCAAATGTGTGTCAAGAGTCAACGTTTAAGAAAGATGTCAACTTTAAACATGAACACGTAAAATGGTGGTGTTCCCTGTCCAAGGCCTACATAACCAGATGACACCCACACTTTGTACATAAGGTGACCAAAAGCTTCCTAAAAACATGCGCTAAAATATAAGTTCAAATCTAACATTTAAACCTAAAATCTCAAATGCAATGTGTTCTTGAAAATTAAAAGCAAAAACAACACCAAAAACATATTTAAAAGGGAATATAAAAGTAGACCTCTGAGACACTCCCATTACTTCGTTGGTACTGAGGCAGTACAAGGGGCAATGGTCGATTTCTTCTCCACGCTTTACTAATCACGGAAGCCTACAACTCTCCCTGACCTTGCAGAATATTTTTAATCTATTCAGCTGCTATGGCTAGGGGAGGGCCTTTCTCAGTCGAGGAGGTGCGTCAGGTCATCAGTGCCATACCGGCTTATAAGGCCCCAGGGCTTTACGGCCTAACTACAGCTTTTTACAAGGAATACGCACCTCTGCTGACACCGCACCTCCTTGCCATGTACAAGGAGGCCTTGGCTACGGGTTCCCTACCCCCATCTCTAAGAGAGGCACTGATCGTGATGATTCCCAGGCCCAGTAAGGACCCCAGATGTTGTAATGCTTATTGCCCTCTATCAATGATAAATCTGGACAATACAATTCTAGCTAAACTGATCGCTTCGCGACTGCACCCCCTACTCCTGACCATAGCATGCCCGGACCAGTCAGGATTCATCCTAGGCAGGTCAACGTCCCACATCCTGCATACTTTTTTCTTCTTCCTTCATACTATTGAGCCAACCATGAGGGCAGCGGTGGTGTTCTTAGACGCCACCAAGGCGTTTGACTCACTTGAATGGTCCTGTCTTTTCATCCTATTGTCACGTCTTGGTATGAGCTCTTGTTTCTGATGGCTGATTGGGATGCTGTATGGTCAGCCGAAGGCCCACTTATGGGTTAATGGGATGATCACTCCTTCCTTCTCGGTGACTTGCGGGACCCAGCAAGGATGCCCCCTATCGCCCATGTTATTTGGGATAGCCAAGGAGCCTCAGGCGGCCCAACTGCTGCAACATCAGGCAGAGCGCCGCCTAGCTTTTATGCCCCGTAGGGTCATTATCTCAATGTGCACAGATGATGTGACACTCTACCTCATGGACCCACAACCAAACCTCAACCCCCTGATCAGGGAATTTAATAGATTTGGGGGCCTGTCCAGAGTCATGATCAACTGGTCAAAGTCAACCCTGTTTCCCTTAACAGATGTGACTGAGAAACTCGCCCCTGCATGCCCGATTGATTGGGCAGACAGTCCGGTAAAATACCTCTAGATATGGCTCAGCAGGGATATTAATGATCTATTGCATGATAATTACGAGTGGTTGATGAAGTGTTTGGACAACCATGTAGAGTGTGTGGAGTGTTGGTGTGGTCTCCCACTCTCCTTGACTAGGTAGCTGGCTATTGCTAAGATGGTGATTCTACCCAAATTTCTGTATTTATTCATCAATCTGCTGCTACCTTTGATGCTTTGTTTTCGACGCCAACTGCAATCCCACTTGGTGTCACTTGCATGGGCTTGGGGCAGCCCCGGATTGCCTGGGATGTGATGACACTGCAGTTCAAACAGGGCGGACTAGGGGCCCTGGACATGGACCTTAACTATTACAGTGCCCAGGCACACTTTGCTCACTATTGGCTCTTCCCCTCACAGTTCCTTGCCCATACTGCCCCTTAACATGACACGTCAGTGCCTGGCCCTCTACCAATGGCATTGTTTGGGACTCCCAGACAACCACAAGTGCAAATTGACACTGTGATGTGTACGGTATGGGCTTGGCGGGAGCTCAGACGAAGAGCAAAACTGAGCCATTTATTTGCCCTGTCAGTGCTGCTCATTGGGCACCCCCTGCTTTCCTTCACCCAGGATGGGGTACCCGAGCTAGATCATGCAGCTGACCACCATGGGGTCTCTGTACCCAGATGGTCAAGTTGTGACTCCGCAGTTAGTCCTTCCAGGGGCCCAGACCTCTGCTTTGGATTCTCTCACATATCACCAATTGGGGGCAGCGATGTGGGTGCCTCATGATTCAGTTTTGGACACCCTATCCATTTTCAAGTTCTTGAGATGATCCTTGTCTCTCCTTCGCCTCGCAAGCTGATCATGCGACTATACGCTGGCCTGCAGGAGAGTGCGACGGTGTCCGGCCCTGCTGGCCGCAGGATTTGGGACGCAGACTGGACGCCTTTCCACCCTGATGATCGATGGAGATACTGCTGCGCTCATGCACTGACGCTCTCCCCTGACTACTGCCTGCGCCATATACATTTCAAATATCTACATAGGCTCTATCGCACACTGGAGAGACTACGTAGAGAGTGACTGATAGTAAATGTGCATTACGTGCATGACACTCTAAGCTAATTTCCTGCACATAGCGTGGGACTGCCCCGATGTTAGGAATTTCTGGGTCACAATCTTTGTGATGCTGGAGAATATTATGGGAAACACGATTGAGCGATCTCCACACGTGGCGTTACTGGGTTATGTGAAAGATGTGCCGCCGGAGGGGTGCAGGCTGACTGCAAAGTTTCTTTTGCCTGCTAAGCGACAAGTGGCAATGAGGTGGGGCAGGCGTGCAGTGCCGTGAGCTGCAGACTGGCTTCAGGATGCAGCATTTTGTCAAGAGCAATTGAACAACTACTGGGAATTGATGCCGGTGCGTGCCCATCTAAGGACATTTGGTCCCCATTAGAAGTGTACCTGCGCACTCGGACAGATCAGGAAATGATCAGTGCTCCTGAGAATGCAGAGGTTGCTACAGAGACTGCTCCTGTGATGGACGGCTGAGAGGGACCTCTGGTTCCGGGTGGGGGGGCATGTATGTGCGCTATCACTTGGTCCTGGATGTGCTGCTGTGCTGAATCTGCTGCCATGCCAGCTTTCCTCCTGCCCACTTTCCTAGCTTGCTTTCTTCCTGTAGTGTGTCCACCTCTCCTTCCACCCTTCTAATTCCATTCATCATGCTGAAGTACAATGCCTAATTGATGCTTATGGCAGTGTATCACTTTGCATACCCTGTACTACTATTGATGCACACTGTGATGTGTTATTTTGGTTGAAATGCAATAAAAAGATTTTTTTTTAAAGGGAATATAAAATGCTCATGAAAAACACTCTATTAAAAGCAATTTTGGAGGTAAAACCATTGCTGAATTACAAAACTCTTCACTGCCCGAAACTGCCAGAGAAGCAGGTGAAACAACACTATTACGAGCTGCTGTAGATGATATTTCTGTTGGCACCCCGCTCAAAAGTTCCAATGAACAAATATGGTCAAATCCACTGCTCTCAGCAGCCGCTAAAGGTGTCACAGCCAGTAGTGCATCCGCAAAGGACGAGCCAAGATCCAGTAAGCTATGAGCCGAAGCATTCCAAGAGGCCTCTAATATGAATTTCCTATCAATGGCAATCATGCAGGGCAACTTCTTAAGTGAACTTTTAAAGGGCCCACCAGCAATCCTATGTCTGTAGATTGCACCAGTTGCATTCCAAAGCATATATTCAGGGCACACTCGAAAGTGCACAGGAGACAGCAGAACACAGGATGCATGCAGTGTAACCAGATAGGCCAAAAGGACAAGAACCAGTTATCATTTAGTTCCTGAAGCAAGGGTGATCCAAAATACTGTATCATCGTTTCATGACACAGTAGCACATGTGGCAGTGCCATCCTCATTTCGCCACATGACGGCACATCCATTGAGGAACAGATATAATAAAATCAGTATCCATACAATAAGGAACAGGACAAGAGGTAAGCCTAAAAATACACTTCCAAGCACGGAGTGTATGAAAGATGAAATTACACCGAAGACAGTCTGGAACGTACTAACAAACCCGTAGCCAAAAGTGTACTACTCCTGCAGTATTTGAGGCATTAAAAATACGGTGCACAAGCTCCCCAAAGTGGTTACTCCATAGTAACAACTGTATCTCAGAAAAAGACCTTGCAACCAGAGATCAAACATCTCCCGTGCAGATGTTAAGGCAAATTCCTTCTGAAACAATAAGGCTTTCAGTCTGCTTAAAACACCAAAATTCACGTTCAAGATTGGAAATGAAGGCCAAATTTTCAACTCCATAATTGTGTGTGCAGGTAGAAAAAGCACTTGTGTACAATAGGTCACGTCCCTACAAACCATCACCAGATGTGTTATTCCCGCTTTCATCCCACAGCAACCTTGGTCCTTCAACATCAAAGAGCTTCCATTCAAAAGCAGTCTGAATGTCGGATGAATTACAGCAGCTGGGAAACCTTTCAGATAACAGGACAAATTTACCTTGGACGCATTACATGCCCCATGAAGTATAACTTCTCCTTAAACTAGAGAATGGCCCAAAGTGTTCTCGCAGTCTATACCGCTAAGGAAAACCTTAGTTGCACCATTTCCACACTTGTAAGTGAAAGGCAAGACCTATGCCTCATTTACAAATCCCTCCCTTAGCGCTTCATGTCAGCCTACTTGATAGTGTTGTAAGTAGTGCTTAAAGATTTGAAATTGGCAGAGAAATAAACCCATGTATTGCCCAAACAGCTGATGGTGTCTCTGCTACAGTGAATGGTATTTTTCCTAACTTTTCTATGTGTAACATTGGGTATGTTGCATCTTTTCTGGCCATGGTTTTCTGTTCTTTTGTCAAATTATGTGATAAAAACAAATGTTTGACAAATGTTTGACATTTAAATACTTCCATGGAACACAACCATAGCACTAAGCCTGCAAAGTCCAGCTCAGTAGCATAATTGACATAAGCTGCGTTTGCATATGTTGTAAAAGGGACATGTCACTCTGTATGATGTCAATAGAAGACAACACAATGTTACTCAGAGAATATATCCTAGTGGATAATGTAGTCATATCATTGTCCACTACCGCCAGAACTTTCTCTAAATTTACTCTGTCAATTTCACATATTCGTTCAGCAGCAACCTGCTGTGAAACCTTCCATACTTCATTGTATATTGCATATAAAAAGAGCTTTAGACATTGTTTTTGAGGACCTAACAAGAAATCCTGTAGGACCATGTCATCAGAAAGGAGAGACAAGTGTTGTTTCACCTCATCTAAAGTTGAATGTCTTAGCCAATCTAGGCACAACTTTCCAACGCTATATTTTGTTACCACTCCTGACTGTTGTGTCTGTAAATAACGTGGGTCTGGCCTATTGATCCTGGACCCTTTTGTGTTATTTAGAAAACATGCATGATACCCATTAGTATCTAAAGGCCATACTTGCCCTCTTCTGGAATGGAACTGGAAGAATTGTATGTACCATTCCTAAGCATGTTGTTAAATGTTTCCTTCATGTAGTTTGCGAATTCTTCCCAATTCTCAAAGCGCGCAAATGTGGGAATATTTGGTGTATTCATATCCTTTATCTTGGCCAGGCTGAGACAGGATGTTTGCTGCACTGTTTTTGATAAGGAAAATAATTTGTTGTGGTATAAGGCATGCTCTAAACAAAGCCTCATTGCCCTGACCCTGCCAATCCTTAGTTCCCCAGATGGATTTCAAATCAATGTTATCTTTCCAAACGTCATACCCTTGTATGGACAACTGTGAAATGAAAGGGGCTGAATAAATTAGCATTGTCTCTGTTAGCATATTTTTGTAAAGTTTCTGTTGGACCAAATATATCATAGGGTACCTTACCCCATACAATTCCATCAGGGACCGGAACCGCTCAAATGTTCACAAGGGACAGGTCGCTTCGCACTTTGTGTGGTGAAGAATGAGGCTTCAAAACCTTGTTTACCAGTTCAACAGCAGAGCGTTCTGGGAAATAGTGTCCGTTCAGAAGTAAGAAATAGACAGTCACAAGACCAATCCAAAGGAAGAGGAAAAGTAATGAATTTGTAATTCAAATATATATCCAGGGTGGGGTAAACTAAGCCAAATTAAAAATGCATGTATTCCTCGCTGTGGAGATGGGTCAGACGAATCCAAAGAAAAGTCATCAAAGTCGACAAAGTAGCATGAGGCAGTTTGTGCAAATGTAGGAGGCTCATGGAGCTGTGTAGAAATGGTAGAACACTGCACACAATAATACGAATTGCACACTATAAGTGTGAGGAATTCATGATCTGTATTCTTAAGTGCCAGAATTAGAGCTTTCAGTTCAGCCAGCTGTGCAGTGCAATCACCTAGTGACTGCCGGTATGTTTTATGAGGTTGGAATTCTCCACTGCTCATGTGACCCTTAACTGCTGCGGAAGCGGCTGGGTATTGATGCTTTGTTCCAATTGCAGGCTGGGCAGAACCATCAGTATAGATTATGAAATCATACTGATCTAGAGCCATTATTTCACTGGGCAGAGGATATTTGTGTTCATATTGGAGGTATTCTTGTATTTGTAGTGTAGAATCAAAGACATAATCTACATCTGTCGCTGTTAGCGAACTGGCCCACAGTATCCATCTTGGATGTAAAGCTTCCGCGTTAGGGACACTAGCCTTTGTGACAGCCTCTAATGCCGGAATCAGGGCAACGATAATTATAAATTTGCTCTGAGCCAATTATCTTTCTTTCAGCTGTCTGTACAGTCATTAGTATCTTTTCTGTCGGTGCAAAACGCATTTCTGCAGTTGTGTATAAATGCGATTTATATGCAATTGCTACAGTATTGCCCTCATTGAATGTGACATATATGTAACCTGAGGTACCAGCGATTACGTGGATCACAACATTTGTGGTGTTTACACATGTATGTAAGTGTTTGAAGCTAGCATGTCAGCTTGTACTGAACGCAAGATCTCTGTATGTTGTGGTATCCAATGTGAGCTTGAAAAGTCTGGACAAATTAAATCATAAATCGATTTTACTCGTTGTGCAGAATCTGGTAAATTCTGCCAAAATTTTGAAAAGCGTTATTGATTGGAGTTTTTTCAATGTGTTTGGAGGCTGTAAAAGCACACACTTCTCTAGGAAATGTGTCGTTAGACTTTTGCCTTCACTTGACAACTCGTTTCCCAAGAACAGGACACTGAGATAGGCAATTTTAGATTCTTTGAAATTAAACTTGTAGCCCATGTGCGCTAATTCTACAATTATGCGATCTACTCTGGCAAAATGTGTTGCTAAGTCACCATCTGTTAAGTATATATCATTGACATAGAACAATGCTTTGTCGTCAAAGTCTTGTAACAATTCTGTTACACGAGCAGAGAACAGCCCGGGGCTATTCTTATACCCTAGTGCCAAGCAACAAAATTGTCCGATGGTGGTAAATGAAATCAGATACCTGCTTTCAGGTGCAATGTTCTGACAGAAAAAAACATTTTATATGTCTTATAAGACTTGGTCCGGGGGCTTGCATACATTGCCTCATTAAACTCCTTGACACTGATCCCACTATATGAGTCATAATAGGCGCCCATATCTCAGAATCACTGAATGTTTACCGTGGTACCAGACAGGTCTGTCCCCTGTACCTCCTTCATTTTGCCCTTGCCATGGAGTCAATAGTGAGCCGCTTGCTCATGGATGGAGTAGAATATGGCATCACCCTGTGGGACAGAACACATGTGGTCTCATTATATGTGACTGACATGCTACTTTACCTCAAAGACATTACCAGAGATCATGTAGCTTGCTGACTTTTGCGTGGTATTGGCACTTAAAGTCAGCTGGTAGAAATCTGGCCTATTTCACTCCCAACATCCCTGCCTTACCGCTTCCTAAATGATTATACTTCCACGCTTCGTCTATTACTTTGCTAACTTACCACTTTACTTGAATGCACATTTTTACTTTCATTAGATGCTCTTCTAGAGGACCTAAGATAGAATAATGGCCATCAAAGGGTGGCACTTACCAAACTAAAGTGCCCCTCCTCAGCAGGAGGCCTTGGAGTCCCAAGCTTATAACATTACTATCTCTCTTCATAAATACAATAGCTATGCCAGTTGGCCACTGGAGCCTTTCAGGAAGCCACTGCAGTGGTGCTGACACCATGGACAACAACCAGGGTGCTCCAATACTTTACTCCTGTGGGAGCTGGCCTCCCCCTTCCGCCCATCTCCTGCAAACAGCGTACTTGTGTTTTCTCAGGAGCTTACGCCTTACCAGAAAAATAAACCCTTATGTACCAGCTATCCCGTTGCTGTGTCTCCTGAACTCCATCAATACCTTAATTAATGTGAAACGCTAGCATGCGCTTGGGCTTGAAACCCTAGGTGATCTATTCCAGGAAGGACAGCTGCAACCCTCCAAAGAATTGAGTGACCAGTACAACTTACCCAAAGACCACATGCTTACTTACCCACACACTGCGCACACAATGACAGATTGAAGCAGATGAACACTGCGACACAAAATACTAGGGAGCATCCATACCATGGAAACAGGCCATCATCTCGTAAGATGGCTTTACCAAGCATTCCTGCCTCATACACAAGTCCCACTAAGCAACCTACAGGAGTGAAGGGAGACAGACATGGGCAGGGTACTCAATGATAAGGAGTGGGATCGAGTACTCATCTATTCTTCTTCAGCACTGTGAAACGTTCAATTCAAACTGATACCTTTTTGCATAACACACAGGGCTTACCTGACCCCAGCACAAATAAACAAATACCTCCCAGGAGCAAATGTTCAATGCCCTCGTTGCAGGCTGCAGGACATGGATCTGCAAAATATGCTCTCGGCATGCCCATCACTCTCCCAATTTCAGTCAGTCGTGACAGTGACCTTGAGTGAAATCTCGAGGCTTAACAATTCATACACCTGCAACATCTGCATGCTAGGATTATTCGAAAGGTGCAAAAAACATAAAGCTCTGGCCCGACTCCTAGACCTCGCCCTTCTACTGGCCAAAAGGACCATAATGTGCCTTGGCAAGCTACTGTGTGCCACCTTCCATGCTAAGATTGCAGCAGTTGGTACTTAAATGGGCCAGATCAGAGAGTGCATACCTCTGATGCGAAGAAACAAGAGGCCTTTAAAAGTACCCACTGTCTTCAGACTGGGATGAGCTAACAAACCTCTTCCAATCCAAAATTAAGGATGACGAATGTCTACCGTAACACCACAATTGAGCACTATTAACTCATACCCCCGCCTCTGCGCACCTGCAGGACCCCCCCTACAACCAACAGCACCCACTGTTGATCCCCCTACTACCAGATCTGTCTGCCAGTTGCCAAGCCCCTCTTGTGTGACCTACCTGGTGTCTAATGTGCTAAACACCATTGTGTCTGTGGTAAAGTCCTTAACAAACCCTGCCTGCTGACATCCTGATTGTTATCACACATCACTAAGGACATTGCCTAGCACTTGCCTCAACACGAACACGCCCCCGCACCATAGCCTCTCCCGTTGCATCTTCATTTTTTTCTTGTTTTGAACCCAATTTCGCCGCTGAACAATCTTCGTTATGTATTGGTGTATAATACCAATTAAGTACCTATCAAAGTAATGACAATGTATGTTATATGCTCGAACCTGCTGTTGTTTGTTCAATGATGTATGTACATTTAACTCTCCACTTACGTTACTTACTCGCTATTCATGTTTGCAAAGATCTTTAGCAATTGCTGCAATGTATTGAAACCAGGGTATGAAATGGGGAAAAAAGTTATTATAAAAATTATTTATAAAAAATCAAATTTGACATTTGCAGTTTTCTTCATAGTGTACCTTTCTGCAGCCTTCAACACTTCTTCCCACCCATCCTTGTCCAACTACTGTAGGAAGATGGCATTTAAGACACGCACTTTGCTGGATTTACTCCTTCCTGACAGGCCACACCGGCACTTTTGCACCACCAGAACGTCACTTTTTTTACGTTCCGGTGGCGCAATGTGCCATTGCCATATTTATAAGGCCGCATAAAGCCATGTTACATGGCTTTTCATGACCTTATAAATATGTGCCCCTTTCACGCAGAATACTGCGTGAAAGGGGCTGCGTGAAAGGGGCATTCCATGGGTGTTGCTGGGGGCGTTCCCAGCAACATCCATGGCATTTTGACACTGCCCCAGATTTACGAGAAATCGTAAGTCTGAGGCAGCGCCAAAAATGTACACCTCCCTAGGGGAGGCATAAGGGAGGCACAACGAGGAGAATTATCTTTATTCCTCCTAGTTTTACCTCTTACTATGTGTGCTGCATTCTGCAGCACACATAGAAAGAAGAAAAAGCATCTTGTGATTGTTTTTGTGCAGGAAGGTTTCCCTTCCTGCACAAAAATAATCATCCCCGCAATGCAGGCACCCTTGCACCATGGTGCAAAGATGCCTGCGCTGGCGCATGGCAGCCCATTGTGCGCTGGAGCAGGGGAAAAGGACATGGATGCACCATATCTAATAGATACGGCGCATTCCTGCCCTTTTCTTTTGCTGTAGGGCAGTGCAGCAGCAAGGCCTGCTGCGCTGCCCTACGGCGAAAAACCCATAAATGAGGCCGCCAGTTGATAAGCCTGGCCCCCTTCACCTCGGACACTGTCAACCTCACTGCGGAGTACCACAAAAATCCTCACTCAGCAGCACCCTGTTCAACTCCTATATGACCCCATTATCCGCACCCACTGAATCAGCAACATATCCTACTCTGATGACACTCAGCTTATACTTCCCTTCGCCAACAATACGCCAAACATCTAGACCAATTTCTCTGCCTGCATGGCTGAAGTTGCTAGATAGATTAAAAATAAACAATTGCCTCAAGCTCAATATAGACAATCTTCAGCAAAAATGCCTCGTTCTGGATTGCACCTGATGGCCTGCAAACTCAGACCCACACTCCTCCTGGTAACTCGCGCAAAGAACTTTGGAATAGTAATCGACAATCAAGTCACAATAATTGGCCATGTGAATGCAATCTCCATCTCCTGCTTCCACACACTCCAGATGCTCAAGAAGATCTTCAAATGGCTCCCCAGCAATGTCCGCAGAACCATCACCCAAGCCCTCATCTCCAGCAAGCTGGACTATGGCAAGGCACTCTGTGCGTTATCAACGTTCAACTGACCAGAAGACTCCAGACCATATAAACCTCAGCGGCCAGACTCACCCTCAACCTCTCACCTTAAAACTCACATCACCCTGCACCTGAAAGAGCTCCATTGGCACCCAGTCCACAGCCTTCAGCGCCAGGATACCATTTCAGATGCTTTGTGCACTATACAAATAAACATAACATAACATGACGACATAGCATAACAAAACATAACATTTTCTGTCAGCAGTTTCCTGGAATAAGATTTAACTAACTCATGGAAACTGTGGGTTACCTTGGCTTACTCCTGGGAACTCATAGGTAAGTCACACTGGAACCTTGAGGAAGACACTCCTACTCTCTGAAAATTATTTGTGAATCAGGTTAAGTTTTCTTCTATGTGTACTCATATCTAACTACTGGAAATTCAGGAGTTAGTCACAGCTAAGCCAGGAGAAATACACAACTTATTACAGAAATATTTATAAATCAGAACTGTAAATTCAGGACCAAATGACATTCAAGCCAGGGGTAAGATAAGACTACTCAGAGTAAACGTTTCTTGAATTTGAGAGCGCGTGCAAATGGTGATTTGTGGGACATTAACAGGCGTTAGCAGTGTGTCTAGTGATTAAACTACGCTACATGATTTTGTCAGGAGATTGAAGGGGCCACCAGTTGAAAATATTTGGTCTATGGAGATCATGTTATGTTTCACGTTTTTTGGAACCAGCAACGGCAGCTGAAGCCTGTCAGTGCTGCTTAAGCATGTGTGCAATCATCAGCATGCAAGGGAAAAATCTTTTTAGAAAGGGAAGGTAAATAGAGCCTGAGAAACTGGAAACATTTACGGTTTGGCTGACATAAAAATGTTAAAAGGCATTTTATATTGTGCATTCTGTTCATGATCGACTGCCAAATGCAAAAAAATGCAACAGGCGCTTGCGTAAAACAAGAGGTGGCTTAAGAACTCAAGTGTTGCTTTTCACAGCACATTCAAAAGAAAATACTACAACAATTTGATTCGCCTGCACTAGTCACCCACTGATAATAGCTGGGATAAACATTTATATAGCCAAGTCCTGGGTGATAGGAATTTATCATATTCAGCAAATATCTTTTTGTAGTTCAGTTTCACCGATTTTGGCTAAAAACAAATCATGTGACATTAATGTAAAGTTATTTGGTTACGTAAAAAATATAGATTGAATGAGAATTTAAATAAAAATGCTACTGTATGTTTACAGAAAACTATGTAAAGCTAGTGCACACATGCAGTTTATACATGATTGTCGATTGATGGAGCAGGGAATGCAGTGAAGCCTTATCTTGCCATCAGCTGTGACATGTCATCACCTTAATCCCTTACATCCTAACATGATTAAAAGCCTGTTCAAACATATTTGTAAATTTGGTCTCAGACTTGGCTTGATCCGAGGGCGTGCAAAATGGGGCTTACATAAAACATCTGCCACCGACATTGTTTTCTCTCTTAATTAACCTACTGAGAGGTCAGCATGGGTCTCTGCCACCACCTGCCACTTCACCTTTCCTTTGCCCACACTTAATATCCGTCGAAATGCCATATACGCAAATAAGACAATTTCTTACTGACATGATGCACGAAGGCCAAGAGAATTCCATCAAAGGCTCGCCCTTCGAAAAATGTGCACAAACTTGCTAAAATGATAAAGTGACACAAAATCAAACTAAATAAAGCATTAGCTTTTTGGCGGTGCCTCTTTACAAGTGCATTATGCACGGGTATTTTTACATGGGCAAAATCTGCAAAACATTTTAGGCGTTAAATTATGTGGGATTTTCACCCGCATAGGAATAATTTACTTGGCCTGGTGACATTTTCTCCTGGGACATGTCTCCTCTCAGTATCTCGTACCTCCTTCGAACATGGGGTATGACCTCGTGTTCGATTTTCACGTGAGTTACTGGCAAGTCAATTTAATGAATTTTCATGTACTATGCATGCTTTTTGCAAACTTTGCCGATTTTGCCCACTCTTATCCGCCCGCAAGAGACCCTTGCCTATCACCGGAAAACATCAAACCCTGCCTCTTCTGGCATATTATCCACTGCGTGTAAATCAAAAAGAGCCTTTCTGTGAGAAAAGGAAAGGTTGTTTTTCTTTCCACTTCCAAGTTCGTTAGGAAAATTGTGAGTTTTCCTTAGATAACCCTCACCCACCAGGGTTTCCCCTTGGTAGCATGCTTCATCATTGGGTTCTTCCCGTTCCGCTGCGAAATGGGGTGGGCTACAACCTACGAGTTATGTGGGAGCACTTATAGGTGTTAAAAGATCTATTTTGAGGATGAAGTCTATGGACTGGACCGTTCAAAAATAAACCAAAAACACTGAACATCAGAGAGATTCACATGCTGATTTTATTTAAAGATGAACAGGTTTTTGTACCACTCACCATGATGCACCAAACCGAAGACCTATTTATACAACTTTGACATAATGGGGACCAAAATCCACATTACTATATCATGACAACAACCCCTAAGGATCCAAACGTTCAACTTGATTGCCGCACATATGTGCTCACCCAAACTTCCATTCAAAATCTATTTCGTAGACATAAACAATTTGAGCTTTTTCAAAAACAGTTTGCCGCAATGTAACACGTCATCCGCTCAATGTCCAAAGAAAGGTGCAGACCGGGCTGTGCATTGTTGCAGTGGAGCAAGTGGGCTGATGTCAAACTAGTCTGCGCTTGGCACACATTTCACTGTGCCAAATTAAATAGTGATCAAGAACAGAGACAGAGTCAGGGCCGTACCTATTGGCTCAGAAGGTGTTGTGGCACCGGGGTCAAGAGAAGACAGGGACCCATATGTTTAGTACTATCAAACCTGTGGACGAGAGCCCAATGTCATTGCTTGCATTAGGGTCATTCCTACACCACTGGTGTAGTTGTATGCATGTAATATGCAGTCCAGATAAAAATACCATTAGCGTATTGGTCCAACTGATAATTTAAATACACGATCAAGCTCTCCATATCCTAATATAATCAAAGGGATTTTTATTAGTAAATAGCTGCTTTTTAGCGTTTGAACACATTTGATCTGTACATTGCAGAGCACAAATGCATAAACCCATCGGCACATAAGTCGTTTCGCTCCATAACAACATTTACTTGATTGTTAGAAGCAAAATGTAATGGACACGTTTCAACATCGCAGTGTAAAATCAGGTGGTCTCATCTTCCACAGACTGCTTTAAACAAAAACACATATTAACTAACCCAACCCCTGCCCCCAACCCTAATGCAAAGAAGCAGCACAGGAGAAAAGCTGAAGTGTATAGGTTTGCTGTTTGTGTACTGCAATACTCTACGATTCAAGTTGAACTTCTTGAAGCAACGCCCATTGGTCATGCTTTGGCAAGATGATTAATCTGGGAGCCCTTTAAATTCAAAGTATTGAAAGGGCGATTACATAGGTCATCCCGTTAGTGATGTCACAATAGGTCTCAAAACCCAAGTAGGCGTTATCAAACAGACCTCACCAAGCAGACATCATCAAGCAGACATCATCAAGCAGAGAAACATTCTGCAACGCTGATTGTTGGTGACTGTAAGCGATAGAGGACTAGGTAAAGAAAACGTTTTTACACTGGATGGCCCCTCTGAAGTGTCACATCCTGTCAATGCTTCTTGTCAAGCATTGCTACTGAGATTGCTGCATGTCAGGCTAGTTGTGGCTCCTAACAGATCCCGGTATACATTAAGAAAATACTACTTATAAACATGACGCAAAATATTTCACAGAACGTTTATTAAGTAACTACAAAAGGGAAGGAGTTCAAATTCATTTTCTTTTTTGCTACACAGAAGACAATCAGAAACAGTAGATTATTAAATAATTAAGGAGCAAAGCATTTCTAGGATCGTTGGCAACTTTAAAAATGCTTTTTTGCAATGTAATAAACCAATTTTAGGAGTCAGTATCCTTTTCCAGGTCCTAAAATGGGTTTAGAAATTAATAAGGAATCCCTATTTGCAAGGGAGTTGCTGTAGGCGTCCCTTCATGGCAATTCCTAGCCATATGCATTAGTGGTGTGGGACCAAAATAGTAATTGTGAACCATTGGAAAGTTACCAACCCCCAAGATGAGGTGGTAACCCATTCGCAAAAGGAAGGGTTCTCTTTGGGACACCTTTTCCTTTGTGAATGTTAAAAACTAGTTTGTTGGGGAGTATGCAAACTAGGACCACTGCAAACTCTCAAACAAACGTTTGTTTTTTAAAACAAAAATGGACTACATTAAAAAAAATACTTTATTGAAAATTAGTCACAAATATGGGGGTATGCTGAACATTGCAGACCACCATCCATGTGACTGTGGCCACTCACATTGAGTCATAATTTGCAGCATACCTAATGAATATTAATTATGTAAGTTGGATTGTGACTAAATTGGGTCCTAAAAATATTTATTGGTCGCAAAAATAATGGTGCAAATTGCAATCCGTATTTTGCAACTAGTAAATAATACATCTGGCCCTTATGTATTGATGATATATTCCATTTAGCAATATAGGAATATGTAATTTGACCACTAACTTGTCTGCAAATGGAAATGCAATTTGTGATGGGATCCTTATACTAAAAGTTTGCATCACAAATTGTACATTTTGCATGGGGTCACAAATTGACCTGCCTAATGATTAGCTGCCTGTGTGATTAGCTGCAATTGCGGAAATCAAGGGAATGGACAGCAGACATCCCCCACTGCATTTGCATTCACAAATGGGAACCATTTCTTTTTTTAATTAGGAGGTGTCATTTAAAGGCACTGATACTTTTTGTTTTAAAAAGAAAGAAGAGTCCCATTTAGGAAGACATTGGGGAGAACAGACAGTGGTCCCATTGGCAGCTGTCATCTACTGGGAGTGGGGGGTGTGCGCATGCACAAATATTAATATTCGAAAACACGCCCAATGATCCGGAGTCAGAGGACGGGATATTTTCCGCCTCTGACCTCCGGATTTTGGTATGGAATGTGGCTGGGATTCAGAAACTACAATCAGATCCTGATTGGTGTAGTTTTGTGGATGCCTATGACCTTATCCTTTTCCAGGAAACCTGGAGTCTGGCCACCCCCTACAGAAGCGGTTACTCAGTTTATGCAATCGACGCCAAAAGGAAAAAACAGGGCAGACCATTTGGAGGCCTTGCCATCTGGGTGAGAACGACACTGGGGGCTAGAGTTAGGTTGCTTAATGTGGATACATTGGATATCCTGGCCATTGAAGTGACCCTGTACTCAGGGTGGAAGGCTAGAATTTTTAATGTTTACAACAGAGTTGTTAGTGCAAAGGAGGAAACAGACACAATACACAGGTTAGACGAAGCCCTGTCGAAACACTCGGATAATATCCCTACCATAGTGGCAGGAGACTTTAACTGCACGTTTGAACCCCTTATCTCCACTCCTCTTGATCTAATGGAGGACTGGGATCGTCTATGGTCTATTCCCCCCCTAGACCTCCCTCCAGTAAGGTGGTCAAAGAGAGGTGCACAGGTTCTCGCGTTCACTTTACAACATGACCTTAGAGCTACTAATGGTAGGGTAAAGTCAGACCTGAAAGGAGAACATACGTATAATAGGCCTGGCAAAACAAGTAGAATCGACTATTGTCTAATTACCCCTAATCTTTGGCCTCTTGTGGTCGATATGTCAGTGGAGAAAAGAACAGAAAGTGATCACCATGGTCTCGCCCTTACGCTGACCATAGATGGCCCGCTGAAACCAAACACTATGGCAAATGTGGAAGTGGGTTCACTCACTTGTGCTAATAACCAGAAAGCCCTGAAGTGGTCGTGGGTAGAGAGCCATCCGGAAGCCCTGGAAAGGGTGAAGGAAAAAGTGAGGCATCTGATCAAAGATCTGAGCGTTCTTTGTTCTAACGATGCCGTCATGACAGTAGGGTCCACCCATGATCAGTTTTTCAATAAGATTAGAACCTTATTGAGTCAACCCAAAAACCCAAGTAGTAAAGGGGCCCAACATGTTGGCAGGAAGTGTGATACCAAGTGCCCCTGGTATAACCAAGAATGCAGGAAGGCAAAGGGGGCGCTGATTGCAGCACTAAAGCAAGGGATCTGTGTAGAGACTTCCATTTGTAGAGCTGAATATAAAAGAGCTATTGATGGAGCTAAAAAAGAGTGGGAGGGCTCCTTATGGACCTCTCTACACACTGCCCTAGCAGACAGAGATCCTAAAGGGTTCTGGAGACAAGCGACACTCTGGTTGAGGGGGGAACGCCCCACTCTTGAATATACGGTCCAACCCGAGGAGTGGGTTGCGCATTTTGGTTCCCTCTATGGAGAAGACCCCTGTATAGTCAGTGAGGAATTAGCAGGGATGGCTTTTTCCGGGGTGCACGAAGAGAGTAATCTGGTTATCACACCAGAAGAAACACTAACTGCAATAGCATCTTGTGTCCCAGCACATGCCCCAGGGCCAGACAGAATACCTGGCGATCTCTACAGAGAAGATAAAATACTATGGGGCTTGTACATAAATCTGGTGACTAATTTGATATTGAAAGGTGCTCCTATTCCCCCCTCTTGGAGGATAGCTGAAATAGTACCTATTTTCAAGAAGGGGGATAGAACTTCACCACTGAGCTATAGGCCAATTAGCCTTATCGATTCGCTGCAAAAATCTTTTGCAAGCAGGTTCTAGGCAGGCTCCAGATTTGGATAAAGGAGGCCAACATTCTGAGCGATTTTCAGGCGGGTTTCCGCCCTAAAATTAGTACATTGGACCAGGTGTTTCGCTTAATCTGCATTTACTGGAAAGAAGTAGCTATAAAGGGTGGAAAACTTTATGTGGCTTTTGTCGACTTACGTACAGCATTTGACTTAGTTCCACGTGAAAAACTCTGGAGGGTTCTCCGTGATATGGGCATTCCAATAAATATTTTAAACATCTTAATTCGTATACACTCAGAGAATTCAGCACAGGTAAGGTGGGGTCCAAATAGCCAAGTAACAGAAACCTTCCCGATCAAACGCGGAGTGAGACAGGGATGCGTGGTGGCACCGACCCTTTTTACTCTTTTTATAAACGGGGTTGTCCAGTTTTTAGATAGAGATGGTTGTGACACCCCAAAGATAGGGTTACAAAGAGTTCCGGCATTATTGTTTGCTGACGATACCCTTTTAATTTCGAAGTCTCCGCTTGGGTTGCAGCAACTTTTTATCAAACATCTCTTTATTTGTTTTAATGATAACAGAGCATACAAGTATACAACAACCCTTGTAGGGGATGAGGACCCCAATGCAGATTATCGGCCACTTCGTACGGTAGGCTAGTGGAACCAATACAGTGTGTGAACTAGTAAGTGGCGATCAGCACGTATTGTCCATGTCCAATTCTCGTGTCCCGCCCTACCCCCCCAACCATACCCCCCCACCCCCCCTCCCAACAATCGAACAATAAGAAAAACAAAAACCTAAGGTGTCACGGTCAAACAAATAAAAAAAAGTAGTGCACTATTAGGGATGCTAAATCCGGACGCTGAAAAAGGATTGACGAGGTGTGGGTATCGGAGTCGTCGTACGTGGCCTTGAAGAGGTCAGTGGGAGTCCTAAATATGAAAGAGGTGAAGAGCCCGCAGCCTTGGTCCACAGGCAAACAGGGGCAGCCCCTCGGAGAGATACTCGACTAGTGGCCCCCATATATAGTCAAAACCTGTGCGGGAGTCCTCCACAATGTCTGCCATTTGTTCCATCGCCAAGGCGCGCCATAATCTGGCGTGCCACTGCGTGAGGGAAGGGGCTTCCGATTTTTTCCAGGCAGCGGCCACTGCCATCTTGGCCGCCCCAAGGCAAAGCCACATCACGGAGCGGTCTCCATGGGTTTGGTGCTTTAGGTTGGTGTCTCTGAGTCCCAGTAGCGTGTGTTCTAACGTGTTGGAGATCGGATATCCCAGAATCTGTTTGATTTGGGCGAGGACCTCCTTCCAAAATGGCTGAATGTGCGGGCAGTCCCACCAAATATGTCTGAAGTCTCCTAATTGGCCGCAGCCCCTCCAACATCTGTCTGAGGTATTAGGGAAGATAGTGTGTAGTCGGTGTGGATGCAGATACCAATCGTATACAATTTTGTAATGTGCCTCCCTAAGGTGCATAGACCGATTAAACTTAGGAATATCTCTGTAAAGTGAGGACCATTGTTGTCTCGTTGGGGAGTGTCTAGTATAGTGTCCCAAAGAGGTGGTGCCGAGGGTGTTTGTGGAGCCGTGAGAGCGGAGGAGTGAGTACAGAAAGGAGATAGTGCCCTTTGAGGAGGCCCCGATTGAGCAAATAATTCTATAGGAAGCAGCTCCCGGGTAGCGGCCAGCCGCACCTGTGGCTGCAGAGTCCAATTTTTAAGTTGCAGGTATCGGAATTCTTCGGATGATTTGAGTTTAAATTCCTTCGCACATTCCGGGAAGGAGAGCAGTCTCCCCCTATCGAAGAGATGGGAAAGCATCAGGCAGCCCCCCTCCCGCCAAGCGTCAAATGGGCCTTCCTGTAGGGCCGGGGAAAACTCGGGGTTGAAGTGTATGGGCGTGTATGGGGAGGGAAAGGAGGTAAGGGGGTTGGATCTGTTTACTTCGTCCCATACCCTCAGGGTGGTTGCCGTGGGAGTACTTATATATGTGTTTCGCGGACGGTGTAGTTTGCTTTTCCAGATCGTTCTCCCCGTGATTTGCCTGTCCATGTGTAGCCAGTGCCTACCGGACTACCGCAGAGACCACTCAGTTATGACCCTCAATTGAGCAGCTCTATAGTAGCCCCGAAAGTCCGGTAGAGCCAGTCCCCCCTCCTCTCTCGACCTAGTCAATGTACGATTAGAAAGCCTGGCCCGCTGCCCCTGCCAGATGAAATTAGTGACCATTGATTTTAACGAAGAGAAGAGCGACTTCTCCACCGGGATTGGGAGGCCCTGGAAAAGGTACAATAGTCGCGGCAGGACATTCATTTTAACGGCGTTTATTCTCCCTATCCATGAGAGGTAGGCCGTCCTCCATCTAGCGAAATCCGCCTGGAGTTGACGCAGCAATGGGGGGAAGTTAGCCCTGTAGAGATTCTCTACTTTCGGAGTGAGCTTTATACCTAAATAGGTGATCTCCTTCTGCACTCCACGGAAGGGGGACGCTGCTTCGATGACCTGCATGGCCTCTTCCGGTACGGTGAGGTTCAATAGATAGGATTTTGATAGGTTTACTTTGAAACCCGAGGCCCTTTCGTAGAGGGCAAGCTCCGTCTGGATCGCCGGGAGGGAAGTCTGTGGACGCGTGGCGGGGATGAGCACATCGTCGGCGAAGAGAGCAATCTTATGCTCATCCGAGAAGTTTTGTGGTTCTCTTCAGCTGAACACAGTTCACTCTCTAGAAGGAGGCGTTCTCCCTTGCGTTGCTTTTTGAGCGCCGCGTCTAGCTCCATACACTTCCCCCTGACGACTGCCTTGAAGGCGTCCCAGTTGTTAGCTAGCGAGGTCTGGGCTGGGTCATTGAGTTCGAAAAAGTCTGCAATTGCCTTCCTGAGCTCGTCTCGGAGGAGCCTATCTCGGGTCAAATGATTAGGGAAGTACCATCTGGCATATTTGGAGCGGGGAGCGGGCCAGTCTAGGGTCAGCTCCAAGGGCGCATGATCCGAGAGGCAGATTGGGTGAAACTGAGTTCCCATCACCTTCGGTAGAAGGGACCGGCTCAAAAAGGCGTGGTCTATGCGGGAGTACGTCCTGTGCGAGTGGGAAAAAAAATAGTAATCGCGGGTCGTAGGATGTGCAGCCCTCCACGCGTCTATCAGTCCTAGGCCCCGTAATGTCGCCTTGAGCGGCTGGCTGAAGACCCCCCCGCCGCCCTGTGGCTATGTGTAGTGTCCATCGCCTGGTCCCAAATTAAGTTAAAATCCCCCAGCAGTATGACATCCCCACTGGCGAAGCCTCCCAAGGTGGACAAGAAGGCGTTGAGAAAATCGTGTTGGCCTGTATTGGGGGCGTAAAGTGTTGCAAGGTGTAGGTTCTGCCCCGCAGCTCCCCTTGACCATCACATATCTCCCCTCCTTATCCGTGCGGGTGGCCTGGTGTAGGAATGGGGTCGAGGAGTGAAAGAGAAGCGCCACTCCATTGTGTTTGGTATGTGCCGAAGAACGGTAAATTTGGGGGTATGCCCTATGCTTCATGCGTTGTTCGTCTTTGCGGGGAAGATGTGTCTCTTGGGGGCAGCGATCGTGATCTGATGATCCCGGAGGAACCTCCAGATCCGTTGCCTCTTATTGGGAGAGTTCAGCCCCTTAACATTCCACGATAAACAATTTAACCCTGCCATTGGACATCTTTGCCAGGATAGCTAGGCTCATCCAATCCCCCTGTCCTCCCCCGACCGGCAAGCTTCTTCCCCCCCGACCCCGTCCTAGTGGCCCCAGAGTGCAGATAGCGGCTAAAAAAACATGGACAGTGACACCATAAAGCAAAAAGGAAAAAAAAAAACTGGACAAGGTAAAATAGAAAAACTTAGACTAAGTCCAACTTAGAGCAGCAACGTGCTCGCGGAGATCCCCAATCACAGAGGAGGACTCCGTTACGAGCACAAACTGGGGTGGACCAAAATTCCACCGCCGCGGCCCATTGAATGTCTCATAGATAAAGAAATCAGTGGAAGACAGTAGCTTGGCTGGGTATGGCATAAGATGTTCGACTGGATCCGTGTGCGCCTTTCTCCACTGCAGCAGAAGTGTCTGAGAGGGTCGGTGGGGGCGTCATGGCGGCTCAGAAGTGTCAGCCCTCCGGGAATTTGCCAGATCTACGCCGCTGACACCAGGGGCCTCCTCCTTTATTCTTCGGACCCCCCTTCTCCTCAACCCGTCTGGCGGCTGCCTCGCTTGTTGATAAAGGCACCTCGATGCCCACGATGGCGGCCGCTGCATCCAGGGAGGTACAATGGCAGTTGTGATTGTCCCAGGTGAAAGCTAAGCCAAAAGGGTAAGTCCAGCGGTAGCGCACCTGACGCTCTCTTAGGGTAGACGTGATCGGACGAAATTGGTGGCGCCTGGCTAGCGTGGCTTGGGCCACATCTTGGAAAAGCGAGCCTTCTGTATTTTGGAAGGTGATCTTGTCCATTGAACGAGCTTTCTGGAGGATTCGTTCCTTGACTTTGAAGGAGCTAAATTTCGCTAGCACGTCGCTGGGTTTTCTGGTGTCTACTGGAGCCCGAGGTCCTATTCTGTGGACCCTTTCAAGGCGTACCTCCGGTTCAGAGTCCCCCAAAATCATAGAAAAGAGCCCCACCACAAAGGCCTCCAGGTCAGGACCCTCGCATCCTTCCGCCAGACCCCTCACTCGGATGTTCTCCCGCCGTGAGCGATTTTCTAAATCTTCACACCGGAGCTGCGTGGCATGTAGCTGTGTGTGAAGCTCCGCAGACTGGGTTTCCAGGGGCCGCATACGTTCCTCCAAGTCTTGCTGTTTCGCTTCGAGATCGAGGGTGCGGGCTCCGACTGAATCTACGTCTGCCTGTAGCGCCACTAAGCGGCCACCCATCTCTGATTTGAACGCATCGAAGGAGGCCCCAATGTCCGACTTGATGTCATCCCGCAGTTCTTGTTTGAACTCCCTGAGGGTGGCCAACAGCTCCTCCCTGGAGATCGCCATGGTGCCTTGGGAGACTTTAGGATCTGCACTCGCTGTCCCCTTAGATGTTGGGGAGAAGAAGCTGGAGGCTCTAGGGGCTGGGATTTTTGGGTGGCATAAGGACCCTCTCGCGCCGCGTCCGAAGGGCGTCTAGAATTCGAAGGGGCTGTTGAAGACCCGCTTCTGCTTCATACACCAGTCGCAGTCGTCAGAGGCCTCTCTAGGTGGCGGCTGGGAGAACTAGGGAACTGTGTGCCCTAAGGCCGGCAAGGAGGCGCCAAACCCACGCTATCTTGTGGTGCGAGTAGACCTCCTCCCGGACCAGGGTGCGGTGCGTGGGTGGGCACAGGGCCCCTTTTCAGGCGTGAGATCCGGCCTCGCTAGTACGGCCCCCTTTAGGGTCGGCTGCAGGGGAATCACTCTCTTGAACGCATTCACGCCTAAGGGGTCGCTGCCACTGGTGAACCCTTCTTAGGTGCTGGGGGCTTCACACTTATTCCTGACCTGGATCTGGTGTCAGCGCCCCCACCAGGGCTCCCACGTCGCTGTATATGAGCTCAAAGTCAGTCCCCGTGGCTCTTTATGGCGCCACAGGCTGGGGGTGACTCGCCGCCATCTTAGGGTCAGGCATCAGCAGCTGCTGGTGTGCTTGTAGAAGATCTTGACGAGGGAAGGGAGACCCACCGATCCTTACCGGTGGTCCCCGTGGGCTGTTAATAGTGTCTCCTCTCGTTGCACCCCTCGGATTTCACCTTATCAGCAAGGGCTCGCTCCGTTCGCGCGCTGCAGGTAACCCCGGTGGCCGCCATGATGAAGACAGGCAGGGAAGGCGCGCACCGGGATCTCAGGAAGCGGGAGGGACCCCCCCGCCGATCCTCGACAGTCGTGTTCCCCAGCCAGGGGGGGGGGGGTCTCAACAGCGTCGCATGTCCCCCAGGTCTGGTTCCGCCACTCAGGTGGGCGAGCAGACAGGCGATCGCAAGCTCCGCGGGTGTCCCTGCAGACCCGCTGCCGTCAGAAGCGCCAAATTCCAAACTCGGGGGCAGTCCCCGGCCCCCAGCTCTGCAGCGGCACCTGCCCTCAACTGCACTTCTCCCCCCACCGGCCACCAACCTGGTGGCGTGGAGCGCCGTGGATCTCAGTGGAGCATCGGATCGGGCGCCGCCATGTCACCTCCACCGAGCCCGGAGGGGGCCGGACTCTCACCGTCACCGTGGGTCTTCCCAGCGCTTTGGACGCAGGCTGTGCACCTTCCCTCAAGGCACCGGAGCTGCCAGAGAGCCCCCACGGTAAGATCAGGGCATTTAGTACGCTCTACTCCACTGATTTGGACGGGCCTGGCGAGGAGCTGATCGGAATCACGTCCGGTCAGCCATGATGGTTGGCCACGCCCCCCTGCAGCAACTTTTAAATGATTTTTTAAACTTTTGTAAGGAAAGAGGGCTTACTCTAAACGAAACAAAGACCAAATTTATGATTTTTAATAAGGGCAGAAGTGCAGTGAAGAGTAGGGCAATGTGGGCGGGCAAAACTAAATTGGAACAAGTTGAGGCATTTGACTATTTAGGGATTCGGCTTACTCCGTCCATTAACTGGCACCCACAGGTGGAAAAATCTAAATTACATTTAATACACCAATGTGCACATATATGCAAAATTCACAGGAAGACAGTTTCCAGGCAGATTGCCCCTGCCCTTGAGATCTATAATACTAAGGTTCTGGGTGGGGCACTCTACGGTGCTGAGCTGTGGGCACAACTACCTCAGCCTCTCTATCTACAGTAGAAAACCGATTTGTAAGATCACTGGTCGATCTCCCTGCCAGTACTCCCCTGGTGCCTCTTTACCTTGATCTAGCACACAAACAACTAAAGCACAAAATAAGTTACAAAATGCTATCGTTCTGGCATAGGCTTTGGACAGTAGCAGAGCTGGATCCATACCGAGAGGCTTTGAAGGATCTTTTAAGTTCCCCCCAGGTAGAAACTCTAAGATGGTTTTCTTGCCTACGTGATTTATTAGGGAGGTTGGAGATGGATAGCTTCTGGCTCAGCCCTGACTCTATGAGGGGTATTTCGAGGGAGGAGCTGAAAAGAATGTACTGGAGGAAAATACTCCAATTAGAATTAGCAGGATATTCCGCAGGGCTAACAAAAGACTTTTTGTTGCATAAAACAATTCCACTGTTTGAAGCATCCATAGAAGAAATCACTCCGCCAGTGGCAAGAAAGCTCTTTTTACAGTTCAGATATAAGACCTTACCTACTAAAGCTTTTTGCTCAGGATGGAGTGCGAGCCCTTTGGTAGATGATTTATGTCCTGCATGTAAAGCCAGTACAGAGACTATTGTCCACATACTTTTCTTCTGCCCTCATTATGCACTGTCGAGGAAAAAATGGATAACACCCCTATGCCGATCTATTGGTCCAGGACACTATCTAGAAATCTTGAGACTATTATCGACAGATACACGTAGACTGATAGTATTCGGTATTTCTCGATTTCTTTTTGCTATGTGGATCAGGCGGGGGAAGTTAATGCAATAATTTCGCCTCTGCCGTTTTTCGGTTAGTATAACTACATTCTGCCAATGTTGTCAACTTGATTATGAAATGCTGTTATTTGGGTAGTGAGGAACCTAGCTTGAATTATATTTTTATTTAGGATTTTATGAATTTTAATCATAGACTTCACTAATGCTGCTACCCCAAAAATGAATTGCTGTACTAAGCGCAAAGGAACTTTGATGAAAACATTTTATTAAGGTTTTTATGTATTTTTATTATGGAAATCTTAACTTGGTGTTTTATATACTTGTACTGTTATGCACTTTTTTGGATCTCTGAGATTGTAATAAAGTAAATGATGATGATGATGATAATATTCGAAAACGCGCCTGAACCAACATCCTCCGTCCTCCGCTCCGAATCTCTTCTCAGAAACTGGATACAGTGCAGGCACCTATCCGGGTGCTGCTCTCATGCTGTGAGAGCAGTGCCCTGATTGGAAGGAGCGGCCTTACTCGAAGCTCCCCAGCGCCCTGATGGCCTGCACTCACTCTAACTCAGCTGTCTCAGGACAGCTGGGTTAGAGGTTTCAAATTGCGCAAGTCTGGCTGGCTGTCACAAGATCGGCGGCAAAAGGGACATGCGCACTTTGAAAAGTGCACAAACGTCCCACCCTCCTCTCTCCTGCTGTCACTCAGCAGCGGCACCACCCCCGTCCTGACGTTTGGTTCAGGACTAGAGTATGAAAAATAAAATGGTAATGAATTGCCATTTTATTTTTCATCTTTGGGGGTGATTTAAGTGGGTTAATTTAAGTGGGGCGACGCTCCTCCGTTCCAACCGACGAGCCGCCCCTGAGTAGTCCACTGGAAGATTGTCCTCTCCTCTAAGGCCTCTGCCCCAATTTACAAAGGGAAAGATGTTTTGGAGACGCTAATCCGAAACTCCCTCGCTTTAAGATGCAGATATTTGGTCAATAATTGCAAGACACAAAACATTGATACATTCCAATCAGAATCATAAGTAGGAGGAGCGCCCTTCATGCTCTCTTCTATTTGCAGTTCGGACAGGGTGCAAAAGCCCTTGTACGAGTAAGAAACACTTTTTGATTCATGAAAGACCTTCTAAAATAATTAAAGGGTACTTTTGACATCTCCAACCCTGTCATTTTGTGAGATGTAGGATTGAAATTTCAAAACACCTTTGTACGTCAGGCCCTAAAAGTAGAGCATGCGTACCATAACTATGTCCTTCTCGAAATCTATGGAGCTAAATGCATCTAATGGGACTATTCTTAAGTATGTTGCTGTGATTTACACTTGCTGTATTCCTGGCTTAACTCCTGAATTCCAGTGGTAATCCAGGAATAAGCAAGGAGTACTTTTGTTTACTCCTGTAATTTAGGAGAAAAGCAAAGTACTATGAGGCTAAGTAACACCTACCCATCAGTCGTGGCCAGCACAGGCAAGAGCAGTGGGGCGGGGTTGAGGCGGGGTGGAGGGGGAAGTCGACAGATGATGGGATAGGTAAAATTTAATTTAAAAAAATAAAACCACTTACCTTGCGCTCGCCGCAATGTGGCGAGCGTAAGGTAAGTGGTTTTATTTATTTAATTAATTTTACCTATCCCGTCGTCTGTCAACTTTCCCCCCCGCCCCACCCCGCCCCACCGCCCCACCGACTCACCGCTCGTACCTGTGCCAGCCGCACCTGCTACTCATAGCCAATGTGAATGGGGTCTAAATGTGTAGTGTGAATAAGTCCTCATTTTGTCCACTAAATTACGATCATTAACAGCAGTCTATGATTATCATGAGTGCATGTCATAAGCTGGTGGAAGCCGACCTTCCATGTCATGCTGCACACAACTCTGAGGACCATGGAAAAGGGAGCTCAATCATGTGACAGGCCAGTTTGTGCAACCAAGTGAGTTTGAGAGCCATTTTCTAATGGTATGGCAGGAAAGAGCAAATTCAATATAGAGTTTAGGCACTTTGACCTTCAAGAGATTGTCCTCCTAGGCCACTTATAAGGGGAATGGCAGAGGTCAGGGTTCTGCAATAGGCATAAAGGACTTATGCCGGGGAAAACAAACAAAGAGGCAGTGTCAGCCAGGCATTTGAATGTCAAGCATTAGACTGTGAGTCTAGTGCTGACCTTAAGGACCGCACGGTCTTAAAGAAGAGGGTGAAAGGGTCTTTGCTTTAAATAGGACAGCAGGACAAAAACCAATTTCTTACAGATGCCCCATGTTTGCTTATCTAAGTAACCTGTGGTGACATTCTGGGCATACCTTTTGCAACCATGTTGTTGCTAAGCGACCCAGAGTACATGGCATTGCCCAGTTTTTGATTAATGCCACTGAAAACAAATTACATTCACATGACAGTTAGGCAGAATGTACCAATTAGAAGGTTGCGTGTATCAGAATTTCTGCACCAAACTTTATCTCGGGAAAATCGTTGGGGTGGTGCTTGCCACAAAACTCAGAATTTCTGATATGAATAACAAAGGAGTTGCCACAAATATCATAACATGGGCCTTAATGTGAGAACATTAATCGAGAATGATTTATGTAGGTTTTTTTCTCCAAACAAAACCTCCCCATATGACATTAGAAATGGAAATTGGAATTGGCCACAATTCTCTTGGTATAATGTAAATCACGTTTGGAAAGGGTTTGAATGAACTCAACTTTCCATTTGAGAGTAACAAAGGCATAGAAAGTGGTAGAAGCATTATTAATCTCCAAATGGAAGTAACTATGGTAGATAACTATACTGTGTTGAGCAATGATCCCTTTAAGAGTGTCATATGGCGTGCCGTCACCTCCTTTACAACTTGCACTCAGGTGCAAAGACTCCCTATTACAGATGACTTAATTTCCTGTTGAAGAGTTGGAGGCCTTGTTTGACTCAAATGTTCATTGCAGCGAATGGATCATAGCTTGCACAAATCTGTTGAAGTGGATATGAGAAAGACCCATTTGGATCACAATATGTTTTCTGTCATTAATCAACATTCCCTCTCAAGTCAATGCACATTTAATGTAAGAAGCTGTTCAACTTCTGTTACCTTCTCTGGTATAACTGTGTGAGAGACAATGACCGAAACTGCAACAACAGAAATTGCAATTGACTACCACTAGAGTTGAGATACTCATTAGTCACGAGCTTACTAATCAACTCTGCTCCAAATTTGTGCAGGTTAGCTTAGATGATTATTATGTGCCCTTGTTAGACCTGATATCCAGTGTGGTGGTATTCCCCCATGTTATTTGCTTTCAGTACCCTGTTTTTATTGTACCCGTTTATGTTTGCATTAGGACTCTGTGCATTTTACCCCTGCTAACCAGAGGGAAAGTGCTTGCACTCTCCCTCCTAAACATGGTAAGATTAGCCTACACCTGATCGATGCATTTAGTTTACTTTAATTCCCTAGTAAATGGTACTACATGTTCCCAGGGCCTGTAAATGTAATGCTACTAACGCAGCATTCATTGTGCTGCCCCACTAAAGTAGTACTGCAAAACATATCTCAGGACTGCCACTGCGGCCTGTAGTGCAGTTTTAAACTGGCATTTTGACCTGGCAAAATAAGCCTTTTCCCAGGCCTAAACATTCCTTTTTAATACTTATAAGCAACCCGTAAGAGAGGCCCTAAATGCTCATAGAGCAGGGTGCATGCTATTTAAACTTAGGGTATGTGTACTTAGGCTTTACATGTCCTGAGAGTGAAATACTCCTAAAGTTGTTTTTCACTGTAGCAGGGATATCTCTCCCATTGACTAACAGTGGGTTACGTTATTAGACTTAATAAGTGACAAATTCAGTTTTGGACCAGAAAGAGAAATACCTCTTCCACGCATTTGAATTGTAATATCCAATCTGCTTTAATGGTAAAGGTGGATTTTAAGTTACCATTCTGTAAATGCCACTTTTAGAAAGTTTACATTTTCCTGCCTAAATTAAATGTGCCAGTGTTCAGGGTCACATGACTGTAATGGCTCTCCTCTGGTGGGTTGGGTATTCCTTCTAGACGGGGAACAAAAGGAACGTGGATGTGGGGAAGGGTGTTCCTCTTCTGAGCAGGATGGCCTGGGGTTTGTAATCAGCCCTTACTGGGCTTCAAAGGGTAGCCTGAGGGCTGTGTCCACCGCTTCCTGGCTTCTGAAGCTGCCTGCTCTGTCCCTGGCAAGTGCAACTGACAGCTGGGCCTGCCTGCGCAATACTAACCTAGCTAGTTTGGAGCCAGGGTTTGAAGGGTTAAGTTGTAGAACTAACTTGACTGTTGAAAAAAAGTTTCCTTATATGTATAACTTTAGAGCTGTTTGATGAATTTTCACAAGATTCGCATCGGTAGCTTACGGGTAACGTACTCTTGTTCCTATTAAATTTGTTGTGCAGGACTATCCAGTAGGGCAGTACAGTTAAAATAGTGGTCTACAGGTGTTCAGTTTTTAATAACCTTAGAATTTTTTTACAAATCCATATGGAATTTAGATGACATTTTGAATGTTTAAGGCCCTGATTGCATCTTGGGCAGAGTCCTATTTCCAGGTGGGATACAGCTCCAGCCAATGATACCTACCTCAATTTTCCCGTAACTGGATTTAGACATGAGCTGCAAGATTTGCAGGTTTCACAAAAATGTTGTTTCCATCTCCGATGAATGAAAATAATGCCTTCACAGAATGTACTGCATAATTTGTGCTGTTTGCTGCATAATTTGACAACCTTGCAACATAATTTGGACCTTCATGCCTCATAATCATAGTAGCCCTCACAACGGTAAAGCTGTGCACAGTGGTTGTAGGTGCTGTCATTATGAGTTTAAATTCATATTTCATAGACAACTTAGAAAATGTTTCCATGTTTTAGGGTTACTGTGAAATATGGGTTTTATACCACTGCATTCTGTGCATTCAAAGCAGCCAAGCGTGTAATCTATTGTAAAAAGTATGTATTGCAAAGCAAGAAAATAAAATAATGCGATATAGAACCATATGTTTAAAAACAGTACTTGCTACCTGTTTGTTCCTCTGCATTTCGCGTGAACATGGGTAAACACTCTTGCCTCTGTTCAGACACACGCCAGCCGGTATTTTAGTCAAACCGATTATTTGTGGCCTTAAATAACACCTTCCCAGACACGAAAAATATTTCTGGTCAATCCACCAGTCTGCAGTAGCCGAAGAGATATCTGTCGTTGGCAGCATAGCTTTCTGTGGGTGTGCTCTGTAGTAGTCTAAATAAGGAATGAGAGGGGGAATATGAAGAGAAAGTAACCATGACTTTTTAATACCTTTTTTTCTCTGTTTCGAGCACTAACACCTTCACAGAGGCCAGGTAGGGAGCGGTTAACGGCCTGCTGTTTTGAAATGAGGAGCCTCGCGCTGCCACAAACAGTTTTGACTGTTGAGTGACATTGGCACTCGATAAAGAGAGGTCACTGTGCAATCTGTCAATTTAACGCTTTATGTGGAGTTGTTTATTGTGACTGTGTGTTGAGCAATGTGAGCACAGAAATAACTGAGGTCACATTTCACCTGGAAAATCCACTCTCCATCTGTCCTGGTTTCATCTTCGGACCCCGTCCATCTGCTCCTCAGGCCGCCCTCATGCGAGGCCCTGTAAAGCCATATGGTTTTCCCAGGTGTCTCTTTCTTCAAAGGTTGTGTTACTGTAAATATAACTTGATCGAAATGAAGGTTAGCACTGATGCTCGACTTTATTTAATTGAATTATAATCCCATTTCCATAACCTGGTCCTTGTTGTAAACCCTGTGTGAATCAAATGGCAAAAGTACATCCAAGCTAGGTTAAGTGGACGTAAAACATACACAGTAGCAATAAACATACAATAATAAAGAGACCTGACTTTGTCTCTGTGTCTGGCTTCGTGCCTTATTCAACAGATAGTAACGTGTGTTCGGTTTCAGTGGGAACCAGACGTGTATTATGTGTGCACAAATAATAAAATTGATCTGAACACTTAGGGGCTCATTACGATGGCGGAACGATCGCCACCGCCGGGCCGGCGGTGGCGATCGTTCCACCATCACATTGAGATTAACCCACCGTCATATTAGGATGGCGGTGGGTATCGCGGCAGACGCAAAGTCCGTCCGCCGCTTTTCCGCCGGTGGCAATCGCACCGATTGCCTGGTGGGTGGAGCAGGGCCACTAATATGGTGGCAGTGCCTAGCAGGCACCGTCCGCCATATTAGGATGTGGAGTTTTAGGAGGCCTTTCCATGGCGGCGATGCCGCCATGGAAAGGCTGGCGGGGATTGGGTTTGGGGGCCCGTTGCTGGCCCCCCTTGGGGGGGGTGTCGTTGCACTGGGGGTACCCATGGTATCCCCCTGCATTTCCATGCGCCAAGTGGCAGGCACCGCATGGTGCCTGCCACGTGGTGCAGAAGCGCGAGCAAGCACCTTTCACATTGCGGACGGTGCTGCAGCCAGCAGCACCGCCCGCAATGTTAAAAGCAGGATGCGCCCGCCAGTATGGCGGGCGCATCCTAATTGCAGTGGTGGGACCGCCGCATGTCTGGCGGGAGGTCCCAATCACCGCTACGGTGGCGGGCGGACCAAGTCCGCCCGCCATCGTAGTCAGCCCCTTAGGCTCTGATTATGAGTGAGGCGGAGTAGAATGACCCTATGTAAATCTGACGTACCTGATCATGAATGGAATGGTATTTCCGCACCCAGTTTTCCCAGACCATGTTTTACCAGCCAGTAATTCAATCTTAAATTGCCTGACACTTTGCAGCTACGCCTCGTCCCACCTTGCGCCACTTTTGCGTCATTTTTCCCATGTTAAAAATGACGCAAACGTGGCGCAAGGGGCTTGTAAATCTGCCCCTTAGAATTCAAAGCTGCTCCATGTCAAGTCTTATCTGTCCCTTCCCTTCCCTATTCCCCAAACTGCTCCCTGCAACCCAACCCCACATAGATGCCCCGCAAATATTTACCTCTTGCTTAAATCAGGTGGTAAATGAATGTGTTAAACCCCATGCAGTTTTGTTGCTATGTTCTAGAGTTGTAGTTTGCATATCTTACTTTCTTCCACCCCTCTATACAGGATCGAGGCTGATTTGCATATGGCTGGGTCTAATCTGAGGTGGCATGGTTGGCAAAAAAAGATAGACTGGGATGTGGCCCCAGGTAGTTACCAGTGGTTAATTCAAGCATCCTACACATCACTTTTTTGTTTACTTCAGTGCCACACCCTCAGTGCGACTGATACTCCCACACATGAGTCCAGTGTTCACTGTGCCACAGGAACCAGGCTGCACCCGACTGAAGGGGCCAACTAGTGCAAAACCTGTCCTGGGATGCTTGTGTCCTGGTTCATAGAGGACCTGGCCTTGGCTTTTCAGGTTGGACTGTTACTATTGGAACAAGATCTCTAAGTTTACTTGCATATCACTGGTCTAATCTGAGGTGGCATGGTGGGCACAAAGTGATGGGCTGGGATGCAGCCCCATGTAATTACCATTGGCTGAGATTTATTCATTCATCCCATCCATCACGCTTTTGTTTACTTCTTTCAATGCACCGGATTTTGCTCATTGTTTCAATTAAAAATAAATTACCTTCAGTCCTCCTTTCAGTTACCACCTCCTCTGCCTTGTCCCGGCTTTGTTTTTGTAATGTTCAACCCAAAGAAAAACACCACCACCATTCTTTGGAAAGGCAGGCCCAGTGCTGGTCGTGAAGTCACCATATTGGGCACCAAACCCTATAACCCTCACTGTTTCTATAATCTCGCCCATAATCCGACCATGTCAAGTTAAATTTAGGCCATCATCCTGCAGAGCAGTGCAACACACTTTTATGCTTGTGCCTCACCATCAAACCATTGAGCCTCAAGCACTGGGGCTCGTGGGCCATCACCAGGGTCAAATCAACATGGAACAACCATTGGCAATGGCTCTATCTTTAAAGTGCAAACTCCGGGGCCTTATTTACAAGCCCCTTGCGCCTCCGGTAGGTCACTTTTTCCCTTTTTAAAAGTGACGCACCAGCGGCGCAAGTGGCTTGCAAATAAGCCCCTCTGTTTGTGGGTGCCAATGTCTGCATGTGTTAGGGCATTAAACCAGACTTTTTAAAGATATTCTTAGCAGTTGGCCCTGAAGCCACTGGGAGATTTAAAAAAGAAAGAAGGGAAATGCTTGGCCCCGACAGGAGTGTGGAGAAACCATTGGAACAAAAAAATGAAAAATTGGGGCAATTGTGCTGGCTTGTCCCCCATGTCACTGGCAACCTTATCACAAATCATCCTCTGAAACCCGCAGAGCTCCTGACTGAGAGAACGGGCCAGGCTGGTGGTCAGTGGGCACAAGCAGCAACTGGAGTCAGGGGGAAGGGTAGAAAGAGAGGAGAAGATTGGTTTGATATGACTTCCGGTCACTTGTAACATCAATTCTAGATGGCCAGAGCTCCAAACACTCTGTCAGCCAGGAGTAAAAAGGTAAGAAAGCGCTTGGCCCCCAGGGCAGTGCAGTGAAACTGCTGGGAGCTAAATAAAATACTCATCCCCAGCGGCATTGAGAAGCCACCAGGTGCCAGATGTCAGGCCCTTCCCGTGTGTAAAGAGAAAAGTAATTAGAAGGCCATGTTAGCGTTTGACTCGAGCTCAAGCCTGACAAATAAATGAAAAAAGGCCTTTGTTTCATGTGATTTAATGAAAACAGCATTACTATGTGTTAGGAATCCATGTGTAACTTAAAAGAGTGAATGTGACAAAATGTGAAGATTCCCCATAATTTTGAAATGTAAAGTACTCTCTCATATATAGCAATGGGGTCACCCCCTGAGAGGTGAAATGATACACTAAACAACCAATAGCAAGCGGTGAGGAAGGTTTACTCCTCTGAAATCCACTGCATGTATATTTTCTTTAGAAAAGTAGTGACAAAAGCTTAGGCAGACAATTGCACCAGATCTACAAAATGTGGGCCAGATGGCTTGCAATGGAGCAAGACAGCTTGCTATGCTGCGTTGCATGACAGGGAGAGAGCAGGAATTCACCATATCTACTGAGATATGTTGCACTCCTGTTCTCTCCATGTCCTGGTGCACTGAATGCAGCCTAGCACCAATGCAGGCAGCCTTGTGCTATGGCGCAAGGGTGCCTGTGTTACAGGCAGGATTGTTTTTATGCAGGAAGGGACACCTTCCTGCACAAAAACAATCCCCAGAGGCATTTTCCTCTTTCTATGTGTGCTACAAAATGCAGCACAGAGGAAATAGTTGCTGATTTAGTCTATAACTCTTATAAAGGAGAACAATTTGGTCCCTATGGGGTCGTAAAGGAATCTGACTCTTGTTGAGCTCCTGGTCGCGCTTGTGCCGGAATTGTGGCGATAAGGACAGAGTCAGTACGAGCGCGACCAGGAGCTCAACAAGAGCCAGATTCCTTTATGACCCCGTAGGAGCCACATTGTTCTGCTTTATAAGAGTTATAGACTAAAACAGCAACTATTACTCTAAAACAAAGATGAGCGAATGAGCTCGATGAAGATTGGTGAGTAAAGTACTTAACTGTCACAGGCTATTTTGATAATAGCCAATTTTGATTTGGTCCTGAAGAAGGCCCACAGACCCGTGAGGGCTACCAGGGGCCGAATCATGTCGACCTTCCACGAACTATCACCAGGTGCAGTGGAACAGTAGCACTTCCACCATAGCACCACTCTACACTTTTTAATCTTGCCCCATCCTCAGTAATTAAAGATTCAAACTGAGGACAGGAGGTATTTTTAACTCACACTATGCTAGAAAACATTTGCACTTTTTATCACAACTGTCAAAAAACCAGACGTCTACCTCTGGGTGGAAAAAGAAGATCACTTAGAGAACCCAGTGTTCGAGTGATAAAAGACCCAATGATGAGGCTATTCACATAGCCGACAAGGCGGAGAACCAAGATATACCGCACCACTTGTGGCATGTGAATGAGGGTCTTCGAAATACCAGAACCCCAGATCCTGGTAAAAACAGATTCTGTGATTCATTCTCCTCTGATTTCTTCAATTGTAGGTATTGCCAATGCTTGTTTAAATTCACTGATTTACCATTACAAATGCTTGTTTGGGCAGCGACCCGTGCTTTGGCACGTTTCCGGCCGACTGCTTCACCCTGTTGCTAGGCAACCTTCACGTGTTGTTCCTGTTCCACGTGCTGCCCAACAGCCTCCCTGATAGGCTATAAATAGCCGCGTCATGCACCCGACGGTGCTTGCCTTTTGTTCCGGTTTCTGCCCAAACGAAGCGTTGAAAGCCAATCAGCCCATTTCCAGGCAACACCTTAGGAGGACTTCTCGTCTTCGCTCCTGGCAGCTGACTTCAGGGGATTCCTAAGCTGCATCCAGCGTCAGAAGCCAATCAGACCGTTTCCAAGCAACGCCTTAGGAGGATTTCTCATCTGCGCTCCTGGCAGTGTTTGCAGGGGATACCAGAACAGGGCCTTCCTGGTCTATAGCTAAGTGGAGCACGCTCACAGAGACTTGTTGTGTGTTTTTGAACTGTGTGCAGACAAACTGGTTGTGCGTTTTACAGTGCGTGTTAACTTTTCCTTACCCAACGCTCTAAAACTGTGTGGAGCGGTGTGTGGACAATAGCAGAAACTTTTAGCAGAGACTTTTGAATTTTTTATATTAGGACACTCCCTGCTCCCCGCTCCATGTTGTGAAGCTCATCCTGCTTATTCTTTGCTTTTGTTAATCGTTGTGTTTACTTTGGGTTCATTGGCTACCTGTTGCGGGTTGTGAACCTCTCCCATTATTTTTCTGTTGTGGTTATATTATGATTTCACAGTGTGCAGTGAACTGCTGTGCGAAAGCACTATCCTGAAGGCAAAAGGATATTTTGCAAGCCCTGAAGGTAGTAATAGCATATACTAGAAAGACTTACTACCCTAAAAGACTTCCTACCCAGTGAAGAGAGTGTACAAGCGGCAGTGTTAGGTATCAGGTGATTATCAGTTGAATGTGTGATATATGTTGGTCATTGTATAAGTGCCTATGCATCACTGATACCTGTTTTGTTCCCCCACGTAGTATTGACCCCCCAATGGCAATACTGACAGCGACCACCTGCACTCCCAAAGCCTCGGGTGCCCGGCTGGACCAGGCGACAGTGAGAGTGTCTTCTCTCTCCCTCTTCCAATACACATTCTTTTTTAGAACACTTGCAGGGGCTCCTGTGTCACTCCAGCAGTGCCGAGAGGTGTCCTAGAAGGACGGGGGCATTTATTGCCCCTGCAGATGACCTTCTTTTCAGGTGGGTGGCAGAACCACTACACCTGTAGCTCAGAGCAGGAGGTCAGTCAACTGACCCTTGTAGTCACTTCAGCCTGGGATGAAGGGTGCAGGTCCATTCTTCCTTCTCAGCAAGTAGGTAGCAGGGCAGCAAAGTAGCAGGGCAGCAGAGTAACAGTCCATCTTGCAGAAGAGCAGGACAGCAGCATAGCCGTCCTTTTTCTGTAGTATCCATAGGCCCAGGGGTATACTGAAGAGTTGGGAGGAAGGGTCCTAAATTTATTCTTGGTGGCAGCTAAGAAGTAGGAGAAGGTTCTGGAGTTTTCCACCCCCAGAAGTGTTTGGAATTTCCTGCCTCCTTGCCCTAGCCCTAGGTTGTCTGGGGACACAAAAGACTAGTGTCAAATCCTTGTGAGTGTGCTCAGGCTGAGCCTTTGTGATGTGCAAGTGTAGTATCAAGAGAGAGATGGCCCATCCTGCCAACACCTATTCCCCCTTTGTCTCCCTGTCCAGGAGCAATACACAAAGACCAACTGCCGGTACACCAAATCATGTGACCAAGGATACAGACTGCAAGGGATATATTCAGAAGAATGTTTAAATAAAAAAATTCTAATTACTTACTAGACATCTAAACATGGCATCAAGAACCCAATTCAAGGCACAATAGTCAGTATTATTTGAAGAAAAGAAATGAATCAGTATACCGGGTGTATTTCTTAATTCACTACATTTCACTCATAGAAAGAGGATTTCATTAGGGGTTCAAAATGAGAAAGTACGATGCGTAGTACGATGCGTAGTACGATGCAATGCATGTGAAATACGACCGACTCGTACGGAACACAAGCCGAACGACCGAACCGCACGGAAACCAGCTATCCAGCCGGGAAACCACGCGAATCGAACCGACCGACACGCACCAGGAAAGAACCCGACAGAAACGTACCCGCGATCTCCGACCCGCGCAGTACTTTAACAGCTTTGATGACAGAACTGAAAAATCTTAGACAGTTAAGCTTCGCTAGTTATCAATGCACAATAGCCCATTTCCAGTAGTATACATTGTGGAGACTATCCTAGACATAGGAACATAGTCTCCCAGATTAAATCTTAACAGATACTACAAGGAAAATGGGTTAGGGCGTTTACATCCATTTATGCTGAAATCTTTTGTAGTTTTTGCTGTGCTGCAGGCAACAGAGTTGTTGCATTTGAAATGCATAATGCATGCTGTCAGAGCCAGCAGCCAAGATGAGAAGCAGGAAAAATCTTTGGTAACTTGATTTCTTTTTTGCATATAGTTCATTACAGGAAATAAATATTCTCTACACATTTTAGTACTCATTCTGAGCTACGTCCTCTTTTTAATCTGATTTACATTAAACAGATTTTAATATATTTGCAATCAAAGATAAGGAATAAAAGGCTCTCTGCCATACATTAAAAGGATATTGCAAGTTCCCTTAGAGTTCCATGACTTTGTAAAAGAACGCATACTTCAGCCTTATTCCTCCATATTGTCACAGAACTCTCCTGTGACTTGCAATATCCTTATAAAGTACAGCAAGGGTACTTTACCCCACCTACGTATGCATTATGTGGCCTTAAGCAAAGATAGCTCATTTAAACAGTGAAAGATAGATAGACTCTGGCAATCAGAGGGTATGTGGGTTTTGTCTCACGTCAGCATTGTAAAACGTGCTTTGAATGAGTGGGAAGTTTGGCCTTTGGCCTTTATCATGGATATAGAATTCTGTGAGAAGGAATAAAAGGGTAAAAGAATATATTTAGTCAAAAGTAAACATTGGTTTAATAGAGTTAGAGGCAAAGTCCAAGGGCCCAATTACGACTTTTGGTGGTGGGGGGGACGGCAGGCAGCCACCGCCCTCACACTGCCAAGAGTCCCTGCCGCCCGCCTGCCAGACTACAAGTTTTTGTAGTCTGGTGCGTGGGCAGAGTGGCATTTCCCCTTGCGGTGCCTCTTTCGAAGGTGGCGGTGCCTTTGAAAATGGCACCGCAATGGGAATGCCATACAAGGTTACTGCATGGCATGGACTGTAACGTCCATGCCGTGCAGGAACTGGTGTGCATGCACACAGAGGGGCACATGTTGTGTGCATACAGAGGGCGCAGAGGCGCAAGGGGGTTCTGTAGGGCCCCCTTTGTTTCCTCTCCACCAGGCAGTGCTGAATTTGAGCCGGGGCTTTCCGGTGCTAAGCACCGGCACTTAATTGGTTTCCGGTGCTCAGCACCGGCACCTAATTGTCAACACTATACATAGAACAGTCTACCACATGGTGGCGCTGCTCATCTAATTTACAGATGAGCAGAACAGGTAGTTTATGAATACAATATACATTAAAATTGGTAATACCTGCCTCCCCAGCCATTCCTTTAGCTTTGGGGACCTGGAATAATCTGAACTGTCGCATTTACATTGGAGAGAGATGGTCAGTAGTTGTTTTGGCAGCGGTGACAAGGGCGATGGGTGGTGCAAGCTGCAGTGGCCTCCTGGTTAGAGCCCTGGCACTTAATATTTTACAAATTAAGCACTGCCGCCAGGGCTTTCATGGCGGAGAGGAAACTCGTAATATGCTTAGCGGGACCACGGCGAAGCATATTGCAGCCTCCGACCGCCACCCCACCACCAGTGAACGGTAGTCCCCTGGTGGTGGCAGCGGTCCCAGGGCGGACCGACCGCCCAAGTCATAATGGGGCCACAGGTGCGGTGATGGCTGGACTGCCACACCACCACAAGTCTGGTGACCGCCCTATTAATGCAGTGGTGCCACTGGTGGTGGCGTGGCGGTCAAGGGCTATGTAATATGCAGGTAGTGCCGCTGCTGCACCGCCTTGCATATTACGAGTTTCAGGACCACCAGAGGTTTCATGAAGGTCTTACCTCCATGAAAAGGCTGGCAGTGCTGAAAGAAAGCCCCCCTCAGCCTGGGGATGCAAGCAGGGGGGCCCAGGTTTCTTCAAGGCATGGGCTCTCGAGTCCATGCCATGCAGGAATCCCGTGTGGCGTCCCCATGGCGGTGCCTCTTTCAAAGGCACTGATGCCTTTGAAAGACGCACTGCAGCGGGACCGCCACACCACCCACCCGACAAACCACAAAATTGGTTGTAATCTGGAGGGCCGTAGCGACCTTCGGCAGAGCGGTGGCACGGCGGTTGGCACTGCCATGCCACCGCTCCGCCAAAAGTCATAATTAGGCCCTAAATCAATTTTAGTGAGAAGAAAAGATAAGGTAAGAATAGATGAAGGAAGATATGTTGAATCGATATGGAGAAAGACAAAGGGTAAAAGAGAGAAAATAATGATCAGACCCATCATTTTGAATGTTCTTCGTACATGAATATATACAAATTGATGGATGGTGTCAGTAGATCGGTAATGTTTATTGAAACCGATACTGAAGGTTGAGTTATACATCAAGCAAGGATGCATAATAAATTTTTAATTTATTTATTTTACATTAATATAGAGCACAATTATGTAAGGAAAAAAGTCGTGAGTGTGTTGTGCATAAAATGATCCACTGAGATACAAAATATCACTAACAAAGAAACAGAGAAAAAGAAAAGCTGTAAAAAGAACAATATTTCACAGTTATCTATTATTTTTATGCCCAAGCGAGGATTCACAAATATGCAGGTAGATACAGTGCACAAAGCACGGATTAAGTTTCACAACTATGGGGCCGATTCCGATTCGGGCCGGAAAACGTACCGACCGACTCGGTACGGGAATTCAGTCCGACCGACACGTACCGGCGCTGCCTGATCCGCGTAGTACGATGCAATGCATGTGAAATACGACCGACTCGTACGGAACACAAGCCGAACGACCGAACCGCACGGAAACCAGCTATCCAGCCGGGAAACCACGCGAATCGAACCGACCGACACGCACCAGGAAAGAACCCGACAGAAACGTACCCGCGATCTCCGACCCGCGCAGTACGATGCAATGCGTGGAAAACCAGACCGAGTCGCACGGAGCTCAAGCCGTACGACCGACATGCATACAAAACCGAGCCGAAGCAACCCAATACTCCGCGACCGACGCGTACACCGCACATGAAATCCATCAGAAACACAGCGTGAAAGACTCGAGAAGCTCGCACGAGCCAACTGCAGCGTCCGACTCCGTCAGAAGAACGTCTCCTACATGCCCAGAAACTACAAAGGAAAAAATACAAAAAAAGGGCCAAACAAGCAATGACTAAGTCAATAAATACTGGGGGGAAATGGAACAAAGACCAACCCACAACTCCACCCATATAAAGGCCACAAATCCCTACCATGATCCTTTGCAAATTCAACTGACCTGCCAGCACAGAACACCATCAGACGGCAACCACAGACACACCCACAACTCATCCATCACACAAGCCACACACCATTAGCACCTCCCAATAGCACCCTCACATACACCCAGCAAAACTGACACTCATCTACCCTCACTTGCACACTCACACACACATCAATCCCCACCACCACCCATCACCATGCCCCCAAAGAAGAATCCAAAGTTCCTAGACAGTGAATTGGAAGTGCTGGTAGATGAAATCCTCAGGGTAGAGCCACACTTGTTTGGTACACTGGTCCAACAGACCCCCATGTCGCAGAAAACCAAGATGTGGGAGAGGATCGTCGACAGGGTGAACGCACAATCACCATGTTTGCACACAAAGGAAGACATCCAGAACAGGTGGTATGATGTGCGCAGGAGGGTCAAGGCCCTACTCAAGAAGGATTACACCTTGAGCCATCGCACCGGCAGTGGCCCTCCTGCCAAACCAGTATACCTCAGGCCCTGGGAGGAAAAGGTGCGGGCCATCCTACCACCAGAGAGCGTACATGGACTATCAAACATCCCAGAGCCTGGTGAGTACACAACCAATATACCCAATATCGTGTGACAATACACACACATCACTGTCAAGGGGATAGTGAAACCATGCACCGTCAGCAAAGCCACAGTAACCAAAACATAATCATCCCAAGATGTGTATGTTAGTTAGACAAACACAATACCTGCCATCCCATAGTGAAATGTAACTGTGTCATGACATGTACAAACCCAACAACAAATAGAGCAAGGCAGTGGCACAAATCTAACCAACAAACACTGTCAGACATTTTGCCACCACTAGAACACCACCTCACAGGGAAGCTCACTGAAAGGAAGGAATTCTGGGTATGCTGGTGAAGTCAGTGTAGCCAATAGCATGATGGGAGTTGTAGTCACAGATATTGGTCACCCTCACAATTGGCCCATCAACACCACTCTGAACCATGCTCACATCACAGGGAGTGGATAAGGACTGACAAGATGGCTGACACTGGGTACTGCTGTGGGGAGCACAAGGCCCTGCTGGGAACTGTGCACCAACCAACAGCAGGACACCACTGACTGAAATCCTGAAAGCAAACTTGCACTCCCTGCAATGGAAGCACGTTCCATGGTGGGATATCTGGCTGGGTGGGAAGGAGGACTGACAGCACTGACCATAGTTACCAGCAGCTTTTCTCACACACCCCCTTAACACAAACTCCACACAACTCACCTGTGAGAATGCATTGCCTCACACTCTAATTAAATATCCCACAAACAACAACCACACTGGGTTATGCTGTGTGAAGCACAGGGACACTTTTGTGACTTGTAGCCAAACAAACGCCAGGACAACACTGTCAGCCATCCTGTCAGCACAGGCACACTACTCCACAGGGAAGCAGAGTCAAAAGGAAGGAAGTATGGGCATGCTGGGAAGGGGAGTGTAGGCAATAGCATGATGGGAGTGGTAGTCACAGCTCAACATCCCCCACCCGCATGGCCCAGCAAGCTCACACTGAAGCATGCACACCTCACAGGGAGTGAAAAGCCACGTCAAAGATGTCCGACACTGGTGCTCTGTTGTGGGGAGCACAAGGCCCTGCTGGGAACTGGGCACCAACAAACAACAGGACACCACTGTCAGCCATCTTGCCATTGCTGTCACACTCACACACAGTGAAGTCCACTCAAAAGGAAGGAAGTATGGGCATGCTGGGAAGGGGTGTGTAGGCAATAGCATGATGGGAGTGGTAGTCACAGCTCAACATCCCCCACCCGCATGGCCCAGCAAGCTCACACTGAAGCATGCACACCTCACAGGGAGTGAAAAGCCACTTCAAAGATGTCTGACAATGGTGCTCTGTTGTGGGAGCACAAGGCCCTGCTGGGAACTGGGCACCAACAAACAACAGGACCACACTGTCAGCCATCTTGCCATTGCTGTCACACTCACACACAGTGAATTCGACTCAAAAGGAAGGAAGTATGGGCATGCTGGGAAGGGGGGTGTAGGCAATAGCATGATGGGAGTGGTAGTCACAGCTCAACATCCCCCACCCACATGGCCCAGCAAGCTCACACTGAAGCATGCACACCTCACAGGGAGTGAAAAGCCACTTCAAAGATGTCTGACAATGGTGCTCTGTTGTGGGGAGCACAAGGCCCTGCTGGGAACTGGGCACCAACCAACAGCAGGACACCACTGACTGACATCCTGACAACCAACTTGCACTCCCTGCAATGGAAGCACGTTCCATGGTGGGATATCTGGCTGGGTGGGAAGGAGGACTGACAGCACTGACCATAGTTACCAGCAGCTTTTCTCACAAACCCCCTTAACACAAACTCCACACAACTCACCTGGGAGAATGCATTACCTCACACTCTAATTAAATATCCCACAAACAACAACCACACTGGGTTATGCTGTGTAAAGCACAGGGACACTTTTGGGACTTGTAGCCAAACAAACGCCAGGACAACACTGTCAGCCATCCTGTCAGCACAGGCACACTACCCCACAGGGAAGCAGAGTCAAAAGGAAGGAAGTATGGGCATAATGGGAAGTGGGGTGTAGGCAATAGCATGATGGGAGTGGTAGTCACAGCTCAACATCCCCACCCGCATGGCCCAGCAAGCTCACACTGAAGCATGCACACCTCACAGGGAGTGAAAAGCCACGTCAAAGATGTCTGACACTGGTGCTCTGTTGTGGGGAGCACAAGGCCCTGCTGGGAACTGGGCACCAACAAACAACAGGACACCACTGTCAGCCATCTTGCCATTGCTGTCACACTCACACACAGTGAAGTCCACTCAAAAGGAAGGAAGTATGGGCATGCTGGGAACGTGGGTGTAGGCAATAGCATGATGGGAGTGGTAGTCACAGCTCAACATCCCCCACCCGCATGGCCCGGCAAGCTCACACTGAAGCATGCACACCTCACAGGGAGTGAAAAGCCACTTCAAAGATGTCTGACAATGGTGCTCTGTTGTGGGGAGCACAAGGCCCTGCTGGGAACTGGGCACTAACCAACAGCAGGACACCACTGCCTCAGAGTCAACCTGCACCCACTGCAAGGGTGGCATGCTTCATGGTGGGATAACTGGGCTGGGAGGAGAAGGAGGGCCGGATGTCAACCAAATACCACCAATGCTGGCCATGCACACACCTCAACATTCACATTGAAATGCTTCAGGTTGGCAGGACAATGTGCTACACCAATATAAACCTCTGACTGTGACAACTTAGGACAATGCAATGTACAGGCCCGCATCCAGAGGTACAGTCACAACTGTCAGGTGTTTGAACCATTGATGCCTGTAGAAACATAACATACATTGTGTGTCTCTTCCAAAAACAGGTGATGATGGGGACACAGCAGCAGACGATGAGGAGTCCCTGTCCCAGGCTCCGGGGGCCCCTGAGCTCTCTGGTGTGGAACAGCCTCTGCCCTCCTCAGATGGCGAAGACCTACCTGGCCCCTCCGGTGTGAGTCATAATGCAGCACCAGCAGGACCACCATCTGCACCCCCTGCACCCACTCCTCCAACATCTGCCAACACACAGACCACCCCCGCCGACACGGACAGACCAAGGACCACCAATGACAACAGCACAGGGACCCCGGCCCACCGTGAAGCAACGGACAACAACCCCAGTACCAACACCCAAGGGGGCCTAGGGTCACCTGTGCGTGCCACCGCAGGTCCCGCACGTGTGGCCAGGGGTGGTGGGAGGGGTGGTAGGCAGAGGTCGCTGTTTGCAGAGGGGTCTGGACTGCATGATGACCCACAACTGGTACGCATTGATGATGCGTACCAGAATAGCACCGGAGAGGTCAGCCAGGTAGTGGGGATCCTCAAGGACATTCAACAGCAGCAGGCTGCCCATCATGCCCGCTTGGACTCCCACATGTCCCGTGTGGAGACACACATGTCTCGCATGGAGTCCAAGTGGGACACATTGCAAGAACTGACAGCAGTGCATAGGGACATATTGACATGCCTCCGCCAGATTAGCACCAACATGGCCACACCTCCCTGTGTGCCCACAACATCTGGTGCCCCACCAACTGCAACTGCCACAGGGAGGGAGGATGACTCTGGCAGAGAGTCCTCTGCACCGCAGCAGCCTGCACGTGAGGGTCCCCCCCGAAAGAAGAGGGGTCGTCCGAGGAAGGAGAACTGAGAGGCCGATGGCCATGTACAACCCCCAGGAACCCAACACCTGTTCTGGAAATCCACCTTTGTGTGCAAACTGTTCACCCTGTCGAATGCAACCCAACTCTCTCACATGACATGGGGAGTTTAAGTTGGACCAATGTATCAGATGACTGTGGACTTTACTCAGGACATTTCTGCTACCAACACTTCCATCTCATCTGGGAACTTTGGATTCCAATCCCAATGTACAGCACCCACCATCCTGTGCACTATCCTCACACATGTATGTAAATAAACTCACTAATACACCATACTTGCCTCTGTTGTGATTACAGCGTTGTTTTTGTCATGGAGATGATGATCTGCTAAATGACACTGTGCATGCTAACTGCTACAGCAAGTTCAACACAGTCATGTGAGTCATGGCGACGTGACACATATGAGGGAGACACACAACTAGGGCTACACAACACATACACACCAGGGCCATCTGACTCATCGCCTACACTGATGTTGCCAGGAAATACAGTGGAATGCACAGACACCACACCTATTCAGAGTCTGTGTTAACTAGCCCACAGGTGAAGTAAGCTAATGTCAGTCAGATGTGTGACCACAGACAACGCACATCCCAAAGTGAAGCACAGGTTTATTACACATTTGCAACATGTTGTTTCCACTACAGATGCAAGGTAATTCAATGTGGCAGTGGCCACACAGTCACCAAGTGTAGAGGAAACAAAGTCCAGGGGTGTGTGGCACATCACCTGCAGGGAAATGACTGCTCCCACCCTGGAAGTTGAATCATGGTGTCGGGGGATCACAGTTGACCAAACAACTCTGAAAGTACCCTGTGAAGGACAGACATGACACACAGTCAAAAGCACTGAAGAACAGGACAGAACTGCAATACTCATGCCCAATACATGTCACAAGATACCTACACAAAACCAAGTTAGCATGTCAACACTGTTGGGGAGTACAGACTACCTGTAAGGACACATCGCTGCACGCATACAGTCAAGTAGCACATGGCCACACTCAAACAGCAACAGCACCACCAACACATATCATGCAAACTCAAATCATTGACATACCAACTCTGTATACTCACATTCAGCTGAAGAAGTTGGTGATGAGCTGTGTGCGGACATCCCCCTCATCATCATCATCATCATCACTGGCATCGTGGCCCAGGCCAGGATCCTCCACAGGTGGCGGATGTTGGTCATCGTCATCCAGGATGAGAGGCAACTCCTTCCGCACTGCCAGGTTGTTTAGCATGCAGCAGACGATGACAATCTTGCACACCTTTGCAGGGGCATATGGGAGGGCCCCTCCTGTCTTGTCCAGGCAGCAAAAGCGGCTCTTCAGGAGACCAAATGTCTGCTCCATCACTCTCCTGGTCCGACAATGTGCCTCATTGTAGCGCATCTGGGCTGGTGTCACAGGGTTCCTGAGGGGTGTCAGCAACCACGGCATGTTGGGGTATCCAGAGTCACCTACATACAGACTATTGCACATTAGCTGACTTGGAAAAGAGGGTGGAATACAACATTGCAGAACACACACAATGGTACAAAGTCAGTACACACCAACAAGCCAGGCACGCTGGTTCTGCATCTGTGACATCATCCTCGGGATGCGACTACTCCTCATCACGTAGGCATCGTGTGCAGAACCGGGGAAACGTGCACACACATGTGAGATGCTCATATCTGCAAGATATACCACCAGGGCATTGATAGAATGGTAATGTTTCCTGTTCCTGTATGCCTGCTCATGTGCCTGTGGTGGTACCAAAGCCACATCTGTCCCATCAATGGAGCCGATGACATGTGGCATCCTCCCCAGGGCATAGAAGTCACTCTTGATGTCAGTGAGTTGTTGACGTTTAGGGAAATAGATGTACTGGTTCAAGTATCTCAACATCGCCTCCAAAACATCGCGTAGCACACGGCTGAACATGGTTTGTGACATCCCACCAGCAGACGCCACAGTGTGTTGAAAGGTACCGGTGGCAAAGAAGTGTAGGGCTGCCATCACCTTCACCTTGGGGGTCAGCGCTGCAGGGTATGGCCGGCCAGGTTGCAAATGTGGGGCCAACTGCACCGCCAATTCCTCAATAAGCGGCCTGTTGAAGCGGTACCGTCGGATGCAGTCACGTTCAACCATGGTTGCAAGGTCAGGGAATGGTCTATGGACAGCTGGTGCCCTGCAGTGCATAGGTGAACAAAGAAAGATTGTCAGTCACCCCACATATGTGGCATTGACCATACTTAATATCACATGATACATCATTACGAGACACAAGTACTTGATGTGTGTGCCGTTCTGTATGGACATATATGGCACCTACATTGCCAACATCTAACATCTCAGTTCAACATGTGTTGACAACAAGTTCCAGGTTGTGCTATGGGAAATCATTCGGATGTGTCACAGTACCCATGTACTGCTGTCATGTTCCAAACACACACCACAGTGACAAGTGAGGACAGATGTGCCCCAGGCATCACAGCTCTTTGACAGGTAGATTCCCAGGGACCCTGTATTGCCACATGGACACTGGCATGACATGGCGTATCATGTACACGCCAGCAAAACAACCATGACTCCCACAGGTAGTGGCCCCTGTTGCCTCTGCAGGACAGACATGGACGTCTGTGACACACACACGCACAACATCAAAGTCGATGCACCATCAACGTGGATGTGGAGACTGTCTCCCATTGTGCACATGGAATCCGAGACATCTGATACACAACATGCACACAGACTGTGGAGGGCCATCACTATTGTGGCAATGGGTCACCCTGTGACGTACATACCTTCCCAGATGGGACTCAGGGTGTATGTGACATGACATACACATACACAACCTGGAAAAGTGACCATGCCACATGCCCTGAACTGAACAGTTGCACATCACAGTGGTCATGTGCACAACACACAAAGGATTCTGTCCCCATGAACACGTGCACAGCCTGGGAGTGGCTGCCCCCAAGTGCTACCGAAAAACCACATGTTGACCCCCATACACACACAGGTAATGCAGCCTTACATGCCTTAGGATACAGTGTGGACAGGCTGTGGTGTCGTAGGTGTGCCCCTGAGTCCCTGGCAAGTAATTGTGGCTGGCATACGTTCACCAGTGACTACCATGGTGACATATGCGAGTGACTTGTACAGGGACGCGTTGTACAGCAATGGACCGATCGGTGCGCACGCATTGGCCATTGCATATGATGTGGACGGATGCGTGTTGTCATCCGAAATACGCGTTGTACAGCAATGGACCGATCGGTGTGCACGCATTGGCCATTGCATTTGATGTGGACGGATGCGTGTTGTTTTTCGAAATACGCGTTGTACAGCAATGGACCGATCGGTGTGCACGCATTGGCCATTGCATATGATGTGGATGGATGCGTGTTGTCATCCGAAATACGCGTTGTACAGCAATGGACCGATCGGTGTGCACGCATTGGCCATTGCATTTGATGTGGACGGATGCGTGTTGTTTTTCGAAATACGTGTTGTTCAGCAATGGACCGATCGGTGTGCATGCATTGGCCATTGCATATGATGTGGACGGATGCGTGTTGTCATCCGAAATACGCGTTGTGCAGCAATGGACCGATCGGTGTGCACGCATTGGCCATTGCATATGAAGTGGACGGATGCGTGTTGTCATCCGAAATATGCATTGTACAGCAGTGGACCGATCGGTGTGCACGCATTGGCCATTGCATTTGATGTGGACGGATGCGTGTTGTTTTTCTAAATACGCGTTGTACAGCAATGGACCGATTGGTGTGCATGCATTGGCCATTGCATATGATGTGGACGGATGCGTGTTGTCATCCGAAATACGCGTTGTACAGCAATGGACCGATCGGTGTGCACGCATTGGCCATTGCATATGATGTGGACGGATGCGTGTTGTCATCCGAAATACGCGTTTTACAGCAATGGACCGATCGGTGTGTACGCATTGGCCATTGCATTTGATGTGGATGGATGCGTGTTGTTTTTCGAAATACGCGTTGTACAGCAATGGACCGATCGGTGTGCACGCATTGGCCATTGCATATGATGTGGACGGATGCGTGTTGTCATCCGAAAAACGCATTGTACAGCAATGGACCGATCGGTGTGCACGCATTGGCCATTGCATATGATGTGGACGGATGCGTGTTGTCATCCAAAATACGCTTTGTACAGCAATGGACCGATCGGTGTGCACGCATTGGCCATTGCATTTGATGTGGACGGTGCGTGTTGTTTTTTGAAATACGCGTTGTACAGCAATGGACCGATCGGTGTGCACGCATTGGCCATTGCATATGATGTGGACGGATGCGTGTTGTCATCCGAAATACGCGTTGTACAGCAATGGACCGATCGGTGTGCACACATTGGCCATTGCATATGATGTGGACGGATGCGTGTTGTCATCCGAAATACGCGTTGTACAGCAATGGACCGATCGGTGTGCACGCATTGGCCATTGCATTTGATGTGGACGGATGCGTGTTGTTTTTCGAAATACGCGTTGTACAGCAATGGACCGATCGGTGCGCACGCATTGGCTATGGCCTGACATGGCAACGGACGCGTTTTCGAAGCTTTAACGAGTCTGATGCAGTGAATTCAGTTGGCCACCCACAACAATGTTGCAAATTCATGGGTGTCATGAAGTTGAACTTTTGAAGGATGCTGTGGGCGTGTATTAGTGGTGCAATTCCATGGATTGGCCAGATTCAGAAGATGCAATCGACTTGGACCTATCACTTTGGACACATGGGACAGTATCTGCCTCTGCAGCACACATATAATGCTGGCTGTTCCCCTGAGTGCTCACTTGCCTGCACTACATGCTCCAGGACGACATCTGCCACCACCATTGCTGCTGTATCTGCATCCTCTGGCTACTGCAATGGCACGTACTGTGGAGAGAGCCCCAGCCTTCAGCACTGAGGAGAACCAGGCCCTGCTGGACAGCCTCCTTCCACAGTACGATACCAAAGGGGATGATGGACGGAGCGTTAGATCAAATCAAACACTCACCCCCAGTCAACTGATCTGGGTTTAATCCATCATCATTCTTTAGCTCACTCCACCACCCCAGTTCAGACATGGCCATATGCAAATCAGTCTGACCCTGTGCCTCATGGGAACAGTCCAGCCCGAACTGCCAAGCCATGTCTTCCCTGGACCGGAAACAAGCATCCTGGGACCGGTTTCGGGTTCAAAACCCTCATCAGCCAGGCTATCTTGAATCCAGTGGCAAAGTGAGCAAGGGACCCACGTCTGGGCATACCCTGCCAACTTAGGGCGAACAAAGCGATACCAAAGGGGATGATGGACAGAGCGTTAGAGCAAATCAAACACTCCCCCAGTCAACTGATCTGGGTTTAATCCATCATCATTCTTTAGCTCACTCCACCACCCCAGTTCAGACATGGCCATATGCAAATCAGTCTGACCCTGTGCCTCATGGGAACAGTCCAGCCCGAACTGCCAAGCCATGTCTTCCCTGGACCGGAAACAAGCATCCTGGGACCGGTTTCGGGTTCAAAACCCTCATCAGCCAGGCTATCTTGAATCCAGTGGCAAAGTGAGCAAGGGACCCACGTCTGGGCATACCCTGCCAACTTAGGGCGAACAAAGCGGTGAGCAAAAAAACGATGGATTTAGGCCCAGATCTCTGTACTGGGGTGAATGTATGACATTGTTCTGCATTCTGTCCATCAACTGTTGTTTTTGCATTTGTCACCCCGAGTGGGACGGGTATGCCCAGACGTGGGTCCTGTGCTCTCCATGCCACTGGAATCAAGCTATCCTGGCTGAAGAGGGGTGAAACCCCAAAACCGGTCCTAGGATGCTTGTTTCCAGTCCAGGGAGGACCTGGCTTGGCAGTTCGGGCTGGACTGTTCCCATGAGGCACAGGGTCAACACTGATTTGCATATGGCTGGGTTCAAACTGGAATGGCATGGTGAGCAAAAAAACGATGGATTTAGGCCCAGATCTCTGTACTGGGGTGAATGTATGACATTAAAAAAACAAGTTCCTGAGCACACGTTACAGGGTGAAGATAATGGTTGATGAAGCCTCTGGAGAGTGATCATAAAGAGTCCATTCAAGTGGTTCAGAATTTCTTGAGTTATTTAATCTTATATCGTTAGAATGACACAACCAGCCAACACGTGTTTCGTCACAATGGGAAGTATCCCGTGACTTCTTCAGGGCTGGGAAAGATACAAAAGAATAATATAAACACATAACTCAACAAATGCGTAATTATATGGGAGCAGCTCCTGGTGTAGTGGATAATAAAATCAAAAGAACACCATTACGTGGTGGAAACCCTAAGAGAATGGTGAAGAGGCATAATTGAGTGACTTCACACAAAAAACAGCACAGACCTAGTGAAAAAATAAATTAAGTTAAGTGAAAATCTAGGATGTCGTTGGTTTTAAATAATAACCTGTAAAAAGATTTGCATAATGGAGCAGCGCTCTAGCTAAGGTGATACCGTGGCGCGTGATGCAGTGAAAGAAAATTGGTGCCATAAAGTGAAAATAAGTGTCAAATTAACAAAACATTCTGACAAAAGTGCTCCGGACTGAGTACCTGTTGGAGAAATGCGGACATAATGCATAACGTATTTAGGCGACATGACGTAATAATAGACTTAAAACTTGGTACCAAAAGTAAGGACTGCGTACATAATAAATGAGTGGTTAAATATGTCGCCATGACCGAGAGTGCAGACCGAGAGTGCGGACACAATGCATAAAGTTTCGAGGAGACATGATGTACTAACAACTCTTAAACTCAGTATCAAAAGATAAGGGGACAGCGTACATATCAAATGAGTGATTAAATATGCCGCCCATAAGAAAATAATTGAAAAGGAAGGGCCCTGAGAAAAAGAAAGATAGCACTATAAATCCAGGTAAAAGATTGCAGCGCGCAAGGGTGCTCAGGCGCAGTAAACTGGAAAATGTAAGGATAATGGAGCAGGCTACCTGTGAGACAGAGCGTCGATGTCTTTAGGGAAATCTGGTGAAAAAAAATGAAATATGTATGGGGAAAAAGAAATAAATGAAAGGAAAGTGGGTAATCTAAAACCGGAATGTAGAAAAAGACATCTCACCACTTTGCCGGTGATAATTCCGACCCGGCCGGTCTGGTGGAGTGTAAATGAAAAAGGGAGTAGTCCGTGGGAGTAATTAATTAGAAGGCAATCGGTAAGCTGCTGAAAGGAAAACAAGGTCTATTATGAGTATAGGGAAGTGTGACCAAAAGGACTAATTAGATTAAATCCAGGCAAAAGATTGCAGCGCGCAAGGGTGCTAAGGCGCAGTAAGCTGAAAATGTACGGACAATGGAGCAGGCTACCTGTGAGAGAGAGCGTCGGTGTCTTTAGGGAAATCTAATGAGAAAAATGAAAATTGTAAGGGAAAATTAAAATGAAAGAGAAAGTAGGTACTCTGAAACCGGAATGTAGAATAAAACATCTCACCACTATGCCGGTGATAATTCCGACCCGGCCGGTCTGGTGGAGTGTAAATGAAAAACGGAGTAGTCCGTGGGAGTAATTAATTAAAAGGCAATCGGGAAGCTCCTGAAAGGAAAAAAGGTCTATTATGAGTAAAGGGAAGTGTCACCCAACGACTAATTGGAGTAAAAAGAATTGTGCCTGTCTGCAAGTTGAGCGGTGGGTCCGCCTTTTCAACAGGTCTGTAATGGCAAAGGGCTGAGATGTACTCAAGCTGCAAAGGATTTAACAAAGGGACATCACTTCCGGTACAGCAATCTGTCCACTTCCGGAACAGATGTGAACCAGTGCCTGTTTTTCTCGTAGCGCACACGCTAGAGGTAAGCCATTATGTGACGGTTCATTATGGCAGAATCCTTTGTTTACTGATGTCCCTTTGTTAAATCCTTTGCAGCTTGAGTACATCTCAGCCCTTTGCCATTACAGATCTGTTGAAAAGGCGGACCCACCGCTCAACTTGCAGACAGCCACTCACTGTCTGGAATCTCCTTCACCTAGGTAAGATCCGGTGGTGCCTCACTTCATAGACTCTCTTGGATTGTCACAATTCTTTTTACTCCAATTAGTCGTTGGGTGACACTTCCCTTTACTCATAATAGACCTTTTTTCCTTTCAGGAGCTTCCCGATTGCCTTTTAATTAATTACTCCCACGGACTACTCCGTTTTTCATTTACACTCCACCAGACCGGCCGGGTCGGAATTATCACCGGCATAGTGGTGAGATGTTTTATTCTACATTCCGGTTTCAGAGTACCTACTTTCTCTTTCATTTTAATTTTCCCCTTACAATTTTCATTTTTCTCATTAGATTTCCCTAAAGACACCGACGCTCTCTCTCACAGGTAGCCTGCTCCATTGTCCGTACATTTTCAGCTTACTGCGCCTTAGCACCCTTGCGCGCTGCAATCTTTTGCCTGGATTTAATCTAATTAGTCCTTTTGGTCACACTTCCCTATACTCATAATAGACCTTGTTTTCCTTTCAGCAGCTTACCGATTGCCTTCTAATTAATTACTCCCACGGACTACTCCCTTTTCATTTACACTCCACCAGACCGGCCGGGTCGGAATTATCACCGGCAAAGTGGTGAGATGTCTTTTTCTACATTCCGGTTTTAGATTACCCACTTTCCTTTCATTTATTTCTTTTTCCCCATACATATTTCATTTTTTTCACCAGATTTCCCTAAAGACATCGACGCTCTGTCTCACAGGTAGCCTGCTCCATTATCCTTACATTTTCCAGTTTACTGCGCCTGAGCACCCTTGCGCGCTGCAATCTTTTACCTGGATTTATAGTGCTATCTTTCTTTTTCTCAGGGCCCTTCCTTTTTCAATTATTTTCTTATGGGCGGCATATTTAATCACTCATTTGATATGTACGCTGTCCCCTTATCTTTTGATACTGAGTTTAAGAGTTGTTAGTACATCATGTCTCCTCGAAACTTTATGCATTGTGTCCGCACTCTCGGTCTGCACTCTCGGTCATGGCGACATATTTAACCACTCATTTATTATGTACGCAGTCCTTACTTTTTGGTACCAAGTTTTAAGTCTATTATTACGTCATGTCGCCTAAATACGTTATGCATTATGTCCGCATTTCTCCAACAGGTACTCAGTCCGGAGCACTTTTGTCAGAATGTTTTGTTAATTTGACACTTATTTTCACTTTATGGCACCAATTTTCTTTCACTGCATCACGCGCCACGGTATCACCTTAGCTAGAGCGCTGCTCCATTATGCAAATCTTTTTACAGGTTATTATTTAAAACCAATGACATCCTAGATTTTCACTTAACTTAATTTATTTTTTCACTAGGTCTGTGCTGTTTCTTTGTGTGAAGTCACTCAATTATGCCTCTTCACCATTCTCTTAGGGTTTCCACCACGTAATGGTGTTCTTTTGATTTTATTATCCACTACACCAGGAGCTGCTCCCATATAATTACGCATTTGTTGAGTTATGTGTTTATATTATTCTTTTGTATCTTTCCCAGCCCTGAAGAAGTCACGGGATACTTCCCATTGTGACGAAACACGTGTTGGCTGGTTGTGTCATTCTAACGATATAAGATTAAATAACTCAAGAAATTCTGAACCACTTGAATGGACTCTTTATGATCACTCTCCAGAGACTTCATCAACCATTATCTTCACCCTGTAACGTGTGCGCAGGAACTTGTTTTTCTGTGAATTGTGTGTGTCTCTACCCATACACATATAGGGGTTATAGGGTAATTCCCCTACTTGGCTGCACCGTGTCACACTTTAGGCTCACATACCATACGTACACATAGCAAGGCGCCATACTTCCTGGCACGTCCAAAACCCTACTCCAGAGACATGAATGTATGACATTGTTCTGCATTCTGTCCATCAACTGTTGTTTTTGCACTCCTTCCACAGTACAGCAAGCTGTATGGGAAACCAGGGGAGCAGGTGAGTGTGCTGTCCACTGCCTTACTAAATGTGCATGTTGTCTGACTGGCAAGACTTACAGTGTGCACACCACTGGCTAGCATGCTCACTGAGTAGTTGTCACCCCCCAAAGTGTGTAGTTACATGCCCTGAACAGGTATAGTGCAGTAACAGTGCATTCCAACAAGGTTTTACTTCCCAGGCAATGATACCATTTTGTAACTGCTGGACAACTGTTCATAGCCATAGTTGCACTACCTGTGTACATCATATGCCCCTGTGATTGAGACATGTATATCCAACTGTGTGATGCACGGATATGTTGCATGTGTAGTAATGGCCTTTTCACTTTGTCATCCTCACAGGTTGATGCCCACCAGAAGCAGGAAATCTGGCTGACCATCGCCCGGGCAGTAAGATCCGTGGGGGTCTACAAGCTCCGGATCCGCAACTGCCAGAAGAGGTGGCAGGACCTTCGGGCTGGACCCGGAGGATCGCAAGGGTCCAGCTGAAGCTGTCGCCTCCTCGCAGGAGGGGCGGACACCGGACCCTGACCCCCCACATGCTCAGGATTCTGGCGGTGGTCTTCCCGGACCTGGAAGGGGCAGCTGAAGGCCAGACAGCAGCAAGGAGGGGGTGAGTCCATGACTGCACTGTGAACTTTGTCTGACATGCTATGTGCCCTCCTCTGGCCTGGTTAAACTTCCGCAGTACATCAGTCTTGTGGTCCAGGACACATGTCCCTCAATTGTAACATGTCCACTCCTCATCTGATACCCAGGTGTGGCCCTTACAGTCAGGAAATTGTGTCACTTGGGTACTGTGTCCTTGCATTTTGCTTAGCTCAAGGTGGGGGACAGCATTTGTTCCCGTAACTTTGTGGTGGGCTTCATGGGTGGGTCAATTGCTTACACAATGCCTGAGTTCTGACATGTAATCTGCGTGTAACTTTGATATGTGGTCCAATTGCTGATCTGACTCACCACATGTGCCTGGGGTATTTGGCACACACCCATGCTGCGGGTGGAAACAATGTTTGGGCCTCAGGAGTATGTATTTCAAGTGTGTCACACATGCTTAGCCACCTGCCTACTGTCCAGGGCTCATCCCTCTTTCACGTGGAGCAGGACAGTCATGCCTACTCCAGGGCATACAATACACTCTGTACTCCCACTCCTGTGTATCAGCTGACACGTTGTGCTCAGTGAAATGTTCCCTCAGGTGTCTGCCTCTGTGTCATTGTGCTGTGGCTTCGTTGTCAGGACTACTGGGGTGTTTATCGGTTAGGGCTCAGCATGCCATCTGAGATGTGACCATAGGAGACGATACTTGTGTGACATATAGGTGTTTGATCACTTGACTGTGCAGACTGGTGTATGTGACTGCGAAGTTCAGGCAGCTGTTTTTCATTCACAGCAGACTGTGAGGTGCTCAGGTTCAGAGAGTTGTGTTTCATGTCTCCCATATGTCCAATTGGTATGACGTGGACAAATAAGAGTTCAGATGATGTGGTTTGTGGGGGATGGACATGTGCACTTGTCAGCTACAGAACTTGCATTCCCCATGACCTAGGATTGTGACACAGTGCAGACTGTTGTTGGCTGGCTGCCCTGCCCATGGACTGGAGACAGTGATGTATGACTTTGCAGGCATGCCTGTGCCATGGCATTAAACTTCCTAAGAGTGATCCTGCAGGGGAGTGACATGTGCTACATGCACCCCATTGTGGCATTGACTATCAGGACATGGGTGCATCATGGTGTCTGGTGCTGGTATGCATCACATGCATTTCAAATTAGACTCTGGCCATCCCTTTATCCGGACACCTGTACTGACTCAGTGGCAAGAGATGTGATGTGTGCATGTTCACATACTTCACCGTGTTCTCTGCAATGTCCAACAACTGTGTAGGTGGTGCATGTGTCCACACTGGGGTATTACCATCCGACAGGCACCAGACAGATGGGTGCAAGGCCAGGAGGGATGTGAGTGCCATGGTTGACCATCAGACTGACAATTGGCTTCTCCTAATCTGTGTGAGCACTTTTGGCAATGTTCAACTAAGGATGCCAGGGCTTGCTCTGTAATGTGCTGTACTTACTGTGGTGTGTGCGGTCAGTGCAGGTGACTGATGTTTGTCTGTTTCCCTAATTGTTTGCAGATACATCCACGGCCACAGGAGGGGACAGCTCCACGGACCAGGAGGAGCTGCAGAGCCAGACTGGGTCAGCAGCCGATGAGTGGTCGGAGGGACCCAGTGGCACGGAGGGCGAGGGGAGCCACACCGAGGAGTCCTCAGCACCATCCACCTCAGCTGAGGACCACAGCAGCTCAGAGGATGACTCCCTTGTGGAGGCGGGTGTCAGCAGCCACCACACCCCAGCTAGTATGGCGGCCCCGCCACCACCACCACCACCGCCCTCCCATCGGCTCCCATTCCAGAGGTCCGTGGAGGCTCCCGTGTTCGGGAGCATGTCTCTTTCGTGCCAGGCACCGCACCCCCTGCCCCTGTGTCCCCTGCTGCCCTGAGTGAGGAGTCTGTGTACTTACTTCGCCAGCTCCATGTAGGGCAGACATCAATGCTGAGTGTCCTCCATGCACACACCACTCTGTTGACACAGCTGGTGTCGTTCATGGAGGGCATCTCATCGGGCATGTCTGCCCTACAGAGGAGCAATAAGTCCATGGCCTCCTCCTGATGGCAGCAGTGTCCCTCCTCCAACAGTCCCTCACCCCTCCTACCTCTGCCCCATCCACACTTCTTAGCACCCTACCTGTCCCAAGCACATCCACACCTGCACAATCACCCAAACACACAGACACGAGCAGCACAGAAACACCCAAAACAAAGTCAAAACGTGCATGCAAGCATCCTCAGGGGACCGATACCACACCCACAGGGGATGGGGAACAGACACACACACAGGCATCCACAGTCACTCCGCAGTCCTCCGATACCTCTCCCTCCAAGACCCCTTCCCTTGCCTCACCTGCAACCCCACCTACAAAGCAGCTCTTCCTCTGTGACCTCGGCCTCTTCCCCTCCGATCCAGCTGATCCAGCCTACAGGGGAAGAGGAAGTCCACTCACACAGAGGGGAGTGCCCTCACCCCGGACACCCTCCCCCAGGCACAGACAAACTGAGGCCCCCACCCGCAAGTCCCCCGGACCCGGAAGAGCAAGACCCCGCCACCGCCCTGCAGCTCAACCACACAGTCTCCTTCCTCCATCCCTCAGGCACCCACTACACAGGTTCCCCCACCACACCCTGCCCCAGGTTCCCCCACCCACAGATACACCATCCCCAAAATGATCCGGCCTTCTCCCCCTACCACTTGCTCTTCCAGCCCCACACCCCCCGCTGCGCATGTTTGTGCCACTGGTGTGGAGACCGTGTCCTCCCCCTCTGTCCTGCCCACCTTACCTGAACCCCATTCTATTCCCCTGGAGATAGGCACTGCAGTGGAGTCCACTACCACCCCGTCTGACTTGGGTACTGCAGTGGGGAACCTGTCCACTCCATCTGCCCAGCCCACTGCAGTCGTGCCGGCACCCACACCATCTGACTCATGCCCCCCAGTTGTGCCGGCACACACCATGTCAGACACCTCCACTGCAGTTGTCAGTGACTCTCCAGCACCCACCACCCCTTCCCTGCCTCCTTCTGGTGAGCCCTGATCCTGTCCCTGCGGTGTCTGGCCTGCCCCCCCATATGCCCCTCCGAGGGGAATGTCCCTGGTCCATAGCAGTGCAGGCAAGCAAAGGGTGACATCTGCCACTCATGTGTTGTGTGGTTGCCTGGGGACACTGGCACACCCCCCCCCCATCACCTGTTGTGTTTGATATGCAGTGTGAGGCTGCCTGTTTGTGTTTGTGCATCTGCACCACTGCATTGGCATATCTTTAGTGTGCCATTGGCTGTATGTTGTTTGGTGGGTTTCCCCTGCTGTCCCTGGGACTCCTAGGTCATCAGTCAGCACAATGATCATGGTTTGTATGTCCCATTGCTGCCATGGTATGGTATTTGTTCACCTCACATCTACAGTCTCCACAGGATATCTACATTTGTGTGTCCATTGGTGCAGATATGTGGGTCTGCATTATGATGGTCACTTCTGTCATTGTGTAATTGATGAATGTTGACAATGTCAGGCCCCATGGGTGATGTTTGTCTGCACATGGCCAAAGGTATGTCTTATTTGCACTGCACTGTTTGCCTCACCCAATCTATATTGCTATGGGACACAAGCACTACTATGCCACTGATGTGTTTGTTGTTGTGTGACCAGGAATCATCCATGCTGTTTGGCATTTGCAGCTTTTTCCATGACAACACTTACATTTTGGTCACTGTGATGATGGGGGTTTAGACCCCATTGCCACAATGTTCAAAATGTGCTTCAGCTATGGACCCCACACTTACATTTTGGTCACTGTGATGATGGGGGTTTAGACCCCATTGCCACAATGTTCAAAATGTGCTTCAGCTATGGACCCCACACTTACCTTTTGGTCACTGTGATGATGGGGGGTTAGACCCCATTGCCACAATGTTCAAAATGTGCTTCAGCTATGGACGTCACACTTACCTTTTGGTCACTGTGATGATGCGGGTTTGGACCCCATTGCCACAATGTTCAAAATGTGCATCAGCTATGGACCCCACACTTACCTTTTGGTCACTGTGATGATGGGGTGTTAGACCCCATTGCCACAGTGGTCATGGTCTGCTTGCATTGTGGAGGCCACACACATTTATGTGTGACACATGTGATAGGGGGTCACATTGTATGTTCAATGTCATGTTCAGTGTTGTAGGCATTTGACACAGACTACACACGCTTGTCATGGTGTTGGGGGGATGTGTTTTTCTGACATTCCTTATGTTGGAGTATGCTGGTTGTGTCATGCATTACCCGTCCTATGAGTAGGGGTGGTGTTGGTGGTAGGCATCCATCCCCCATGAGTGGGGATGGTAGTAGTGACAGGCATCCAGCCCCCCTGAGTAGGGGTGGTGGTAGTGGTAGGCATCCAGCACCCATGAGTAGGGGTGGTGGTAGTGGTAAGCATCCAGCCCCCCCTGAGTAGGGGTGGTGGTAGTGGTAGGCATCCAACCCCCCCTGAGTAGGGGTGGTGGTAGTGGTAGGCATCAATTCCCCTATGTGTGGGGATGGTAGTAGTGACAGGCATCCAGCACCCCATGAGTAGGGGTGGTGGTAGTGGTAGGCATGCAGCCCCCCCTGAGTAGGGGTGGTGGTAGTGGTAGGCATCGAGCCCCCCCTGAGTAGGGGTGGTGTTGGTGGTAGGCATCCATCCCCCTATGAGTGGGGATGGTAGTAGTGACAGGCATCCAGGCCCCCCTGAGTAGGGGTGGTGGTTGTGGTAGGCATCCAGCCCCCCCTGAGTAGGGATGGTGGTAGTGGTAGGCATCCAGCCCCCCCTGAGTAGGGGTGGTGGTAGTGGTAGGCATCCAGCACCCATGAGTAGGGGTGGTGGTAGTGGTAGAGCATCCAGCCCCCCTGAGTAGGGGTGGTGGTAGTGGTAGGCATCCAGCCCCCTGAGTAGGGGTGGTGGTAGTGGTAGGCATCCAGTCCCCCATGAGTAGGGGTGGTGTTGGTGGTAGGCATCCAGCCCCCCCTGAGTAGGGGTGGTGGTAGTGACAGGCATCCAGCCCCCCCTGAGTAGGGGTGGTGGTAGTGGTAGGCATCCAGCACCCCCTGAGTAGGGGTGGTGGTAGTGGTAGGCATCCAGCCCCCCCTGAGTAGGGGTGGTGGTAGTGGTAGGCATCAATTCCCCTATGTGTGGGGATGGTAGTAGTGACAGGCATCCAGCACCCCATGAGTAGGGGTGGTGGTAGTGGTAGGCATCCAGCCCCCCCTGAGTAGGGGTGGTGGTAGTGGTAGGCATCCAGCCCCCCCTGAGTAGGGGTGGTGGTAATGGTAGGCATCCAGCACCCATGAGTAGGGGTGGTGGTAGTGGTAGGCATCCAGCCCCCCCTGAGTAGGGGTGGTGGTAGTGGTAGGCATCCAGCCCCCCCTGAGTAGGGGTGGTGGTAGTGGTAGGCATCCATCCCCACATGAGTAGGGGTGGTGGTAGGCATCCAGCCCCCCATGAGTAGGGGTGGTGTTGGTGGTAGGCATCCAGCACCCATGAGTAGGGGTGGTGGTAGTGGTAGGCATCCAGCCCCCCCTGAGTAGGGGTGGTGGTAGTGGTAGGCATCCAGCCCCCCATGCGTAGGGGTGGTGGTAGTGGTAGGCATCCAGCCCCTCCTGAGTAGGGGTGGTGTTGGTGGTAGGCATCCAGCCCCCCTGAGTAGGGGTGGTGGTAGTGACAGACAACCAGCCCCCCCTGAGTAGGGGTGGTGGTAGTGGTAGGCATCCAGCACCCATGAGTAGGGGTGGTGGTAGTGGTAGGCATCCAGCCCCCCATGAGTAGGGGTTGTGTTGGTGGTAGGCATCCAGCCCCCCCTGAGTAGGGGTGGTGGTAGTGACAGGCATCCAGCCCCTCCTGAGTAGGGGTGGTGGTAGTGGTATGCATCCAGCACCCATGAGTAGGGGTGGTGGTAGTGGTAGGCATCCAGCCCCCCCTGAGTAGGGGTGGTGGTAGTGGTAGGCATCCAACCCCCCCTGAGTAGGGGTGGTGGTAGGCATCAATTCCCCTATGTGTGGGGATGGTAGTAATGACAGGCATCCAGGCCCCCATGAGCAGGGGTGGTGGTAGTGGTAGGCATCCAGCCCCCCCTGAGTAGGGGTGGTGTTAGTGGTAGGCATCCAGGCCCCTATGGGTGTGTATGGCATTGGTGATAGCCATCCCGCCCCTATGGTTCTGCTGTTGCTAGTGTACGTCATTTCTGCATCCCTATGTGTGTGTGACATATGTCGGGTACGTGTCGTTTGTTTGTGTAGTGGGTGTTTGACTTACCGTCTGCGCTGTACGCGTCCGTACCTGTTCCGGTAATAGATGTAGAGTATTGGTAGGACCTGCGCGATGGGATTCATGGTTGGTTCATCTCGTTCGGGTTTCTCGTTGCTTCAACTCGTACTCGTCGCTGGCTTGTTCGTCTCGTAGCCGTGGATCGTCTTGTGGCACGAATCGGAGCTTATGTGCGGCTCTCCCGGATGCTCTGACGTGCCGGACGTAGCGATGGTTTCGGCGCATACGGAAGGCGCATCGTACTAGTCCGGCCGGAAGGTGCTGTATATTTGCTTCCGTGCGACTCGATTCTGCGTTTACGGTTCCGGCTCGGGCGGGGAACAGGAGCTGGAATGGGTACGTACGGCTGGGTCGGGATCTGGGCAGTTATGCGCATCGTACTTGCTCGTTCGTACGAATGTTCGAATCGGTCGGGAAACACGCGTTCGGCTTGGTTTTTTTACGGACAAATAGTGTTAGGTGCGCTTCCGGCCGAGATCGGAATCGACCCCTATGATAAAATTAAATGTAATATAGTTGATGACAAAAAAGAGAAGGAAAGTATGAGGCAAGAACATGATCATAGGGTGAAAACATGAAGAAGCTAGAAGAGGGCAAGGAATGGTGCTAGAGCTTAAAGTGAGACAATGAGCAAGTGTTGGAGTATTAAAGAAGAGAGTAATTGAGGGAGCCACACAAGGTGAAAAGAGTATCAAGGAAAGAGCAGCAATGAGTGGAAGGGTAGGGTAGGTGAGAACAGCTTGAGAGCGGAAAGAAAAGGCACCGTGAAATTAACAATGAAGAGATCAAAACCACTAATGTGTAATTCTTAGAGCCAGTCTTTATTGAATTTGGATCACTGACAGAATATCGACGGACCGAATATCGACCTACAAGAATATCGAGTACAGAATATTGATGGACAGAATATCGACATCCTATCTCTACAAAGGTAAGTACAAAAATATCGAAATTAAAATATCGTTTAAAATATCGTTGTTTAAAATATCGTTTTTTTTAAATGTCTTAAAAATAATATAAAATTAATTAAATAATAAATATTATTAATAAAAACAAAGGGGGTCATTACGATGGCAGGCGGATCGCCCCCGCCATCCACACAGCAAAGACCCCCCGCCATATTATGATGGCTGGGGGGTCTGCGGCGGACGGAAAGACCGTCCGCCGCTTTTCCGCCGGTCGACTCGTCGACCGGCGGAAAACAAGGTTAATATGGTGGCGGTGTCTTGCACCGCCATCCATATTACAATGCCTGCGGAGATCAGCCTTTCCATGGCGGCGCTGCCGCCATGGAAAGGCATACGGTCTTCGCTGTTGGGGGCCCATAGCGGGCCCCCAGGATGTTGGGGGGTTGGGGGGTGCACATGGGGGGTACCTGTGGTACCCCCCTGCATTTGTATGCACAAGGTGGCAGGCACCGCGCGGTGCCTGTCACGTTGTGCATGCAAATGCACGACGTGCATTCACAGCATTGTGGCGGGCGGTGCGGTGAGCACCGCCCGCCACAATGCTGGGAATAGGGTGTCCCACCGCCACGGTGGCGGTGGCATCCTAATGTCAGGTGCGGGACCGCCACACCCCTTGCGGACGGTCCCGCATTCCGTTACGGTGGCGGGCGGACAAAGTCCGCCCGTCATCGTAATGACCTCCATAGTTAGAATTATTTTAAAAAGTTAAAAATGATAAATAATAAATTTAATATATAAAAAAATTAAACATACATATTTAAAAAAATATATATATATATTAACATAATAATATTAATAAATAATTATTTTATTTAATTATAAAATGTTAGACACATAATAAAAATTAGAAATAAATATATATATACATAAACCTGTAATATAAATATAAAAATAAAATATATATATAATAAATTAAAATATTTAAATTAATATTTATTTGTAAAAAATATTTTACACTACATTAACTATAACAGTAGGGAAAATGTTGGATAGCGTAGGGGATAAAATTACTATTCCCACTCCAGAGAGTGCAACAGTAGGGAAATTGTTGGATAGCGGAGGGGAATAATTTACTATTCCCACTCCAGCAAGTGCAACAGTAGGGAAAGTGTTGGATAGCGGAAGGGAATAATTTACTATTCCCACTCCATGGAGTGTAAAAGTAGGGAAAGTGTTGGATAGCGGAGGGGTTAACATTTCTATTCCCACTCCAGTTATTGCAACAGTAGGGAAAGTGTTGGATAGCGGGAGGGTAAAAATTACTATTCCCACTCCAGTGAGTGCAACAGTAGGGAAAGTGTTGGATAGCGGAGAGGTAAAAATTAATATTCCCACTCCAACGAGTGTAACAGTAGGGAAAGTGTTGGATAGCGGAGTAGTAAAATTTACTATTCCTACTCCAGTGAGTGCAACAGTAGGGAAAGTGTTGGATAGCGGGTGGGTAAAAATTACTATTCCCACTCCAGTGAGTGCAACAGTAGGGAAAGTGTTGGATAGCGGGGAGGTAAAAATTTATATTCCCACTCCAACGAGTGTAACAATAGGGAAAGTGTTGGATAGCGGGTGGATAAAAATTACTATTCCGACTCCAACGAGTGTAACAGTAGGGAAAGTGTTGGATAGCAGAGAGGTAAAAATTACTATTCCGACTCCAGTAATTGCAACAGTAGGGAAAGTGTTGGATAGCGGGTAGCTAAAATTACTATTCCCACTCCAGTGAGTGCAACAGTAGGGAAAGTGTTGGATAGTGGGTGGGTATAAATTACTATTCCCACTCCAGCGAGTGCAGCAGTAGGGAAAGTGTTGGATAGCAGGGGGGTAAAAATTACTATTCCCACTCCAGTGAGTGCAACAGTAGGGAAAGTATTGGATAGCGGGTGGGTAAAAATTACAATTCCCACTCCAGCGAGTGCAACAGCAGGGAAAGTGTTGGATAGCGGGTGGGAATCATCAAGTGTAACAGTAGGGAAAGTGTTGGATAGCAGAGGGGAATAATTTAGTATTCCCACTCCTGCTAAATAATTAACATTAATTAACAAATAATTAATTTGTCAAAAATAATTAACCTCTCACCATATTCCCCTATAAACGACACCACCAATATTATAAAATATTAAACAATTAACATAATTAATTAGCAATTTATTAATTAATTAATAACAATTAACAAGCAAATTAAAAACCATCAAAAATCAATTAGATCACACAATTAACACTATAAAATAACTTTAAATAAATATATAAAAAAGTAATAAAAATGTTATTAAAAGTTAAATTACTTCCCACCCTAATCCCCTATCAACCCACAACCCGCTCCTAAAAAAAATTACACAATTAACATAATTACCAATTAATTATTAATATCCAGCGACGAGTACGAGTCGAAGACAAGAGAAACCCGAACGAGACGATCCAAGCATGAATCCCATTGCGCAGGTCCTACCTATACTCTACATCTATTACCGGGACCGGCACGGACGCGTACGGCGCAGACGGTAAGTCAAACACCAACAATACAAACAAACTACACGTACCCGAAATATGTCACACACACATAGGGATGCACAAATGACGTACACAAGCAACAGCAGAACCATAGGGGTGGGATGGCCAACACCAGTGCCATACACACCCATAGGGGGATGGATGCCTACCACCAACACCACCCTACCACCACCCCTACTCATGGGGGCTAGATGCCTGCCACCACCACCACCCCTACTCAGGGGGGCTGGATGCCTACCACTACCACCACCCCTACTCAGGGGGCCTGGATGCCTGTCACTACTACCATACCCACCCTTAGGGGCTGGATGCCTGCCACTACTACCACCCCTACTCAGGGGGCCTGGATGCCTGTCACTACCACCACCCCTACTCAGGGGGCATGGATGCCTGTCACTACTACCATACCCACCCTTAGGGGTATGGATGCCTGCCACTACCACCACCCCTATCCAGGGGGGCTGGATGCCTGTCACTACTACCATCCCCATCCTCAGGGGATGGATGCCTGCCACTACCACCACCCATACTCAGGGGGCTGGATGCCTGCCACTACCACCACCCCTACTCATGGGGGCATGGATGCCTGTCACTACTACCATACCCACCCTTAGGGGTATGCATGCCTGCCACTACCACCACCCCTATCCAGGGGGGCCTGGATGCCTGTCACTACCACCACCCCTACTCAGGGGGGCATGGATGCCTGTCACTACTACCATCCCCATCCTTAGGGGGATGGATGCCTGCCACTACCACCACCCCTACTCAGGGGGGCCTGGATGCCTGTCACTACCACCACCCCTACTCAGGGGGGCATGGATGCCTGTCACTACTACCATCCCCATCCTTAGGGGGATGGATGCCTGCCACTACCACCACCCCTACTCAGGGGGGCCTGGATGCCTGTCACTACCACCACCCCTACTCATGGGGGCATGGATGCCTGTCACTATTACCATCCCCACCCTTAGGGGGATGGATGCCTGCCACTACCACCACCCCTATCCAGGGGGGGCTGGATGCATGTCACTACTACCATCCCCACTCATGGGGGGATGGATGCCTACCACTACCACCACCCCTACTCATGGGGGGCTGGATGCCTGTCGCTACTACCATACCCACCCTTAGGGGGCTGGATGCCTGCCACTACAACCACCCCTACTCATAGGACAGGTAATGCATGACACAACCAGCATACTCCCACATAAGGAATGACAGAAAATTACATCCCCCCCAACACCATGACAAGCGTGTGTAGTCTGTGTCAAATGCCTACAAGACTGAACATGACATTGAACATACAATGTGACCTCCTATCACATGTGTCACACATAAATGTGTATGGCCTCCACAATGCAAGCCGACCATGGCCACTGTGGCAATGGGCACGGACACCCCATCACCACAGTGACCAAAAGGGAAGTGTGGGGTCCATAGCTGATGCACTTTTTGAACAGTGTGGCAATGGGGCCTAAAGCCCCATCACCACAGTGACCAAAAGGCAAGTGTGGGGTCCATAGCTGATGCACTTTTTGAACAGTGTGGCAATGGGGCCTAAAGCCCCATCACCACAGTGACCAAAAGGGAAGTGTGGGGTCCATAGCTGATGCACTTTTTGAACAGTGTGGCAATGGGGCCTAAAGCCCCATCACCACAGTGACCAAAAGGGAAGTGTGGGGTCCATAGCTGATGCACTTTTTGAACAGTGTGGCAATGGGGCCTAAAGCACCATCACCACAGTGATCATAAGGTAAGTGTAGTCATGGTAAAAGCTGCCAAAGCCAAACTGCATGGATGAATCCTGGTCACACAACAACAAACACATCAGTGGCATAGTAGTGCTTGTGTCCCATAGCAACATAGATTGGTCAAGGCAAACAGTGCAGTGTCACTGAAACATCGTTTTGGCCATGTGCATACAAACATCACCCATGGGGGCCCACATTGTCAACATTCACAAATAACACAATGACAGAAGTGACCATCATAATGCTGACCCACATATCTGCACCAATGGACACACAAATGTAGATATCCTGTGGAGACTGTAGATGTCAGGTGAACAAATACCATACCATGGCAGCAATGGGACATACAAACCATGATTATTGTGCTGACTGATGACCTAGGAGTCCCAGGGTCAGCAGGGGAAAGCCACCAAACAACATACAGCCAATGGCACACTCAAGATATGCCAATGCAGTGGTGCAAAGGCACAAACACAAACAGGCAGACTCACACTGCATATCAAACACAACAGGTGATGGGGGTGTGTGCCAGTGTCCCCAGGCAACCACACAACACATGAGGAGGCCTGAATTCCAACTACACAGATGTATATACAGTGCCATACAAAAGTTACTCATGGATAGGATACCCCTATGTGGGCAATCAGGCATTGTTAGATGAGAGGGAGCCCAAATTACACATGTCACACAAGCTTGTAGGAACAGCAACTAACACAGCAAGAGACAGACACACCACAGCACTACCCCCAGGGACCCCACATTGTGCTGACACTAGCCTGCATGATAATCCCACTGTGATGACAAAGGTAGATGTCGTTCACACTGTGAACCACAGCCATGTGTCCTGAGCAACAAACTACCATCACACCTACACAAGCTCTAATCAATCAGCACGGCCTGCCAGCCAAGGCCAATATGGAGGTAGGGGTCTAGCCGTGCAACAACTCACATTTGCACACACTCAACACCACACACCCTGATCTCCACCAATGTGCAGCAGTGAAGCTCACATGGACTGGTGACATTGCACATGCACCCATGACAATCCCAGGGGTGGTGGTGGGAACTAAGGTGCAGAAACCCATCACACATGGCCAGTCAACAAGACTCGTCAATGTCTGACACACAGCACAGTACGCCGTACATGGGCATGATGTGAAATCCACCACAATCAATGGGATCCTGGCCATAGTCACACACCAACGAAGAAGCCAAGGTGACACACTAAGAACACACGTACACAACTTCCAACATTGCAGCTCTGACCCTGAGGAGTGGCAGCAGTCACACACACAACGTGTCACAATCACTGAAAGATACCACAAACTGTAAATCACATGACTTGTGTAAACAACGAGTGCCAAGGGGAATCCTGAATGTGTCCCATCTGCGTTTGACCACATCCCCAGCCCTGACAACAAAGGCAACCTGGGATGACAACCTCATGAACATTAGTTTGCCATGCATCCACATCACGGAGAAACCAGGTCCAAGATGCTGGATGAACACAGAACAACTCAGCAAGCATCACAAACGGGAACATCCCTAAGGACACAGCCTGTGTAGGAAAAGGGAAGGGAACACGCACAGACATGCTTACACAACACACAACACAGGCCCACGCAATGTCACCGGATTACACACTCCCATGAGGGCACTCCACTCCTGTGGAAGGTCCGCTGTGCCAAACCTTGTCTGTGCACGACCCAAACATGTCAGCAGAACACTCCGTCAGTGAGTCAACAACCACAACACACAGAAGGCTCTGCTCACATCAGCCTGGGTACGGGAGTGTCACGTCAGTCATCTGCATACACCCAAAACACGTGTCAAGCAAGTTGCACTGTATACACAGATGAGTCCTTCGACATTGATGTGCAAAACTGCATGTCCAGTGGAGCTGGTCACACAGTCAGGGAAATCGGAACATTGAACAGTGGTAAGCCCACCAGATGTGCATCAGTGTAAGACAAAGATGTTCATTTACAAATGCAAAACGTACATCCCTGTGTCAAATGCTGAACATTACACCCTCAGACTGCAGCAAAGGATGCCATAGATCCAGAATACAACAGGACACATATCCCATGGACCACATGGAGTCCATCACTGCAACACTTCATCGTCCTGATGTTAACACTATTACAACTGCAAATGCAGGATGCTACTCATCCACATCATGTACATCAAAAGAAAACCCACAATTAAACAAAAAGAGGCTTTATTCAGCAAATGTCAAGGAAAACTCTGAAGTCCAAAAGAAACTAAGGCCAATGGCCAGTCCAAAATCACAGTCCCAACAGGGTGATAAGTGACAACTGGTCACCCATTGCTTGTCTGCACTGGTACGGACAGGGGACATCCCCCTTGGAGGGGCATACAAGGGGCAGGCCAGGCACCACAGGGACAGGATCAGGGGATGGCAGAGTGAGGCAGTGAAGGGGTGGTGGGTGCAGGAGTGTCACCAGCAACTGCAGTGGAGGTGTCTGACTCAGGGGGGGCCGGCACCACTGTGGTACACAAGTCAGTTGGTGTGGGTGCTGCAACCACTGCAGTGGGCTGGTCTGATGTAGTGGACTGGGTCCCCACTGCAGTGCCCGAGTCAGACGGGGTGGTTGTGGACTCCACTGCAGTGCATGACTCCAAGGGAGTGGAAGGGTGGGCAGATGAGGTGGGCAGGACAGAGGGAGGGGACCCGGTCTCCACACCAGTGGCACTAACAGGCAGAGCGTCTGGGTTGGGGGTGGAAGAGCAAGTGGCAGGGGGGGAGGGCCTAAGTAGTCTGGGGATGTGGTATCGGTGTGTGAGGGAACCTGGGGCAGGGTGGGGTGGGGGAACCTGTGGATTGGTGGCCTGGGGGATGGAGGAGAGAGACTGGGTGGTGGAGCTGCGTGGTGGTGGTGGTGGGGTCTTGCTCTTCCTGGTCCGGGGGGACTTCCGAATGGGGTCCTGTGTCTGCCTGCGCCTGGGGGAGGGTGTCCGGGGGCGAGGGGCACTCCCCTCTGTGTGGGTGGACTTCCTCTTCCCCCGGTATGCTGGATCAGCAAGATCGGAGGGGAAGAGGCCGAGGTCACAGAGGAAGATCTGCTGTGTAGGTGGGGTAGCAGGTGAGGCAAGGGAAGGGTTCTTGGAGGGAGAGGATTTGGAGGACTGCAGAGTGACTGTGGATGCCTGTGCGTGTGTCTGTTCCCCATCCCCTGTGTGTGTGGTATCAGTCCCCTGAGGATACTTGTGTGCACGTCTTGCCTTTCTCTTGGGTGTGTCTGTGCTGCTCGTGTCTGTGTGTTTGGGTGATTGTGCAGGTGTGCATGTGCTTTGGACAGGTAGGGTGGCAGGAAGTGTGGATGGGGCAGAGGTGGGAGGGGTGAGGGACTGTTGGAGGAGGGACACGGCTGCCGTCAGGGAGGAGTCCATGGACTTATTGCTCCTCTGTAGGGCAGACATACCCGTCGAGATGCCCTCCATGAACGACACCAGCTGTGTCAACAGAGTGGTGTGTGCATGGAGGACACTCAGCATTGCTGTCTGCCCTACATGGAGCTGCCGAAGGAGGTACACAGACTCCTCACTCAGGGCAGCAGGGGACACAGGGGCAGGGGGTGTGGTGCCTGGCACGAAGGAGACACGCTCCCGAGCATGGGAGCCTCCACGGACCTCAGGAATGGGAGCCAATGGGAGGGCGGTGGTGGTGGTGGTGGTGGCGGGGCCAGACAGACTAACTGGCCTTTGGTGGCTGCTGAGACCCGCCTCCACAAGGGAGTCATCCTCCGAGCTGCTGTGGTCCTCAGCTGAGGTGGATGGTGCTGAGGACTGCCCAGTGTGGCTCCCCTCGCCCTCTGTGCCACTGGGTCCCTCTGACCACTCGTCGGATGCTGACCCAGTCTGGCTCCGCTGCTCCTCCTGGTCCATGGACCTGTCCCCTCCTGTGGCCGTGGATGTATCTGCAAACAATTAGGGAAACAGACAAACATCAGTCACCTGCACTGACCGCACACACCACAGTAAGTACAGCACATCACAGAGCAAGCCCTGGCATCCTTAGTTGAACATTGCCTAAAGTCCTCACACAGATTCGGGGAAGCCAATTGTCAGTCTGATGGTCAACCATGGGACTCACACCCCTCCTGCCCTTGCAGCCATCTGTCTGGTGCCTGTCTGATGGTAAGACCCCAGTGTGGACACATGCACCACCTACACAGTTGTTGGACATTGCAGGGAACACGGTGAAGTATGTGAACATGCACACATCACATCTCTTGCCACTGAGTCAGTGCAGGTGTCCGGATAAAGGGATGGCCAGAGTCTAAATAGAAATGCATGTGATGCATACCAGCACCAGACACCATGATGCACCCATGTCCGGATAGTCAATGCCACAATGGGGTGCATGTTGCACATGTCACTCCCCTGCAGGATCAGTCTTAGGAAGTTTAATGCCATGACACAGGCATGCGTGCAAAGTCATACATCACTGTCTCCTGTCACATGGCCATGGCAGCCAGCCAACAACAGTCTGCACTGTGTCACAATCCTAGGACATGGGGAATGCAAGTTATGTAACTGACAAGTGCACATGTCCATCCCCCAAAAACCACATCATCTGAACTACTATTTGTCCACGTCATACCAATCGGACATATGGGGGACATGAAACACAACTCTCTGAACATGAGCACCTCACAGTGTGCTGTGAATAAAAAACAGCTGGCTGAAAGTCACAGTCGCATACACCCGTGTGCACAGTCAAGTGATCAGACACCTATAAGTCACAGAAGTATCGTCTATCATGGTCACATCTCCGATGGCATGCTGAGCCCTAACTGATAAACATACCAGTAGTCCTGACAACGAAGACACAGCACAATGAGACAGAGGCAGACACCTGAGGGTACATTTCACTGATCACAACATGCCAGATGATACACGGGACTGGGAGTACAGAGTGTATTGTATGCCCTGGAGTAGGCATGACTGTCCAGCTCCACCTGTAAGAGGGATGAGTCATGGACAGTAGGCAGGTGGCTAAGCATGTGTGACACACTTGATACACATAGTCCTGAGGCCCAAACATTGTTCCCACCGGCAGCATGGGTGTGTGCCAAATTCCCCAGGGACATGTGGTGATTCAGATCAGCAAGTGGATCACATATCAAAGTTACACCCAGATTACATGTCAGAACTTAGGCATTGTGTAAGCAATTGACCCACCCATGAATCGCACAACATAGTCATGGGAACAAATGCTGTCCCCCACCTTGAGCGAAGCTAAATGCAATGACACAGTCCCCAAGTGACACAAGTTCCTGACTGTAAGGGCCACACATATGCGTATCAGAGGAGAAGTGGGCATGTCACAAATGAGGGACATGGGTCCTGGACCACATGACTGATGTAGTGTGGAAGTTTAACCAGGCCAGAGGAGGGCACATAGCATGTCAGACAAAGTGCACAGTGCAGTCATGGACTCACCCCCTCCTTGCTGCTGTCTGCCCTTCAGCTGCCCATCCAGGTCAGGGAAGACCACCGCCAGGATCCGGAGCATGTGGGGGTCAGGGTCCGGTGTCCGCCCCTCCTGCGAGGAGGCGACAGCTTCAACTGGACCCTTGCGATCCTCCGGGTCCAGCCCCGAAGGTCCTGCCACCTCTTCTGGCAGTTGCGGATCCTGCGCCTGTAGACCCCCACGGATCTTACTGCCCGAGCGATGGTCAGCCAGATTTCCTGCTTCTGGTGGGCTTCAACCTGTGAGGATGACAAAGTGAAAAGGCCATTACTACACATGCAACATATACGTGCATCACACAGTTGGAGATACATGTCTCAATCACAGGGGCATATGATGTACATAGGCAGTGCAACAATGGCTATGAACAGTTTGCCAGCAGTCACTACATGGTATCATTGCATGGGAAGTAAACCTTGTTGGAAAGCACTGTTACTGCACTGTACCTGTTCAGTGCATGTAACTACACACTTTGGGGTGTGACAACTACTCAGTGAGCATGCTAGCCAGTGGTGTGCACACTGTAAGTCCTGCTAGTCAGACAACATGCACAATTAGTAAGGCAGTGGACAGCACACTCACCTGCTCCCCTGGTTTCCCATACAGCTTGCTGTACTGTGGAAGGAGGTTGTCCAGCAGGGCCTGGTTCTCCTCAAGGCTGAAGGCTGGGGCTCTCTCCACAGTACGTGCCATTGCAGTAGCCAGAGGATGCAGAGACAGCAGCAGTGTTGGTGGCAGATGTCGTCCTGGAGCATGTAGTGCAGGCAAGTGAGCTCTCAGGGGAACAGCCAGCATTATATGTGTGCTGCAGAGGCAGATACTGTCCCATGTGTCCAAAGTGATAGGTCCAAGTCGTTTGCATCTTCTGAATCTGGCCAATCCATGGAATAGCAGCACTAATTCACGCCCACAGCATCCTTCAAATCTTCAACTTCATGACACCCATGATTTTGCAACATTGTTGTGGCTGGCCAACTGAATTCACTGCATCAGACTCGTTGGAGCTTCGAAAACGCGTCCGTTGCCATGCCAGGCCCCAGCCAATGCATGCGCACCGATCTGTCCATTGCTGTACAATGCGTATTTCGGGATACAACGCGTACCCGCTCACAACAGATGCAATGGGCCGGCTGTGCACACCGATCGGTCCATTGCTGTACAACGCGTATTTCGGGATACAACGCGTACCCGCTCACAACAGATGCAATGGGCCGGCCGGGCACACCGATCGGTCCATTGCTGTACAACGCGTACCCGCTCACAACTGATGCAATGGGCCGGCCGGGCACACCGATCGGTCCATTGCTGTACAACGCGTACCCGCTCACAACAGATGCAATGGGCCGGCCGGGCACACCGATCGGTCCATTGCTGTACAACGCGTATTTCGGGATACAACGCGTACCCGCTCACAACAGATGCAATGGGCCGGCCGGGCACACCGATCGGTCCATTGCTGTACAACGCGTACCCACTCACAACAGATGCAATGGGCCGGCCGGGCACACCGATCGGTCCATTGCTGTACAACGCTGTACCCGCTCACAACAGATGCAATGGGCCGGCCGGGCACACCGATCGGTCCATTGCTGTACAACGCGTACCCGCTCACAACAGATGCAATGGGCCGGCCGGGCACACCGATCGGTCCATTGCTGTACAACGCGTATTTCGGGATACAACGCGTACCCGCTCACAACAGATGCAATGGGCCGGCCGGGCACACCGATCAGTCCATTGCTGTACAACGCGTACCTGCTCACAACGGATGCAATGGGCCGGCCGGGCACACCGATCGGTCCATTGCTGTACAACGCGTACCCGCTCACAACAGATGAAATGGGCCGGCCGGGCACACCGATCGGTCCATTGCTGTACAACGCGTACCTGTACAGGTCAGTCGCATATGTCACCATGCTTGTCACTGGTGAACGTATGCCAGCCACATACACCTGCCAGAGACCCAGGGGCACACCTACAACACCACACCCAGCCCACACTGTTTCCTAAGGCATGTAAGGCTGCATTACCTTTTCTGTGTATGGGGGTTAACATGTGGTTTCTGTGGTGGCACTTATGGGCAGCCACACCCAGGCTGTGCATGTGTTCATGGGGACAGGGTCCTTTGTGTGTTGTGCACATGACCACTGTGATGTGCAACAGTTCATTTCGGAGCATGTGGCATGGTCACATTTCCAGGTTGTGTATGTGTGTGACATGTCACATACCCCCAGGGTCCCATGGGGGAAGGCATGTATGTCACAGGATGACCCATTGCCACAATAGCGATGTCCCTCCACAGTCTGTGTGCATTTTGTGTTTCCGATGTCTCTGATTCCATGTGCACGATGGGAGACAGTCTCCACATCAACGTTGTTTGTGCATGGACTTTGATGTTGTGCGTCACTGGCGTCCATGTCTGTCCTGCGGAGGCGACAGGGGCCGCTACCTGTGGGAGTCATGTTTGTTTTTCTGACGTGTACATGATACGCCATGTCATGCCAGTGTCCATGTGGCAAGACAGGGTCACTGGGAATCTACCTGTCAATGAGCTGTGATGCCTGTGGCGCATCTGTCCAGACATGTCACTGTGGTGTGTGTGTGGAACGTGACAGCAGTAAATGGGTACTGTGACACAGCCTAATGGTTTCCCATAGCACAACCTTGTACCAGTTGTGCACACATGTTGTACTGAGAAGTTAGATGATGGGCATGTAGGTGCGAGTTATGTCCGAACAGAACGGCACACACATCAAGTACTTGTGTCTCGTAATGATGTATCATGTGAAATTGAGTATGGTGAATGGCACATATGTGGGTGACTGACAATCTTTCTTTCTTCAACCTATGCACTTCAGGGCTCCAGCTGTCCATAGACCATTCCCTGACCTGGCAACGATGGTGGAACGTGACAGCATCCGACGGTACCGCTTCACCAGGCAGCTGATTGAGGATTTGGCAGTGCGCTTGGCACCACATTTGCAACCTGGCCGGCCGTACCCTACGGCGCTGACCCCCAAGGTGAAGGTAATGGCAGCCCTACACTTCTTTGCCACCGGTATCTTTCAACACACTGTGGCGACTGCCGGTGGGATGTCACAGACTATGTTCAGCCGTGTGCTACGCGATGTTTTGGAGGCAATGTTGAGATGCCTGAACCAGTACATCTATTTCCCTACACGTCAACAACTCACTGATGTCAAGAGTGACTTCTATGCCCTGGGGAGGATGCCACATGTCATTGGCTCCATTGATGGGACACATGTGGCTTTGATACCACCACAGGCACATGGGCAGGCATACCGGAACCGTAAACATTACCATTCGATCAATGCTCTGGTGGTATGTCTTGCAGATATGAGCATCACACATGTGTGTGCATGTTTCCCTGGTTCAGCACACGATGCCTACGTGATGAGGAGTAGTCGCATCCCGAGGATGATGGCACAGATGCAGAACCAGCGTGCCTGGCTTGTCGGTGTGTACTGACTTTGTACCATTGTGTGTGTTCTGATCTGTAGTATTCCACCCACTTTTCCAACTCAGCTAATGTGCACTTGTCTGTCCATAGGTGACTCCGGATACCCCAATATGCCGTGGTTGCTGACACCCCTCAGGAACCCTGTGACACCAGCCCAGATGCGCTACAATAAGGCACATGGTCGGACCAGGAGAGTGATTGAGCGGACCTTTGGTCTCCTGAAGAGCCGCTTCCGCTGCCTGGACAAGACAGGAGGGGCCCTCCCATATGCCCCAGCAAAGGTGTGCAAGATTGTCATCGTCTGCTGCATGCTACACAACCTGGCAGTGCGGAAGGAGTTGCCTCTCATCCTGGATGACGATGACCAACGTCCGCCACCTGTGGAGGATCCTGGCCTGGACCACGATGCCAGTAATGATGATGATGATGATGGTGATGTCCGCACACAGCTCATCACCAACTTCTTCAGCTGAATGTGAGTATCCAGGGAGATGTAATGTGAATGATGTGAGTTTGCATGATATGTGTGGGTGGTGCTCTGGTGCTGTTTGAGTGTGGCCATGTGCTACTTGACTGGATGCGTGCAGCAATGTGTCCTTACAGGTAGTCTGTACTCCCCAACAGTTTTGACATGCTAACTTGGTTTTGTGTAGTTGTCTTGTGACATGTATTGGGCATGAGTATTGCAGTTCTGTCCTGTTCTTCAGTGGTTTTAACTGTGTGTCATGTCTGTCCCTCACAGGGTGCTTACTGAGTACTTTGGTCAACTTGGATCCCCCGACACCATGATTCTGCTTTTAGGGTGGCAGCAGTAGTTTGCCTACAAGTGATGTGCCACACACCCCTGGACTTCATATCTTCTGCACTTGTTGACTGTGTGGCCACTGCCACATGGGTAAACCTTGCATCTGTAGTGGAAACAACATGTTGCAAATGTGTAATAAACCTGTGCTTCACTTTGGGATGTGCGTTGTCTGTGGTCACACATCTGACTGACATTTGCTTACTGCACCTGTGGGCTAGTTGCCACAGACTCTGAATAGGTGTGGTGTCTGTGCATTCCACTGTATTTCCAGGCAACATCACTGTGGGCAATGAGTCCGATGGCCCTGGTGTCTCTGTGTTGTGTAGCCCTAGTGGTGTGTCTCCCTCATATGTGTCACGTCACCATGACTCACACGACGGTGTTGTACTTGCTGTGGCAGTTAGCATACACAGTGTAATTTAGCAGATCATCATCACCATAACAGTATCCACATTTGAATAACAACAGAGGCAAGTATGGTGTACTAGTGATTTTATTTACAGAAATGTGTGTGTGTATAGTGCACAGGATGGTGGGTGCTGTACATTGGGATTGTGATCCAAAGTTCCCAGATGAGTTGGAAGTCTTGGTAGCAGAAATGTCCTGAGTGAAGTCCACATTCATATGATACATTAGTCCAACTTGAACTCCCCATGTCATGTGGGAGAGTAGTGTTGCATTCGACAGGGTGAAACGTTTGCACACAAAGGAGAATTTCCGGAACAGGTGTTGGCTTCCTGGGGGATGTACGTGGCCATCAACCTCTCAGTTTTCCTTCCTCGGATGACCCCTCTTCTTTGGGGGGACCCTCACGTGCAGGCTGCTGCGGTGCAGGGAGTCTCCGCCAGAGTGCTCCTCCCTCCCTGTGGCGGTGTCAGTTGTTGCAGCACAAGATGTTGTGGGCACACAGGGAGGTGTGGCCATGTTGGTGCTAATCTGGCGGAGGCATGTCAATATGTCCCTATGCACCGCTGTGAGTTCTTGCAATGTGTCCCACTTGGACTCCATGCCAGACATGTGTGTCTCCACACGGGACATGTGTGTCTCCACACGGGACATGTGGGAGTCCAAGCGGGCATGATGGGCAGCCTGCTGCTGTTGTATGTCCTTGAGGATCCCCACTACCTATCTGACCTCTCCGGTGCTATCCTGGTACGCATCAGCGATGCGTGCCAGTTGTGGGTCATCATGCAGTCCAGACCCCTCTGCAAGCAGCGACCTATGTCTACCACCCCTCCCACCACCCCTGGCGACACGTGCAGGACCTGCGATGGCACGCACAGGTGACCCGAGGCCCCCTTGGGGGTTGTTAGTGGTGTTGTCGTCCGTTGCTCCACGGTGGGCCTGGGGCCCTATGCTGTTGTCATCGGTGGTCCTTGGTCTGTCCGTGTCGGCGGGGGTGGTCTGTGTGTTGGCAGTTGTTGGAGGGGTGGGTGCAGGGGGTGCAGATGTTGTTCCAGCTGGTGCTGCATGATGACTCACACCGGAGGTGCCAGGTAGGTCTTCGCCATCCGAGGAGGGCAGAGGCTGTTCCACACCAGTGAGCTCTGTGTCCCCCGGAGCCTGGGACAGGGACTCCTCCTCGCCTGCTGCTGTGTCCCCATCATCATCACCTGTATTTGGAAGAGACACACATTGGATGTTATGTTTCTACAGGCATCAATGGTTCACACACCTGACAGTTGTGACTGTACCTCTGGATGCGGGCATGTACATTGCATTGTCCTAAGTTGTCACAGTAAGAGGTTGATATTGGTGTGGCACATTGTCATGCATACCAGGGGCATTTCAATGTGAATGTTGGGGTGTGTGCATGGCCAGCATTGGTTGTATTTGGTGGACATCCGGCCATCCTTCTCCACCTAGCCCAGTTATCCCACCATGACGCATGTCACCCTTGCAGTGGGTTCAGGTTGACTCTCAGGATGGCTGACAGTGGTGTCCTGCTGTTGGTTGTTGCACAGTTCCCAGCAGGGCCTTCTGCACCCCACAGCAGTACCCAGTTTCAGCCATCTTGTCAGTCCTTATCCACTCCCTGTGATGTGAGCATGGTTCAGAGTGGTGTTGATGGGCCAATTGTGAGGGTGAGCAGTATCTGTGACTACAACTCCCATCATGCTATTGCCTACACCCCCTTCCCAGCATGCCCGTACTTCCTTCCTTTTGACTCTGCTTCCCTGTGGGGTAGTGTGCCTGTGCTGACAGGAAGGCTGACAGTGTTGTCCTTGCGTTTGTTTGGCTACAAGTCCCAAGAGTGTCCCTGTGCTTCACACAGCATTACCCAGGGTGGTGGTTCTTTGTGGGATCTTCATTTGGTATGTGAGGCATTGCATTCTCCCAGGTGGGTTATGTGGAGTTTGTGTTTGGGGTGTGTGTGAGGTGAGCTGCTTGTAACTATGATCAGTGCTGTGAGTCCTCCTTCCCACCCAGCCAGAAATCCCACCATGCAACGTGCTTGCATTGCAGGGAGTGCAAGTTGTCTTTCAGGATGTCAGTCAGTGGTGTCCTGCTGTTGGTTGTTGCACAGTTCCCAGCAGGGCCTTGTGCTCCCCACAGCAGTACCCAGTGTCAGCCATCTTGTCAGTCCTTATCCACTCCCTGTGATGTGAGCATGGTTCAGAGTGGTGTTGATGGTCCAAATGTGAGGCTGCCCATTATCTGTTACTACGAGTCCCATCATGCTCTTGTTACACTGACTTCACCAGCATACACAGGATTCCTTCCTTTCTGTGAGCTTCCCTGTGAGGTGGTGTTCTAGTGGTGGCTTAATATCTGACAGTGTTTGTTGGTTAGATTTGTGCCACTGCCTAGATCAATTTGGTATTGGATTTGTACATGTCATGACACAGTTACATATCACTATGACATGGCATGTATTGTGTTTATCTGACTAACATACACTTCTTGGGATGATTATCTTTTGGTTGCTGTTGATTTGCTAGGGGTGCATGGTTTGACTGTCCCCTTGACAGTGATGTGTGTGTATTGGCACACAATATTGTGTATATTAGTTGTGTACTCACCAGGCTCTGGGATGTTTGTTAGTCCATATACGCTCACTGGTGGTAGGATGGCCCGCACCTTCTCCTCCCAGGGCCTGAGGTATACTGGTTTGGCAGGAGGGCCACTGCCGGTGTGCTGGCTCAGGAGGTAATCCTTCTTCAGTAGGTCCCTGACCCTCCTGCGCACATCATACCACCTGTTCTGGATGTCTTCCTTTGTGCGCAAACATGGTGATTGTGCGTTCACCCTGTCGACGATCCTCGCCCACATCTTGGTTTTCTGCGACATGGGGGTCTGTTGGACCAATGTGCCAAACAACTGTGGCTCTACCCTCAGGATCTCGTCTACCATGACTTCCAATTCACTATCTAGGAACTTTGGATTCTTCTTTAGGGGCATGGTGATGGGTGGTGGTGGTGATTGATGTGTGTGTGTGTGTGCAAGTGAGGGTGTGTGAGTGTAGGTTTTGCTGGGTGTGTGTGAGGGTGCTATTTGTTGAGGTGATACTGGTGTGTGGCTTTTGTGTTGGATGGGCTGTGTGTGTGTCTGTGTTTGCTGTGTGATGGTGTTCTCTGCTGGCAGGTCAGTGGAATTTGCAAGGGATCATGGTAGGGATTTGTGGCCTTTATGTAGGTGGAGTTGGGGGTGTGAGTTTGTTCCATTTTTTTCACCCCCTGTATTTATTGGCTTTGTCATTGCTTGTTTGGCCCTTTTTTTTTGTATTTTTTCATTTGTGATTATTGTGCATGTAGGAGTCGTTCTTCTGACCGAGTAGGACGTTGCAGTTGTCTCGTGCGCTCCTCTCCGAGTCGTTCCCGCTGTGTTTCAGCTCAGTTTCATATGCGGCGTCCGCGTCGGTCGCGGAGTATTGTGTTTGTCCGGCTGGCTTTTGTATGCGTGTCGGTCGTACGGCTTGGGCTCCGTGCGAATCGGTCTGAATTTGCACCCATTGCATCGTACTGCGCGGGTCGAAGTTCGCGGGTACGTTTCGTTCGGGTTATTTCCTGGTGCGTGTCGGTCGGTTCGATTCACGTGTTTTCCCGGCCGGATAGCTTGTTTCCGTCCGGGTCGGTCGTTCGCCTTGAGTTCCGTACGAGTCCGTCGTGTTTCCCATGCATTTCATCGTACTACCCGGGTCGAACGGCGCCGGTACGTGTCGGTCGGACTTTATTCCCGGACCGAGTCGGTCGGTACGTGTTCCGGCCCGAATCGGAATCGGCCCCTAAGTGTTTCATATACAATATATGAGATATTTTTATATAACCTTGTGTGGAGTCTCTTTTTGTGGTGTGCCTAGTGTGTCACTGGTGTGTGTGTGTATTGCACAAACGCTTTACACATTGCCTCTGGGATAAGCCTGACTGCTCTGCAAGCTACCAAGGGGGTGAGCAGGGGTTATCTTGTGTGTGTAGCTCCCTTACCCTGACTAGAGTGGTGGGTTATGCCGGACTTAGGTGCATACCCTAGCCAACCAGAAATCCCATTTCTAAAACCTCTTTAATGGTAAACTCAGATTTTAAGTCACAATTCTAAAAAGGCCACTTTTAGAAAGTTGGCATTTTCTTGTCCTAACCGTTTTGTGCCTTGTGACTGCATCATGGGTCACATGACTAGGTGTAGCTGGCAGTTGGTCTTTGTGTATTGCTCCAGACAGTGAGACAAAGGAGAGTAGGTGTTGACAGGATGGGCCATCTCTGACTTGATGAGGGGGCGGAGCTGTCACCTGCCACCCTTGCACATCAGATAGGCTCGGCCTGGGCACACTCACAAAGGGTTTGACACTAGTCTTTTGTGGCCCAAGACAAACCGTGTCCAGGGCAGGGAGGCAGGAAATTCCAAGCTCAGCACCTCTGGGGGTGGAAATCTCCAGAACCTTCTCCTACATCAAAGTGGGTGCCAGGTATAAATAATGGACCCTCAGACCCAACTCTTCAGTACACCTCTGGACCTGTAGAAGACTCAGAAGGACTGCTGTGCTGCTCTGCAAGAAGGAATGCTACTCTGCTGCCCTGCTGCCCTCCTGCCTCAGTGAAAGGACTGGGTCTGCATCTTGAACCCAGGACCACTAGAGTGACTCCAAGGAGTAGCTGACTGGCCTCCTGATCAGAGCCTTAGGTACAGAAAAGGGTCCTACCATCTTAAACACAGCACCTGGGCTCTGTCTGCTTTGAGTCCTACCCCCAAGTGCTGCCGCCCTAGTCCTGGACCCTTGGAAGTGGGCCTGAAGTTGCTTTGCCATCCCAGCTGTGGTCGGAACCGATACAGCGCAACCACCTCCCTGATGTCAAACCGCGCTGAAGTCGCCCCGGGACCACTGCTGCATAATACATCCTCAACGCAGGCCTTTGCTTCCCCAGTCCATTGTTGGCGGCATCTTCGACAACGATGCAGGAATCCGCATCACAGCCCCGCATTGTCTTTAAATCCACCAGGGCATGATGCATCTTTGACGGAGGGCTTCGCATCGCAAGCCCCTCGTTTATGGCAACTTCGACAATGACGCAGGACTCCACATTGCAGCCCCACAGCTCTTCTGAACTACCGCTACACAAAGCATCTTCGATGGCCGATTTCGCGACACTCCGCAAGCATTATTTAAGGTACTTTGTTCAGCAGGCCTAACTTGGTCCCTACATTCGGCCAGCTCTCCATCACAGCCGGCCTGAATTTGTGACTTTTTCCCAGTCCTGTGCAACCAGATAACCAAAGTTGCTACTTGGTGCTTCTAGACACTGTTTTCACTTCACACTTTAAAATTGCATATCTTCAGTTCTATTGACTGGATTTTTGAGGCTTTGGTCTGAAATAATTTATTAAATTGTATTCCATTTTTCTAAATCGGTGTGGGATTTTTCTTGTGTTGTGTTTTCACTTTATTACTGTCAGAAGTGCTGTATAAATATATTAGACATTTCCTCTAAGTTAAGCCTGACTGCTTTGTGCCAAGCTACCATAGGGATCCTGATAGGGATTGTGGTTTCTGCTTGAGTAGGGTGTCACCCCCTCAGCCAGTAACCCAATTTCCTACAATAGTGTTTTAATGCAACAAATTAAATGAGATGTGAAAGTCCCAGTTTTCACATGAAATTCCACGTTCTGCAGAGAACTTTGCGACTTGAGAGTAAAAAAACATAGGGCCATATTATCAAGAACGGCGATAACATTATCGCCGCTTTAGCGGCAGGGAACTGCCGCTAAAGCGGCGATAAGGGAATTGATAATATGCCCTATAGAATTCCAATAGAAGCCCAGGTTTGATGTCCTTCACACCAGAACCTGGGCTTCTATTGGAATTCTATAGGGCATATTATCAAGCCCCTTATCGCCGCTTTGGCAGCAGTTTCCTGCCGCTAAAGCGGCGATAATGTTATCGCCGTTCTTGATAATATGGCCCATAGTATTTGAGAGAGTTACTGGAAGCTCTGAAAGAAAAGCTTCTCACAACTTTAGCTCTATTGCTGTACCACTAGATTTGCAGAAGTATATAGCCACCCCCTGAATACATATTAACACACAGTGGCAACAATGAGAGAGACAGATCGATTGAGCACTACATTCAGTTTTGCAAAAAACTGCAAAAGCCCTTTTTTGCAGTACCATTCTGCATATTCTTTTAATTTCTCACGCTCTTCTGATGAGTATTTGCCAACTATCCCTTCTTCACACAGGCACATAAATGCAAATCGATACTGATGACATCATCCCAAGTAGGGAAACATGCCAAATATTAACAGTGATTGAATAGGAGTAAGCAGAGCTGTGGCGGGCTACTTCCTACTGCGCATTGTTTGCTAGAGTCTGTTCACCATGAGAAATAGTAATCCTTTTCATCTGGTAAATCCCTCTTGAGGTTTCTTTGTTGCCACTAATCTGTGTGGTTTTGGTTCGTAGTACTGCAAGCAACAGTTCCAAACGCACCACAATTTGCTGTGGGTTTTAAAGACATTTTACATGTATTTCAATTGCACTCTCGAGTGTGCTTGATTTTCCAGTGGTCTTGTGGTACCACTATGGACTCAGCTAAAACCATGATGATTATTCATCCTCAACTAACCCAATATAGCAAACTCTTGACACGGGGTATGTTATCCTTGGCCCTTCCTGCGGTGGAGAGTCAGTCTCTGCATTAGGTTCAAAGCTCCACGGTGTCACAGTTGAAGCATCATTATATGCGTGGTAGGCTTAAATTTAGTGTATTGTAATTATTGCTCTTCATTTAACTTCTCCAAATATGAACTTCACTCCTTCTAACATAATCGTAGATATATCCACACGCTGACCATACATGTTGCACAGTAGGAAATGTAACTTCTCAAGTTGTTTTTCTCAAATTGGATAATAGTATATTAAGTTAAAAGGAGCAAACACAGGTAAAACACAGTGGTCGTTTAATGCCAAATGTCAGAACAGACCAGATTCCACATAGTACACCGGTGCAACTTTACTCTGACATTTGAGAGTAACGTAAATTATTCCATCTGCCAACATATAACATTCACCTGTCGGTATATATTCTATGTAATCTATAAATAGTAGTGCTAAATTCACTGAAGCAGTTTATGCAATCTGATCTCAAGAGAATTCCTACAGATTTTGTATCAATAGATTTACTCTACATCATCATGAAAGAATCATGGCGGAGCCTGCTCAGGATACCTAGAATTGTATCGCTCATGCTTCAAGCCATATCCCTCATCCTTCATTCACTACTATTCATTCATCATGTGTGAGGGATGCCATCAAATGAATGCTATATGAATCAAGTATGAGGGATGAGGAGTGATGGAAGAGTGGTAATCCGTAAGGAATCTCCCATCGTCATCGCCACAATGTTCTAGCTGGAGGCCAGGGTAGACCCAAGAGGGTCTAGAGCCACTTGGATAGGTGGTACATTTGTATATATATATTTTTTTACGGAGTTTTATATAGCGCGAACTTGACCCGAAGTTATCGGGTATCAGAGCGCTTTACATAGCATCAGTTGCAATAACATGAGGACACATTCATTTTTGTTAGGCACGGGGAGATTAAGTGATTTGCCCAGAATCACAGGATGTTCAGCGTCATTGCCGAGACTCGAACCCAGTTCCCCAGATTCGAGGTCGACCGCCTTTTTGATCCTTGGACTACAACCTGATATATATTCTATCAGGGCTTCATCTCCCTCCAACTGTAATCAACTCCCAGGCTTCCCGCAGCATCAGAGAAAAACATTCCACGCCTTCTCATAGCATCCACATTCTACAAAATGCCTATTCAGTCCAAGCACACAGGCACATCACAACACCAACACTACAGAGTGACAGTTGAGATATGAGAGAAGAGGGTATGGTGTGAGGAATAAGGAATGGGGCGTGAAAGATTTGTAATGAAGAGTCACACATGAGGCAAGAGGAATGAGGATGTCCAAAATGGACGCTGTACAGTTGATGAGAGTGTAGTCAATTTGGCTAAGAGGGGAGATTTTGGAAAAAGAAATGCTAATGTTTTACAAATTAAACTGTTTGCCAAAATTGCTTAAAAGCTAATTAACAACTGTTTAAAGAAAACAAATGAAGTTATTAAGGGAAGTCATTTAAATTGACAATTCTCTCCTGTATACAGCAATATCTGATCGTCTATTAGAGAGAGGCTGTCTGCCTTAACTAGAAGTGACATTCCCCCAATGTTGTCCCATCCAACTGAAAAGATCGGCGTTACTACCCATTCAAGTACTCTGGCTATCAACAGAGGTAGGCGGGATAGGAAGCATTGTACACCCTCCGACCATCAAGAGGTACCGCTTTCAGGAGGAGTTTTCTGACAGCTCAGTGCATCCTCTGGTCGAGCTTTCCAGCTTTTCGAGTACACTATCAGGAGTGCCAGGTACTGTACTTTCCCTTTATCCCCACAGTCCTTTCGGTTTCTTCGAATTATATATTAACTACGTTGGAGAAAGAACGATTTGGGAGTTTGAAGACAGATCATGCATAGAGGTAGCTTTTCCCTTGACAGACATAAAACTACCTCCAATACTAATAAGATTCTGTGTGCATATACAGCAACACGTCCACCTTGTCGCCAACAGCTGGAGCCTTTCACTGAATAACAATTATATGAAACTACAGAATATCATTTTGTGAGTACTCGTACATTGTTACATGCATACTGAAACTTGTCTGCTTTAACCACACACTTATTTTGAGGAAATTACTGTGTCTCCTTACTGCATGCCACTCTGATACGCACCAACAGATAGTTCATGATATATGGACAACTGCTCTTAATAGGGACCATCAAAACAGAAGCTCATATCCTCCAGCTGATCATTCTTGTTACTTCAGCATATAGTTTTTGGTCTTGAAGGATTCTGTTTTAAAATAGAGGGTGTTCCCGGGAGACAAAATTCAGCTGCTAACTACCTTTCCAAGTCTCCATTAGATAATGTAGAGGTGGAGGTAAGCTGATATTTTTCAGTGCTTGAGATCAATGATGCCACGCTGTCAGAAAACGAATGGAAATGTCACATGGAAGGGGACACTACCCTTGATTACATTAAAGAATATTTCATAAAGGGCTGGCCAACAAAGTTCAGTGAACTTGAAGAAGGTTTATGAGAATACTGGGAAGTCAGACATGAACTTAATATAAAAAGGACTGGGTATTTCACAATGACAAGATTGCACCACCCATAGATCTGAGGAACAAAATAGGAAACCTAGCACATGCGAGCCATCTTGGCAGGAGCTTTGCGAAGAAAAATATATAAGTACTTTCTGGTTTCCTAAAATGGATGCTTTAGTAGAGCAGACTGTGAAGGATTGTTACACCTGTTCAAAGAGTGACAAGGACGAGTCACTCGTAAGACACCTTTGTCCCCAGTGACAATTCCGAACAAACCATGGAATAAACTTGCCTTAGACATCATTGGCCCCATAAAAAGTTCAGGTGTGTTTTGAGTTTCATTTTTGAGTTAATTTCTTGCTCCTCATGCTGGATCTTTTTCAAATAGTACACCAAACTACAATGAAAGATCTCATTGAGTTTTTAGAGTCAGATTTTGTATGGAAGGTATAACCTCTACTTTAGTCTCCGACAATGGTGTACAGTTTCCCTCACTAGAAATTAATGAATTTTTAGCTAAATTAACCATTAACATGAAAAGACTGCTCTGTATTGTTCCAAAGCCAATGGATTAGTTGAGAGTTCTAACCATATATTAAAAAATTGTATACAATTAGCTTATGCAAATGGGAGTCCAGTAGAGAAATCGTTGCAAGATATATATAGTCTCATCATACTGTGCCCAATTTTGTTAAAGGAGTTTCTCCTTTTGTGTCTCTTAAGAGTAGAAACTCCTGCATTAAATTAATCCAAAACTTGTTTGGCAGTGGAGAAATAAAACAAGTAGATAGTAAGCTTTACCTGAGTAAAATAATAAAACATCAAAACAAGCACAACAGTGGGAAGTGGGGGAATTATGACTGGTCAAAATAGGGAAGAGCAGAAAAGTTTTGTTCCACCCACGGAATTTAGCAACTCCACATTACTCTTGTAACATGGAGTTCCAGCCAAATTTCGCCAAACGTCAAGTGGTGGAATCTTTTTCTGCAAGGCTCCATTTTCTTGTTGCAAGTGGTCTTGGTCAGAGGGCTGCTTCTTGAGTAGATTTTCTGCAGCTCTAGTAGATTTTCTACTCATGCAGCAACAAATTTAACTTGAATGGCCGTGCACTCTTGCACACCATATTGGACCGTTCGCTCTGAGTTTTTAGAGCTGCTTGCACTACTGGCGCTAAATTGCAGCGTGAGCAGCGTGACATGCATATTTTCTGCCCAGAATTCCGTGGAATTTCACAGAGTTTTTAATTGACCCCACGGAATTCTGTGGAGTGCAACTCTGCGAGTTACTCCCGCCTCTAGTCAAAAGACAGGATGGTAAATATGTCAATGGTAGTAAGTATTACAAACCCATGCATATTATTGAGATCAAACTCAATGTTGTAAAAGTTGACAATGGTCAAACATGAAGTATTGATCAAATATCCAAATATCAAGAGGTTGCAGACAGCTCAAACTAAGAAAGGTAGTCATAGAGCACCTGACATTATCAAGAAAGACAATGTTCCGGTTTCTCAAAAGAGGTCCAAATTCAAGCCTGAATGGCATAAAGATTTTGTAATGAGTTGATCTTTATTTTCCTTTCTATGGGAGGAGGTGCGTTATAATCTAGAATACTATATTTATGTTCAGTAGCTAATTTGCAAGTATGGTGTCTACTGTATTATGTACAGCTTGTTGTTATGATTGGTATATCCCTTTTACCCCTCTCCTTGTAGGTAGACTGCACCATAACGAAATGGAATGGTGAGGTTATCTCCTGAGTTGAGGAGAGTGTGAATGTGGAATAAAGCTTATTCAATTCTTTCCTCTCATCTTTATTTTTCTTTCTTCCTTTTAAATTTATTTGCATTTTATAGAGCTCTGAGACTAATCATTTTTGATTCCCATGGAGTGGGAGTTACACAAAAGGAGGAGAGTAGTAAAGCAATGTCGAGGAGGGAGGGATCACAACTTAGGGAAAGTATTATCTTCACAATAAACATGGAAGTTGTAGTTTGAAGATTTGGTGTAGAATCAATAAAACCAATCTGGCAGTAAATCATTTCTATGTGTCACTTTTAAAATCAAGAATGCTTTAAAAACATAAGTTTGTTAGCTTGAATATTAATGGAGTACAGATGAACAAAAGAGCAGATGAATATTGAGGTGGTCAAAAACAAGGGAACTTAAGGTTATAAAGCTTTGTAAGATTGACTTAATTTCTACAAAATAACAGAATTTGCGAGATGCAAAATCCATTCCATATTGTAAAAAGGATTTCGGGCCAGATGTACGACCCACCAATTTGCGACTCGCAAATTGCGTCCCATTTGCGACTCGCAATTTGCGACTTGCAAATTGGGATGTATAACAGTGTCTCAGACACTGTTAGCGATTCCTAATGGGGTTGCAAATTGCATGCCTCATGAATATTAATGAGGCTGTCGCAATTTGTGACCCCATTAGGAATAGCTAGCACTCCCAGGGATGGTGGCCTGCTAGGGTCAGCAGACCACCATGCCTGGGACTGCTTTTAAATAAAGCAGTCTTTTTTTTTTTAAATGCAGCCCGTTTTCCTTAAAGGAAAACGGGCTGCATTTAAAAAAGAAAAATGAAACTTTTCAGTTTCATTTTTTCAAGGGCAGGCAGTGGTCCCTGGTACCACTGCCTGCTCTTAAAAATATTTTCTCACATACTCACAAAGGGGAAGGGGTCCCTTGGGGACCCCTTCCTGTTTACGAGTGGTTTACCACCTACTTGAAGTAGGTGGTACACTGCAAGTGTTTTGCAGCCACAAATGCGGTCGCAAAACAATTGTACATGGCATGGTGACTCACTATTAGGAAGGGACGTCCTTCCTAAGAGCGGGAGTCGCAAATGTTATTTTGCTAGTCAGTGACTCGGGGATCTCCCATTTAAGGCCGCAAAAAGGATCGGACATCTGGCCCTGAGTGACTAATTTCAAATCACAATTAGGAGGCGCATGAAAATGTTTCCCCTCCTAAGATGTTGCAACCATTTCTCAATGGACGTAGTAACTCATTTACAAAGGATAGCTGTCCCTGTTGGACAGCTTCCGCTTTGGAAATTGTGTTGGCAGACTCAAGAAGAGTAGGCAGTCATGCAGGGGACCATTTCATGCTCCCACCAATGTCGTTCAAAGCAGGAAACATTTTATTTTTTAATCATTGTGGGTTCCTTTTAAGAAATACAGGCAGCTCAAAAATGTGTCTCATTTGGGAATCTGATCACAGGGATTGTAGTCTGCTGTTCCTTGCAGAGTACATCTCTGGGTCCATAGCCAGTTATAGGACACTGTCAATAGAGATTTGCCAAATTAATATTCATTAGGTAGGTCTTTATGTGATTTCCCTATAATTGGATATAGTGCAATGTGACCTATTAGAACATAGGTTGCTTCACAAAATTACAGACAGGTTGCACAAAGTCAGTGCGTAACTTGTGACCTCTCTGTTAGTACATCGTCACCTAGAAAGCTTTCATGGCTTCCCGAAATGGGTTGTTCCTCTTATCAATCCAGTATGATTGGAGTGATAGCTAGTCTCTTCATTAGATTATTTAGCAGATGTTTCAAAATCCATAAGTGATCTAGGTGCCACATCAGTGATGGTACAAGTGCAAGGAAGAGCTGTTCACGCTATCTCCCAGTAGCGGCCCGTGGTGGGAGTGCTGCCGGGCGGTGACGTGGGGCGGGTGGTAGTAAACTACAGAATACGGCCGAATAGAGGTAAGTAGACATATAAATAAATAAAACGAATTTCGTTGCGCGTGCTGCATCGCCAAATGCGATGCAGCGCATTGTGCAATTGCGCAATTGTGTGCTGTGTTTTCTTTTTTTGCATTTTGTGAGCTGCGCACAGGAAGATTTTGGCCCTTTATACTAATCAGTTGATATTTTTGCCAAAGAATGTCTTCTTCCAAGCTCAGTAAAAAGTCATAGTTCGACATACAATTCATTTTTCAAATTGAAATAATTTTATTGCATGACTAATTAAAATGATCGCACAATCAGCAACAGTCGCCACTACCAATCCTAACAAATATCACTTATTTTGAATAAAACAACTTTGATGGGCTTATTGAGCACATAAGATTATTTCCAATCTAAAACAGTAAAATAGTTCAAAAGATAAATGCAATAATTAGAATCTCCCATTTAAAGAAATTCAATGATCATATAAATAAACCTAGACTAAACAACCCGCATTCCATGGTGTTGTTCCTTAATTTGCGAGTAAGTCAATATGCTTGGCAATGACCTGGAAACCTCAGACTAAACAACCCGCATTCCATGGTGTTGTTCCTTAATTTGCGGGTAAGTCAATCATTATTTGTAAATCAAAATTTAACTTTTTTGTTTTTTCCAAATAAAGCATTAGAAAATCAAAGTTCAGAAGTGTGCAAATAATTGTTTGTGCTAAATTGCACCTCTCCTAATGCAGTGCATAATGGTAACTTTTGACCTTTTTGGTGTAACTGATTAGTGCCATACCGTGCTATCTACATGATAGATCCAAATGTTTAGGAATTAAGTGATAGGGGCCTATTCATTAAGGTATTCACAAAGGTAAACGTACACAGGCCTGTTCACAAACTGCATTCTCTAGTATGTTTAGCAGCTCTACAATAGTACTACTAACGCACTACAAAGTGCTATTCACATAATGGCATGCGGAGGCCTATGCTTCCATCTCTTCTATCTTTTCTGTATGGAGACCTCTGCTCCAACTGTGGATATGTACACTCAATTAAGTACATGGTTTAGTAATAAATGTGGGAGGTGAGTGGGTGGAAAATGAGGATTACTTAAAACTAAAGTGGAGGGCTTAAGCGAGTACTATGGAGGGTAAAGGGAGGGTTAGGGAGCTGTTTAGGAAGGGACATACACCCACCCACTAATCAGGAATCCCCTTCCTATTCACAAACTGCCCTTCATAGTTACTAAAGCCAAAAGGACCCCAAACAGTTGTAAATGTACTCCAGCTTAGAGCTGGAATAGGTTCAGCACCAACCATAGTCACTCACAGGTACTGCAATACCCTTCCATTGAAAATAATGGCAACATGGGCTTTAATTAAAAGCCCATCGGAACTAATATTAAAATAAATACAATTATTCAGACTGTTTAAAAATATAATTATATTTTAATTAATGTTAAAAAAATTCTAAAAGTCAAACATAATTATCAATACTCAGCAATTGCAGCCAGGTTCCACCTCATTCAGTTGAAGTATAGTCACAGGGAGTATCTTACGAGGCAAAGACTGTGGAAGTTGGTGTGGTCGCCTCCCTTTCGTGCCTCTGCTGTTCAAAGTAGAACAGAAACCTTATGCACATGACATGGAGTTGTCATCAGTTAGAACCCTACTAGAAACAGGTGCTCTCCTGTTTGTAATCGGTACTGGGGTGGACTATACCTAAGAGATATGGCTTGCTGATGGAAAGATGTGAACCTATCCTCCATTGAGAAGTGGCGGAAAGCACCAGTCCTCTCTATGAGTATGGAAAAGCCTGTATATGAGGCTAGGGGCTACCACCAAAAATACATGAAAATATGGGGGAGTTGGGACGATTATCGGGGAATCACTATTGCTCTGGGGGAATCCCGCAACACGATGTTGGAGGCTGAAGTACGCACTTATGAGAGATAGCTATGTATAACCCCAAGACGGACACACTATCCTCACTTACTGACCGAGAGGGGGCGTAAAAATCCCTGGGGGAGGCAAGCGTCGGAAGGGCTTGGGAGCTATGCTCCTTGGTTGTTCCTTTTCTTTCAGATTTTGTTACACTGTTCTCATGTGCGTAAGCTGTCAATTAAACCTCAATATAATGTGTCATAAAAAACATAATTATTAATCTATCATTAAATATTTTTCCATTTTTTAAAATTTACAATGAATATAATATATTTATGAAGTTAAAACAATTACTGTTAATTATATGCATCACTTTTAATAATTGTAAATGAATTATAAAAAATATTTGTTTTAGTGTATGTACTTTAATTTTAAATACATTCAACATAATACATTTATTAATTTAAAATTAATTTAGTAATGCCATAACTTGTTTCATATTATTCTACATTTAAAATAAATATATAAAATTAACATTAATATTTAACTTAAAAATATTTTATCTAATTGTTGAAGAAGGTTAAGAATTGTTCATACTTTTCTCTATATTTTTGCATATGGAAATCTCTGCCCGGGTTCTGAGGTCTCCGCCAAGTGCCCCAAGTGTCCGGAACGTCAAATACAGTTGTAAAGTCACTACTAGCAGTAGCTTTTATATGTAAACCAGGTAAACATGCACAAATGCATAAAAGCAGTATGCAAAACAAAGGTGGCCGATTAATAGCCTCACCTTTTAAGAAGTTTCAGAATGGATGCCTGAGAACCTAGTATTCTCTATAAATTAGATTTTGTTTCAAACTGTGCTGGATCAGTGCTTCAAATCATCTTAAGGTCTGTACACCTCCTTCCATCGAGAGTTTGACAGTCATTTGTTTAGGCCTAAATCAGAAGTGGTCTGTTGGAACTTTCTCACTTGCTTGCAGATTTATTTGAATATAGTCAGGTTACCTTGAGTGGTTTGAAAGACTGGAACTAAACAAGTAGATTGAGCTTCTTTCAGCACCAAGATTCCTTAGTCATGAGAAGGGAGAAAATAATGCCAGAAGTCCAGGACAGGGGTATTCTCTTTTTGCACACACCTCAGATCCCATACCTAGCAGCTTTAAGCATTGGCCAGAAAATGGCAGGGGAGAGGCAAATTTGAAGTGTATTCTTAACTTAGGGCCTCATTACGATGGCAGTCAGACGAGTGTCCAGACGCCTTCGTATCGGGATGGAGACCGCCCGACATGTAGTCGGCGGCTCCACCTGCCTTATTATGAACCAACTTTTTCAATTGCGGCTTGTGCTGCGGCCTGGAAAAGGGCCGCAGCCCAAGCCACAATTGAAAAAGGGATGTTTTTAAACATCCATGCACCGTGTGCCAGGCACCATCTGGTACCTGGCACACGGTGCATGGATGTTTGGGGGGCACCATATGTGCCCCCAGGCCCCATAGTGGAGGCCCCCAGGAAATGGGGGCCCTGTTATGGGGCCTCCAAAGTCCCTTTCCATCTGCCTTTACATGGCTGTCGGACCGCCATGTAATGGTAGAGGGAAAAGGGACATCATAATCCCTACGGTGGTGCCTCCACAAGAATCGCCCCCATTGTAGGGATTAAGGTCAGACCGGCGCAACGACGGGCTCCTTGAGCTTGTCGGAGGTGTCGGTCGGTCCCTCTGACTACTGCGCTCCGCTCAATCGCATCATAATGCGGCAGTCGGATCGCTATCCTGGCTGTCGGGCGGACTGCCACTGACGGCCTGTCGGAGGAGGTCCGCCCAACATTCAAATCGGGCCCTTAGTCTTTAATATAAAATTATCTATATTTCAGCGTTCTGTCAAATTTCAGCAGATTCATTGAATCTGAAGCCTGAGTGAACACTGATTCTGAAATTCAGCATTGTGTCTCCTGAAGCAGTTAAAACCAGTGTTTAGTGAATACCAAAAAAAGTATTGAATTATTACAAAAGTGTAAGATGACCTTTGTGAATCAAGCCCTTTGTGTTCAGACAGTTTTCTAGCATCACTCCGAAAGACAGTCACTTCTCATGCTGAATCACTCACACTCGTAGCTCTTTTTGATTCGTGCTTTTTCAATTTTTCAGACTTATCAGGATATTTTGTTTAGGCAATTCAGTTTTGTCAGTTTCATTCTAAAATTCTCAAAAATTCACTTTTTATTTAAATCTACTGTCAATTCTATAGCCAATTTTTTGAGCCTTTCAAATGCACCCTAAAAATGCCAATTCAGCTTTCCTATATAACCTATATATTGAAATGTTATCATTAAAAATTTCTCGTGATCGTGAAGTAAGGTGAAAGAAATAAAATGAGCTAATCTGCTTTCTCCAGAGCACCATTTATTCTAATTAATAACTAAATGAATAAACTAAAATTATTATTTCAAATCATGTGATGAATGAATGAATGAAATGTTATTTATATAGTGCTAGTGCTCCCTGAAGGGCATCCAGATGTTACAAGACTCAAGCTCAACCGGAGGAAAGAAAATGTAATGTAAGAAATTAGCATAGTTGCAATAGCCAGGTTTTTATTGTCTTTTTATAAGCAATGTAATTGAGCGTGTTGCAACTATGCAGTGGAAGAGAATTTCATAGTTTAGCAGACAGATGAGAAAAGTATCTGCCACCCTATCTGCACAACTTGAATTTAGGAACCACAAGTAGGTAAAGAGAGCCCGAGAGAAGATATTGAGTGAATTTTTTTATGATGTAAACAGCGCCTCTATTTTACACTTTGAAAATAATGTTTTTATGTGCTGGAAGACAATGTAAATATTTTAAAGGGGGTTTTGCTAGTGCATGCCTGGCAGTATTGAGAATTAGCTGGCTGCTGCATTCTGCACTAGCTGCAGGTGCTGAAGAAGGTATCGAAGAGCACCTAGATAAAGTGAATTACTGTAGTCAAGATGAAAGGAGATAAGAGCCTTCACAACAGTTTCACACAAGGGTACTGGGTTGCAAAGGAAAGATTTTATACAATCCTAAGCAGCCAAATGGCTTATTGAGATTGAAAAAGAAAGTTGAGTCGATTGTCAGAGATGGCACCCATTTTTTTTGCAGAACTAACATTAACCGGAGGAGACCTAAGTCCTTCAGTCTCCTACTAAGGAGTCCCCAACAGGAAGTGCTTGGAAAAAAACAGAACCTCACCCCATGCTAATAAGGGAACACAACCTGAAGATAGTACCACCACTCTATGTGCACCAGAGCTACTGTATTACAGAAGAGGGTGAACATGTGTCTGTGCCTTCTTCTGTAATACTACAGGGCCCCGGTGATGCAAAAATGGGCATACAAGCCTGTTGCACTGCCGGGCACTGTTTATAATATGGCCCAGGTATTATTTTTGTATATTTGGCCAAGGGGAGGTGGAGTTATTCAAAGGAGTGGTGTAGGTGCCTGGCATGATACCTGACATTTTTTCAATTTGTGTTGGAGGGTGTTAGACCTGGCATACTTGGCATAGTTTTCCCCCTAACTTTGTGCCTTCAACCTGCCTGTTTTGCTGACTTTGTTTTTGCTTGCATCAGGACTCTGCTCGCTTTACCACTGCTAATCAGTGCTAATTTGCTTGTGCTCTCTCCTTAAAACATGGTAGAATTGGCTTTAACCCAATTGGCATATTTAATTTACTTGTAAGTCCTGAGTAAAATGGCACTACCTGTGCCCAGGGCCTGAAAATGAAATGCTACAGTGGGCCTGCAGCACTGATTGTGCTACTCACTTAAGTAACACTTTAAACATGTCTGAGGTCTGCTATTGCAGCCTTTATGTGCAGTCATAACCTGTCACTTTGACCTGGTAAAATAAACCTTTTGCCAGACCCAAACCTTCTTTTTTAATACCTATAAGTCACCCCTATGGTAGGCCCTGGAAACTCCAGAGGGCAGGGTGCAGTATGTTTAAAAAGGTGGACATGTACTTTTCAGATTTACATGTCCTAGCCGTGAAAAGCTCTTAAATTCATTTTTAACTACTGCAAGGTCTACCTCTCCCATAGACTAACATTGGAGTTACCTTATTACAATTAATATGCGATCATTTCCAAATGGGAGCAGGTGACCAGTTCATGTTTGGAATTGAAATGAAAAATCCTCTCTCATGGTGAAGTCAAATTTTAAATTCCAATTTGAAAATGCCACTTTTAGAAAGTTACTTATTTGGGTGTTGGGCCCTTATTACAAAGCTAGATTGGGCCTATTTTAAACTTGTATATAACTAGAGTCTAGCTGAACTTATTAAACCATCACCATTTGTTGGTCAAGGTCAAGTAAATTAATTGTCTTGGCCTGTGTATTTATTCATAACTGTAGGAGGCTGGCTTAGTATACTTATTTAAGTGAACCACCTTGCACTAATCCAGACAACCCATATGGTGATTTCAGTGGTCTTAGACAACCATAGAAAGCTCTTTAAGTGGTAGCTGTGGAGAGCAGCCTTCAGGCTTAGTCCAGAAGGAGTGTTAAGCAGCTTGTTTTACCAGAACTAATCATGTAGGGTAGGTTAAACGAAAAAGAACCACACAGTGAAGTTATAAAAATAAGTATATTTATTATACACACTCACTAACACATTGGTATATCTCCTACCTGGAGATAGCAACAGAATACACACAATATGTCAGATGTAAACAGGTAAGTAAGCACAAATATATGGTGGTCTCCAGGGGAAGACCAAACCATATACTAAAGAAGTGGAATGCGAACTGTGACCGAAGTCGGGACTTGGACCAGAAGACCCAGAAGAGCTGGGGACACAAGGAACCACCTGAGGTAAGTACCCAGGAACCCCAAGGAGGCTGTGTGCAGAGTGGAAACACAGCCGCGTACTCAATGCAGTCAATGGGAAAGTCGTGGTTGCAGTTTTCAAAAAGAAGGACCCTTCCCAGTGGACCCTGACGAAACCCTGTGGAAGACAGCAGGTTGGAGAGTCATCCCATCCGTGGATACCCCAGGAACCAGGATACCTACACCAGGGAAGCCGGGTGCATCGCCATCCTGGTAAGGAAGGACTATCCTGCTCAGGTTCCTAGTATCAAAGGACGTTTCCCTGACTCTAGGTACACTAGTGCTGCCACCATGGGACTCTAGCCCAAATTCTTCCTAACCCTCTGAACTTCCAGGGTCTCTGTCAAGGGCCAACTGCTCTTGCTTGAGCTTTGCTCTTTGAAGTAGGCCTGGGCAGTGAACTCCACTCCGTTCGCGGAGTTGGCAGAGTTTTCTGCACTTCGCACTCTGGGGAGCTCGCGGAGTGCAGAAAACTCCCCTCCGCGTAGTGCAGCGGAGTTTTTTCCCATTCGCGCTCGCGAATGGTAAGTTGGCGATCGCGAGCTGCCACTCGGGTAGAATTTCTACCCGAGTGGCAGGAGGATCAGCGTGAACGGCAGTTTGCACTGCACTCCTCCACTTGTGGAACTTGTGGAACTCCGCAACGTTTTTTTGTAACTTCGCAGAGTTCTGTGTAGCAAAACTCCACGAACTACGAAGAGCTGGAGACACAAGGAACCACCCGAGGTAAGCACCCAGGAAGCCCACGGAGGCTGTGTGCAGAGAGGAAACACAGCTGCGTACTCAATACAAGTCAATGGGAAAGTCGCGTTTGCAGTTTTCAAGAAGAAGGACCCTTCCCAGTGGACCCTGAAGAAACCCTGTGAAAGACAGAAGGTTGGAGAGTCACCCCACCCGTGGATACCCCAGGAAGCAGGATACCTACACCAGGGAAGCCGGGTGCATAGGTGCGAAGTGACATCGGAAACCGCCGTAGACCACAATGGAGGACTTCAGGAAAGATGCCGCTGGTAAAGAAGGTGGAATCAAAGGATGAATTCTTGAAGAGAGATACCTGCAAGCAGAGGGGACAGAGTCTATGCCACTCGGCAGTGACCAGGAGGCATGGAAGACCAATGACCACCGATGACGGAAGATGCAGGAGTGATGACGGTGACCTTGTCGCTGCAGCTGTGAGGACCAGGCGATGCTGTGCAAGACTAGGATCCATTCACGAGCTGTCCCATGTAAGGAGTCAAGAACCAGGGGGTCGGTGTCCGGCAGAAGCACCAACAAGCCTTGGCAGCAGCAACAGACGTGGTAAAGGAAAAAGGTGCAGCGTTGGTACCAGCAAGGTCTACAGGACTCACACAGTGCAGGAGAGTCAGAGCAGGCCCCAAGCAAGTAGGGGAGCCCACTGAAGCCAAAGAAGACCCTCAAGAGAACCCACAGGCTGAAGGAACAGGAGTAGCAGGAGGACCTCAACAGCTCTCCAAAGATGCAGACCCACGGTGCAGAAGATGTGGTGAGGACAAAGATCTTGGTAGGAGGAGATGCTGGAGGCTGGAGCTTCTTGTAGCTTGAAGATCTCTGGAGGATAGAGCCAACAAGCCTTGGCAACGGCAAGTTGATGTGGTTCACAGGGGTTCTGTTCTAACGGTTCCGACAAGGGATACTGGCTTCAAACTTGCTGATAGGACAGGTCAGGCCTCGAGGGAGTTGCAGAACCACCACCTGTGTTGCTGAACCTTTCGGAGTCCGTGGGACATCAGGAGCAGCAGACAAGTCAGTTTCATTGTGGTGCCTGCAGATGCAGGGGAGTGACTCCTTCACTCCAAAGGAGATTTCTTCGAGTGTCTTTGATGCCCACTAGCCTGGAGAGGAATCTTGAAGAAGCACATGCACAGATAACGAAGAAGACTTACAGAACAGCGAGACCAGGGGCAGCAGGAGTCTTCCTTGGTGTAGTCTAGGTTCCAGGCGAAGTCCAGCGAAGTCCAAGGTGCCCAGACAGTTGAAGTGGTTTCGAGAGGTTGAATCTTGTCCCACGATGAATCTGAAGAGCCACCCACAGATAAGCCCTTATGTCACCTAGGGAAAGGGTTGGGACAATTCAAGGGTCCCTCCCAGAGGAGGATACTCCCATGTCCTTTATCCAGTTTCGTGCCAGAGCGGGGCCAGGGGTTCCCTGAACTGGCTCAAATTGGAGTATGCAAGAGGGCACCAAATGTGCCCTTCAAAGCAGTCTGGTGGCGCTGGCAAGCGCCCCCACCCCAGCCCAATATACTAAGTCCTGTCTGGGAAGGTGGTCACACCTCCCTGTGACAGGAAACCTATTGTTCTACCTTCCCCTGGTTGAGCTTGACTCAGCAGCAGGAGGGCAGAATTGTGTCTGTGGTTGGCAGCAGCACTAGCTTGCTGTTAGACCCTGAAAGGCTGGTACCGAGAATACAGGGGGGCACCCTAGGGATCCTACATCCAACACTGGAATCGGTGTTGGGGTAAGATTCCAACATGTTTGATACCAAACATGACCAGTTTCGGTGCAGCCAATGTATAGTTAGACATCTCGTAATTGACTTGATGTCCACTATATCTATTAAATGGCTGACCGCACTTACAAAGCCTGGAGTATTGACTCCAGGGTTTGTAGGGGTGCCCTGTTCATGCAGGGGCACCCTCACACTTGTAACCAAGGACCCTGCCCTCAGAACTGAAGAGGCTGCCATAGGGGTGACTTATAGGTTTTAAGTGTAGTGACCTCAGAAATAAGGAAACTTATATCTGTGGTGAGGAGTGCAAGCACCAACTCACACAGGTTGCAATGGCAGGCCTATAGTCACAGTTTGCGTGGTCTCTAATGGGTGGCATAATACATGCTGCAGCCCATGGGAGACCCCTGGTTTACCTATGCCCTGGGTACCTTAGTACCATATACAAGGGACTTACAAGGGTACACCAGTAGCCAATTGAGGAGGTATCAAAGTACTTACCATTGTCAAACTTAGGGAGAGAACACAGTGACTGGGGTCCTGATTAGCAGGATCCCAGTCAGACTAGTCAGAAAACAGCATAACACCAGCAAAAAGTGGGGGTAACCATGAAAGCAGATCTTACTTTCCTTCAATAACCATTTTTACAATTCTTATATACACTCTTACATGTCCTAAGAAACACATTCAAGCAATTTTTGTACACTTAAATGTACTCCACAACAACAAAAATGAGAACACCAAAGTAATAAGAGGTTTGAAACGCGTCTACGGGAATATTTGGGGAGAGACTTATCAGAATCATATCGGTTTAGAGGACATTTACAATGAACTGGCAAGCCCAATACAATTAAAACAGCTCTGGAACCTCCAAGAGAGTTTTACAGCAAGAGGTTCACAACATAGAGAATCACAGTGCTGATAACCTCTGCATAATGTAAAAACTATAGACTTGGCATATGAGCACTATTGAGTTTTGTTTTGTTTTCCGTGCACAAATTATAGACAAATGTTGAGAAATTGCTACTCTTGCACGATTACAGTTCAGTAGCGAAAAACTGTGTGCATTATGATTTCTCAGGTAGTGCTGAAGTATTACGTAACCACTAACATAACTATGTGGACCTTAATAAACGGTTGCATATTAACACAAGTCTACCATGGGAATAATAGTATCTGCTTTCTCGTCTTTTCCCCTTTACTATTTCAAAATAAGGTATGTGCCTGTTCCCACAAAACCTATCACTGCTTTCTGATTTGAATGTGTTTCGTCGACGGGGGAGATCCAGTGGACTGTATTGCACTGGTGACTGAGTATTTTTGCTCCATCATTTTTACTGCACTAACAGTGCAAAATTACATTTTTAATTTTTGTTAACGTCATTCTTGTCTTGCCCCGTCATTGTAAAAGTCATTATAAATGGCTGTGTCACTGGTAATACCAGTGCAAAATTGCTAAACCACCATAGCAATGCAAGTAATTCGATTTTATCCTCTTGTAGGCTACATTTAGGGATGGGCTTTGACAGCACAGCTGTCAAACAGACGCTGTCTGCGTTAGCACATTGAACCCAGACTTATTGACCTTGACAGCGCTTGTTTGTCCCATTCAATAATACCCAGAGAAATTAAGGTCCTTATTTATGAGAAGTGTCGCTTCGCTGCAACAAAGCTACGATGCAACACTTCTCAGTGCGCCCTCCTTGCGACACCATGGATGCGCCGTATTAACAGTATGGCGCATCATGTCGCAAGGAGTTACAGATACGTGAGTATTACTGAAATCTTATAGATTTCAATGCAACACTTCTACGAGGCTTTGATGCGGGGGAACGCCCACCCTGCATACATTATACCTCACTCAGGTATAATGTAGCGCAGGGTTTTACGAAGTGAAGCATCTGCCTAGATAAATATGGCGCAACGTGGCGCATTATTTACGCTGCCACAGTGTCACAAAAAGTGGCACAACGGCAGCGTAAATGTGACGCAGGGCTTCATAAATAAGGCCCAAATTTTTTTAGCCACCTGCAAGCAAAAAAAAAAAAAGATTATTTTCTTAGCTGCCATTGGCAAGTAAAATCGCCAGTACTTTCTTCCTCCAGTAAGGAATGATTATGAAATTTAATATAAAACCCAGTACATATTTTTGTGTTTCTCACGGTTTTAAGTGCCTATTATTCACTACCAGGAGAGGTGGGAGATTACGATGGTGATCAGTCTCCCGACGACGGGGGTGCAGGGAAGGGCCTCGACTGTAACTTGAAAGCGTTGAAGTCCATCACCTTTTCACTCACCGCTCAAGAGTTTCCGCCCCTCAGCCATTACTGCTGAAGTCTGCACCGAGAATATTATTACATGCATTGAAGCCCTGCACCTGCATTGGTACTTATACAACACTTACAGCAAATAGCTATTGCAGATCCTTATAATATTACGTTTAACCGCCAACTCAGTGCCTCTGTGTTATACTTTTCTCTTTGAGGCTGGTATGTAGTCTGTTATTGTTTTAATATGCAGTCTGCAAATGATAGGTCTTCGGATTTTCTTCAAGGCAGGCCAGGATGCAAAAAATACTATTATTTTAATCGCTTAGTTTTTCTTCGGTGCAGAAGAAGAGCTCTTTAATAAAGTGGTAAGATGCTGAAAACGATTAGCACAAAGCTAGTAAAGCTCCATTAAAAATAAACTTAATAGATTTTATATTGTGAATATTTGCAAACTATTTGGCCCCATTGGTGTAGTAAAAAAAAAATATTACATTTGATGTGCTTGGCTTGGAAAAGCTGTAGTTCTGCCAGACCCACATTGTCTGAAGTCTGAAATTGTAAATTATAATGTTACTTGAGATGGCGTATTGAGTCTTTTGTGGGGCACGGCATGACACATGATGTAATCTTAACTCCGCGTGCAGGTGTGATCCTAAAGTCTGCCAGTCTCAGCACCTGGTTCCAATGTTCTCCCTGGCAGAGGGCCAGCACAGCCTACTGTACTACTACTGCAGAAACGAAAATAATTTTACATCCAGGTCCTGTAGCGAAAATCCTTCAGAACCTTAGTGTTAGCAAAACAAATACCAACCGTGTGGCAAATTCTTAAAATTAGCACTTTTCCCACACTGCTGGATACCATATTCGACCGTATTCAAATAATGAGGGCAGCAAGCAAGAAAATAATTCTCTGCTTACTGTGTAAAAAGAGAAAGTTTGAATTCATTTAGTGCGAATTAAAAATATGATGTACCTTTTAAGGAAACAGAAATATTAATGTAAAGCGTGGTAGATTTTTTAGGTCTGGCAATTTATCGGGCCAGCACTTGAATGTCTCCGAAATGTGTCATTCTCACCAGTCTACCAAAGGGAACGGGAAAACAGCATAATAGTGATTGTACTGCCATGCTCACGTCCTCTACCACCCACAACCACTCGCCTTCCCACCATAACCCAACAGCCTCCTTAATTAAGGGAAATTAGCAGTCGCAAATATAGCAGGGGGTGTTGGGGTGGTGGCAATGTTTTGGCTTAGGTGGAGGCAACCTTCCTGCACTTTCCTTTCTGGTGCTTGCACTCACCCCCAACAGTCCCATTCACTCACCCCCATAGCCCATTCATCCACCCCCGCAGTCTCGTGGGCTTCACCATCAAGACCTGTTAACTCTTCACGCACTAATCTGCTTCCCAAGCAGTCCCATCCACTACCAAGTCACGTCCCATTAGTCTCGTCCACTCACCACATAGTCTATTCAATCCGCATGCAGTCCCTTCCACTCCCCAATACAGTTCCACTGCGATCAATACGCAAACTATTAGCTTTGCATACAGTATCAACCACATGCACACTCCAACACATGGTGATAATTGGGTTGGTAGTACCTGGTTAGCAGTGAGAAGGATAACCCCCTACCATGTTTAGTGGTGGTAATAATGCCATCATTCAACCATCCCACCTGACACTTTAAATCAGGAGGTGTGTGCATTTACCACCAGGACAATTCCTTATGTAGTTATATTTTGACCCACTGCTGCACGGTCTAAATCCAAGACTCGTTTTCAATTCATCCTCAAGTCATCAGGAACATTCTCATTTTGTGAAGTAATCGGTAAGTCATATTCAGATCATCCTCAAATCATCAGGCAAACGTTTCTAAACTCTGCAGATGACTTTAAGAGCTTGATGATGTAGGATGATGAGAAAATGACTTCTGAGGTAGCTGGATGATCATCCGAGGACTTGGGGATGGCTTCCAAAGTCATTCTATTTGACATGGAAAGACAACTTTAGCTGTTGTCAGCATCCACACATTGAAAAAAAAGCACATAATACCTCGAGAGGGGAGTGGGTCAGACCCCATCCACCATTGCTTGATGCAGGTGCACATTTTACATAACCCCACCGAACAACATAAAGAGGGGGGCAATTGGTTAGCCCCTTTCACTCCCTTTGTAGGAGGTGTGATTCCCATTTTTGATCAGCCCTCAGGCTAGGTGCTCAATATTGGAAGTGTCATCCATCATGACTGATGGCATTTTGCTTCTTTGTTTGAGTCTGAATATGAATGGGCAAGTACAGACAGCATTCATCTGCACTTTACACTGTGTCATGTGGGTAGAAGCCAGAGCAGCTAAACCAAGTCGATATGAGTAGCTGCACAAGAAGACCCAAATCGCACTTTGCCACCATCAGATCCCTGTGACTGGTTTCACAAGCAACTGATTGTTGCAACTCTTTCTGGGAGTTGTAGTTCTATCAGTGTGTCTCTACCATCCACCCCTAAAGATTCTTTGTAATCCTGTCTTAGATGTCTGCCCTTCTAGCAAGGAGGTCTTCTGCCAGCTGAGCCAGCAGGTTTTCTGGCAACTGGAGAAGAGTGCAGAGGTGCTCTCTGACGAAAATGAAAGGGGGAATCTTTACATAACCAAGCAACCCACTGGTTTCTTCATGCTGTATCAATGGAGAGGCTACAGGGAAGATGGGGAGTAACTGATGTGGCTACTGGAGAAGGTCACCATGAATGTCAGTTATTACTTTGCAGGTGAATACATCAGGAGTAATTTCATCGCAGTCATTATTTCAGGAGAACCATTACATCACTGTACATTACATCAGGAGTACTTTACTTTGCAGGTAAGTTGGTAAGTATTGCTTAGCCCCATCAGTACATCAACATGATGCCTTCCTGTTATGGTTGAATGACAATAAATGTAACCTAAGGTTCACTTACAAAACCCATAAAGTCTATATGGAATTTTTGGACGTTCTAGTTACTGCCTGAAATGGTACCCTATATAGCAATATTTTCAGGAAAGCAACTGCAGGCAATAGTTTTCTCCATGCCCGTAGCCACCATCCACCCGATTTGAAATGGAGCATCCCTTACTGTGAGCTGCTCAGAGCTAAACATAATAGCAGTAACCATGAGACATTCAAGGAGGAACAGAACCGCATGGTCACCAGATTTACGGCTAAAGGTTACCCAGCTAAAGTCATCAGCACAGCCTGTGATAAGGTATCTGGAGTCAGTAGGGATACTTTGTTGGTTCCCAAGAAGAAAAAGGTTACTCCTAATGAAGTTCGATTCATTACCAACTGTAATCATGAGTCAGGTGCCATTAGAGGAGTCCTGAGGAAAAATTGGGGTCCTACAAAGAGGGATCAAACTATTGGTAAACTGGTCAGTTCATCTCCCTGCTTTACATACAGGAAGAGCAGGTCATTGAGGGATTTGGTCGTACATAGTTATCCAACTAGAAACCTGAGAGCCACAGGATCGTGGCTCAGTGAGCAACAGGGCTTTTTCAAATGCGGGAGGTGCAAGGCATGCTCACAGAGTTATAATAAGAAACTCTACACTCTACCCACGGTTGGGAAAAGTAAAATCAGAAAATGTATCACCTGTACAACTGAGTTTGTTGTGTATGTTCTGGTGTGTCCTTGTGGGCTCCAATGTGTAGGGAGTATCATCTTCCCAGTAAAGGATATTAGAACTTATGCACGCCATAAAGAATAATGATTCTGTTTACCCCGTAGCGAGACACTGGCATCAGGTCCATGCCACTGAAACTGAAAAGATCTCTTTTTATGGCATTGAGAGGATCTTGATGAATGCAAGAGGAGGTGACAGGGAACACCTTCTGAGGAAGATGGAGTCCGAGTATATTAACAAGCTCAATAGTAAACACCCTGGGGGGCTGAACCAGGATGAGGAACTCCACGTCCACATAGGATAAGTCCTTTGCTTATTCCTGTTTTCTCTTCCCTTTGCTCTTGAACGCATCTTAAAGACTTCCTGTGATTTGTGGTTTCTTTTGTTGTTATAGGATTGAGAATGAGATTGTTGAAATATGAAGTTCAGAGATCTATGTATATTTTGCTTATAAATTTGATATTCCAGATTTTGACCATATTATGAAATGGTATCCTGAGCATATCATCACTTCGAATATATAATTCTGAAGTGCAGTTGAATATGCGTGTTTTAGGGATTCTTTTTGGCACATTTGTTAACACGGGATGTTTATGTATTGTATTTTGAGATACACAAGTAACTGCAGATTTCTTTTGTTCATTTTGATGCATATTTGTATTTTACTTTTGCCACTTGGCATTGATGGATGATACTAATATTGGTCGCATTATCAATATGGATGCACATATGCCTCTCTTTTCGTTAATTTTCTTTTTTCTTTTAAATCAGCCATTGCTCGGACATCAGTGTATACAAATATTTTAGCTGATGTCAGCCACTCAGCTGGTACAAGTTGTGATTCCTCATACTATGCCTAAAGACCTATTGATTTAGTTATCTTTTGCTGTAAGCATGAGGCTATTTTCCAATAAATCGCTAGCACAATGTTGGCTCAGAATGAGTATTTGATTGGGCGAGTGCATTTGACTCCTTCCTTCTGATTGTCCGGTAGCTGGCTATACTGGCTTTAGCATTATACGAGTGCATTTCTGTATTGCTGACATCGTATCAATCTTACATTATCTGCAGGTACGGCATGTGAAATATGTTTTCTTTTTATGATATTGTAAATATATATGTATGTATCATGGCAACTTTAGTATGTCAAGCTAGTTTTTTATGTCTATGATGATGTCTGGTTTAAAAGGCACACATACACTGTTAAATGTTTTTGGGCTTTGACAAAGAACTTGGAGGTCGAAAACGCGTCAGCCTAGTGATTAAACTTTCTACGTCAATAATCCTTGGGAGTGCAAGTCATCTTTACTGTGTCACACACAGGACACAGGTTTCCGGTTTCATATATATATATATATATTCACTGAAAAAACCATAGGTTTCAGGCACGTTATAGTTAGAAATTAGCATTTAAAAAACCTTAGAAATTCACTGAAAAAACCATAGGTTTCAGGGACGTTATAGTTAGTTGGAGATTTCACTCCCGTACAAAACCAGAGAAATTCCACCGTTATAGTTAGTTCAGCTAACTATAACTCGCGCCCCATAATGCACTGCTGATGACATCACATATTACATCATTCATGACATGGTCAGTGACATCACTGATACAAAAGGGGATGATGGACGGAACGTTTGAGCCAATCAAACACTCACCCCCAGTCAACTGATCTGGGTTTAATCCATCATCATTCTTTAGCTCACTCCACCACCCCAGTTCAGACATGGCCATATGCAAATCAGTCTGACCCTGTGCCTCATGGGAACAGTCCACTGATGACATCTCAAATGACATTTCAGCCCGGGCGATTGGTCCCAAGGGGAAAAGGAAGAGGGTTACTGTGTATGTGGGAGAAGTCTTCGGCACCGTAGAATGGCAGGGTTACTCAGGGAAGACCAGGATGGGATGAATTGCACGTCCTTTTAGGACGAGGGCGTAATCACTGTCTGGAAGACACAACCATACAAACATGGGTAAGAGGTAGGATATAAAAAAGGTAGCACACATAAGTAGACATTCCCACTTCATACAGCCGCCTGCTTCCCCTCCTTTTCCCTTTTAAGAACTACTCACCCTCTGAAAAAGCATCCAATAAATGTAGAGGGAGTAAGAGGGAAAGGGCCCCTATTGCTAGTCACAGGGGGAAGGAATCCCAGGAAGAAAATAACAAAGTAGCAGAGGGTTCAGTGTTTGTAGCGGGAACAGTTAGCACTGTCGCGGTTTTCAAGGAAATGCAAAGGAAGCTCCCTCTCTGAATTGCAAGCTGGAGAATCTCGATGTGCAGGAAGACAAGTAAATAAGGAACAAAGATCCAAAGGAAAGCGAGCGGTGAAAATACCTGACTCACTTAGGGTAAGGGATCAGCAGCTCCTTTTCAGGCACGTGGGTGAGCGCAGCGATCCTGCTGTCCTCACTACTTCTAGACATAAGAGGAGTACCGCTCCTGCGGTCTCTGATTTATGCACAAAATAATAGTGAGTAATAAAGAACAGAAAGGGGAGGCACCGCTCCTGTGGTCCTCAAAAGGCGTGGGAAATCCACTCTTCACGAGCGCTGAAATGACAGCGAAATGTCACGAACAGGACCCGCTCCAGCGGTTCCTCCAAGGAGAAAGGGTAAACTCAATTGGATGCTGAAACACCCGGGAGAGCCTGTGAGCAGCGCCGGTCCTTCTCCCAGGACATTTGTGACATGCGTGAGTATCTTGAACTGGCATCTCTTCTGGATGGGCAGACAGTGGAGGTCTCCCAGGTGCGGGGTGATATGAGTTCATTTGGGGGGTTCCAGGATGAGTCTGACTGCAGTGTTCTGTATGTTCTGGAGTATTCTCAGGAGCAGGGTGGAGATGCCGGCATAGAAGGCGTTGCCGTAGTCGAGGCGGCTGGTGATGAGTTCCTGAGTTATAGTCTTTCTGGTGTTGTTTGGGATCCATCTGAATTGCCTGGATTTAGACATTCTGATGTGCAGGAGTACCTCTACATTCTTATAGCATTTCAAGAATGGGCAGTGTTAGGACTGGGATTCCTGGTTGGCTGAAGTATGCACCCAGGCCAGGCAGGAACCACCACTCTAGTCAGAGGAAGCTAGATATACACTAAAAGATAACCTGTGCTCACTCTCTAGTAGCCTGGCACAGAAAAGTCAGCTTATTTTAAAAGGCAATTTGTAAGGTATTTGTGCAATATGCACACACAGTAACACACTGAATATACCACATAAAAACTCCACACAGGTTTAGAAAAATAGATTATATTCTGAACGAAAAAAGACCACAATGACAAAAATCCAATGTATAGAAGTTGAGATATTGAATTTTAAAATAATGAATGCAACAAAGCACTTAGAAGCAAGTAACACTAAAATGGTTACATTATGTTGCAGTGGCAAAATTAAAGTTCGGGCCAACTGTGATGGAGTGTCGGCCAGCTGCAGTACCCACGCAGGCCCCGGTGAACAAAGTACCTTTCCTGGTCGCAAGCAGCGAGATGTATCAACATTGAGGCCCACAGGTGCAGGATCTGTCGATCTTCACCACACAGTGAAGGCGTCGCGTCAGTTACGAAGACAGGTACTGGAGTCAAGCGATGCACCGGATTCTGCCACGCAGCCGAGGGGATGCGCCAATCTCACCAAGCTGCAGTGGTGGCAATACGATGTCCGATGCGTTGATCTCTGCAGGCAAAGCGCTGGTTCCAAGGTGATGCACGATTTTATTCCTGCAACCGGGTCGGTTCTGCTACCAGCAGACACTAGATGCAACAACATCTGTGTTGCAAGTATCTAGGCCACTTCCAGTGAGACAGGCACAGGAGAAGGGGACTTTGATATCCCTGAGTCTCAAGCAACAGGAGGCAAGTCAACAAGCCCTCGGAGATGACGTGGAGTGAAGACAGAGTCCAGCTCTCCTTCAGCAGAGTCAGAGAGCAGCAGGCAGCAGGACAACAAACAGAAAAAAGGACCTCCCAGATCAGCAGTCCAGTTGAGTCTTTAAGCAGCGCAGCAGTTCTTCTGCCAGAGCTTAGTTACAAGTTCAGTAGTGTCTGATTTGATGGGGTCAGAGACCAAGTACTTATACCCAACAGTGCCTTTGATGTTGGGGTGACTTCAAAGCAGCTCTCTGAAGTGCACAAGTATCCCTTTCAACCAAGTCTGTCTGCCAGGCTATCTGGGGGGGGAAGGGTAATCAGCCCTGTGCATGGGGATAGGACACTGCCTATTCAAGTGAAGTGTTAGCCCCTCCCTTCCATCTTGCCCGGGCAAGGCCATCAGAATGCAGATGTATGTAGATGGCTACTCAGGCACACCTATCCTTCCTGTGTGAACCATTGTGCGGAGGATGATTGATCACGCCTGACCAAGGAGGCGGAGCGAGACGGAGCAAGCGGGCGAGTGGAGGCAAGTGGAGCGTATCTGCGACTCTGCGGACCCGACTCGACCCGGCCCGACCCGGCTGACTCGGCTGAAAATTACGACGGAAGTGAGCCGGAAACTGGGATTTGTACTGGGGGCTGTACCAGGGTCTGTGCTGTGCCAGCCGCGATATCAGCGCCAGCGCCGAGCGGGGCCAGCCCTAGTCGCAGCCCCAGCCCGAGCCGGGAGCCGAGCCGACACTGACACTGACACTGAGCCGTCACTGAGGCAAAGACTGTGGTAAGGTGGCGACGCTGCTGCCGTGCTGGTGACTGGTTGGAGCACAGCGAGAGAGAGCAGCTGGCGCGGCGCAGGCAATAGCGGTAAGAGCTGCAGCAGACGCTTGTAGCCTCCGCCGCTTCGCCGTGCAGGGGGACATTGCAGGGATACAGCTGAACTGCTCCTGAAACTGCTCCAGGGGGACGGGAAGCAGGGTGACGTATGCACAACACGGCACAAGGCAGACAGGCAGGCAGTAAGGCAATAGTTTGTGGAGCCTGTCTGCTATCTGCTGCTTGCTGTATCGAACATTGGACGTTGGGGCCCGTTGGGACACTGGGGTACCTCCCCCTTATATGACACAAACAAACGCACCACAAGTTTCACAGGTTGCACTGTATACACTGCAAGGGAAGGGTGCAGCAGCAGAGAAGAAAGCAAACACAAAGGGAGGGCTGCCACCTTTAGCCCTTGAGGAGGGAAGTGGTCCATCCAGGCGTGGCGAGCAGTGACACTAGGACAGTGACACTAGGACATCTGGACACCAGGAGGCCCGTGAGGAGGGGCAGGCAGTGAGTGAGTGACAGGGGGCAAGGGAACTCATCGAACCCTCTGAAAGCCCCGAGCCCTCCGAAATCGGCGGCAATTTAAGGACAAGGACATCATTAGGATAACATTAAGGACAACATTAAGGACAACATTTTCCGACACCCATTTAAAGGATTAAGTACTAAAACAGCAAGTACTAAAAATAGTACATACAATATACTATACCTCGAATTTTGGAGACTACCGCGAATTTCTAGTTCTCTGTGGTAGTCACCAGCAGACCAGACTCAGACAAAAGTTGACAATCTTGGTGCATAAAGATACAAGGCCATAAGGACATTCTAAGGATAAACCAAGGCACCAGGATTTAAAAAAAAAAAAAGAAAGTCAAAACTAAATTATAAATCAACAAAAAAGGGATACAGAAGAACCGCAAAGGCACAAAAAGATAGTTACAGTACTGCAAAAGTATGAGGTCAGGACATGCACGTGGAGGGCCTACACTTACAAACAACGTAAGCAAGTGCAAAAGGAAGCTGAAAACATCTGCTGGTACAGTGGGCGAACCGCAGGCAAAGACTAGACCCACTACGCAGCAAGTGGACACTATAATTGAAATAACTCCGGATACAAAGAAGACAAGCAATACAACTCCAGAAAACTTTAAAGTGCTGCCTTTTTCAGCCTAAAATAGATACAAAATCTGTTTCCTATAAAACGCAGGTGACACTCTTCTTTCATGCCCTACAGCAACAAAAGGCCTGCGAAACCCCCTCCGGCCCTTTCGCCAAGTGGATAGTGGCAAGAAAGAGGGAAACGAAGGCCAAAGCAGTAGGGTGGATAACTTTAGGCCAGCCAGTTTAACAACAATCCTACAGGGCCATACTATCTCTGCCTCCCGGAGGCCCCAGACCCTGGAAAAAAAACTCAATGGAGTAGATACAGAGACAATTCAAGAGACGAACAAAAAGAACGGGACTAAGGAAGCACGGGAAGTCTCCACTGAAGGATTAGGTGATTGCAACTTCGATGCATTAGACAAACCAAATGTTCCTACGTCCAGGCTTGCACCTCGAAACAAAAACTATGGGGGTAACTGTGTTATAACAGAGGCATTAACTATTTGCGAGCTAGACAGCCCCAAAGGAAACCCGCAGTCGGGAATTATAACAGATATACCTGCGGACGAGAAGGAAGAAATAAAAACTACAGTGGTATCATTTGCAATCTTGAAGGAAAATCTGGGCTCAGAGTATAAAACATCGCTCGCACTATCACCAATACAAACTAAGTCCGTGACGCCCCAAATTAGCGAGATGGAAGATCCCGAAGATCCAGACCAATTCTCATATCTTGATAAGGAGGAGTGGGAGGGTCTCCTTGAAACCTACTCGCAGGATAAGTGCAGGAACGACACCCCTGCAAACTCAAAAATAGAAGGGCCCAAGGATAATAAGGATTATCAGGCAGCCGAGGGGATGCAAGTGAAACGAAATTTATCCAGATGCATAAGTGGCGCACCAGGAGACCAACAAGGAGACACGCAACAAACAGATTATGGGAATGCCTGGGCAAGTCTGCTAAAAACAGTGCAACTCCTGGTAGAGCCCCTGCAATATCAATCTGATAAAATGGATACACAACTAACCTTATTGAACACTTTGGCAGTCTTTGTGGTTGCAATCAATGGCAAGCTAGGCACGTTGAACACCTCTCTGCAAAGTATACAGGATTATGCTCTAGCTAACAACCGAATCTGTGGATGCAGCCTGATTGTTGATAAATTAGCTACTCTTCCGACAATGTTGAGCGACTTATGCTCACAAATCAAAAAGGCTTCAAACCATGTTTACACTCAGCCTACAGTTGAACAGCCCTTAAATGGCAACCAAAAAGTTACGGCAACTCAATTGAATGCGACCGCTAAGGAAGAGTGCCCATCTATTATAACGAATACAAAACAACGTAAAAATGAGAACAGTAAAAAAACACTAACACCAAGCCAAGTGTCAGATCGTCTAGAAGAAGATAAAGGGGAAACCAAATGAATGCAAAACAAAGACGCGCACAAAAACGGAAAGGTCGAAATCAAAAACTAAGTTACAACAAGAACGGATTTTTCCGCCTTTTTGGGGCAATACCATCGCAAACAGAAATAAATCAACAAAACACATCGATACTAGAAATAACAAACATAAAGAGCATAGAAACAATGCCAGGATTGAGTCAAAGTCCCCCAAGCGGAATGCAAGAAGCAAATATGGCTGAGCAAGCTGGGTAGGTAGGTAGCGGACACAGCGTCAACACAGCCTCATTTAAAAGGAAACACTACTACAAATCGATATAATAAAAATGACACTGCAGTACAAATAATAATGAGAATCCAAATGCCTGATCTAAATCAGGACCATATGCTCATTGGAAATCCTCAAACACAAACTGTAAATGATCAAGTCACCGAGGGAAGCAAGGTAAACATGGGAAATCTGGAAAATCAAAAAATCAAATGCATGGATAATATGGAAGCTGAGAATACAAGGATTAGCCGATCTCTCCATAAGGGCACGACTGATACACAAACATCCTCCTCTATAAATATAGAATATCACCAGGGGCAGCATCTTGAGGCTTTCCCAGAACACAACCGAATTAGCCTGGGATTAAACCGGCAAGGAAGTGCAGGACGATGGCCAGGAGCAGAGCAAAATGCACAATCAAAAAGCGTGGAAGGGAACCTGCTGGAAACAGGACGACTACGCAATGAGGCCGCCTTTTCACCCACAAGAAATCGAAAAACGGACTCTCAAGGGACAAGTGGGAGGGAAAGAAGTGTCCTATGGTTTATACCAGAATATACCTCCAAAGAAAGGTATTACATCATGAATCGAGGTAACATACTGCGTCTGCTAACCTACATACCATCTTTGACAGAGATAAAGACGACGGACTTAGACTCGATAGAATTCATCAAATGAAAGGACTCCATGGTAGGAGAAAAAACGAGAGTAACATGGGTTTCATCAATAATTGCACAAAAATACTCTTAGAAAGTAATATTTTTAAGACCTGGGGGATAACCATCATTCCATACATCAAGCCAGGATACCCTGATTTGCTAAATCCAGTGCATACAAGGGAAAATTAGGTGACTGCAAACAGACTAGTTACATCGGTGCTGAAAGGAGCTGTGGGGCATTGTCAAATGAATAGGGAGCCCCCATTAGCGGAATCTAGGATCCATTATGATCCTAATACGTTGCAGAACTGGGAGTTTGATATAAGATGGATCTCGAGAACAATAAATAACAAAAAAGATTGACAACATCTTTGCCCGTCGCAAAGGACCAGCACAAAAGGGTTTGTACGGATATGCTCATGGAATGTGAATGGACTTGCAAATAAACTATCAGATCTAGATTTTGTCACCTATATCAGGGCGTTCAACATTGTGGCGTTACAAGAAACTTGGCTAATTGACCCTCCTCATTTGCAGGGGTTTCTGCGTTTTTTTACAAGTGCACTCAAAGGGGCACAATATGGACACCTGCAAGGAGGACTGGTCACATACGTTACGAACACAATTACTTTCACTGCCCGTGAATTTGGTCCTACATCACCAGCAACCTTAGCAGTAAACTTATTTTCCCCTACATCATCAACAAACGCAAGGGATACCAATATCATGATAATAAATGCTTATATTCAACCAAAACAAAAAACCAAGGTAGCAAAGGAAATGTGCAACTCTATCGAAGCATGTATAAGAGAAGGGCCCACAACCGACCTCATTCTTACTGGGGACCTAAATTTCAATCTAATGGGTTCCTCCTCGGATGAAGAAGTGCTACTCCAAAACACAATATGGAATATCCCACCACAAGGGAAACCACAATTATGTAAACAAACTAAGGCAGGACAGTTGGTCCTGGAGGAACTGGAACATCTTAATTTAAGAGCAATAAATGGCATATCAGCTGGAGATAACCCTCCTGTGACAACACAAAGCTCAACAAGAACGAATACAATATTGGACTATACCTTTGTCTCTCTAGATTTGTTTCATCAAATTACTTCGTTCCAGCTGGGTGACAAAGGTGATAGTGACCACCGGCCTCAAGAAATTGAGCTCAGAACAATCGTCCCTATGTTTGAACGGTGCCAGGCTCCTCAAGGATCAGAATTCACCATCAACCTTAAAAGAATCAAGTTCATTATAGCCGCAGACAGCAGGATGCTGGAAATCGCAAAACATCACTTTGAATTGAGGGTTGGACAAGGTGAAGTTGGGAAGTGGGAAAACCTTACTACAACCATGGCAGTATATGCAACTAAGATCAAACCACCAAACCAGCAGAGATTTAACGGCGTGAAGCCCATATCACAAATTGCCAAGCAAGAAATCAAGCTCACCAAAAATTCCATCTATCGCTCACTGAGACAAATGCGCCATAAGCCAAATGATCAAACACAACTACAATTATCACGGAAGCAAAAGGCACTATTGAAAAAACAAAAAAGGGACGCAAATAGGGATGTGGAGAACGACCTCTGGGCAAAACTACACGCCAACATTAAACAAAATAACAGTTTCTGGAGCACCATAAATAAATTCATCCGCCCTGACCACGATGGAATCTCTTCGAACATTTCAGAGGAAGCATGGGTAAATTACCTTAGGTCCCATTTCCACCAAGACACTGAGCTCAGGGTGTGTGGTCAAGAATCTCAGAATGTATCAGAAGGCCAAATAACCACCAAGGCCTGGGCTGCAAGTAACAATACCGTACTTGGGAAATTAGAAGGAGATTTATTAACAGAGGACCTGTCAATGAGACAAATTAGTACCATCAAACGGCAAATAGGTAATGGAAGGTAAGAAGGGGCGCCTGTCCCAAATGGAATACCACCGGTACTTTATAAGCAAGAGACAACTTTTTGGGCAGAAGCATTGGAACCACTCTTCGGAGAAATAAGGAGGTCTTACACTCTGCCGAGCTCCTGGAGAGGATCAATTATCTCACCAATTTACAAATCAGGTGAAAAGTCAACACCACAAAACTATCGGCTAGTGGCCCTAATGGTCAATGAGGCAAAATTCTTTGCTGGAACGTTACTAGAGGAGCTTCAGGCATGGGCTAAAGAGAAATCTGCAATTCCATTAAACCAGACTGGATTTGCAAAATCAGTCGGGACAATTACAAATATACTAACTACGGCAATGCTCAGATTGAGATTTAGTCCCAACTTTATCAAATTAATAGGCCTACTCTACACTACACCTGCAGCCCGTCTAAGAGCAAACAACCTGATATCAAAACCTTTTGCTATAACCCGCGGAACGAGGCAGGGATGCCCGCTCTCGCCACTGCTGTTCGCAGTGGCTATGAAACCTCTAGCGGCCAGAATACGTCAGCACCATACTACACGAGGTTTGGGATTTACGGACAGGGGTCTTATAATCTCAATGTATGCAGACGACATAACATTATACATTCGCAAACCAGACGAAAACCTCAGCCCCGTGTTGTGTGAAGTCCTTCGCTACGGAGGGATGTCTGGCATACAGATCAACTGGTCTAAATCCTCCAATTTACTCTTGACTAACGCTCCTTTAGACACTGACTTAGAATTTCCGCTTAAATGGGCTGATAGCGCTGTCAAGTACCTTGGGGTGTGGTTGAGCAAAGACCTGCAGGAAATATGGCGAATGAATTTTGGCAGGTTGCTGGCCTGGCTAGAACAAAAATCAAAATTTTGGGCTGCCCTGCCTCTATCGCTGGCTGGCAGAATTGCTATCACTAAGATGATAGTTCTTCCTAAATTGCTATACCTTTTCGTTAATATACCTATACCTCTAACCAAAGCCTTTTTTAAGTCCTGGCGTTCTATTGTAATTGCCTTGGTGTGGGCTGGAAGGCAACCCCGCGAGAGCTGGGAACTGCTAACACGCCCACTGTCCGGAGGTGGACTGGGTGCGCCCGACTTTGAACTCTACGCGCTTTGTGCACAGGCCCAATTCCTCCATTTCTGGATATATCCCATCCCATTCCAGCCGCACGTGGCCATTGAAACAGATATAGCTGACCCCACCCCCCTACACGCGGCTATCTATCAACCATATCACAGATCAGCAAATGAGATAAACACTGTTGAAACCTTGTGTTGGGCTTGGGAGGGTCTACGGAAACGTGTTGGTACCCCATTGCTCTACGCGCCATCTATCTCTGTCGCACATCACCCACATTTTCCCTTTCTTAATGCCAGGGGTGCTATAGAAAGGGCATGCAACATGGGCATCACAACACTAGGTGACCTATACCCACAGGGTACCTTTTTAGAGCAACCACAACAGCAAGGAGACACTCAGATTCCACTCCTGAATCTATTTTTGTACTTCCAGCTCCGAGCCTCTTGCAAGAAAATGCACTTCACTTTCCCAGCCCCCCCGGATACAATGAAGCCGCTGGAGAACCTACTCGCCACCCCATCACAGTTGAGATACTTGTCCCCGAATTATAAACTAAGACTCATCCACTTCAAATTTATACATAGGGTGTATCGCACCCCCATGCACCCCCATGCACCCCCATGCAACTACACAAACTGGGGCTGCGTCCGGATTCACGCTGCTGGAAATGCAAACGTGAAGCAGCTGCCTTTCTACATGTAGCGTGGAGCTGCCCACTCATTGCTGAATTTTGGAAAGGGGTATACAATACCATACAAGCTGTTACGGGAGTGGTGCTAGAATGCACCCCTATGGTGGCATTGCTAGGTTATGTAAGGGAACTCCCACCTGAGAAATGCCGTTTAGTGGCCATGATGCTATTACTTGTGAAGCACAGGCTGGCTATTCGTTGCGGTGCACCTAGAGTTCCCTGATCGCTGATTGGGTGGGGGATGTTGCTTACTGTCAAGAGCAACTTGCGGCATTCTGGGACCTTATGCCCACTGCATCTCGCCCGAGGGACATGTGGGAGCCCTTCAATGTCTGGCTCAGAGGCCAAGAGGTGGACCTCTCTGATGGCTCCAGCCCAGTACCAGTTGCATCCCTGCCGGGGACGCCCCAACACTAGTCTCACCACTCGCCACCCTGCTATACTGTCCCCCGCATATATGGGTCCACTTACCTTGAAACACGGGAGAAGGTCAGCCACGTTGTTCCTTCCATTCCCCATTCACGGAGTCTAACTCACAGGGTCTGCTTAGCCTACAGCTGATATAGCTATGTTTCAGTCACTACAAATATGGGGCACGTGCTGTTATAGGATAATGATGTTGAATTCTTTTCTTTATTCGAGTTTCTACTTTTCTTTCAAAAAGTATGCGACATAAAGGAACAATGTACCTGATGTTTATTGATAACAATGTTCAAAAATTGTTATAATGATGTATCTCGGAGCAATACTGTGCAATGTTAACACATATATGTGCTTATGTTATATATCTGCCTGAACAAAATTTCAATTAAAAAAAAAAAACTGCGGCAATGCTCATGGATAAGGCTGAATCTGCAAGGATGCCCCTTTACCTATGTTTTATTGATTATAAGGCTGCCTTTCACCATGTCAATCGCAACCGACCATGGTCCAAATTGCACAGTTGGGGGCTACCACAGTCCCTATTACATTTGCTGATAAAGCTGCACACTGATACATGGGTTCAGATAAAGCTGGGCGATGGGTCACACCTGTCGAGACGTATACCGACGGAAAAAGGGCTCAAACAAGGATGTGTTTTGGCACCTACACTTTTAAACTTGTTTATAGTTGACCTTGTCCCGCTACTAAATACTTGTAATTCACATGCCCCAAAATTAGGAGACATATTACTGCCATGTCTCCTATATGCGGACGACATAGTCCTGATCAGCCAAACGAAAGTAGGCTTACAACACCTTTTAAATGATACACAGGACTTTTCTAAAGCAAATGGTTTAACGATAAATCTGGACAAAACAATAACCATGACGGTCAGCAAAAAAAGGAAAAAACCAGCTGCTTGGTTCTGGGGAGAGACCCAAATTGAGGACGCGTTGGAATACAAATATCTTGGCGTGAAGCTAGACAAAGGTGGCCGATTTTTAGCACAGAAAAACAGCATCAGGCATAAAGTCCTTGCCCTGGCAACCTCTCTAAAAACATTAAACACCAAACTAAACGGGCCATCGATTCTGCCCTTGGCACAGGTGGTTCGTGCAAAGCTATTACCAACAATCACCTATGGTAGTGAGGTGCAGAAAGGAAGAGATGCTAAAATACTTGACACTACAGTAACAACTACATACAGGGTCATATTCGGGCTGCCCAAATATACCTCACCTGCACAAATCAGACTCAAGTTTGGTATACAGAAGCAATCTCTTGCAAGACAAGGGGCATACATCATTACCTGGGACAAAGTGCGGAAAGCCCCTCAGGGAACTCTAAATGAATAGCTATGGAAGGAGCTACAACAACATACTGCTTTACCAGCTGTGAATTATCTTAAAAGCAGCTTACATACTATGGGGCTGAATCAGCTTTGGGAAACACCTATAACTACCACCACGTTCAAAAAACTGGTTTGGAAGACAGTTAAACATCTCTCATGGTTGGAAGACAAGGCATCTCTCTCGGAAAGAGCTCACGGATGGATGACTCTGAATACCTATACCGAGCCAGCCGCTCAAAATTACTTTAACCTGGGCTATGCAAAAACTATAAAAATCAGTTTCTTGAAGTATAGACTTGGTCTGTTACCCTGCATACAGCATCTTCCACCCTGGCAAAAGGAGAAAGCGGGCTTCACGTGCCGCTTATGCAGTTCAGCGCCAGAAGATCTGCTGCATTTACTATGTTCCTATAAAGAACTTTTACAAGAATAGAAACAACTGTTAAAATGTCAATTTAATCAGCGAGGGGTACGCACCAGGAGGGCAAGCAGTGCTCCCATGTTTTGCATCTAATGACCCACAATTGAACTGCTGTTTAGTAAAGTTTCTGAGGCTATGTGAAAAGAAAATGCCAGCAACGTAGTTACTAAGCACAAATGTACTTTACTCATGCCGAAAGCGCTTCTTTGCACGTTACAGAACTTTGTTACAGTCAATAAAGAAAAAGCATGAACTGGAATTAAAACCACAACCTATAAACGATATGTGCAAAGTCGGAAATAATGTGGCCTCACTTGTTTAATTATAGCAAAGTTTTTTTAGTTTTTTTTAGAAAGAATTATAAATACAAGATATATGAAGTATGGAGTTTTATATGTATATTTTGATTTTAAATGAAGCTATTTTTGTATTGCAACGGTTTTAATTAACTATGCAAATAAACTTGACTTTGACTATCCTTCCTGTTTTGTGGGTGTCTAGAGGGAATGCACAAAGTGTAGCTGTCACCCATCTCGGACGTGTATTTAATGACAGGCTGTCAGGCACACAGAGCAGTTAAATGCTGAGAAATGTCCACTTTCTAAAATTGGCATTCCTAAAACAGTAATGGTAAATCCAACTTCACCAGTGAGGAGGATTTATCATTACCATTCCAAGAATATGAAACATGAAAAAGCTACTCCCCTCTGTCAGGAATTACAACTTAAAAGTGTATTAAGGAATTCCCAATGCTAGCCTATGAGAGGGCTAGGCCTCACAGTATTGGAAAACGCATTTGGGTTTTTGTCACTACTAGGACATGTCAAGATTAAACACGCATGCCCTACCTTTTACTTACATGGAACCCTGCCCTTAGAGTTATTTAGGGCCTACCTTAGGGGTGACGTATATGTAATAAAAGGGTGTTTTAAGGCTTGCCAAGTAGTTTTGAATGCCAAGCAGAAGTGACAGTAAACTGCACACACAGGCCCTGCAGTTGCAGGCCTGAGAAAGGTTTGAAAGGCTACTTATGGGGTGGCACAAAAAGGTGCTGCAGTCCAGTAGTAACATTTGAGTTACAGGCCCTGGGTATATGTTATACCATTTTACAAGGGACTTACTAGTAAATCCAATATGTCAATCATGCATACACCAATGTCACCATGTTTAGGGGAGAAGCACATGCACTTTAGCACTGGTTAGCAGCGGTAAAGTGCTCAGAGTTTTAAGGCCAACAAAAAGAGTTCCGCAGAAAAAGGAGGAAGGCAAAACGTTTGGGGTGACCTTTCAGAGAGGGCCATTTTCCAACAGGCAGGATGGAGCTGAACGTTAGGTAGTTGTCACTGACACCTAAAAGTATTATGGACAGCTACTCTGCTTTGCTTGAGTGAAAGGCATTATCATGTAATAATCTTTGAAGCGAACAGACAGAAAAGAAAACTGTATCAATACACAAAGATTCCTAAATACCATTTCAGGGCCAAGGCAGAGATTCAATACTAGGGCAATGATAAGGACACAAAGGTAAGAACAGAAAGAGGAAACACTACCAGTCGCAATTGCTTAGTGAAAATCTGTCCACCACACCCCCTTACATAGGACAAATGGATTTTCTGAACGAAGGCCTTTGTTTCTGCCACATTCCAATATGGGCCAGTGTAGAAACTAAAATTAAAATAAAGCTATTCCTGTTTATTAGATAACATAAAATGTCCTCATATTATAAAGCTAAGCAAGTGCCACCCCCAGCCAGTCAAGGAAGACAACAGTTTACCCCCTCATCATGTTTTGGATATTTTTCCATAAAATTCTTGTATTGTTGTTACTACTGTATAGAAACAGCTTTAATGTGAATTTAACATAGAGGTGAGAGACAAAAAGCTGTATTTCAAGTGTGGAGATTTGCTTGAGCTTAACTTAACTAGAGATCAACTAAAGTGCCAATCTTTACAATCTTTAGTGCAGCTAAGGCAGCCTTTAGAAGATTGATCAGCTTGGCTTTGCTATCATTAAAGAGTAATAATATGAGGGCTTGGACTGTGAACTGGAAGATATTTGGAGTAAGGATACATCCAGTATGCTAAGCTAAAAATATGCAGTTTGGACATTTTTCAGTACAAGTATTTAATAATGCTGTTAGCTAAGCTTTCTGCATAATATAAGTGACATTAATATAAAATGGTTAAAAAGTCATAAAAGTGGGAAGGGTGGGTAGCAGCATATAAAGCAAACAGAGCTAGAACAATTTAACATACTTAAAAGATAGACAAAAGCTTGTGGATGTTAAATTCACAAACTCTGGACATCGCTATTGTGTGCTGCATTCTGGGAATGGCCGCAGTGTCTAAGTTGCTTTCTGCTATTGGGGATTTTAGAAAGCGTTCCGCATGCTGTAAGGGGCTATGGTATCACAAGAGCATTGTTCTTACACTTCAAAAATCAGATGGCAATATACATTTTGTTCAGTCAAGGCTAGTATTCACATTGATTCACTTACGTGCTTATTTTTATTTAGTTTTCTTCACAAGGGCAAAGTTTAATGTTAACCAAGATGAGGGTACCTCCATGACATAGGACCTGCCTACATCAACCATTGACTGAACTTCCACAAACCCTCTAGACACCTGCACTCCTCTTCACTCGCCCTCGCAACCCCCATCCGTTGCAGCTGCAGCCGTGGCCACTCCTTCTCCTACATCGCTGCCAAGACCTGGAATGACCTTCCCCTCCAGCTCCGTACAGCCCCCTCACTGGCAGACTTCCGAAAATGACTCAAGACCTGGCTCTTCGATGGAGACTCAGTGACCAGATACCCCTAGAGGTGACAGTGTTGCACTTTACAAATGCTGTTTGCTTGATTGATTGATTGATTAAATCCGTCTGCAGACTTCGAAAGGTCTCAAGAGCCACCTTTTTCCAGCTTCCCTCCAAACAAGGACTGATGCCTCTGTTCAAATGTAGAATGTTCCCTTACATCTTTGTAAATGTTCTGTCGAATTTGGGTCATGTGTGTTCCTAATTGCAGCACTCAACTATCCTAAATGTTTAAAAAAGATGTGCTAATATGCATTTGGCACCAGTTTGCAAATTTCTGACAAATCTTGGCTGAATCAAATCATTGTGAATTTGATTCATCTTAATTTTGAAGCTTTTTGAGGTTTATTGGGCCTGTGAGCCTTCCTAAAGTTTGTTATACCAAGGGTGTGTGGGAAGCATGACAACTCACATTTTTAATAAGGAAGTCTGATGACAGAGTTGTTCCTAGCGGTGCAATGTCTTTTTAGGCATGGTGTTAGCCAAGACGTTGATTTTAGTAAAATTTCATATATATCTGATATTTATTGAGGCTTTCTGCCAGCCCTCATCATCCATTAGTCTGTTGTTGTGCTATTCACATTTTTCTTCCTCCCCCTACAGCATACAGCATAGGGAAACAGGCCATCCCACTTCAGCCGTTGCCTAAATTCACTGTGAGTGAAGCATTCTGCTCTTTCACATGGAGCGCTACACAGTTCCTGTCAATATGCTTCTATGACAATGTGTACCTTTTGAGAACTGAAAGAGCCAAAACCATAAGTTCCGGACCTGTTCTAGAGACTCACTCCGATGGTACTTTCTAGCAGCATAGAAGTGTAGAGGGGAGAACATTTGAAAGTAAGCCAATCAATTAATTAAGAGTCCCTTTGGACACATAGTAACCACAGACAACTATGTAAAGTTAGTTGATTTATTACAAAGCCAAAAATAACTGAACATAAAGGCACCTTAAGACGAGAGTGTAAAAATACATCGGAATTAGCATAAACCCAAATCTGGGTATCCAATTGAGACGATGTAACATAAACAATACAATTAATTCAAGAAGCAGAATGCAGAGGATCAGAACACATGAGTTCAAATTTCCCTGCATCGAAGGTTGATGAATAAAGAGCATTAATCTATCCTTACTCTAACACTAAGGTGACATCCCTACTTGAGCATCTTCAGGAAGGAAGGTAAATGTGTCAGCATGTGGAGACTTCCTAAGAAGCCTCTCCACAGTCGATGGGTCATGTAGCATAAAGCTACCGAGACAGAGCTTGCTCTCAGATGCTCTCCCTCCAAATACAGAAGAAGAAGTAGGCGCTTTCCCTACTCCCAACATCACATTATTCGTAGATACCTTTCCCAAGATTCATTGCGGATCATGCCATCTGCTCTGGGTACAATCCTAAAGGTGTTTTTCCATTGGACAACGGTGTTCTTTCCTTGCAACATTTTGTCCTTGGTTCCAAGGCCTTCTCCTGTGTGAAGCACAACAACCTTCCTTTATTGACTATATCACACAATTGTAACTTCTTCTCTTCTTGCCTGACTAGTAAAATAAAGACATTATTCTAGCAAACAAGAGCGCTTCTTTCACCTGCAACACAAAACGTGAGAAAGAACAAATTCCACAGCACATGACATTCCAACTGTCAATTCTAAAGCAAGAGTTTCCAGGGAACTGCATTTCAGGCCTATAAAGTTCAGCTAACATAAGAAAGCATCGCAGGAACTTTACGAATTTGCATAGGAAATAAGACACCTTCAGTTATGCATTTACCTACATATAAATGACAGAATAATAAACACATTTAGTACATGAATAATTGTCAGTTCACAACACGAGTTCTTCACGTTACTGTTTTCTGCTAGTTACAGTTATCTTCCACGTTAATTTTCTCCATGTTACTTTTAAATGGCCTAAACACTTCAGGTTTCAGATTAATATATTTCTAAAATCTAACACTTCATGTTAATACAACAAAGGATTATAGGCGGGTGCGCTCTACACGTGTGATTATAATGCGCCCCTGCAAATAAAATGTGATTCCCGCTACATCATGACCAAAAGATACTTTTACTTTTAGCCATAGCCATTTTTTTTATTTGAGAGGGCCCATCAGCTCCTCCAACAAAAACGTTGGTAAGAAAAAAAAACACTGACAAAGCCAAAAAGCTGTCATCCAATGCCAGACATATTGGCTTTGCCAATGTTTGTTTAAAACTGTGTTGTAGTTCCCAGGCTTCTACAGAGCAATATATTATTTTTGGGCGAAACCTGAGGGGGTGACTGTAGGGTGATGTCATTGATATTGTCAATAGTGAAGTGGCATATGGTGTGCACAATGATGTTACCTATTAGGTCTTTTTAATGTTGTTTGTGACATCGTACGGAAGAGCATAAACAGTGCATTGGGAGCGTCATGACTGCATTACTATCAATAAATGGTAAATGTATGTGTTTTATTTTTATTTTAAATCACGTTGTTCATAGTATACTATCAGCTGACCTTTTATAATGGAATCTGTAGTTCCAAAACCCCCCATTACACAGTTTTCTTCAGTCAGCTTTTGTCATTTTGTTATGATAGGCTGCCTTCCCCTTCCCCAGGTATAACCTATGACTTCCGCTTGAGCATGCAGCAATGGCCTTGGACAACATATGAGCCTGGTCCTCATGTCCCCAGAAGCTGCAGGCCATGGCATTTGGCAGTGCCGTGCACGCTCTCACATTGGTTGTGATGCTCGTCCCTGCACCGTGCTCCTGCCCCAGAGCTAACTGAGCCGTTGCCACAGACCTCACAGTACATGGTCTTCAACCATACCCTGTGTTCCTTGAAACCTCTGAGCGTAGCCTCTGGCTGTGGACAGTGGACTCTGTAGACCCTGGGTCTCTGGGTGCACGGAAGAGCACGTAGTCTGATATTCAGCTAAAACGTGCACCCAGACTCCCTAATCCTAGTACAGCTCAGGTACAGAGAGTGGTTATTTTCATTATTTTTTTAACTTCACAAACTATTTGTGAAATACTAGTGAATGACTTTTTATGCATATAGTCATGTTTGCGAAACATTTGTGAACCTAAACAAATTCTGCTAACAGGATGACTTGACAAACTGTGCTTCTCTTTAATAATATTGGGCCCGATTCACAAAAGTAATCTGAGAAAAATCCTAACTTTACGACTTTCGGCATTCACAAAAGGCATTTAGGAGTAGTAAAGTTAGGAATCCTAACTTTACTACTCCTAAATGCCTTTTGTGAATGCCGAAAGTCGTAAAGTTAGGATTTTGTCTCAGTTTAGGAGTAGTAAAGTTATGATTCCTAACTTTACTACTCCTAAATGCCTTTTGTGAATACCGAAAGTCGTAAAGTTAGGATTTTGTCTCAGATTACTTTTGTGAATCGGGCCCTATGATCGTTTCCAGGACCCAAAGACCCCAGTAGAAATCTGGTAATTCAGCACTGCATTGAGGTATTAGTTTCAATCACAAATGCCATTTTATAACCCCTTCAGTATGTATCTGATCATCACTCAGGCTTTAGTGTGCTTTTCCACCCCACTCACCCTTGTAATTTCCATCTATGACATAGGGCCACATGTACGATCGTTACATTTTGCTAGTTCCTAATTGCAACTTTTTGCGACTCGCAATTAGGAAGTTGCAAAATGTGATGTTCTGCAGTGTGCATGACACTGTTTGCGATTCCCAGTAGGTCGCAAATGGACCTTCCTTATCAATATTCATGAGGCAGGTCCCAATTTGCAATCCTTTGGAAATGGCCAAAATCACAGGGATGATGGCCTGCTGGTGTCAGCAGACCACCATGTCTCTCATTGCTTTTTCAATAAAGCAATTTTTTTTGTAATGCAGCCTGTTTTCTTTGGGACCACTGCCTGCTCTTAAAAAATGTTTGTGCCCACATTCTCAAAGGTGAAGGGGTCCCTTGGGGACTCCTTCCCATTTGCGAATGGGTTACCACCAACTTGAAGTTGGTGGTAACCTGCAAATGTTTTGCGACCGTATTCTGGTCCAAAAACATTCATACATCCCTCTGCGACTCGCTGTTAGGAAGGGACACCCTCAACATGCCCCTTCCTAACCCTAACCCTATTTTGCGATTCGGTAATAGGTTACCGGCACGCAAAATAGGGTTAATACATATCAAAAGGCTATTTAGCAGGCGCAAACGTCCTGATTCTCCATTTGCAACTGTTAAAACCTTTTATGCATGTGGCCCATGGTGTCTGCCAGTGGTTCACAATCGGCCTCACATCACTTAATGTTTGCTAGAACAGAACTTTCAACCGCACCAGCATAATCGATATTTGGTGTTTGTGAACCCATTTAAGACTGGCAATCCTCAAAAGAGTTAACAGGGAAAGCAACTAACTTAACCAACTAAATATGATTTACATTTTGAAATCTGGGGTTGACAAACTGTTTACTAACTTAAGGTGTTTTTCTCTATATAGTTTTAAATGATTTTTTAACTAATCCAAAAAGTGTTGAATTAATTCACATCAAATTTCTGAATGAACACTATAGAATGTAATTTCTATGCACCTGTTAAAGTTACCAAAGTATCTTCCAAATGTTCACAATAATAAAAACATGCCTACCTCTACACACTATCCCCATACCCATGACATTGGCTGTGTTTACGCTGGAGCAAGCTGTTGACGTTAGCATAGAACTCATTGTTTGTGTTAGTGGGAGCCAAAGGTACCCCAAAATCTGGACATCCCAAATTTTACTTTCAATTAGAGTTCCCACAGTTAATGGATTGAAGACGGTGCTAAACCTCAATTTCATGAGGCAATGTGTCCCTGCCTTAAGGCACCTCCCAAAGCATTACAAATCAGGAAATACAATTCATCAAATAAATTAGATGCATTGAATGGATCCACTAAATTACTGAGTTCTAGATCAATGAATGTTAAAGAGTTTTATTACAGAATTCTAAATAAGGCAGTACAGAGTCAATGCCATAAAGGCTCCCAATGCAGAGCTACACAGAGAATGCACAAATCAGAAATTATTATAAGTCCCAAATGAGAGCAAAATTGGGAGAAAAATGGACTTCATCCCTAGGAGAACAAGAAAGTCTTCTAGCTCACCCCTAAAAACGAGGTTTTATATACAATTGAAATTACTAAAAACATAGACTCACTGTGGTGCGAGCAAATCAGAGCACATGAAAAATGGACATCACATTGCTTTAACACCTAAGCACTAACCCATTACATGAATAATTATTCAGCCCCCTCTATCAATCAATCAATCAATCAATCAGGATTCATAAAGCGTGGCTACTCACCTGTGTGTGCCTCAAGGCGCTGGGAGGAAGGGGCTGCTGATCTGTCTGCACTCCGGTGTTCAGTCAAAGAGCCAGGTCTTGAGGTCCTTCCTGAATTGGGTCAGGGATGGGGATTGTATGAGGTGGGTCGGCAGGGTGTTCCAGGTCTTGGCAGTGAGGTAGGGGAAGGATCTTCCCCCGGTTCTTGTCTTGTGGATCTGAGGGCCGGTGGCCAGGGCCAGCTGGGTGGAGTGTAGGTTTCTGGCGGGGACGTGGGGACGTGGAATGAGAGGCGGTGGTCCAGGTATGGTGGTCCTGAGTTGTGGAGGGCTTTGTAGGTGTGCGTGAGGAGCTTGAAGGTGATCCTTTTGTTGACTGGGAGCCAGTGGAGTTCTCGAAGGTATTTGGAGATGTAGCTGCGGCAAGCGATGTCCAGGACCAGTCTGGCTGTGGAGTTTTGAATGTTCTGAAGCTTTTTGAGGAGTTTCTGGTGACGGCCTTCATTCCTCTGTGGAAGTTGTTTCTGGCAGTTGTTTGTTCGTTGGTGAGGGAGAGGATCAGTTGGGTATCGTCGGCGTAGAAGACGATGCCTCTATGCTAATATTATCCAGAGATGCTAGAACAGAACAACATACATTAAAAAATAATGTGTTATGTGAATGAATAGAGCACAGTGAACTAATGTAAGGACCTTGTAAATGTGTAGGTCATGATGAAACAAGGAAAAATTAATCGGGAGCAGAGTAACAATAATAGGGTAAATAAACCATCATATTTCAGGTTGATGATGAGCTGCAGAGTTTGCGAGGAGAGAAGGTGGCCAGGGGGAAAGCAGGATGCTTGATAGCGATGACCTCCGCCTTAAAGAAGATGATGTTCGCAATTCAAATGTGGCCTATTTAACATACATCGGGAAAACGCACTTCTACGCATCATGGAAATTTTGTTCCAAAAGCAATAACATTACATCAGTGTATTCATGTGAAATTGAGTGTGTAAATGGATTCTGCTCATTGTTAATGATGCAAAATATTATAAATTCATAAACATCTTTCAAATGTTCATAATCTGCATTTGTGAAATTTAGCCAGTTATAAAGTTTAGTATATTAGTAACAGATATATATGGTGCAGGTGGGCCTTATAGCGGTGGTGAGTAGGGATCAAGGGGCACATGCATCAAGGGATTTTGCAATCGCAAACGGTGCAAATCGCAAAAATCGGCCGTTTGCGATCGCAAAATGGCCTTTTGCGATGCATGAAAGTCTTTGGGATGCGCAATTTCGGTAATCGCTATTTTTTGCGATTACCCAAATTGCGATTGCATTTAAGGAATCGCAATTTGCGATTCCTTAAATGCAATGCAAGAAGCACTTTGAAATAGCAATTTCGCTATTTGGGGCCGCAAATTACCGAAAATTAAACTGGTCGGTAATTTGCAAAAACTTTGAAAAATGCACTAAAGTGCATTTTTCAAAGTTTCGTGTTACACACAGGTGTGTGCGCAACATGGGTGCACAACACAATTTCAGGGGTGCAACAGGGTGTCATTTTGACACCCTTGCACCCTTGAAATTGCATGCGCAATTTGCGAGTACCTACCATACAATTTCCCATTCATTCCTATGGGCCTGTAGGCCCATAGGAATGAATGGGAAGCCATTCCTTAATTGCGAGTCGCAATTTGCGAGTCGCAATTAAGGAATGTTTAGGAATCGCTATTTTTATAGCGATTCCTACATGCATAGGCTTTTGCGAGTCCTTAATTGCGATTCCTTAATAATCGCAATTAAGGACTCGTAAAAGCATATCTTGATGCATGTGCCCCCAAGTGTTGGAAAATGTATTTAACTCTTCATTTATTTTGGTGATTGCGTACAGTGATACGCAAATAAAGATGAATTCAATCATAATAATATTGATTGTTCTATAAAACATAAAAAATACATGTTACTGATTTTGTTGTTTGCAGTTTAAGGGGAAACATGAGAAATGAACACCTGGTTCTTGAATCTTCCACTCTATGTACTTTTATGTTGCAAATTTAATGCAACAAGGACGGATGCATGGGGGTGCATTTGCATGGGGGTGTGGCCTTGTGAAAATGAAGGAATTTCTTTGAACATTTTACAAAGCATGCACATGAGCAATGGGGCTCGATGTAGAGGAGCTAAATGTGCACCACCCAGAAGGTAGTGCCAGTAGAATAACATAGGCCCCCAAAGCCACTGTGGTGCGGGGGCCCGAGCTCAAGGGGGCCCCCTCAGCACAGTACCCTGGCCTGAGAGCTTCTGATTGAGTCCGGAGGGGGCCCTTCCTTGTACCTTGCAGGGGGGTCCCCTTAAGTTTTGTTATGCCACTGGGTGATGCACATCATGCACTACACAAGGCGGTCTTTGTGGTGAGGCACTTTGAGCCTAGAGAACTTCCAGGTACTCACCTTGAGATTGTAGTGTTTAAAAGATTGCCCGCTTCCTGCCTTGTCACAACTGGGATCAGTGATGTGGAGGCCTGCGCGGGGTACACACAAGAGCAGTTGGAGATTGGACAGCGCTGAGTGCAGACGTGGTTCTGTGCACTCCTTCGTATGTAGTGGCCTCATATGGTGGGGTAACTGGTACAATCATTAGTAAGGCTCTATAATGATGTCACATATGCGTTGACTGATGAAAGAAGAATCTGCAACACCCTTATCGATTGCTCGTCCTTCAAGATGAGAGAGTGCCTGTATGAAAGAGTCTGATACGAAGCAGGCACCGAGACAAGACTCCACAGTCAAGTGGGGCAGAGGAAGCTGGGTTCCCGGTATCAGTATCTGCAAAGGGGCACCCTGTGCACTGGTCTCTGAAGGGCTACACCACCTTTGGTGCAGTGACGTATTGTCCCACACTGCTTGCAGGCCATCAAGGCCAGCATCAAATATATGGGGCACCTGCACGCACACACACAGCACTTCTGAGCTGCTGTCTCATTCTGTCTGCTGTGTATCACTCAGCCAATTAGCAAATGAACAAGACAACGAGTGTTTTTTATTCTTAAAGTGTTGCGCAACTTAAATCTGCTCATGGCACATTCAGTTGACCAGGCTTTAAAGGTGTTAAGTACCACTGTGTACCTTACTTAAATGTTAATGCACAAACAAATTCTTATCATAGTTTATTTATTTATGTATTTATTACGTATTTATTAATTTTAATATTTAGTTATATATTTTAGTATTTTATTGAGTATTATTTATTTTCCATATTTTATGAGACACCACAAACTGCTGAAAATTCTGCAGGGCACAACATATTACATCATTTGCCAGATGGAAAGCTACGGATTGAAATTTCCTTAGTATCAGCAATTAGCAAAGCAAAGTTTCGAACACATGGTAAACATCCCCAGGATTCATATGTGCACTGCAGGCATTTAATAATGTGACATTTTAATAATTCAATTTGTCTCAAGCCGTTTTTATGGATCTACCATACACTTTCATTTCTTCATATAAGGGTTCCTGTTTTTTTCCAGATTTACAAAAGGGCAGCCAGGCAGGCTTTGAATTATATGAACATGAAGTAAACTCATTTTTTCCATAAGCTGAACACTTTTGTGAGATCAAAGCTGACATCTGAGCTAATGTGGTCTATGTATAAGTAGCTAACACGAATATCATTTTTACCCAAAACCTTCAGGAGCGCATGGGAAGGTCTGCCTGCTTTCCTGTTAGTGCCTGATTGAAACCAGTCACACAAGAGCAAGTAACAGCTGCTAACACTCCATTCACAAAGAATGCAGTGCTACAGTCTGGAGTTTACTCACGGTGGACATACTATTGAACACACCTCTCCTTTGAGCCCTCATTTTAACTAAACCATATGTGCCACCTGTACCAGAGTGAAATAGCCTAAGCTAGAATTGTATCCTCATAATATGCACGTGTAGATTTATTTAAAGAATTGTCTTCAAGATAGAGGGAATCGTCTAGACAAAGTTGAGGTCTTTTTTTAAATTTTGTAATGTATAGTAATTTTATGTATATATTTTTCAGGCAAGTGTGCCAGTACTCTCATTAATGAAACTTTAAGTTGCAGTTTCCTTGTTTTCTCAGTTTATAAAACCTCATTACGAATAAAGTTGGCTTGCAGTAGCCATGGCATGTCCCTGAGGCTACTTGGGCCATTCTTCGTGCCACCAGTTTCCCAGAAAGTAACCTTCTACTACTGAATTTTGTCCAAGTAGTAAAAGGTGTATTCTTAGACACTGGGAGCTTTTCCCAGTTTGAGCAGTAACAGTGGCCAGGGCTATAAGTGGGGAGGGTCCTTCTGGGACTCTGACCTAGCAGTAACTAAAACCTGACTTTGAAAAGGATCCATATCAGGCCCCATTTTCATGTCTCTAGAGTTTTAGAGAAAAACACTGATCAATTTCTGAACAATGGGGCCGATTACGATGGCGGTCGTAGGCACATCCGCGGTGCTGGCGGAAAATGTCCTTTTCCGCACTCCATCGGTGGTCATTGCGTCCGCCGTATTACGATGGGCAAAGCTAGCCCATTTCCCGTCCGCTGCGGAGTTCCGGGATCCGCCAGAAATCTCCTTCCGCAGCGGTGGTGGACGGAGCCAATAGAGAGGGACCGCTGTGCGGAATGCGGTTACGACCGCCGGACAAATCACAATGCCTCAAACAGCCCATCACACCGCAGCGGAGAATCCGGCCATTCGGGGACGGTGGAAGCACTACTGCGGATAGCGAAAATCCACTCCCGGACACCTCCAGGCGTTCCTGTCCGCTGTTCGAATGGCGGTTTGGGGTCTTTCCGCAGCAATTCCGACCGCCGCGGACGGATTTTCAGCTTTTCCGACGTTCCCGGCAGTGTATCCTGGAATCCGACCGCCGCAGTAGGGATTTTCAGGCAGTGCATCCTAATTTGACCGCCGGTTTTGCTGCGGTACCTGCGGGTGGAAATTTCCCACTACCACAGCGGTCAGAATGCCATCGGCCCCAATGACTGAAAAATTTGTTTAAGTAATTCATGTCTGCGATATAGTTCCTGTGCATGTTACCCATATTTTACTTAATCTCCCATTCTATAAGAGTGTCTGCTTTTTTACAAGATGTTGTGTTTCTATATTTTTTTCGCCCACTTATTTTTCGTGAACAGTGGGTATGGTAAACTGTCTGTGTCACCTGTGGGTGGCTGTTTATAATGGGCCACAATTGAGACCTATGGATTTGAGGGTGAAGGTGGTGCAAGTTTCTCACATTACACGTCAGTGGGCCATATAGGTGTTCACAATACATGGTGATCTAGCCACTCTCTGTAAAACGCCCAAAATAATAGTCACATCTGGCAATTGTAACTGTGTTTCTATGTGAAAGTGTGTGAAGGAGGTGCACAGCTGTCAAAATATTTATAGGACGAAAGTAAAAGAAAACACAGTGCGTACCGGTGAGTGGGTGTGTTGTGTATGGGAGGATGGAGAAGTGAAGGAGATGCAAGGAATTATGTGCAGGAGAGAGAGAAAAAAGGGTTCTGAAGAGGAAAAGGATGAGGTGTGAGATATGCAGATGGGGGATTTAAGAAAGATGTGAAGAGAAAAAGGACATACGTGTCTAACAGTCAGAGACTACTGAGGAAAGAGGTGTGAAGGGAAGAAAGGGAGTGTAGACTCCTCACCATACCAAAGGGGTTCCCAGCTGCTTCTAGTCTGATATGGGTGCACGGTTTATGGTCAGCCAGATACTTGAAGTTGTCAGAGCTTCGTAATCAAGTCTGTGCCAACTATAGCTGCGGTGACTTGTAATTAGTACAGTATGACACCAGGCATTTCCTACCTGACTCAAAATCAGGACTTATGTGATGGCCCTCCTTCGAGCAGCATGGCAATGTGTTAGACCTGTCATCCTTAGTGTGGTCATCTTCACCCCTCCCATTTTTACTTGTAAGTCCCTGGTAAAGTGGGACTACATGTACCCAGGGCCTGTAACTTAAATTTTATTAGTGGGCCTGCAGTACTCATTGTGTCACCCACTAAAGTAGCACTTTAAAACATGTCTCAGTCCTACCATTGCAGCTGTAGTGCAGTTTTAAATTGCCATTTAGGCCTGGAAAAAATGAACCTTTTGCCAGGCCTAAACCTTTTCTTTTTATACATATAAATCACCCCTAAGATAGACCCTAAACAGCCCAGAGAGCAGGGTGCAGTAGATATAAAAAATAGGGCATGTGTTTTAAATTTTACATGTCCTGGTAGTGAAAACTCCAAAACACATTTTTCACTAATGTAAGGCCTATCTCTCCCATAGGATAACATTGGGTTAACTTATTATAGTTAATAAGTGCTAACTTTTGGTAGGGAAAAGATAGGAATGCCAAGTTTGGACTCAAATACATTGCAATTTAAGCCCCTCTTTAATGTCGGAGTTTAAGTCATAATTCTAAAAATTACACTTTTAGAACGTTGGCATTTTCTTGTCCCACACATTTGGTTCCCGTAGCCTGTATCCTGGGTCACATGACTGTGAATGGCTTGGCAGTTGGTCAATGTGTTTTCCTCCCCGACAGTGAGACAAAGAGGGACTAGTTGCTGGCAAGATGGACCATCATGCAAGAATGGGGGGGACGAGCTGTTCCCTGCTCCACTAACATTTCAAAGGGCTGCCCCAGCACACTTGCAAAGGAACTTGATACCCGTCCTTTGTCACCTGAGACTACTTGGAGCTCTGGCAAGGAAAGGGAAGAACATTCCAGAACCAGATGTGTGGATAGCCAGGATGTCATCCCCACTTCAAAGACTGACACCAGGAATAGACATTGGACCTCATGAACCACATCTTCAAAACACTGCTGGACCTGTGAAAAATTCAGAAGGTCTGCCTGTTGCCCTGTTGCCAGAAGGACTGTCCTGCTGCTGGAAGGACTGCCTTGCTTCCCTGCTAACTGAATGAGGACTGGACCTGCTCCTTGATCCCAGGACTACAAGAGTGACTCCAAGGGCTAGTTGGCTGGCCACCTGTGTGAGCTTCAGGGACGTAACAAGATCCAGAGACCTTGAGCCCTGCACCTGGCCCCTGCCTGGAGTGAGTTCTAACCCCCCAAGTGGTGACCCCCAGGTCCTGGACCGATGGAAGAGGCATTAGAGGTGCTGGTCCCGCCTAACCCTAAAGGTTGGGGCTTAGAAGAAAATCCAGCAAGAAGTGCCAGAAGAACCGACAGAAGACCAGGACCTAGCTGCCAGTCGATCTGCCCTAAGTGTATCGCCGGTCGGCTTGACATTGTGGTTGCTTTCGCTACATTCTTCTCCACAGCAGCAAATCCTATTCAACAGGCCCTCTCACCAAAAGTATCTGGCCTCCTAGAGCCATCATCGGCTAAAGCCTGCAGCTTTGTCCCTCTGGAGGTTGTCAACTTCCAAAAATGCAAAGTCCGAAGGTAGAAATCTTCACCAGGACTGGTCCAGCGGCTCCCAGACAATGATGCCTCCTCCTCGGAAAACATCCGCTGCCTTTCCCCGGTGAGCTCTAACTTCTCAGGAACTTTTCCTCAAAACATTGTCTAAGTAGAAGGTAAGCCGAGACCGGGCCCAATACACCTCATGGAGCTGAACTGCACTCCATCTCGGTCAGCCTAAACTTTTGACTTTGCTCCGTTCACGCGCGACTAGATACCAATGGTTGGAGCTTTCATCTTTTATGTGCAAATTTACACTTAAAAATGTAAATATTCAGAACTCTGCTTCTACAGTTCATATTTAATTCATTTTGGTGTCATTTTATTTATAAAGATGTTCTCTATTTTTTCAAATTGGTTTGGGATTTTTCCTGACTTGTGTTTTCACTTAATTGCTGTTCGTGTGCTGTGTAAATAGTCTACACATTGCCTCTAAGTTCATCCTGACTGTTTTTGTGGCGGGTTACCATACGGTTAAGCACAGGTTAATTTAGTGACTTTTGTGGTTCACCCTGACAAGGATTGTGGCTGTTGCTTGAGGAGGGTTTTCACCCCTCAATCGAATTCCCAATGCCTCAAACAATGTTTACAAGTTAAATCTATGTTATCACTTCTGCAGCAGTTAAATGCATGTATTCTCCTTTGAAGTATATCATCATTTCGATTCTTACTCTTTTTACTACAGTAGTTGGGGCACCGGCATTTATCTTTAAAACCTAGGTGAATAATAATTGGAGCAAGAGAGGAGCATCTAACCTTTTCATGGAAATGTCAGATTACGACAGGGTCGAAACTAGATTGATCCAATTGTCTAATCCTAACATGGAGTTATATTACATTAACTCAGGGGAAATCATTATAAAGATTGCATTTATTGGGGGACAGACCCATTTATTTTTTCGAAGAAATGGTTTTTGTTTTGGGGCAAAAACACAGTACTGATAGATCATATTTTAGAAAAAGGTGCTTTACACTAGTCAGTTATTTGCCTTCCAAAAGTGTGTCTTATGACAACTTCAGACTAGTTTAAAATTTAAGGTATTGAAATACTCTTAGCATGCTAGTTGAAAAAATACCTATATTCATTCGAGGTATTAAAATTAAAAGTAAAAGTCTATTTGTAAATGGTATGTTCAATGCAAAAGCAGTTTTGGGCTCTGATGACAATCGATCAATCAATCAGGGAATTGTAAGCGCACTACTCACCCATGAAGGTCTCAAGGCACGGGGGGGTGAGCAGCTCTGCTCAGTCGAACAGCCAGGTCTTGAGTGAGTTCCTGAAGATGTTTAGGGAGGGGGGCGCATCTGATGTCGATCGGGAGCTCGTTCAAGGTCCTGGTCGCGATGTAGGAGAAGGCTCTTCCTCCCGTTCTGACTCTGCGGATGCGTGGTGTTTCGGCGACAGCAAGGTTGGCGGATCTCAGGTTTCTTTCGGGTACGTGGAAGGAGATTCTCTCATTGAGGTATTTTGAGGTATTAGGGTCTGGTGTTGTGGAGGCATTTGTAGGCGTGGGTGAGTTACTTGAAGGTGACTCTCTTCTCGACGGGGAGCCAGTGCAGGTTCCGTAGGTGTTGGGTGATGTGTTCGTGTTGGGGATGCCGAGGACGAGTCGGGCTGCGGTGTTCTGTATTGTCTGGAGCTTGCGGAGTAGAGACTTATTGATCCCAGCATAGAGGGCGTTTCTGTAGTCCAGTCTGCTGGTTATGAGTGCGTGGGTGACGGTCTTCCTTGACTCGGGGGGGATCCATTTGAAGGCCTTTCGGAGGATGCGTAGGGTGTTGAAGCAGCTGGAGGCGACGGCGTTGACCTGTCTATTCATGGAGAGGGAAGAGTCGAGTACGATGCCCAGGTTCCGGGCGTGGTCCATCGGGGTCGGGGGCTGCCGAGGGCGGTGGGCCACCAGGTGTTGTCCCATGCTGCTGGGGAGGTTCCGAGGATGAGGACTTCTGTCTTCTCCGAGTTGAGCTTCAGGCAGCTGTTGCTCATCCAGGATGCAACGTCTTGCATTTCTTGCTGGAAGTTGAGTCTGGTGGTGGTGGGGTCCTTGGTGAGGGAGAGGATGAGCTGGGTGTCGTCGGCGTAGGACACTATGCTGAGGCCGTGCTGTCTGACGATTGCGGCGAGGAAGGCCATGTAGATGTTGAAAAGGGTTGGACTGAGCAAAGATCCCTGGGGTACTCCGCAGTTGATTTAATTTCTGTGGGTTCGGAGAGGAAGAGTGGCAGTCTGATTATTTGAATTCTGTCGGTGAGGAATGAGTGGATCCAGTCGAGGGCGGTTCCTTGTATGCCGGCATGGTGGAGTCTGGCGGCGAGTGTGGGTTGGAGACGGTGTCGAAAGCTGCTGAGAGGTCGAGTAGGATCAGGGCCGCGGTGTGTCCTTGGTCGAGGAGGGTGCAGATGTCATCTGTGGCGGCGAGTTTGGCGGTCTCTGTGCTGTGGTTGCTGCAGAATCCAGATTGGGAGGGGTCGAGGATGGAGTTGTCTTCGATGAATCTTGTTAGTTGTGCGTTGATGATCTTCTCGACGAAGGGGAGGAGAGAGATGGGACAGTAGTTTTTGAGGTCCGTGGGGTCTGCTGAGGGCTTCTTGAGCAGGGGGCTGACTTCTGCGAGTTTCCAGTCATCGGGGAAAGTGCCAGTCTTGAAGGTGGTGTTGATGGTGCGACATAGTTCTGCTGCGATGGCGGTGGTGGCTCTGTGGTAGATGTGCAGTAGGTAGGGGTCTGTGGGGGCCCCCGAGTGGACGCTTTTCATGGTCGAGGTGGTTTCTTCGGTTGTGACCAGAGTCCAGGAGGAGATGGTGGGCTGGCTGTCGTTGTCGGCGGTGGGAGTGGTGGTGGAGTCCGGTGTCTGGTCATTGAAGTTGTCGTAGAGGTTCTTGATTTTCAGGTGAAAATACGATCCGAGCTTGTTGCAGAGGTCCTGGGAAGGGGTGATGCCCATGGTTTCGCGGGTGGGCTTGGTGAATTCCTGGATGATGCTGAAGAGTTCCTTGGAGTTGCTGGAGTTGGTGAGGATTTTGTTGTGGATGAAGGTCCTTTTGGTGGTTCTGATGCATTGGTGGTATTCCGTCATGGCGTTCTTGTAGGTGGTGTGGTCCTCAGATATTTTGCTGTTTCTCCAGTTCTTTTCGAGACGTCTGCAGGTGCGTTGGGCTTCTTGGAGTTCGGTGTTGAATCAGGTGGCCTTTCTGGGGCACTGTCTGTCGGGATTGCGTAGGGGTGCGAGCTTGTCTGTGCAGTTCTTTGGCTGCGAGGTTGGTGTCGGTAGAGGTGGTGGGGGTGTTGCGATTGACGGTGGAGTTGAGCTGATCTTCCGTGACTTCACTCCAGTTTCTTCGCAGAAGGCGCGGGGCAGGTCTCGGCGGCTTGGGTTTGTTGACGAGGAAGTGTATGCAGTGGTGGTCCGTCCATGGGGGTTGCATGGTTTGGCTGAAGCGGATGGTGTCGCCTCCTGCGAAGATGGGGTCGAGGGTGTGTCCTGCCTTGTGGGTAGGCGTGGTGACGAGCTGTTTCAGTCCGATGTTGGCGAGGTTGTCCAGGAGGGTGGTGGAGTTGGGGTCGCTGGGGTTGTCGAGGTGGAAGTTCAGGTCTTCGATGAGTGCGTAGTCCATGGAGGCGATGGCGCGGGGTGCGATGAGGTTGGTGATGGTGGAGGGGAATGGGGGCTGGGGCCAGGTGGTCTGTAGGTGAGGGTGTGTGGTTCTAGGGCTGGTCTGGACCTGGAAGAGAAGGTGTTCGGCGGCGGGGAAGGCGTCGCTCGAGGTGGAGAGGCGAAGGGAGTTTTTGTGTGGGATGGCGAGTCCTCCTCCTGGGTGGTTGGGGCGGTCCTTCCTCTGGATCTTGTATCCGTCAGGGATGGCGATGTCAGGGCTGGAGGCGGCGTTGGTCCAAGTCCATGTAAAGACAGCAACGTCTGGTGAGAGGGTGTCCAGGAGGTTCCAGATCTCTGCTGCGTGTCTGTGCAGGAATTGTACATTGAGGAGGATGCACCTCAGGGTGTCGGCGGTGTTAGTGGCTGGGGCGGTGGTGAAGGTCGGGCGGCAGTGGCGCAGGAGAACTGGCTGTGGGTGGTGTTTGGCATGGACAGCTGGCAGTTGTTGTTTCTTCCGGGGTTGAGTGCGAGGAGGGCAGCTGAGTCGTAGCAGTGGAAGGTCAGCGATCCAGGGTCCCTGGCACTGGACAATTGTGATCAAATGCTTCATTCAGACCTAGCATAATTACTTACCACTTTGGCACTTCTTCTTCCTGTTCACAGTCTTTACTACAATTAAGATGTGTGGTTGCTGTAGCAATAGATAATCCATTGCCTATTCTGAAGAAATCCCTTTGCGTTCCCTTTTTAGGTCTCGCCCAACGTCCTATTGTGGGTTTACCAAGAACTTACAGGGGCCTAGATCCCATCAATTGCTTACCATTGGTTTGATTTGTTGTCAATCAATAAAACAGCATTTGTAAAGAGCAACAGTGTCACCCTTAGGGGTATCTGGGCGCTGTGTCACCATCGAAGAGCCAGGTCTTGAGTCTCTTTCTGAAGTCTGCCAGTGAGGGGGCTGAAGGGAGCTGGAGGGGAAGGTCGTTCCAGGTCTTGGCAGTGATGTAGTAGAAGAAACGGCCACTGCTGTGGCTGCAGTGGATGCAGTGAGTGTGTGTGAGGGTGAGTGAAGAGCAACGCAGGTCTCTAGTGGGTTGGTGGAAGTTAAGTCGGTGGTTAATGTAGGCAGGTCCTAGGTCATGGAGGGCTTTGTAGGCGTTCGTGAGGATATTGAAATGGCATCTTTTCTGGATGGGGAGCCAGTGGAGGTCTCTCAGGTGGGGGTCGATGTGTGTTCATTTGGGGAGGTTTAGGATGAGTCTTGCTGAAGCGTTCTATATGTTCTGGAGTCTTCTGTGGAGCTGGGTGGAGATGCCGGCATAGAGGGCATTGCCGTAGTCGAGGTGGCTGGTGATGAGGGCCTGGGTTATGGTCTTTCTGGTGTTTGTTGAAATCCATCTGAAGATTCTGCGGAGCATGTGAAGTGTTTAGAAGCAGGAGGAGACAACTACGTTAACTTGTCATTTCATGGTCAGTTGGCTGTCAAGGATGATGCCAAGATTGTGTGTGTGTTCGGTCGGTGTGGGTGTGTGTCCGAGTTCTGCAGGCCACCAGTTGTGGTCCCATGCGGAGGTGTTCTACCCAAAGATCAGCACTTCGGTTTTGTCAGAGTTGAGTTAGAGGCAGTTGTCTCTCATCCATTCGGCTACGTTGGTCGTGGCATTACAGAAGTTGGTTTTGGTGTTGGAGGGGTCCTCGGTGAGCGAGACGATCAGTTGGGTGTCACCTGTGTAGGAGATTATGTTGAGTCCGTGGGATCTGACAACGTCAGCAAGGGGGGTCATGTAGATGTTGAACAGGGTGGGGCTGAGGGATGATCCTTGTGGTACGTCGCATATGATGTCTTTGGGTGCGGAGGTGTAAGGAGGCAGTCAGATGCTGTGTGTGTGCCCTGGGAGAAAGGAGGCAATCCACTTGAGGGTGTCTTGCTGTATGCCCATTTTTTTTGCTGTCACTCCCATTTGCTTGTTTCTTATTCAAAAACGTTCCTTATCCCATCTTTTCCGTCTTGTGCTTGTCCCTCACCTAGAGCATTGTCTCTTTACCATCTCTTTAATTGCCTGAGTTGTATCTTGCCACTGCTCACTTTTATATTTTTTTCCTTTTATTAAACACTCCATCAGAGTGTATGTGCTTTCCAGATCTCTCCTTTATTCACTTCCCCTCCCCTCACCAAATGCCCACCCCGATTTTCTGTGTTGCTCTCTCATACATGTACTACTCGAGCTCTCTCTACTTGCACTGTACTTCTCCCCTGCCCACATGTTTCTCTCACCTTCATTTGCGTCTCCCATGCCCCGGTATTGCTTAGACTCATGTGTGCTGCTCACTCTCTTGTGTGCTTCTTCTCCTACCCCGGTGCTCTGTGTTCTTCTCTGTATTGTGTGCTTCTCCCTCACCAGCCATGTAAATCTCTCTGTCTTGTGTACTGTTTTTTTACCCTCCTACCGCCACCCACTCCTCTGCTTTCTCCACATCCACAGTTCTTTCTTTCATTTTGCTCTTTCGCGCTAAACAAATCTCCACTTTTAGGTCTTGTCTACCAGAGAGCAAGCTGCATTATTGCAAAAGACCTATTGTGAGTTTATAGCCTGGCTGTTGCTTACCATTGATTGTCTTTATTGTCACTCTCATTTGCTTGCTTCTTATTCGATGACATGCCTTCCTCTTCTTGTGTTTAGCCTTCCCCTGGAGCATAGTCTCTTTACGATCCTTTTGATTGGTTGACTTGTAACCTTCCACAGCTCACATTTAAAGAACTACTTTCACTTTTTAATTCAGCCCTCTATGAGAGTGCATGTGTTTTCTAGCTCTCTTGTTTGTACGCTTGTCCGCCTGTCAAGTAATCCACCGACCCCCACGTTGTGTTTCTGTCTACTCCTCCAAGCTTGTCTATGAAATCACAACAACAGGAAAATCTTTACTGGGGAATGGCTGAAGTATGTCCTACAACACATGGGTTACCCCAGGATCACTAGGAACCTGGGATTTCGATTATGTAGCAAAAGCAGTGGATCCTAATACAAAGCAATGAACCATATTTTCAAATTAGGAATTGTCTGCATTTAGTAATCCATGATATTAATCGCTAAATATTAACCACCAGTCAAGAACAAAGTGCAATGAGGTGAACAAATGTGCCCGATGCTCAATGTGATCAGCATGTGTAGTATACATAAACATATTTATATCGCTAAAAATAAAGACACAGCCCACAAAGCAATTATTATAAATGGGGTCCACTTTAGTAGTTGATGGTGTTTTGGATCCTTTAAAATTTCAGAATCATCATCAGAACTCCAATATAACAGGAACCCGAGAGGAAAACTTCATAGGGTGATGGGGTGGAACAACTAAAGAGGATATAAAGTTAAGCATCACATTATATACAGACATATTATATACATTGTGTACAGATACATTATGGATTTTGATGATGGATTATTAAATGTTGCGAAAACTTATCCGGAATATATGGTTCAATGTTTTGTATTGGGGACCAGGGGAATGGCTGAAGAGTTGCTTTTGTTTTATCTCCTACATTCCACCTATTGCATGAAGGCACAAGCTTTGGCACACAAGGCTTTTGTGGTGCTGGAGGAAATGTCATTTGCTGCACTCAGCTAGTGATTGAAGGACAAGGTGTACTTAGCATGACACTTGTGCCGGGGGGCCATAAATCTGCTCCCTGGGCATCCACAGAAGAGCAAATGGCTGAATTCTGTGGAAAGTAAATTAGGATTTGGCAAGTATTTCCATTTAAATTCTGGCACTTGATATTCTTTTTAAATTTTCTTCAGAGTTTTCTGAGTGAAAAGTATTTGAAAATAAACCATGCCTTTTTCTAAAGACAGAAAACATTGAATTCAATGGACAGTTTTTATGTACTTTAAGATTTCTGTGTGCTTTTTCTCCAGATTTTTAAATGTTTTTTCAAAGCTTTTTTGGAAACATTACTTTACAGAAAAACATTGACAAAGCCAACATCTCAACACATGCATTATAAAGATGAGACCTATTGGCTTTGATAATGCTTGTTTTATTTACTAATTCAAGTGGCGTTTGCCAACTTGGATCAGTAGATAAAAAAGCAAAGCAAATGGTGCTGGCGTTAGCGTCATTCCAGTAGTGCGTGTATGCATTATGATGCCTTTTGGCACATACTGCTTCATGCACAAGCACACCAGCAGAATGAAGTGACTTTTTACTTCTTGTTTTTTGCCAGTGCTGCACAGCATTGGAACTAAGAATTGTGTTATTTCCCCTGATTCTGTACAACATCACCTAGTCCCGCCAGACCGGCAGGCACAGTCGACCCTAGAGGGACAGTGGCTAGCCTTTCCCCCTACCCAAGGGCTACACCCAAAGGGCACGGCAGAAACAAATTGTGAAAAGCATGCCAAAATGAGTGGTCATCAGAGTGACCAAACATGTTTATATTTGAATGGCCCAATCAGAGGAGAGGGAGCGTGGCCACAAACAACCAAAAAGGCAACTGGGAAAAGCAGTCAGCATTGTTTTCGCTTGTGGAAGCTGATCCCACCCACCCACACCTGATAGCACAGGCATCGCAGCCGCAAAGAGTCGAGGCCGGGCAGCTACAAGGTTTAACAAATATCTTCACACAAGCCAAGGTCCTTGGGATGCCTCACGGCAGGGACACTTGAGGACAAACAAAATCAGTAAGAAATGGTCAGTTCTGTGTGGACACGGCACTTGCAGTCCAGGCATTGCCACAGGTCCACGAACGCCAGACATTCAGTAGCAAGGGAAGCCTTGAAGCCATGACCTGCTGTACCAAGTAATCGACAGAAGGAGAGCTGTCACAGCAACTGACAAACAATGATTTATGACAACCATTAGAGAGACTTTATGATTTGAAGGATGATGCATTGCAGATTATGCGAGTTAAGGTTATTAATATGCAATAAAGATAAGATTACACTGTGGAACAGTTATGAACTGTATGCTTTACATGAAATGCAAATAAGCAAAGAGCTGAGCATGTTAATGACCAATGCCATCCTGACAACTTATGTGCCAACTTATGATGTGAATAAACTGCGGGCGCTCTAACACCACAAAAGTCTTGGTGTCCATGATTGGTTCAGAGTTCTCCCGATGGTAACATATATGGAAATATAATCACTAATGAGTGATCTGTAACTAAACTTATTTTTTTTTTACCACAAATCACTCGTTTAATTCAAACTTAAAAAAACAATTACATAAATAAAATATATTAATTACATTTATAATTAATATTATTTAAAATAATGAAATAGACAATCCCGCCCTCTCTATTGCATACAACCTTTAACACATGCAGATATATGTGTGTATATATCGAAAAAGGCGACTGCCGAAACGCGTCTGGTTGCTGTGAGTCCGTGAAAATAAATATGTTGGACTCGCCCCCGAGAGTGCTTTCCTTTACGTTCTGATGGAATGTGAAATTAGGAGCTGGTATAGTTGCGGGTACACCGCCCGCGAGAAAGCACCCGTTTGAGAGTGCACGAAGGAGGTGAAAATTTGAGGAGCAACGATATATATATAGATATATATATATTTACAAAAAAGAAGCAGAGAACTTTGGGTAGTTTCCAAGTTTAAGTTGAGAGCAACTCCTGTCTAGAGCACCCCACAACACCAGCAACACTCTGAATCTGCTCCCGTTTAATGCCTGTTTTTCTAGCAAGGGTTTTAAGCACAGGATTAGCACAGTGCCATCCATGCCAAGCTAGAAAGGACAAAGTATTTTGCCATTTCAACAGCAAAATCTTTAAGCATAGGATTAGCACAGTGCCATCCACGCCGAGCTGTAAAATGACAAAAGCCTTTTACCACTCCAGGCACCTTATTACAGCTTTGGATTGGTATAAATACCATCCAAGCGAACCTGGAATGAATAAAAGGAAAACACACGACTCATGTTTCACTTTTGAAAGAGGTTTAGCTTTGTCCAGACATTAGGGAGCACCCAGTATAGGTCAATATATTTTGTGATATAGCGGTCCCGACGGCCGAGAATTCCAACATGGCCGCTGTTTTACCACTTCCAGGAGAAGAGGTCGGCATGCAAGAGCCAGAGGCATATGCCGCGCTAACCCCAGAGGCTCCGCCTCAAAAGGGAGGGGGACAGAGACGCGGCGTGTGGGGGAAGCACAGCAGGAGAGAGAGAAGATGCTGGGAATGGAGGAGAACGAGGTGACCCTACGGGCACGGATGATTCCAGAAGAGGAGGAGGAGAGGAAGCGAGAGAAGGAAGCAGAGACACCGCCAGGAGGCAATGAGCATGTATCCAGTCATCCCCAGAGGAGAGGATGCCGCGATACCCACTGCTACGGTCCCGGAGGGCCGTAGCCTTGGGCAAGTCCCACTCCTTGGTTACTTTTGGAGGTGGAGGGGAAAACAGAAGAAACACCACTAATTGTACACCTGATACGGGCACTTCCCTTTTTTTTTTCTTTCTTTTCACATACGGTGACATGGTAACGGGTGGTTAGGCTACCTAGGATATAGATCAGAGACTGATCTATTTTCTTTTCTTTTTTTATTCCTCCAAGGGGCTGACAATCCCCAGAGGTAATCTGGAACTGGACTGTCACAAAACAAGAAGACCACCCTGACCAGAGGAGAAACAGAAAGACTTTGATGTGGCTGTCACAACTTGCTAAGAATTTCTTTTTGGGTTTCACCCTTCGAAATTAAACAATAAACATAACTTACCAGACACCTGACAACATTGAGCTTCTTGACTTCTCATACTGGGTCAAAACAGCGGACGGATCAGCAGGACTTACGACAGTGGTGCCAAGGGGACTTACGACAGTGGTGTCAGAAGTGGGATTGTCATCTGTGGTTAAAAGATAACGCAACCCATTACCATGGAAGCCATAATAACCCAACTAGCCGAATGGCAAAGACATTTGCAACTGGTTTTGGAGCAACAAAACCAAAACGCGCAGAAAAAAAGAGAGGCACTCCAAACAGCGCTAAAGGAACAGGCAGCCCTTATGGCAACCAATCAGCAGGTCCAGGACACAGCTATATTACACCTCACTGACGCTATTTCGAGTGCCAGGGTGCACCCTAATGTTCCGTGGTAAGTTCTACAAAAATTCCAGGACGGGGATGACCCAGATTATTTTTTCACTAATTTTGAAAGAGTAGCCACAACTGCCACGTGGCCTCCAGAGAGGTGGGGGCAAGATATTGCCCCCCCTGTTATCCGGGGAACTACAGGCAGCCTACCAGGCCACCAACCCAGCAAGAGTCACCCCCTATCCAGACATAAAAAGGGCTATACTTGAAAGGTTGGCATGTGACCAAGAATATTATGGGGCCCGGTTCCGTAAGAAAAATGGGTAGTGGGAGACAATCCTAGGGCTCTCTTCTATAGGATCAGGGATTTAGGTAACAGGCGGCTACAACCAACCACCTCCTCCTTGGAAGAGGTAACAGAAAAAGTATACCTGGAACAATATCTAGAGGCTCTACCCATGAACACAAGGGCTTGGGTGAAACAACCCCCCGCCTAACAACTCAGTCAGCTGTGGAGCTAGCATGCACCTACCATAGAGCACCAGACTTTAAAGCACACACAGGGAAGATATCTAAGTTTGTCCCCAAAACTGTCCCTAAAACGCAACCAACAGGAGGAGACGGTCGGATGACCGGGTCAACTAAACCTATGGGTAAAACCCCATATAAAACCCGCCCAAGAACAAATAGGCCCACAGTGCTTTCGTTGCTCTGAGTGGGGCCACATAGCCCGAAATTGTCCCCTAAAAACTGAGACTGTAGAGCCCATGGAAGTAGGTCTATCGAGGGGTAGAGTACTGACTACTGGAGAGGGTAGAGGGAGGTATAAAAAAAACAATCCGATTAAACAGCCGACCCATTGATGCCCTATTAGATACCGGATGCCACCACACTGTTGTTTCCAATGAACTGATACCACTAACAAAAATATGTGAGGGTGAAAAGGTACAATTGTCCTGTGTCCATGGGGATGTTCTATCTTATCCCCTAGCTGAAGTCTTATTAGAGATAGATGACTACCCTCAAGTACGAAGAGAAGGAGTAGTCCCGGGACTCTCCGAAAAGGTTCTTTTAGCGACAGATCTGCCTCTCTTTCATGAATACCTGATCACCACAACAAAATCACCCTCTGTCACGGATTGGTTGAGGGAAGCCCCTTTCTATGAGGAATAGATACAGAGCCCCAGGGAAAAGAAAAAGAAGACCAGGGCAGAGAAAAGAAAAGAAAAGGAAAACTATACCACTCCATGCCAACCTTTTTCCTCGTATCTACTTTCTTCCCCAGAAAACAGAAACACTCCTTCACGGAGCTTCCGGGCGGCTCAGAAAGAAGATGCCACCCTGATACATGCCTGTAACCAAGAACAGGAGGACGACCCCGATAAGGTAGGCCTTATTTCTGTATAAAGAAGGGACACCTATATAGGGTCAACGGGGTTCCCGGCCAAAAGACAGACAATTGGTGATTCCTGTTCACTTTCCGTGAGCAAGCCCTACACCTGGCTCATAGCCAAGCTGGGAGGGGGGGCACTATGGACAAGAACTAACTTTGAGATACCTGTTAAAATGGTTTTATTGGCCTAGTGTATACAGAGCAACAGCGAGATTTGGCGCTACTTGCCCTAGGTGCCAGTTAGTTAACCCCTCGAAAGAAAAGAAAGTTCCTCTACATCACTTGCCTATTATTAACATCCCATTCCAGCGTATAGGAATGGACCTAGTAGGTCCCCTTTTACCCTCAGCCCGTGGACATCAGTACAAATTGGCCTTGGTGGACTATGCCACAAGGTACCCTGAAGCCATTCCCCTCATGTAAGGATGTGGCGTGACCATGCACCTGAAATCTCAGGATGTCTGCAGGAGCGATGAATGACGAATGCTCCCAATACCTCTTGGAACACCTCTCAGTGCCGCGACTAGAATGCTGTCACACTGGCAGATCTTCCAAAAGGGAAGGGCAAGTGGATGAGAAAGAAGAGAAGAGAAAAACACTTCTTCTTCACTCAGCCTGGTCCAGCCGGGCACCACGTCTTGGGTCTCTGAGGAGTCTATAGCGTTTGTTTGTGTAATACTCTGACGGTAAAAATAGTAAGGATGAGTACAGTTACACTTCTCCGCACACATACACACTCACAAGTTTAGATATATCAATGTCAAATAATAAACGTGTATTCACCTTATGCAAGGACCACTTGCAGCCTCTTAATATCTCAATCCAAAGGGGTGGTAGATATGAATATAATATGATTTCTCTTAATAGTATACTTCCGGCTTTGGTTTACAAGTACAGTCTCTTGTTCCAACAGGAGTAAGTATTTCAAAATAAAAGATTCAAAGGAAAAACAAAATAAGGCAGAACTGAACAATAAAAGCACTTGTGCTGCAAGAACAAATATCACCATTCATAACATGCACTAGAGTTTCTAATTTCTGAACTTGTCACAGGAAAGTACAGCACATTATGCCACAATACTAACAATAAGAAATACTGAATACAAACACTGTTCGTTAATTCTTAAAGGGCGATAAGCACACTAAAAGTCTTTGTTTTCTTGTTCCCAAAAGTCTCGTATTTGGGCGTTAGACAGAAACCAAGAAAATCGCCTTCAAAAGCAATGTTGCCACTTCGGAGAGTCACTGGTTAATGTTCTACACCGAGCGCGAACGAAGTAGCCAAGCGCGAGGTCAAGAAGTCACAGACAAGATGAAAAGACAAGCAGAAGTAATGTGCAACACTTAGCTTGTCTGACGCGTGAGGAATCCTCTTGAAAGCCTAATCGAAGAAGTCGGATCGGGCATTGGCACTTGACAGCAGGAAAGATGCTGAGACAGCAACCTGCAGGAATCCAGGAAATAAGCCAAGCACAGGCATGTGCAGGGCTTGCCCTTTTATAACCAACAGGACAGGTGCTTGTAAACATGAGGCAAACCACGCCCCTCCACATGAGGAAAACCACACCCCTCCACATGCAGTTGCACAAGGCTTGCCACACCCACCAATATGACAGTTGACTATCACATGGCAAACCACACCCCTCCACATGAGGCAAACTGCGCCCCTCCACATGCAGTTGCACAAGGCTTGCCACACCCACCAATATGAAGGCAGTGCAACAAGCATTGCTACAATTAAACAAGCATTGGCATTTACTGGTTGAATTAAATAAACATTGCTACAACCAATAGAATCCTGCAGTAGTGAATGTAGAAGCAGTTTTTAAAACCCTATGAAGGATAATAAACATGGGCAACCAAGGAGCCTGCGGGGGGTACAAATGAGACATGGTGGGGCCTGGGACCGGAGCTGTTCCCTGACACCTCACAAGTATGACCACTTTATCCATAGCACAAGCAATGATTTCATTCTTTTCCAGAGTGGGTTTCCCCCAGGAGATCCTGACAGACCAGGGGACACCGTTTATGGCTCGATTGATGAAAGAAATATGCAAACTCCTAGGGGCCCACCAGATCCGTACAGCCGTATAACATCCCCAGACCGACAGACTGGTGGAAAGGTATAACCGGACAATCAAAACTATACTCCAAAAGACTATCAGTGATACAGGGAAGGACTGGGACTGTAAACTGACCCTTGTTCTCTTCACCGTCAGAAGTCACAAACAAAAATCTACAGGTTTCAGCCCATTTGAATTACTGTTTGGAAAAAAACCCCGTATATTATTAGAAATGGCAGCAGAACAATGGATGGAGGAAGAAGATGAGGGAAGACCCCTGTTAGGATATATGCAAACTCTGAAAGAGACCCTAGCCACTCTGTGGGAGAATGTCCATAGAAATATGGAGAAAGCCCAAAAGAAACAAAAGACATATTATGACCAAAAGAGCAAAGTGAGAGAGTTGTCCATAGGAGACAAGGTGTTAGTTCTTCTACGGTCCTCAGAAAAAAATCTATTGCCAACATAGCAGGACCCTTATGTTGCGACCCAGAGATTAACCCCTGTTACCTATAGAATAGCCATACCAAAAACAAGAAACACAGGACAGACATGCCACATAAACCTATTGAAAAAGTGGGAAGACTCCAATATGTCTGAAAAGGACTCAGCAGTAACTATACAGCATATAACCCTTTCTAAACCCTTAGATATCCCCTTAGAACCTTGTGGGGAGGTAACGACAGACAGACCGAACCTGGGGAATAAACTCACTCCTGACCAAAGACAAGAACTAAGTGAGTTCCTGCAACCCTGGATGCACTACTTTAGTTGCTCATGACATTATTGTAAATCTAAAAACCTATAGAATACCCGAAGCCAGACGCCTGGCCGTAGAACAAGAAATAGAGAGACTGCTAAAAGCTGACATAATTGAGCCCTCTCAAAGTGCATGGCGCTCTCCCATCGTTGTCTTACCCAAACCAGACGGTAGTCTCCATTTCTGCATTGACTTCCGCCAGTTAAATGCACACTCAAAATTTGACAATTACCCCATGCCCCGAGTGGATGAGTTAATAGAGAGACTGGGGGAAGCTAAAGTTATGTCCACCATTGATTTAATGAAAGGATACTGGCAGATTCCCCTTAGTCGCTCCTCCAGAGAAAAGACCGCCTTTTCTACACCATCGGGATTATACCATTTCAAGGTTATGCCATTCGGCCTTCACAGGGCTCCAGCGACATTCCAAACACTCATGGACATTTTGTTAAAGGCACACCAACAATATGCAGTGATATATTTGGACAACATAGTCATTTACAGCCCCGATTGGGAAACCCACTTACCTCACCTAAAGCGTGTCTTCGATACTTTGAAGCAAGCAGGCCTCACAATGAATCCCAAAAAGACCACTCTAGGCACTCATCATATAGAATATTTGGGGTACACCATAAGCGAAGGGACGATACAACCACAGCTCAACAAATTAGAAGCCATACTAAATATTCCCCGTCCCACAACTAGAAAAGAGGTATGAGCATTCCTAGGCCTGGTAGGATATTATCGCAGATTGATCCCCCGATTTTCAGAAGTAGTTATTCCCCTCACAGATTTTCTTAGACAGACGCACACACGGACCAAAATAGATGGGGATGAAGCACAAGCACACAGTTTTCACACACTGAAGCGTCTATTATGTCATGCCCCAGTCCTGAGTTGTCCGGACTAAAAAAAAACTGTGATAGGGGACTACATGAGGTATTATCACAACCCGACCCACAAGGCCTTCTACGCCCTGTACTGTTCTTGAGTAGGAAACTGTTTCCCCGGGAAACACACAATGCCACTATGGAAAAGGAATGTTTAGCCATAAAATGGGCCATGGAGGCACTACAATATTATCTACTTGGCCATTCCTTTTGACTGACCACGCTCCCCTAACCTGGTTAGCCACCCATAAGGACACAAATCCTAAAATTCGTCGATGGTTCTTAACCTTAATGCTGTTTTCGTTTCAGACCCTGCATATTCCGGGAAAAGCACAAGGTAATGTCGACTACCTAGCTCGCTATCCGGTATCCGTATAGCCCGATCGTCCATACCTGGGAGAAAGGCAGTGTGATATAGCGGTCCAGAAGGTTGAGAATTCCAACATGGTCACCGTTATACCACTTCCAGGAGAAGAGGTCAGCATGCAATAGCCAGCGGCATACGCAGCGCTAACCCCAGAGGCTCCGCCTCAAAAGGGAGACCGGACGGAGACGGGATGTGTGGAGGAAGCACAGCAGGAGAGAGAGGAGAAGATGGAGGGAACAGAGGAGAACAAGGTGACCCTTCCGCCACAGACTCGGATGATTCCAGAAGAGGAGAAGGAGAGGAAGCGAGAGGAGGAACCACCGGGAGGCAATGAGCATGTATCCAGTCGTCCCCAGAGAGGAAAGGACGCTGCGATATCCACTGCTACGGTCCCAGAGGGCCATAATCTCAGGCAAGTCCCACTCCTTGGTTACTTTTGGAGGTGGAGGGGAAAACAGAAGAAACACCAGTAATTGTACACCTGATACGGGCACTTTCCTTTTTTTTCGTTTTTTTTTCCTTTTATTTCTTTTCACATACGGTGACGGGTAGTTAGGCTACCTAGGATATAGATCTGAGACTGATCAAATTTTTTTTTTTTTTATTCCTCCAAGGGGCGGACAATCCCTAGAGGTGATCTGGAACTGGACTGTGACCATACAAGAAGACCACTCTGACCAGAGGGGAAACAGAAAGACTTTTATGTGGCTGTCACAACTTGTGAAGAATTTCTTTTCGGGTTTCACCCTTCGAAATTAAACAATAAACATAACTTACCAGATACCTGATGACATTGAGCTTCTTTACTTCTCAAACTGGGTCAAAACAGCGGACGGGTCAGCGGGACTTACGACAGTGGTGCCAAGGAGACTTATGACATATATATATATATATATAGCCGATCCACAAACCTCGTAATTGGAACCCAAATAGCCAGGGTGCGCGCTAAGGTACGAGGATACCTTAATTACCACAACTCACCACACAGCAACGCTGCATAATGCACACACTCCTTCCACAATAATACGCCAATCCAAAGAGTGCTTGGGGTGATTTATTGCCATATCAAGGTTCCAAGCCGTCAAAAACCCTACGCGTTTTGACGTCTTAAACGCCTTGATCACGGGTGAGGCAATAAAGTTTTGTGAACACATTTAAACAAACAACACATTACGTGCAACGTCCTGTGCATGTGACGTAAACTGTAAACATAAACGATGTACCATTATTGAGCTAGTTTTCTACTCCTACCAGTTCGGACATTTTAAAACGATGATTATCTAAACGCTCAAAGGGGAAAGTATCCCTCTCTAATCAAGTATTTAAGTTTTCAATTATATTGCGCTGCCACTGTGTAAATCATACATTATAATTCATATAAATTCACTCAAAATTCTGCAAAATATCTAGCAGTATGCCGTTTCTGGTGCAGAGAACAGTAAATAAATAGGACATATCATGACTAGTGTCAATTTCCAGTATGTATCCATGAATGCACGTTGGTATTCATTAATTCAGTCTATTCTCCATGCCATTGTGTTCCAGTATAATCAGTAGATACCCGATATTATTACTCGATCATATCTGCTACGAGAAGGTTCCTAAAGAAAATATTGACAACTCGAATACTTTGTACTTGGAAATGTTGAAAACATGGCATAAACAGGGTATTTTGGAGTGGGATGAATATGCATATCTTATGATTCGATCACCTAAGATAGCGTTAATGTACTTATTGCCAAAATTGCACAAGGATCCACAACGACCACCAGGGAGGCCTATTGTGTCATCAATAGGTTCACTATTAGAGCATACCTCTAAGTATATTGATTATTTCTTACGGCCTTATGTAGATACGTTACCGTCCTACATAAAGGATAGTAAAAATGTTCCCATTAAAATTCAAGATGTGACCTGGCAAGAGGACTTTTTATTAATGACCTTAGACGTGTGCAGTTTGTACACCTCAATTAAACATGCAGATGGCATTCGAGCCTGTAGACATTTTCTGCAAGCCCGCTCTATTTCTTTTTTGCAACACAATGAAGTCCTAATGATCATGATCTGTTCTGTCTAGAAAACAATTTTTTTGTTTTCAATGACATCTTTTATAGACAGAAACAAGGGACTGCCATCGGCACCTGTTTTGCTCCTAGTTATGCCAACCTCTTTATGGGGTTGTGGGAGCAACAGGTGACCAAGGTTTTCAAAGAATATATCGACCATATTAAAGTCTGGGTGCGCTATATTGATGACCTGTTTATTGTATGGCAAGGTAACCAGGAACAAGCTTCCAATTTTATTTCCTTACGCAATACTAATAATGTGAACTTGAAGTTTGAGGGGAGTATTAATGGCAGAAGCATAGAGTTTTTGGACTTACAGGTTATTGATGAGAACAATCAGTTAAGATCCCGCTTGTTCCGCATGAAAACGGCAGGAAATACACTGCTTCATGCAAAACGTAATCATCCTATAAATCTAATTCAGAGCATTCCATATGGCGAGTTCCTTCGGGCTCGAAGGAACTGCAGCTCTGATACAGATTACTTGAAGGAATGTGAGCGGATGTCAACTAGATTCAGTGATCGAGGCTATACTAACAATGTTATTAAAACAGCATGCAACAAAGCTACTAGCTTGCCGCGTGAAATGATGTTGGCTCCTAAGCAGGAGATGGTTAGTCCTAGTACCAATGTTATTCAATATATTTCCACCTATAGTTCAGTGTCCAAGGATCTGAGAAAGAGTCTCACTAAACATTGGGCAATTTTGAGAACTGAGCCAACATTGAATGAAGTGTTAACAGATCACCCTAATATCACCTATAGAAAAAGGAGATTCGTTACGAGACAAATTGTGTCGGAACGAGATTTCTCTGGTCAAATTATCTGGAAATATTGCACAAGGTTTTTACACCTGCATGTCTTGCAAAGCATGCAAGTACAGTTCTAACACCAAGAAGGTCTATTATCCAGTAACTAAGACAGAAAGGATAATTGAGGAACATTTGACCTGTCTTTCTGACTTTTGTGTGTATGCTCTGGTGTGCCCCTGTTCAAAGAGTTATGTGGGAAGCACAATGTTTCCCGCAAAAAAACGTATTCTGGAGCACATGCGAGCAATCCAGAACAAAGATAAAGCCTATCCAGTGGCACGCCACTTTGAGGAGGAGCACAACAGTAATCGCAATCTTTTGCGTTTCTTTGTCATTGACTGCGTTCCATAGAGCATTCGCGGAGGTGACAGGATACGCAAATTAAGGCAACTTGAATCAAGATATATATTAGAATTGGATACTAGAGCCCCTCAGGGTTTGAACTCTGAGGAAGAATTATCTTGGTTCTTGGGAGAATAAATGATGGCACTCTCAGAGGGGCATTCAAACTTCTTCTTCTTTTTCTTTTTCTCCTATATCATGCTTGCAAACTATATGAATCTCAGCATATACCTTAGGATATGCTGGTGAGTGTAGTAAACATTAAGAGAATTCAAGCAGTGTACCTCTGGCTACCATGCATTCGCACTCCTTCTGGTAGTCTATATCGGAGCTGCAGTTCTTCCGGGCCCGGAGGAACTCACCATACGGAATGCTCATAATTAGATTCTTCAGGTGACTGCTTTTGGCATGAAGTAATGTATTCCCTGCCGTTTTCTTGCATAACAATTGAGATGTTATCTTATTATTTACAACAGTAATCCGAGTGTCCAAAAACTCAATACTAGTTTCACTGATGTTACAATCAAATTTCAGATTATAATCATTGATGTTTAATGATGAGACAAAGCTAATGGCTTGATCACGACTGCCTTGCCAAACAATAAAAAGGTCATCAATATATCGTAACCAAGTTTTCACATGGTCACCATATTGTTTGAAGGCCTTGGGCACTTGCTGCTCCCACCACCCCATCATAAGGTTGGCATAACTTGGAGCAAAGCAAGTGCCCATGGCTGTACCCTGCTTCTGTCTGAAAAATGAGTCATTGAAAATAAAAAAATATTTTCAAGACAAAACCTGATCATAACCAATAACATTTCTGTGTGTTGCAAAAAGGAAATAGACCAGGATTTCAAGTAATAACTGCAGGCTTGAATACCATCAGAATGTTTAATGGACGTGTACAAACTGCACACATCCAAGGTAATCAAGAGAAAATTATCTTTCCAAACTACATCTTTGAGTTTGTTTAGAAAATCTTTGCTATCCCGTATGTAGGATGATAATGACTCTACATATGGGCGCAAAAAATAATCAATGTATTTGGAAGTATGTTCCAGTAGTAAACCCATTGAAGACACAATAGGTCTCCCTGGTGGTCTTAGTGGATCCTTGTGGAGTTTAGCTAATAAGTATAAGACAGCAATCTTGGGTGAGCGATTCAACAAATAAGCATACTCATCCCATTCCAAGAGGCCCTCTTTTTACCAAGATTTCAACATTTCAAAATACAACGCATTAGATCTTTCAATATTCTCTTGAGGGACTCTTTCATAACATTCTGAGATGTTAAGCTATCTCATACCCTCCTGTAAATAGTCATCAGTATCAAGTAAAACAACATTTCCCCCTTTGTACGATTGGCGAATGACCACACTATGGTCTGATTGTAATGTTTTCACAGCCAGTCTTTCTTTCTTGGCCAAATTGTCATTCTTCCATACCTTTCTTTTAGCCAATTTTTTCAGGTCATTTGTCACCAATGTTTCAAAAGTATCGATAGCACATGGGGGAAGGGAAGGGTTAAAAGTAGATTTCGGTTTAAAATCATTGGGGCAGCTATCACTTGTTACAAAACCCATAGATTGTGCATCCAAAGGTGTAGCATCAGATGCATCCATATCCAATTCATTTAAGACAATTAGTGTATCCACTTCCCTGATGGTCAAACTATTGGGGCTGGGTCGAATTGAGAAGGTAGGAGTAGCCGCAGATTTTACTTTCAATTTATGCCATTTGTGTAATTTAAGTTTTCTCACAAAATGAAAGAGATCAATTCTACCTTGTGAGTAGGCAAAGGGGGTTGTAGGACAGAATGAAAGCCCATATTGCAGTACTTTTAATTCTACATCATTCAGCGGACGTTTATAAAGGTTTACCACATTGTTGTTGTTCTTCATTTCCCGCGCTGCTTCTGGCCCCTTGTCTCCATTCCCACTGGGGTTGACGTTCCTCTTGCTCCATCGGCCTCTCCCTGTTTTTTTGCTGTTGTTATTGCTTTTTCTCCATTGAGTTTGCCTCTTCCTCTGCCTCTTACATTTTGGCCTCTTCCTCTGCCCCGTCCTCGGTCTTTCTGCCAATTCAACTGATTCTTGTTCTGATTCAATAGGTGAAATTCCTCCCCAAAATTTGTCGGGTATGTGAGATCCTTATCAGCTACCAGCATACCATCTTCCGAAATATCACTCTCACTGGTCTCACTCCCAGTTTCACTGACTCCTGTATGATCTTCAGTTGGTGAGACTCTCTTGTTAATCCTTACATTGTCATATTTGCGACTGAAAGTGAATATTCTTCCTGATTGGTAATCGATCTGATCTCTCATGAACTTTCTCTCTTTCTTGGCAATAATTTCCTCTTCATATTTTTCAATTCGTTTAATTATTTCTCCCAATTTAGTTGTAAATACCTCCATATTCTCATCTCTCTTGATCTCCTCTTTCAATTCCTCAATAGTTTTTAGAAGGGATTCACGTTCTTTCCATGCATATTTAATCAGGATAGATATCATATGATTGGAACAGTCCATCAGATTTGTTGCCCATTCCGTGGTTAACTCAGGATCCGGTTCCTCATATTGTAGTGTAGTTCCTATAGTACCCCTGCAGGACCTGCGCTTTTGGATAACATACACTCTGGGCCTGGTGACAGACTGACTCTGAGCACCCCCACCGCGTATGTTAGCCTGATTTGCATTAGCTAGCTCACAGTGCCTCTAGAATCTCCTTTTTATCAGAGAGATTAGTTTTTGGCAACCTCAGAACACAACAACCCTGATTCCTCAGACTCGTGGAAACAATGTACTACTTTTCGCTCAGTCACTCGTGCTTGCTCATTTGGTCTCAGAGAGTTACACAGAAGAAACAGTCGAGCGTATTTACAATAAGAATTTATTGCACAGCTGTTCTTCTAGTATAAAATATATGTGCTGCGACAACTGTTAAACAGTAGCAGAGATATATGATCAGCAGTACAGTGAATATAAAGGGATAGTACAGTTCTACCATTTTGTAATAGTCATGAACATATACATGAATATAAAATGCATTTATAAAATAAAGTGCATACTCCTACGATGCCTGTCTAGATGTACCTAAGTGTACCTAGCATGTGAGTAGGTGCGAAAGAAAGCCAAGAATCCCGCTAGGATTTAGTCAAACCCCATTACCTGAATAATGAGAGTGTGGGACCTCGTCCTGGTCTTGAGTTGGACACCCCGCAAGGGATGATTAGACCACTGTCAGCTGGAGCGACTGCATGCAGGAGCCTCAGCGTCTCTGGTCAGTGTGTCGGCCTGGAAGTCTCGGTTCCCTCTAACTACTGATAGCAAGAGGTGCTGTATTTATACAGAAAAGTATAGAGTCCCTTTGTCCCTTGTGTCTTGTGTTAGCCATTGTTGGGTATGGAGATGACGTATGGGATGAACCGGTTACGTAGATGTTTATGCAGGTGGATTCAAGCCCTTGCCTGGTTTCCTAGAACTCTTATGAATAATTAATCATACTGGATGAGCACATCGAAAATGGTATAGGAGGCCATTGTTCGGGAAAAACCCTCCTTCTGTACCCAAACCATAGTATAGATAAGGTTCAGCCCTCAGCACCCGTTATTGTAGAGAATAGGGAACTAATGTAGGTGAAAGATTATGCCTATATTAGGGCATCTCAATCCATGCCTATATTAGGGCATCTATATTAAACATAACACCCACTCCTCTTAATACTCAACAATAATAAACAATGATAGCAAACTACTACGTCATACTAGGTGGTAGTGCATATAATTGTCAGTGAGCCACATAAAAACATTATTAAAATTTTAAAAGCATATTAAAAACATTTCTAAGAGGGGAAAAATGTGTAGAGTCAGTTTTGAATTTGTACTTAAGCTAAAGGTCTAGCTGAGTTTGTTTATAGAATTTAAAACTCTCTCTTTGCATGCCTTGCACTTTGGGAGAACATGGCGGCCGCGTAGATTCGCAGGTCGCAAGCTCTGTAGGCTCCCGGTCACCGTAATTTCAATGGGTGCCTTTTTTTCTCTCTAAACACTCGTAATGATGTGTTAACCCTCATCGATACCTGATGTGCCTCACGCCTGGAACTTCTGGAGCTTTGCCGGTGTTTCCCCTCCCGTTATCAGACGCTGGTCCGCGTTGCTTCACGGCCGCCCTGGAGCTCAGGAAGAGCCGCAGGGCAGCAGCTCGAGGATACCTCCGGGCAAGTGGTGGCAGCGTCAGCACATACGCTGCAGCCGCATGCCCTGGAGGATTGGGAGGAATCGGAGCTGCAAACTCTGTGGAGGAGGTGCAGCCAGCCGCCATTTGTGTCGGTGGAACACAGAACTTGAGAGGTAGGGGGGCCATTGTGGGGGCTATATCCAGCGCATTAGGAGGGCAGATAGTGGTGGGAACCCCCTTCGAGGGAGATAGTGTGTCCACAGTTAAACAGAGTTTGAGACAGAGTCAGGTTTTGAACTCAGAACCCTTGGTTGGACTTACTTCCCTCACTCCCCGCATAAGTTCTCACAAAAATTGACTTGCAGAGAAATCAAAGCGGGAAGTAAAAAGGAGAGGGAGAAAACATAAGCAAAGGGAAGCACTTTTAGAGCCTAAATTAAAGATTACACCATCTCTGCACACCTTTTTTAAAGTACAACCACCAGTACTTTCATTAAAGAGACCGCCACGCATAGAGGTAGGGAGCCCTAAAGCCTGTCAAGAGACCACAGCTGTTATAGCCACTATAGACGCTTCTGTTATAGAAATGGAGAAGGGGGAGCAGCTTGGTCAGGGCAGTACCCAAGAGAGCATTATGGCCACGACTTCTGTCGGAACGACGAGTAGAAATGGCGTTAACATTCAGTCCAAAGGGGCCGAAGATTGTGGAGGGCACACATTAGCTCAGAACATAACTCCTGACACTAGGAACCCAAGTGAACTATCGGCCAGCTCCTTAGAAGCAATGTTTGGAGCATTAACTCTGGATATTAAGAACGGGTTCTCGGTATCAGAAGCTAACCAGCGTGAAATACGGGGGTTTTGCGAGACATTAGATAAAAAGCTGGACACTTAATCTGATAGAACAGAAATACTTGAGAACACAGTGGAGGAGCTAAAAAAGGAACTCGCATATAATAAAACGGAGCTCCAAGTACTGAGTAGAGATGAGCAGGGCCTTCAGGAAAAGCTGGAGCAATTAGAGAATAATTCCAGAAGGAATAATTTGAGGATATTAAATGTTCCAGAAGGAAATGAGAAGGACAATTTAAAATCATATGTGGTAGCCCTCATAAAGGCTGCGGTCCAGGTAGATGAGAGTGAGGTCGACATTGAAAAAGACATACAGAGAATACATAGAGACCCCTTCAGAAAAATGCCGGGTAGAGTAAAACCAAGAAAGATCCTTATCAATTTTCAGACATATGCGCTGAAAGAGAAAGTTCTTACATCAGCACTAGAGTTAAAGTCATTGAAAGGCCCTGATTTCTCTTTTGAAATAAGATCAGATCTATCACGTGTCACCTTAGATAGACAGTGGGAGTTGGGTAAACGTATGGATGACTTTAGGAAATCAGGTGCAACAGTACAACTTAAATTCCCGGCTTCACTGCGAATAATGTATAACAACAAAATGCACATGATAAGAAGCATAAGGGAAGCAGATGAGTTATTAGAAAACATTAAGGGAGATGGAGGGGGCAGTTGAGGAGGCAGATACTGCAATTTAATAAATCACATTTTGAATACACTCATATATTGACACATAATAAAAAAAAAATTAAAAACTTTCTAGTGTGACCGGGGACCAACAGAGCAAAAGAAGAATTTGGACTAAGATCAGGTCCAAGAAGAAGAAGCAGGGGTGGGTTCTCCAGGGTAAGGGGTGAGAGGGCCGGGAAGTGGGGTATCACGGGGTGGGGAGCATATGGGAATTTTTTTTTAAAAATCCTCAAATACCTCAGAAAGAGTAATTGCTTTTAACATAGCAAAGATATGTCCATCCAAATTCTAACTTGGAATTTCAATGGGCTGCGCGTAAGGGGACGTAGGGACAGGCTATTGCAATATCTTAGAGATTCTCCCGCTCAAGTTCTCATATTACAGGAGACACACTTAATAAAAAAGGAATGTGTTGACAAAGTTGGGTACAACAAGTGCTATGTACTGATCAGAGTGGGAGTGTTAGAGGAGTTGCTATAATTGTGAAAAAGCAAGCGACAATATGGGTGACTAAGTCGAAGGCGGATAAAGGAGGCAGGTGGATTATAGCCAATGTAAAAATAGACGATAAGTCACTAACGTTAGTAGGCTATTATGGTCCGAATCAGGACGATTGCGAGCCATTAAAAGATTTGTTTACTAACCTGTTAGAATTCTCGGGCCCAATTATAATAGGGGGAGATTTCAATGTTGTTTTAGATTTAAAATTAGATAAGTCAAGTATAACTAGAGCAACACCGACACCCAACTCACGAGCACTCCTAAAAACCATGATGGCGGAGCACACTTTGTGTGATCTTTGGAGAGAAAGAGCAGGTAATCAACAAGGTATATCTTTTCATAATAAAAAATATCGAAGTATGTCTAGAATAGATTACTTTCTAGTAGACTGGAGCCTTAGAGACGATATCTTGTATATTGACTATAAGGCAACCCACCTTTCAGACCATTCGGCAGTTTTATTAACATTTAAAAATAGCATTAGAAATGAGGAAAGGAGGTGGACTGTAGACCGTACAATATTGGCTGACAGTGAGATAATGGATAACTTGAAGGAGGAGGTTCGAGAATTTATTGTGATCAATAGTGGCTCAGCTACAAATGCAATAGTCAGGGATACCCTAAAAGCTTTTATTAGAGGAAAGATCACTAGTGTAACCGGTCATAGGAATAAACTGTATAAAAGTGAAATTACAGGATTAGAAAATAAAATGGAGCAATTGAACATTGAGCTGAAAAGATCAGTTTCAGAGAAGAAAAAAGTAGAACTAGAAAAGAAGCAGCTGCTATTAAAAAACCAACTATCAGAGATTCTCCAAATAAGAGTTAGGAAAAGGTGGGATGCTAGCAAACTAGCCCATTTTGAATATGGGGAGGGCGCAAGTAAACTCCTAGCCTGGAAGGTTAAGACAGACCTGAATAAAAATAGGATTAAGGAGATCAAGGAGGATCGGTCCGGGATTATTTTAAATAGCGAGACCGAGATTAAAGAAGCCTTTAAGGAGTTTTTCCGTATTTTATACACTGAAGAGAAGGAAGGAATGTTGGATACCCAGTTAGAGGGCTGGCTAGCAGATTCGATTCAACCCATAGATCTTAATCAACAGAAATTTTTAAATCAAGCAATTACTCAGAAGGAAGTAGTTAGGGCCATTCAATTAAGCAAAGGGGGTAAAGCGGCCGGGCCTGATGGCATTCCCATGGAGCTCTATAAGATTTTGGCAGAAGTCCTATCCCCTTTTCTGACAACAGTGATGGGTGAAGCATTAGCAAAAACAACAGTTGATGGACAGAATGCAGAACAATGTCATACATTCACCCCAGTACAGAGATCTGGGCCTAAATCCATCGTTTTTTTGCTCACCATGCCATTCCAGTTTGAACCCAGCCATATGCAAATCAGTCTTGACCCTGTGCCTCATGGGAACAGTCCAGCCCGAACTGCCAAGCCAGGTCCTCCCTGGACTGGAAACAAGCATCCTAGGACCGGTTTCGGGGTTTCACCCCTCTTCAGCCAGGATAGCTTGATTCCAGTGGCATGGAGAGCACAGGACCCACGTCTGGGCATACCCGTCCCACTCGGGGTGACAAATGCAAAAACAACAGTTGGTGGACAGAATGCAGAACAATGTCATACATTCACCCCAGTACAGAGATCTTGGCCTAAATCCATCGTTTTTTTGCTCACCATGCCATTCCAGTTTGAACCCAGCCATATGCAAATCAGTCTTGACCCTGTGCCTCATGGGAACAGTCCAGCCCGAACTGCCAAGCCAGGTCCTCCCTGGACTGGAAACAAGCATCCTAGGACCGGTTTCGGGGTTTCACCCCTCTTCAGCCAAGATAGCTTGATTCCAGTGGCATGGAGAGCACGGGACCCACGTCTGGGCATACCCGTCCCACTCGGGGTGACAAATGCAAAAACAACAGTTGATGGACAGAATGCAGAACAATGTCATACATTCACCCCAGTACAGAGATCTGGGCCTAAATCCATCGTTTTTTGCTCACCATGCCATTCCAGTTTGAACCCAGCCATATGCAAATCAGTCTTGACCCTGTGCCTCATGGGAACAGTCCAGCCCGAACTGCCAAGCCAGGTCCTCCCTGGACTGGAAACAAGCATCCTAGGACCGGTTTCGGGTTTCACCCCTCTTCAGCCAGGATAGCTTGATTCCAGTGGCATGGAGAGCACGGGACCCACGTCTGGGCATACCCGTCCCACTCGGGGTGACAAATGCAAAAACAACAGTTGATGGACAGAATGCAGAACAATGTCATACATTCACCCCAGTACAGAGATCTGGGCCTAAATCCATCGTTTTTTGCTCACCATGCCATTCCAGTTTGAACCCAGCCATATGCAAATCAGTCTTGACCCTGTGCCTCATGGGAACAGTCCAGCCCGAACTGCCAAGCCAGGTCCTCCCTGGACTGGAAACAAGCATCCCTGGACTGGAAACAAGCATCCTAGGACCGGTTTCGGGGTTTCACCCCTCTTCAGCCAGGATAGCTTGATTCCAGTGGCATGGAGAGCACGGGACGCACGTCTGGGCATACCCGTCCCACTCGGGGTGACAAATGCAAAAACAACAGTTGATGGACAGAATGCAGAACAATGTCATACATTCACCCCAGTACAGAGATCTGGGCCTAAATCCATCCCTTGCTCACTTTGCCACTGGATTCAAGATAGCCTGGCTGATGAGGGTTTTGAACCCGAAACCGGTCCCAGGATGCTTGTTTCCGGTCCAGGAAAGACATGGCTTGGCAGTTCGGGCTGGACTGTTCCCATGAGGCACAGGGTCAGACTGATTTGCATATGGCCATGTCTGAACTGGGGTGGTGGAGTGAGCTAAAGAATGATGATGGATTAAACCCAGATCAGTTGACTGGGGGTGAGTGTTTGATTTGCTCTAACACTCCGTCCATCATCCCCTTTGGTATCGCTTTGTTCGCCCTAAGTTGGCAGGGTATGCCCAGACGTGGGTCCCTTGCTCACTTTGCCACTGGATTCAAGATAGCCTGGCTGATGAGGGTTTTGAACCCGAAACCGGTCCCAGGATGCTTGTTTCCGGTCCAGGGAAGACATGGCTTGGCAGTTCGGGCTGGACTGTTCCCATGAGGCACATGGTCAGACTGATTTGCATATGGCCATGTCTGAACTGGGGTGGTGGAGTGAGCTAAAGAATGATGATGGATTAAACCCAGATCAGTTGACTGGGGGTGAGTGTTTGATTTGCTCTAACACTCCGTCCATCATCCCCTTTGGTATCGCTTTGTTCACCCTAAGTTGGCAGGGTATGCCCAGACGTGGGTCCCTTGCTTACTTTGCCACTGGATTCAAGATAGCCTGGCTGATGAGGGTTTTGAACCCGAAACCGGTCCCAGGATGCTTGTTTCCGGTCCAGGGAAGACATGGCTTGGCAGTTCGGGCTGGACTGTTCCCATGAGGCACAGGGTCAGACTGATTTGCATATGGCCATGTCTGAACTGGGGTGGTGGAGTGAGCTAAAGAATGATGATGGATTAAACCCAGATCAGTTGACTGGGGGTGTGTGTTTGATTTGCTCTAACACTTCGTCCATCATCCCCTTTGGTATCGCTTTGTTCGCCCTAAGTTGGCAGGGTATGCCCAGACGTGGGTCCCTTGCTCACTTTGCCACTGGATTCAAGATAGCCTGGCTGATGAGGGTTTTGAACCCGAAACCGGTCCCAGGATGCTTGTTTCCGGTCCAGGGAAGACATGGCTTGGCAGTTCGGGCTGGACTGTTCCCATGAGGCACAGGGTCAGACTGATTTGCATATGGCCATGTCTGAACTGGGGTGGTGGAGTGAGCTAAAGAATGATGATGGATTAAACCCAGATCAGTTGACTGGGGGTGAGTGTTTGATTTGCTCTAACACTCCGTCCATCATCCCCTTTGGTATCGCTTCGGGTGAAGCATTAGAGCATGGAATGCAGTTACCGAAATCTTGGAATGAGGCCACAGTCATTCTTATTTTGAAACCGAATAAAGATCCGGCAGTCTGTGAGTCGTACAGACCAATATCACTCCTAAATTCAGACTACAAGATTCTCACAAAAATTTTGGCCAGTAGATTGGCCAAAATTGCGGGCTACTCTATACGTGAAGATCAGAGAGGGTTTGTGAAGGGGAGATATTTGCACGAGCTCACTCATGAGCTTATTGGGGCTATTGATCTTGCGACAACTTTTGACATCCCTTTATCAATAACAACATTGGATGCCTCAAAAGCTTTTGATAAGGTGAGATGGTCTTACCTATTCGCTGTACTGAAAAGATACAATTTGGGGGACAATTTCTGTAGAGTTATACAGCTAATATATCAGGAACCTGTAGCAAGGGTCTTGGTAAATGGGAAGTTATCCTCTCCTTTTAATATACTTAGGGGCACAAGACAGGGCTGCCCCCTCTCTCCTCTCCTGTTTAACTTTTATATGGAGCCCTTGGCTTCCAGACTTAGAAATGCAAGTGACATTTCCCCTTTTCAACAGGGAGATTGGGTTAGAAAGGTTGCGCTATATGCCGACGACCTAATTGTGTATTCATCTGATCTGAGCACTGCCTTACCTACCATCTTATCTATAGCATCAGAATTCGGAGAGGTGTCGGGGTACTCAGTAAATGAGCATAAAACAGAAATCATGGTATGGAATCAAGTAAGCACTAATCCCCTGATTAAAAGAGAAATGCGATATCTTGGGTTAAGGATAGTTCAAGATATAAATGAAATTGCAGAAATTAATTTGAGGAGGGTGTTTAAAGAGATTATTCAACTAATGAAGAACTGGGTATACCTTCCGTTAACAATCTTAGGAAGAGTTAGTTTGGTTAAGATGACTATATTACCTAAGATTACGTTTGTATTCAATTCCATACCATTGCATTTTGAAAAAACCACTATACACAAAATCCAGCAGGCTATAAATTCATTCATCTGGGCTAACAAAGGGATTAGGATCTCCTGGAAAAAGCTACGAAGGAGGAGGGAGAAGGGAGGCATATCACTGCCTGACATACAATACTACGCATGGGCCTTCCAACTAAAAAATTCTAGAATGCTTGCAAAGATACCAGATGGCTCCATAATAGGTTCAATGTTTTTAGTAATGTTGAAAGCATCCAGAGTAGATATAGATGGATTCCTTTTAAATTCGGAGATCCTAAATTTTTTAAGAAAATCAAACTAAAGGTGCTACAGTCGATGGCAAAAATGTGGTATCACATTAGACGCCTTTCGAAACTGGACTATTACTCTTACTTTGCTCCAGTTTGGGATTCACCAGGGACTCCAGAGTGCCTTGACGACAAATTGGCGGTGCCCATTAAAAAGGCTAATTTAAAAACGGGGGGGAGCTGACCAGGAATGGAAATGTGTTACCCTGGCAAAATCTTAATGGGCTGATGAAGGGCACCCTCTCAAAATTTAAATTTCTACAATTGAAAAGTTGGGAGCAAAGCAGAAAACTGACACTTGGGTGTCCATTATGATACCGGGCGGTAAAAAATCCGCCATCCACCATAGCGTTAAAAATTTGCCCGCCTACACCGTCTGAATACCGACCGAGCAATTACGATGCCGCGAAGCGAACACCGCCCGCTGCGGAAAAAAACCCAAAAATACCGCCCGATCCACCCGTCCGCCATGGACGCAAATACGCACGACAACCAAAAACCGCCCGCCCTGACGATCTAGACACCGCCCGTGAAATTAGGATCGCTCCGACATGACCGCGGTAATTACACAAATACACCGCCCACCATCGTAAATAACAGAGATGGAAATGGATACGGCGGAAGCCCTGGCGGCCACGTCCCTGCACAGAAACCATCCGCGGACCCAAACAAACACACACAACATGGCCAACAAGTCCACACAGCAAGCCACGCACAAACACAGTACACATCCCGAAAACACCCCCCTGGACAAACAAATAAACTACTAATCCCAGAACACCAGCCACAACACACCTGAAAACAACAGACCATCATGACACACCCACATAGGTAAGCACAAAGCAGCCCCTTCACAGACCACAATCCCTTGCAACACTACAAAGCCAAGAAGAGAGGAGAGAACACAGCGACACAGCAAGGACAGCAGCACACCACAGATACGCACCCATCACACCCACCAGCACCAGCACCACCAAACACCAGCACCACAAACGACCTGCACATCACACACCACACACACACACCGCACCAGCACCACAAACACCAAACCACACACCATGGCAGCACACAGAATGCCAAAGTTCACTTCAACTGAGCTGACGGTCATCAAGGTCGACGAGATCATCAAGGTGCACCCACAAATCTTTGGCAACAAGGTCCAACAGACAACAGTAGTCACCAGAAATCGGATGTGGAGCAGGATCGTAGACCAGGTCAATGCAGTAGGGAACGTGCCACGCAACTGAGGCGAAATCACCAAGAGGTGGCACGATATGAAAAGGGAGGTCAAGAAGAAGGAGGCCAAGAATCGGCAGCTGGCTGACAGGACTGGCGGAGGTAATCCCACGCTTTTCAAGATCTTCAAGGCGTGGGAGGAGAAGGTGCGAGGCATCATACATCCCGAGAGTCTCACCGGAATACCAGGGGGAGTGGAGGCTGGTAAGTACAAACAAATGTATACCAGCACACCGCTATGTACTCACATGCACTACCACTATGCCATAGCTCCGAGCGACAAACACCCCCATGTCCAGTACACAATACACAAGACATCACTCACACATGCAACAGACACTACCACACACTCAGCCCAAACCGACCAACTAACAAAACCATGGAGGCATGTGTACAGTCAGCCAGCACCGCAACTCCCACCAGGTCCCCTTGTACTCCAAAAGTGCCAGAAGGAGCACTCACCACACCCACACCCATGTGTCAGCCATAGCTGCAGTAACCGACAAGTAACAGGTAAGTAGCCGGAACACAAAGTCAGTGGGTGGGAGGGGGACAGCTGAAGTACAACACACACCAGGCCCCTAGTCCAACAGCGCAGCAAGGTGGAGCACACCCCACACCCATGTGTCAGCCACTGCAGTGCACACCTTCAGCCGACAGGTAGATATCTCACCCTACATGGAGGGGTTTCTGTGGGTGGTAAGCCAGCACCACAACTCACAACACCGCCCCCACTCCCACAGACCAGCAACATGGAGCACCCCTCCCTCCCATAACCATGTGGCATCCATTGCATTGCGCACTCAAAAACAACCTGTAGGTGGAAAACTGTACAGGGCGGGGTGTCTGTAGGCATGAGGACTGTATTACGACTAACACATGGGACATGTCACGTAGCAGAGGAACACGCAGCACTGCTCCCTGTCACAATCATGTGACCAATGTGCACACGGACATGTATTACAGAGTCATACCCCACATGACCCATCACAAACACAGCAACACCCTAAGGAGCCACGTCTGCATGCACAAGTCCCACTGGAGCACAGACCCACACGGCGGGCACCGTGCCACTCATCACACACATCAGCAACACCATCGAAGTCTTGTCCATGTAGTCCTTACTGCCTGTTACCCACACATCGTACAACAACGCCCATGTAAGTCCAACCTGCCTAGAAGTAACAGTGTGGGACCACAATAATGCACATACACACCACTGGACCCATGAAACACACAGGCACACAATGCACATTCAACATATCATCCATCTCATCTGTCAGCCCCTGTGTCATGAAAGGTATGTCATCCGAACAGCTGGCCCTCATACAGTAGTTATGCAAAGATACCTGCCCATGACAAATAATGTGCCTGCAGTGACTGAAGCGCACGTCACACTGTGATTAACAACATACATAATATAGTCAACACCCCAAGAGCACTGCATTGATGCACATGGCCGAGGGTAGCACGCACACCAAGGAATTGGCCCATCTGCAATATGTCGTGTGGCACACAACCATCACTCACTCACTACAATGCTTGCAGTGTAATGTCCATAAATGATAACAGTGAGCAGATATGCTGGGGATGTCAGACATACACACACCTTTGTCTCTGCACTGTCATGTTGCCAAAACACATGTCCCGTTCTGCACCCATATGTCAGAGTATGTACCCCAAAACCATATTTCACCTCAAAGCGTTGAGGGGCGGTACCCCTTTTCCCATCTGCGTTTCTAAGCGTTCCATTTGAACCCCAAAACCATATTTCACCTCAAATGCGTTGAGGGGCTGTACCCCTTTTCCCATCTGCGTTTCTAAGCGTTCCATTTGAACCCCAGAACCATATTTCACCTCAAAAGCGTTGAGGGGGCTGTACCCCCTTTTCCCATCTGCGTTTCTAAGCATTCCATTTGAACCCCAGAACCATATTTCACCTCAAAAGCGTTAAGGGGGCTGTACCCCCTTTTCCCATCTGCGTTTCTAAGCGTTCCATTTGAACCACAAAAGCATATTTCACCTCAACATCGTTGATGGGTCTGGAGCCCGCATACACCCGAACCACAAAATGTAGGAGTATAGCAACACACACCCATCGGCATTGCTAATCCGTCCCATGCCACATGTTCACATCACACAGTTCCATTGCCTTGCCCACGCATACACACATCGTACATCCACACACACGCCTCTGGGAAACCTGTGCACGACAGTGCACGAACTGTGAATGTCAGACAACCAATACACACTTTGCTAGGTGCAACACATTAACCTATCTCATTCTCCCCACAGGTGCCGAACTGCTGGACGCTGGAGAGGGAGACAGCAGCCAGCACAGCCAGTCCGCAAGCCCCCGACCCGGACTCACGGATGTAGAGGAGCTGGACACCTCCTCGGACGTGGACCACCCAGCAGGCCCATCTGGTGTGGCAGGGCACAACCGCTCCCCAGGGCCCCTCCTACCCACCAACCCATCGCCCAGGGCTGCTGACCAGTCACAGACCCCTGCTGCCACGGTCGTTGCGGTGGCCACAGCCCCAGCGCAAGGGGTGGCCCGGCCGTCGGGGTCCACCCTGGGAGCCAGAACGAGGACCGTGGTGAGCAATGTGGCTAGTGGGCAGGTCGGTGGCAGCAGTACTGGTAGGAGGAGCAGGGTCAGGCCAACGCCATCTGTGCCTGGGAGCCAAGGCCAGCCGCAAATCGACAGAGTCCTTGGGGCCTATGAAGAGGCTCAAGGAGAATGGGCCAGGTCGGCTAGCGACACGCGGGAGGTCCTTGGGGTGTTGAGGGCCATGAACGCCCATATGGGCCAAATGGTGGCCCTCATGGGCCAGCTGGTGGTGGTGTCGAGGGCACAAGCAAGGCCAGCAACACCACCTCCGCCACCACCTGCTGTGGCGCAGGGTCGTGCAGCATCGCGTTCCCCTGCGTCCACAGCGAGTGAGCACTCCTCAGCCACCACCAGCAGCCCACCAACACACCCCCCCCTTCCAAACGTGGAAGGGGCCATCCGAAGAGGAAACAGGTGTCCAGAGAGGACTTCGCACGCACCAAACGCCAGTGAGTCAGCCAGCCACCTTGACCACCTACTGCATTGACTTGTAATACGATCCTACCCCACACTGCCATGTGAATGGCATGTGTCTGTTGGACTGTGGACATAGGACTAAATGGGTATACCTTGAGCATCACGCAGCCATGACCGTCAACTCATAGTCACTGCACGCACCACTTTTGTCAACACCTTGCACACAATAACATGTCACCGCTGAAAATAAATACACCTTGATCACAATCTGCTGTTTGTGCCCTGTGTTTATTCAACGATGTGCAACTGCCACCATGAGCAGAAATGCATCTGCTGCGTGGTATGTCGATGGGACAGGAGAGGCTGTAGGGACCTAGGGGTGAAAAACAGAACAAGAGTACATTCAATGAGTGTGTCACACACTCATCACACAGTACTTGTCACCAACTACAAGCAATGTACACACATCTCACAGAGCAACAGGGCACAATGCAACAGCCACTGTCAGTGGCATACTAACCTGGACATGGACCATTGACACACAGCACTCAGCGAACAAAAGGCCTCCGTGACAGAGCACACATACACCTGCCCAACTACAGCTACTTCAGCCGTCATAAATGGACACTCACCGTCAAGTGAAGTAGCGGGCGATGAGCTGCTGACGCACATTCACAGCTTCCTCCTCTCCACTATCCTCGTCACTGGACCCGTCCTGGTCTGCAGGCTGGGGCCCTGGATGATCACCGTCATCCACTATTAGGGGGATCTGCTTGCGAATAGCCAGATTGTGCAGCATGCAGCAAGCCACTACTATCTGGCACACCTTCTGTGGAGTACGCCAGTGCGCCCCCGGCGCGGTCCAGGCATCTGAACCTGGACTTGAGGAGGCCAAAGGTCCGCTCCACCACACGTCTGGTCCTCCCATGTGCCTCATTGTAGCGGTCATCAGCTGGGGTCCGAGGATTACGTAATGGGCTGAGCAGCCAAAGCCCATTCGGATAAGCAGAGTCCCCTGGGTGAGAGGAATACCGAGATTAGTTGCAATTCCAACTGTCCCCAAGACAGCATCGCACAACAGCCCCACTACACGAGTTACACATACTCACCAACAATCCAAGCACGGTCCGGTTGCAGATTGGTCATCAGACGTGGTAGGATGCTGTTGCGCATGATGGGCGAGTCATGGGCCGATCCTGGAAACTTCGCACACACGTGTGAAATGACCATGTCCTCAAGGCACACCACTTGCACATTCAGGGAGTGGGTGTGCTTCCTATTCCGATAAATGTGCTCCATGGCCTGTGGTGCTACAAGGCCAATATGGGTGCAATCGATTGCACCAACAACGTGGGGGATCCGTCCAAGGGCATAGAAATCACCCTTCACTGCCGCCAATTCACGTGCCCTGGGGAATCTGATGTACCTGTTCCTGTACAGCATCATAGCTGACAGTACATCACGAAGCACCATGCTGAACATGGGCTGGGACATCCCACTTCCACTGCCCACTGTGTGTTGGAATGACCCAGTGGCGAAGAAATGCAGTGCAGCCATCACCTTAGCCGTGGGGGTAAATGCAGTTGGATACACCCTGCGAGGACGGAGGTGGGGTTCCAACAAGGCACATAGGCGATGCAGGGTGGGTCGGTCCAGATGGAATTTCTGGATTACCTCCACATCCTCCATGTCTGACAGCAATTGGTAGGGGCGATGTATGTTTGGTCTCCTCCTAGGAAAGATGGAAGTGGACACATGTGAAAGCAACACGCCACAGGGCATTTCCACATACACAAAACACAAATGACTGACCAAGCAATAGAATCACAGAACAGCTGACAAGTAGGGACAGCACACAATACACTTGCACAGGTCCCCTGCCAATTGCAATGGGCAGTGACACACACCATTGCTATGAGCATGCACATGGGGATTTAGGCCTTAATAACTTGTAAGGCATGCTTATGGTATCAGACTGCATATTTGGCAAGCGGCAATACCACGGCAACATAACTGGCTGCTGTGCATGACACTGCTTCCGAGGCTGGGTGAGTATGGCACACACCAACAACGCTATGGACACAGGCTGAGCGGCCAAAACAAGTGGGACCTGTAGCACGAGGGGATATGAGACAGTCATTGATGTCCCTACTGCACCCTATGTACAGCACTGTACGGATCACACCTCCAGAAACATTGACAGGTGTACACATTGACAGCTCCATGCCAACACGGCTGTGTGATTGCCAATACACATCACAAGTGACACGTAACGTTGCACGTGCCAGGTGGCAGATGTACATAGTGAAAGATGGCATGTGTGTGCATATGCATATCCCATGCTCCCATGCCAATGTGTACATGATGATATGCTAACAGACATGTGGAGGCTGGGCACTGGCCGTCACTGCCTATGCACACAGCATGTTGTGGCCCTGTCCAATGTGGACCTGCTCCCACACACAAATCATGGCCACACCTGCAGATGCATTGCGCACATTATACTGTGTGGTGCACATGGCATCAGCGGACTGTACCCGCCATGGGCCATGGCCCTTGCGGCCAACTCCAATGACCCTCGCGGTTGCACCCTGCGTGTTCCACTATGGAGGTAAGCGTCCCGGGCCAGCTGGGAGCAGGCCATCGTCTGCAATTGAAGCTGGCAGACATGGTACACAAATTGCAGCAGCTTGGACCCACTGAACCTGCCCCAGGGGGCTATATGAGTGTGGGAGTGTGACCGGCATTACCACAGCTACCTGGGATTGCAGCCTGGCATCCCTCAACAACACCTGCTGCTGCCACCTGTCCACCTTCACGTCGATGACGCTGAGGATATGTCCAGGTCCACTCACCAGCAAGGAGCTGGAGATCCTGGATTCCGAGCTCCATGCACACTGCACATGGCTATTCCTTGCGAAAGTTGTGTGTGAGAGACAACTGCAGTGTGTGGGAGTGCATGTGGGGACACACATGTCGTTGATCCGCAGCACTATGAGTCAGAGCCTGTGGGGTTCAAACATGCACTGCTCACCATGCTGACTGCAGGTGGCAGGGGTATGTGAGCTCTCGGGCGCTTTGACATGTCTGTCCCTCCCGAGTGGTGGTACATGGCAACTTCATGTCAGACATCCAGTGACACAGACAATTGGCAATGCAGGTCTCAGTGCACTTTTTGCTCGTGTGAATGTCAGGCTGGGGCCATGCTGCCCTTCTCAGTCCCAGCAGGCCTGGCCTGCACATTGACTGCACAATGCCAGTAGGTGACAACACAGACTGCCTAGTGGGTTACATGTGTCTCCTGTTCAGGACCCTCCGGATAAGCGCAAACTCAGCCCTGTCGATTGGACACACCTTGCCTCGTGATAGGGATGTGTGTGAGTTAGTGGCACTGAATGTGACCTCCGTTGCGGGGTGGGGCATGCACAGGCCGAGTACGTTGATTGTTGCGGGAGTGTTGGTCACAGTGGGTACACCCACACAGATGTGTTGTCTTGTGATATTTTGCTAGAGTCCGCCTGACAATGGACAGTAGATGTGGGCAGACTACACATTGCACGATGTGCTGTCTATATGCATGTGCCTTCACACCAGGCACAGCTGCCCCTGCACATGTGACCCCTGCTGCCCTCAGTGCTGGGTCTGTTGAGCTGATGCGCCATCTGTGTGTGGGGCAGACAGCTCTCCTCACTTCCGTCATTGCCCATGACATCACTTTGCCGCAGGTGACATGTATCATGGAGGGCCCACATTTACGCGTGGGTGGACTACACAAGACTGTCCGATGGTTGTCACACCCAGTCAGTGCTACGAATGGGAAGGATGTGGTGCTGGTACTCATTTATATGTGTCGAGTGTGCGGGTCTAGGTGCGGGGCTACATGCAAGACATGGGAAGTTCATCGGCTTATCTACTAGTTGCAATACACACGAGACACGTCTTTTTATGACCACATCAGGGTCATTCCTTAAACTAACTGGAAGTCAGACTGTCATATGTTACCCTGTACTCATGGCCTCCCCTCGCTCACCCAAATATGCGCTTGCACCCGAGAAGCCAGCGCATGCACAAGCAGCTCCAAGCTCGCCCCAGAGAGGCCAAGGAGTGTATGTGTGGGGCCAGTTGAACAAGTGGTCTGTCTTGCGGTATAATAAGTGGCGGGACGCCGTACACCTGCGTGGTGCCCCGAGTCGAGACCCGGGCAACATTGACAATGCATGACAGGCTCCGCAGTCCGGATACACCACCTGCAACACACAGAGGCTGTAGCTGCCCTAGCGGCCCGGGCCGCGTCCAACTGGAGCTCATGGACCCACACATTCACTTTTTGGCCTCTCTGGGGTGGGCTTGGAGCTGCTTGTGCACGCGCTGGCTTCTCTGTTGCAATGGCATATAACGTGTGTAGGAATATAGGCAATGGGTGAGATGGTGCGAGCCACCTTCCGTGACGTCACTCCTGCTCGTGATGTGTGCGTCACCCCACTACTTCCATTTGACTTGTGCCATACTACATATTGAGGATGTGTTGCCTGCGTGATGTGACCAGGAGGAGCGCGCCATGACCTCTCACCCACCATGCTCCACTGCCATCCCGTGCCCTGGATTGCCTGTGCAGGTGGACAATGTTGGGGATGCACCTGGTCGACAGGGGATGTGAGTGCCTTGGCAAGGGCCTGGCGGACGCACAGCAGTATCCAGCATGTCCACAGAGGGTGGGCTGACGTCTACACCTGATGCAGCATTGTTCGTGTGCCCGCCTGTTGTGCACACACGAGTTCACATTCATCCCCAGACAGGTGGTCTTTACAAATTCCCAGGAGAGCGGTGATGTACTGCTCCGGAATCCTCCCAACACAGCGTGTTTCAACATTGCATGTGCGCACCTACCCGTCACACCCACCCACCTGAGCCAAGCGTAACTGCCGCTTCACATGACACATGTGTGTCTTCCACAGTTGTGCTACTCATTTGCGTTGACATCCAATGACAGTGGACTACATGGTCATCTCACGACTGCCGTGTACTTCACACACTCTCATCCTCTCTCATTCGTACTCGTGGAATGAATAAGCAGAGACACATATTTACTTCAAGCCATGTATTAGGACTTATGTCCTCTGTGATGCAGTATAGTGGACACTACTGGCAGCGAAATGCATGTGGAGGATATACTCAGCATGATTACACATAGCATAGGGTGTAGGGGTACATGTGATTAGTTGTTGACTGTGGGATGTGGGCTTCAGAGTTACAACTGCTTAGCCGTTGCTGTGCTAATGTGCATTTGCTAATTACTGTGGGGCTGCTGACTTTGACACAGACAGTATACATTTTGCCTACCAGACCGCTTGACATCATGGGCACAGTACATCTCAGTTCCATGTTACAGGTTTGCTGCTATAGTTACTCATACACACGTGCGTGAGGGGTGTCATCAGGGCATGGGCCTACGTGCATGCAACGGCGTCCCACTTGTTGTTGCAATGTGGTGGCTACTGGACATGACACAGTCACTGGGGTCATGTTGTAGGGGGATGCACTTGTTGCCCATGCAAAAGTCCTGGCACGGAAGTTCAGAGGGAGGTGAGATGACAGCTCTCACATACTACAGCCGACCGATTACTGTCCACTGACCGGTGCATATGTTCATGGGCGCAGGATACATATTATGGCATAGTTGTACTTGCAGTGTTGTCCATGTGGTTGCCATTCACAAATCCCATGCCTCTGCCTCCCCTGTTCATGCAGAGTTACTGGATGTGATGAGGAACAGAGTGCATGTCCCGAAATTATCCGATATCATGGCAGTGTTGTTAATGGTGTGGTGTTAGTTGCAGGTTGTATGGTATAGTTGTTGTACTGGTAACTGCTCAGTCCGTGCGGAGCCAAGCATAGGTACGGTGTAGGACATCATTGTTCAATTGGGGAGTATTGCGTCGGGGTCCGGCGAATTGACAGGTTGTCAGGTATGCGATACCTTCCAGCAGGGCTTCCATGGCATTGGTGGTATACATGGACGCCATCCAATGAAGCGGATGGTGGCTGTCAAGGTGTTGGTCGTAAGTTGTCCCTTGTAGGAGCCTGATGGGACATGTTGGATGACATTCGATGAAACTGTGATCCAGAATACGTTGTGTGGAGGCACAGTGGTCCCATTGCAGTGTGGGTCCGATTGCAGCCACATACGCCATGCCCCATAGGCTGAACAGATCCTGTCGTGGACGTCCAGGGGTTGAACAGTTGTACCAGGTCCGCCATTGGACATGCCGGGTTGGAGAGACATAAATCCACAGGACAGTGGAAGGGACACCTCCGACAGTAGAAGGCGGAGGATGACGCAGCTGAACAATGCGATGCGGTAAGTTAGTCGGTAAGTTACGTTCAGCAGAGCCAGATTTTCACATCCCAATATCTGTATCAGGTTATGTTTGTACACCTTCATCTGTACGGCGTAGTTGGGTAGGTGTGGTGCAAGTGCCATTTTTCTGCAGGGCGATGTGATGGCGTGCTCCGGCTGTCTGTGCAGTCTGCAGAGTGCAACCTCCGACGTTGCTGGGAATTCTGTAATGGTCGTAGGGAGGCAGGACTTGGGTTATAGTAGCTTGTGCGGAGGACACGGGCCCTCATCCCACATGCTTCTATGAATGGTCAAGGTCAGTGGTGTCTGACTCCTTCCAGATAACTTGCATGTGAACCACATGGGGGAGTGGTATTTATTTTTCCGTTCGAAATGTTCTTTCGTGTTATGCGCTATCTGCCCAGTGGACGGTTCCCTCTGCATGCCTGTGTTGGGCTTTTTGGGGGATAATGACTGTATTGTCCTGCTTGAATGGTTGAGCTGTGGTTTCGGTGTGGGTATGGAAGGCCATTCAGTGCTATCTCCTCTCCCGTGTGTGGGCGGCACGCTGCGTTTCCGCTATACGTTGGGCCTTGTGTGTGGGTGTTATAATTGGAGCCACCTGTTGTCGGTCCCCGGGATCTTTGATGTTACGTATTGCATGTCTTGGTATTGGGTGCAGGGTGGTATCGGTGTTTCTGTGTGGTACTGGCGTACCTTTTGCCGACGGAGTCCATATTCTGCTGGGTGATATTTCCGCCGCTGTGTGCTTCGCCATGTTTTGCACACAGGGGTGTGTCCTAATTTGGCATGACATCACTGACATGTTCGGGTCAGTTGTGTGACGTCAGGTTGGCAACAGTGAATTACCGGTTGGGGACATGACTGTGGCAGGTCTGTCACGTGACATGTGCGTTCAGGGTGGGGCTGGTGTGTGGTGTTTGTTGTGCCCTGTGTTGTTTGTGTGCGGCGCATACATGGCGCTGTCGTTGGGCTCTGCGTTGTGCGCATGTGTGGCTGCGTCTTCGCCGCTGCGCGTGCGGGGCCGTGACGGGGACGTTAGTTCCTGGTCCCAGGTAGTGTGTGCCCGGTTGTTACGAGTTGTTTCAATTTGCTCGGTGTGACATTTGTGGGTGCAGTGGTGGATGTGTCGTGTACACGCAGGGGGTGTCTGGGGGGCCATGTACAGTTCTTCAACCCTTGCACTGTGTGCGGTGTTTGCGTGCCCTTGTTGTGTGTCTGCCTACCTGCGTCTCCGTGGTGCGTTGACTCCTAGGTTCTGCATCAAGTAGAGCATGGGGAGGGCTTGCAGTGCTGGATTCATGCTCGGGGGGTCCGCCTCTTTGGTGTCCGTACTCAGCGATCGTGTTTCCGCCTTGGTTTCTCGTGCGGTGTCTCTTAGCCGTGGGAGCTGTTTGTTTGCGGTATCGTAATTTGTACGCCGGGCGGTACGTGATTTCGTCGGACGGTGTGTGTCCATTGGGCCGCGCCGCTACGTGAACGGGCGCACTTTGATGGCGGACGGCGTCGCTGGCTTACGGGCGGTGTTTGGCTGACTTTTCACATCCTAATTGGGCGGGCGTGTGGGCCGCGGCGGGCGGACGGTAACTGGTGGTTTTTACATCCGACAGCACAGCGGTGGTGCTACCGCCCGGCATCCTAATGGGCCCCTTGGTGTAGGCAACATTTTAGAAGAGCAACTGGTAACAAAACCTACTGGAAACAAGGAAGTTGCAATCTGGTACTGGCACCTTCTGGATACTGTGGACGGAGAGTTTACGCTGGCTGAGTAACTGTGGGGAAATTACTTGCCGAGGGAGCAGCTGCAGAATATTTGGCAAGTATCTATGTGCACACTTTACCTCACTGTTAAGCCTGCTCTTAAGAAGGAACCACCTTTTTTCGCTCCACAGGGCATATATATCACCTGAAAAGCTATCAAAGATGGGGAACGGGAGTCGAACCAGCTGTGGTAAATGTGGATTGGACAAAGCAACGGATGTGCACATGTTTTATCAATGCCCCGAAATCAGCGGATTCTGGGATAAGGTGGAAACCTCAATGTCAGGTATTTTGGGTCAGCAAATAAAGGTAAGCCTATCATTGGTTATCTTTGGAGTGATGGATGATTGTACGGGTTCTATCAGAAATTTGCTGTTCTATGCAATTTTACTCGCAAGAAGAGAGATTTGTCGGAAATGGGTCAGCAGTACACCACCACAGCATTCTGAATGGTTAGAATCCCTTGTGTATATGTTCAGGATGGACCTTTTAGGAAAAAAGTCTAAGAAGAAAGATTTCTGGAATTTGTTGTTAACTCGGTTGGAGAGCCCGGAAGGGTTGGTGTAGGATTTGTAGGATACTGGAGATATAAGATCGTGACTATGTCCCATGATTACACCGGCAATCTTACTCTGGACTGCTAAAGGGTCTTTTTCCCCCCCCACTCCGAATTTTAAGCAGTGCCGGTGCACGTTTACACCACGAGAGAGAAATAGCCGTAGAAATGGACTATGTCTATTGTAGTAAGCCCATTAGTGGTCAGTTTCTCCTTCGAGTAAAGGGCTGAAAAAATGGACATTATATTTCATTTAGTTTCTGAGGGGAATGAGGACAAAAAAAAAAAAAAAAAGAATTTAAAACTCTTACAAGCGTTTTAGAAGGCCATGCTTTCTCTAGCGATAGTGTCAATTTAGTAGGAAATGTTCCAAATTTAATCCGAGTTAAAATTGAAAGTGGAAACTCCAAATTCTTTCCCAGCACATGATGAGCCAATTGAAGATTAAGTGTCCTGGCTGGGAGACACAACATCACAGTCACTTGCTGTAGGGGACGGGAATTGTAATATTTCACACAGTATGTCAATGGAGCACAGATGATATTCAGTACTGCCCATAGTTGGCATATCGGCAGCCGGTGCTGTAGTCGATACCGCAGTGCCCGTAGTGCTAGTTGTAGCACTTGTGCTGGTGTCAGCGCTAGTGGTGGCTGAGCTGATGCTCACCTCAGTTGTAGCAAAAGGCAACTGCGGGTTTTCAAGGAATGCATTCGTCAGGATAGGAATACGCTGGGTACACAGCCAAGCGTGGGACCTCAGCGGTTCCAGCCTCGTGTTCAAGTCCGCAGGCGTTTCCGACTCGTGTCAGACAGATGTCCAACACGCATTCTTCACCTCAAAACAGGCATCGAAGAACAGGTAAGATGAAGTCCACCCAGACTGGTCTAAACGATAAGAACCAAGAAGCACTCAGTTCTCGTAGGCGAGGCGTGTCCAGATGTTGTACCATGCGCTCACGGTATCTACGTTCCAGAAGAGCTTTCGCCATTTCGTTCGTGATTGGGCCGTCCATTGCGTATCAGGAAAATGACTATCAGGATTCCAGCTATTAAAAGCAGTATCAGAGGTAAACCTCCAAAGATGCTTCCAAATACGGAGTGTATAAAATTTGGGATAACTCCGAGGACTGTTTGGAAGGTGCTTAGAAAACCTGACCCTATGGTCTTAAATAAGTGTACAATACCACTCGTATCAGACATGTTAAAGATACGACCCACCATTTCTACAAAATGAAAGGGGCAGTTTGTACGAATAAGTGCCTGTATCTCGGTCGAGGTCCTTGCAACTTGAAGATCAAAGGTCTCTCGAGCGGAGGTTAAGGGTACAGTTTGCTGTAAAAGCATGGCTTTCATTCTGCTCAAAGTGTCAAATTTTATAAAAGATATCTCCTAACGAAGGCCACAAAGGCGCCTCCCTGACTGTACTTGTTGGGGGAAACAATACTTGCATACAGCAAGTAACCCTGGCGTTCACGGTGACCAGATAGGCGATGCCCGGAAGCATGCCACAGCAACCTTGATCATTCAGCATCAAGTAACTCCCATTCGAGAGTAACTCAAAAACTGGTGTGATCACGGCAGCTGGAGTTCCTTTCATGTGGCAAGACAGATTCGCCACCGAACCATTACAAGCTCCATGTAAAATAATGTCCTGACACATGAGAGAGCCGCTTAAAGCGTTCCTGCAGTTTGTACCACTCAGAAACACTTCACGATCCCCACTCCGGCATCGAAATCTATATGGTAATTCCCAGGATTCCTTAATGTATTCTTTACCCAATATTTCATATCTGCCTGCCTGCCTTTGCTCAAGGCAATACTGAAACTGAAAGGTCGTGACCGGGAGAGTGATATGGCCGTGAATTAGCCATTCTGTTGATGGTGATTCCGCCACTGTAAATGGTAGCCTGTCCAGTTTTTCAATACGCAGCATTGTATATTTAGCTCCCCTTTGTGCCATTTCTATCTGTGTATCTGTTAGATTGTATTCAGAAAACAGAGACGTACTGTTTATAAAACGCCAAGGCACAAAGCCTGCACGCAAAGATTGCAGCGTCCAGCTTAATAACATAATAGAACGTAACTGAGATTGGCCGTGTTGTAATATGGCTAAATCCTGTTCCAGTATGTCGATAGCAGAAGATACAATGTTGCCCAATGAATATATCCTGGAGGTCAAAGTTGTTAACCCATTATCTACCACAGCTAAAGCTTTTTCTAAGTTTATACGGTCTATTTCCCGTATTCTCTCTGCGGCTTCTTGTTGGGAAATCTTCCAGTTTTCATTATAGGCAGCATAAATGCCTGCATATATGAAACGTTTTTGACGTGTTTTCCTGGGTCCTAGTAAAAGTCCCTAAGATCCATGTCAAGTGAGAGTAAAGATAAGTGTTGTTTCACTTCTGCAAGTGTTGAGGTTTCTAGCCAACCGAGGCACAACTTCCCAACACTATAGGATATCACTACCCCTGGATGTTCTCTCTGTACATAACGTGGGTCTGGGCTATGGATGCTGAGTCCCTCGGTGATGTTCAGGAATCGCTTATGACAGCTATTCGTGTCTAAGGGCCAAACCACCCACTGTTTCCAATTTGGGTCTGTTCTATTGTACTCTAAGATGTCATCCACTTTTGCCCCTTCTTTTGTAGTTGAATTCTGCCACCCCCCATATGTCGGTGTTGGAAACCTAGGGGTGTTTAGGTCCTTGCTCTTGGCTAATCCAAGACAGGATGTCTGTTGCACAGTATCATTTAAAAAGATCATCTGCTGTGGAATGAGGCATGCTCTAAATAGTGCCTCTGTACCCTGGACTTGCCAGTCCCTTGAACCCCAAACTGATTTTAAGTCAATTTCGTCTTTCCATAGGTCGAAACCCTGTTCAGACAATTGGGCCAAAAAGGAAGCAGAGTAAATCTGTTTAGTGTTTGTCAACATAATTTTCAGTGCTGATGTTGGTGCAACCTTGTAGTAATATGAGGCTGGATCTGTGGTGTTAAACCCTGAAAAGTATGAAAATTTCTGTGCAAACGTTTGTGAACTACTTTTTGGTGGTGTTGGGCAATGTTCCCACTGATGGTACTCAAAAACATTCCTAGGTGAAATGGATTTGTGCAGGAAATGATGACCATAATGTTGGTAACAGTACAATGTGTCATAATCTGAAGAACCCTCTAACATTTCATTATTAGAAAATGCAGCAGTTTTCTCTAAATCAGACAACATGTTATTTACTGTTTCAGAGTCCCAATCATCAGAAAATGTACTTGAGGTAATGATATCACTTAATGAAATTTTAAATATATGATTAATTTTTAAAAGTTCTGTCGGACCGAATATGTTAAAATCAACCTTGTCCCATACTATACCATCCGGTATAGGAACTGCTGTAATGTTCACTGATGACAAGTCTCTTTGCTCACGATGTGATGATGGATGTGGCTTCAGTAGTATGTTGACCTTTTGGGCTGTGGAGCTTTGTTGAAGATAGCGTCCATTAATAAGCATACTAAAAGTTAGTACTAAGCCAAGCCAGAAAAGAAAAACAATATCCCAGAAATTACCCAGAGTTCAATCCAAGGCGATACCAGGTATGTCTTTTTTAGAAAGTGAAGAAAGTTCTTTATTTGTTGCTTGAATGGTGTTTTGGCTGGCGTCGTTTCCGGCTCGCTTGGATCCAGAGAAAACGTATCAAAGTTCATGAAATAGCCAGAAGCAGTTCGATCAATTGTAGGAATTGCATCGGGATTAGTTGAAATGTTATTTTGCTCTTGACGAGGCATGTTGACGTAGACTTCTGTATTAGGTCTAATTGCAACTTGTGAATTAATCTGATGTTCATTTTGAATTTGAATGTCTGGTTCAAGTGGAACAAGTTCCATAGCATTGTTGCTTAGTCCTTCATTCCTTACAGGTGGCTCTTCAAACGTGATGAGTCTTTCTGTTTGAACTTCTTGGATTGTAGCGAGAGGAGGGCGTCTGCTACTGTAGAGACGACAAGGCCTACTGCTTATTATCGGCCACATAGTGTGGTTTGATTAAGTCGATTGAGACAAATCTTTTCTCCTTTTTCCCGGCAAGAGGCGGCAAAAGTACAGTTCTTGTTCCTTGTACTGCAAGGACTGGTACAGGTGTTCTGTATGAAGGTCCAAATTCCTTTTTGTCCGCAATTTTCTCTCTGACCAGATCCCCGACTTTTGGGATCCAGACAGGTCTTGCCGTGTCTGCCTTGACTTCCCCAGTGGCGGTCTGCTTTAGTCGGACATTGCTTTGTTTTGCCCTGGATTCATTTAGATCCTGTAAAACAGCCAAACGATCATGGATATCAAATGGTTTTTCATCCGCCACTGCGCCTTCACAATCAAGATCAGGTACCCACATTCGTGTCCCAAAGAGGACTTCATATGGAGTGACACCCCTAGAGAGTTTCTTGGCTGGTTGTTTACCGCCCGCTGTACCCCATAAAGGTGTTTGACCCAACTACCGCCCTTGCCTAATACCCTAGCTTTTAAATATTGCTTTAAGTCCCGGTTTTTTCTTTCCACACCCGAACTTCCCTCAGGATGGTATGGAGAGGAGTACAGCAATACTACGCCCATTCCTTCCATGGCCTCTTTGTAAGCCCGAGAGCTAAACGCAGGGCCGCGGTCAGAATGTAGCGTGCTAACTGCGTATGTGCCGATAAAGACTCGCAAATCTTTTATAACAGTTCGAGCGTCAGCCGAGTCTGAGGCCATACCATGGTATCTCGGCAGGAATCCACTGCAACCGTGATATGTGTGTGGACCCTGTCCATCTGTAAGGGCTTGCAGATGGTCGCAATTCCAGACATGAAGAGGTTGTCTGATTCCGATAATGGCGCTGCGCAGTGCTACAGGAGCCTTTCTCTCGGCGATGTCCGATTCGCATAGGGGCGATCCGACTGGCAGAGATTTCCGACCGATCAGATCCGGACTCCGAGCAGGCCCTGATCCGAACGACAGTACGATGCGTCCGTATGCTATCGGACTCGATTCGAGTCGGACTCCCATTGAAGTCAATGGGAGCCGGTCGTACTAGACGCATGTACACGGGCTCCCATTGACTCAATGGAGTACGTTGCACGAGCAAGAGGGCCCCCTACAGCGGGTTCGCGTCGATGCCGGTCACGACCGTACATGCACAGTGTAGGGGGACCCAGGGTCCCCCCTGTGTGCGACTCTCGCAGCGGCTACGCATGCAGGGTCGTCCGACACAGGACCCCGAAGTCCGGCTCCGACTGCTCTTTGGAGCCGGACGGCACCGACTCGGTTGGACTGCTCGGAGGCGCATCGTACTGGCTCGGTCGAGAACGTCTCCATTGCGTGGTGCGAGTCGTAGTCCGCGTGCGAAGTCGGTCGGAGCGGTTCGGACCCGCGAGCGAGTCGGGTCGGCGATTTCACATACGCTCGCATCGTACTCGCTCGCCCGGACGCATGCACGAATCGGTCGGAAAAGAGGCCTCGAATCGGATCCGGTTAAGCCGAATCCGATTCGGTGCCCTACCGGCCGAGATCGGAATCGGCCCCATAGTCTTTAGTTTGCTTAGTTAACCCTAGCCACCAACAGCGCTGTTTCAATAAAGAAATAGTCGCTGTAACGCCTGTGTGCGCAGAGCCCAAACCCTCGTGTGCTGCTAGTATTAAACCTTGCCTACGATCCATATTTGGTATTACCCTATCCCCCACTCCAGGAATCTGAGCATATGGAATGTTACTTGCATCTAACTTGTAGGAGTATTTGAGTGGAAATTTTTAGGTACTGCTGTGCTGCCTTCGCGTGAAGCAATGACAGCTACCATAATCTCACAGTCTATTCTCGTTTTGGAATGAGTGAGTGCAGCTACGGAAGCCGTGCGAACAGCCCCCTTTGTGGCTTCATCTGCCAATGAATTCCCTTCAACATGAACGCCATCACGTTGATGACTCAGTGTATGGATAACGTGAGTCCTTGGTAGCTCGTTTTTCAACTCTGCTACCTGTTCCCATAGCATTTTATGCTTAATTGTGCCACCTTTCGCATCTTTAAACCCGTTTTGCTCCCAATGGTCTAGGTATTCATTATATGACTGAACACAGTAAAACGATTCACACACGATTAGTGTGGGGAATTCATGATCCGTATTTACCAGTGCCAGTATCAGTGCTTTTAACTCTGCCAACTGTGCCGTGCAGTCTCCTAGCGATTGCGTTTTTGTGCAACTCGGATAGAACTTTCCATCCTGCATGTGACCTTTAACGATAGCACACGCTGCGCTGTATTGCTGCTTACTTCCTATGGCCGGTTGCGCAGATCCGTCAGTATAAATAATATATTCATACTGATCGAGAGGCAAGATTTCATTTGGTAGAGGATATTCGTGTTCATATTGCAGGAATGCCTGTGTTTTTAAACTTGGATCAAATCTGTATTCAACGTCCGTTGCAGTAAGAGAATTAGCCCATTGTATCCATCTTGGATGTAAGGCTTTCGCATTTGGAATGCTAGCCTTTGTAACAGCTTCTAAAGCCGGTACCGGGGTTACGACAATAATGCGTTTCCCCTGTGCCAGTGCTCTTTCTCTTGCTACAGCGGTCTGAACAGCTGTCAGGATTTTCTCTGTTGAAGTGAAACGCATTTCTGCATTTGTGTACAGGTGTGATTTGTATGCGATTGGTACTGTTTCTCCTTCATTGAAGGTTAAGTAAGTGTACCCGCATTGACCTGCAATTATACGGATCACCAAGTGGCGTACGTTTACGCGTGTTTGCAAGTGTTTGGAAGCTATCATGTCTTCCTGGAGTGAACAAAGAATATTAGTATGTTCTTGTGTCCAATTTCTGGCTGAAAAGTCAGGTTTTATTAGGTCGTAGAAAGGTTTTACCCTTTGTGCGTAATCTAAAATGTATGTTCTGCCGAAATGTAGGAATCCCAGTATTGATTGTAAATTTTTTAATGATTTTGGAGGCTGGAGCAGCGCACATTTTTCTAAAAAGTTTGCTGCTAGACTTTTCCCTTCACTTGACAGCTCATATCCCAAAAATAGGACATTGAGGTGGGCTATTTTTGATTTTTTAAAGTTAAATTTGTAGCCCTCAGTGGCAAATCCCATAATAATGGTGCTTACCCTGGTCAAGTGCCTCTCTAAGTCATCGTCCGTTAGATAAATATCATCCACATAGGACAACGCTTCTTCATCAAATTTTTGAAGTAACTCTGTTACCCTTCCTGAAAATACCCCGGGGCTATTCTTATACCCTTGGGGGAGTCGACAAAATTGTCGCTGGGACCCTAACGCTGAGAATGCGGTCAAATACCTGCTTTCAGGCGCTATATTTTGGCAGAAAAATCCATTTGAGATATCAAGTGTTGTTTTGTATTTTTTCCGCAAAATGTTATTCATTAATGCGGCACTATGTGCATTTTGGACAGCAAATGTCTTTGTGCATGAGTTTAAATGTCTGTAATCTAAAACTAGACGATATGTATTGTCGGGTTTAGAGACGGGAAACAAAGGATTGTTCATTGGAGAGGTACATTTTTCAATGACCCCCTGGTATTCAAGTTGATCTAAGATCTCCCTGACCTGTTTTTTAGCTTCTTGCTTTATTGGGTATTGCCTCTGAGCATTAGGTGAAACTTTTAACGGGATCACGTGGTAGGTTGAATCCTCATCCCACCCAGCGTGATTTTTGTACAATGCTGGAGCTTGGGCTACTGCCCACTCCCGTGCATATGTATGTTTAAGGTGAACGGGAACATGGTCGGAAAATGCAGGAAAAATTATACTTTCTCCCCTGGGGCACTCCATTACGAATGCTGGCGGCCAATCTTGTTCGGCTAACAGGATGTCATACCCAGATGATAAGTTCTTCCAAAAGAGACCTTTTACTTTCCTGGGCTTGTCCCCTCCATCCGGAGTGTTATTTCATGTAACTTATGTGGGACGCTCACCCTTTTGTCTGGTGTTTCCACCGTGATGTAATCATTCAAGTCCGCTGTCACCAGAAATTCCTTCAGGTTCTGGCGAGCTATTGTTACTTCTGCCGCACTGTCTAGCATCGTCAGAGCCCATTCCCCGTTCAGAAGTTGTGTCCTCAGAATTCTGGGCATGTCTGATTTTCAGACCAGCAACTTTCTTTTTCTTAAATTGAGGTTTTGATTTTGGCTTATCTTCTTTTTTGGAAGTAAAGTCTGGAGCGCGCTGCTTGTCTCTGGACTGTGTGCGCTCCTCTCTGTGTTCTGACTGTCCTTCTCTCTCTGAGTTTTTCTTCGAGCCCTGAAAGGAACGAGAGGAACGTGTATCAGTATCCTGATACCTGTCAGGTTTCCTAATATTATCCCTATTCCTAAGGTTGTACCTCTTTTCAGAGGGCTCCTGTGGAGGAGACCTACCTCGGGACTGAGATCTGTTGTCTTTAAACTTTTGTTGTTTTTTATTATCCCACTTCTTTTTAGAAGAAGTCGGTGTCTGCTTAGAAGTGTCCTTTTCGGGACTGCCCATTAGTTGAGGTTTTACAGCTTTTCCCCCCAAACTATCCCTGCCTAACTCTGCATACGCAGTTTCAATTATTTTGGGTAGTTCATTCTCCTGTTCTAATGGAGAGAACTCCCGTAGGCGTTGGCGGATTGCCACTGATGCTGCTTCCCCTTTAATGTTAGCTAGTATTATGGCTGATACCTGGTCGTAGTTATTTAATAACTTCATCCCTAAGTTCAGAGCAGGCTCTGCTCCGTACTCATTTTGTATTTGTCTTAATACATCTGGTATCACTGCTAATGAAGGAATACCATGAGTTCTGGTATATATGGCAGCAAAGACTGTACCCCAAGAGGTACAATCCTCTAACTGTGGTGTAATCCCCATGGGCAAGCAGATTGTTAACATTCTGTGTTTTTCAAATGGTGTGGTATTTGGGAATACTGCTTCTAACTGGGTTATTTTCTGAGCTACCCAGAAAGGAATTTGTTCACGTTTTGTGGGCAATTTACCCATTACCGCGTGTAATGTTTGTGGAGTAATTTTAGTAGCTGTGCTCTGTGTAGGAGCTGTATTTGGTGTAATTACTGTTGGTTGGACCGCAAGTGTCCTCATGACGAATTGTGTCATGTTTCTGTAAAGTTTTATCAACTCTTTGTGTTGAAAAAGCAATTCATCATTTGGCATTGTGTCAATGTCAGGATGTGGTGCATAGGTCGCTAATATCGGCCATGTTGCTCCTGGTCTTCCTAATGGACCGAGTCTTGCTCTTCTTCTTGAGTGGGGTAGGGCGCCATTAAACCAGAAATTATGTTCCTGGTAGGTAAGCGGAATTTCAATCTCCTCAAACGGAGTGTAGACCGCTGGGACTTCTTCATGTGTATAATAATGAAAAGTTTTTGTTATAGCATTTGCTGCTGGGAATGTAACCCATGAATAGAACACCTCTGTTTGGAAATCTTCGTGTGCCTCTATCACGAATATTACTACACCTCCTCTGGCTGGTACACCATTTTTGAGGAGTTTAACTGTGAGTGTGTGTCTTACATTGGGTGCAATATGTATTGCATTGGCATCTTCCTCATCTGACTGACCTACTTGTGCCAGCGGGTCTAATTCTCCGTTTTCGGTAGTCATTGTGTTAAGAACACGGAATAACTGTCCAAGGAAATTAAGATAAGGTGTTTTGCACAATTTTGGGAACTAAATGTCCCTCAAGCTTGATTAACCAACAGCCAATAAATAGGATATCTCGCCTACTCAGCTGTGGCGGAGTTTGTGCCCACCCACTCCAGACGTCTCTGGTTTTTGTGAGTAGGGGTCTCTGAGAATAAGCACGACTGAACTACTCAGATTCTACTGTTAAATAAGTACCAAACCAACGTTGGTGGTGCCATGTAGTGTAGTTCCTATAGTACCCCTGCAGGACCTGCGCTTTTGGATAACATACACTGTGGGCCTGGTGGCAGACTGATTCTGAGCACCCCCACCGCGTATGTTAGCCTGTTTGCATTAGCTAGCTCACAGTGCCACTAGAATCTCCTTTTTATCAGAGAGATTAGTTTTTGGCAACCTCAGAACACGACAACCCTGATTCCTCAGACTCGTGGAAACAATGTACTACTTTTCGCTCAGTCACTCGTGCTTGCTCATTTGGTCTCAGAGAGTTACACAGAAGAAACAGTCGAGCGTGTTTACAATAAGAATTTATTGCACAGTTGTTCTTCTAGTATAAAATATATGTGCTGCGACAACTGTTAAACAGTAGCAGAGATATATGATCAGCAGTACAGTGAATAGAAAAGGATAGTACAGTTCTACCATTTTGCAATAGTCATGAACATATACATGAATATAAAATGCATTTATAAAATAAAGCGCATACTCCTACGATGCCTGTCTAGATGTACCTAAGTGTACCTAGCATGTGAGTAGGTGCGAAAGAAGCCAAGAATCCCGCTAGGATTTAGTCAAACCCCATTACCTGAATAATGAGAGTGTGGGACCTCGTCCTGGTCTCGAGTTGGACACCCCGCAAGGGATGATTAGACCACTGTCAGCTGGAGCGACTGCATGCAGGAGCCTCAGCGTCTCTGGTCAGTGTGTCGGCCTGGAAGTCTCGGTTCCCTCTAACTACTGATAGCAAGAGGTGCTGTATTTATACAGAAAAGTATAGAGTCCCTTTGTCCCTTGTGTCTTGTGTTAGCCATTGTTGGGTATGAAGATGACGTATGGGATGAACCGGTTACGTAGATGTTTATGCAGGTGGATCCTAGCCCCTGCCTGGTTTCCTAGAACTCTTATGAATATTTAATCATACTGGATGAGCACATCGAAGATGGTATAGGAGGCCATTGTTCGGGAAAAACCCTCCTTCTGTACCCAAACCACAGTCTAGATAAGGTTCAGCCCTCAGCACCCGTTATTGTGGAGAATAGGGAACTAATGTAGGTGAAAGATTATGCCTATATTAGGGCATCTCAATCCATGCCTATATTAGGGCATCTATATGAACCATAACAATATGAGGGAGCAATCAGAATTCTCAGGCCACACAGGACTCTGCCCTCTTCCAAGTATTTTTCCAGAGTTATGGCCTCCCACCATTTTGATGTTTCCTTCTTCATGATTTTTTCTAGTTTTTGATATTTCTGATTTAATGAAATAGGGGGGACCATCCCCTCTGTACTATGCACTGGATTCCTAGCTTTGTGAAACATTGACGAGGCTTGTGGATGTCGATATATATATACATATATATATATTATATATACATTGATATATATATATATATATATATATATATATATATAACACTCCAAAGCGCAATGGAAAATGCACACTGCCAATGCTTACTTCAAGGTTAACTTTCAAGTAAATCCACCACGGTGTACAGTAACAGGAAGGTAGAATCAACACCTGACATGTTTCGGCGAGCACGTCGCCTTGATCACAGGTGAGTGAACAACACCCCCATACAACTTTTAAAAGATTTTCAACAAAAAGCCAGCAAACACAAACAAAGGGCTATCTTATCCTCTGAACAGGCATGATAACGAAGCTGCCATTTTTAAATAAATAAAAAACGTAACTTCAGCTATACTTGTAATTACAATGAGAGGCTCATACAATATGAGATGTCATCACAGATCATTTGCATATTCATTGCTGCATGCGGTGTACAACATATTTATAATAATATAGACAATTTCAACCTTAAAGCGTGCGATCTGCTTTTGTAGAATCATGTAGTGGCAAACGTTTCTAATCTGATAATGATCATCATGTCCCAATTTATATGGCATCCCAACCTTGCCCAAGTGGGCTAATGGGTCAATAAATGTGCATTGAATATACCTTGTACAGTGAACATTGTCAGTACCATTAGACTTGCAAGGAGCAATAGGAGTCTCATAGAATAGACACAGGGGTCGATTCCGATCTCGGCCGGAAGCGCACCTAACAGTATTCGTCTGGAAAAAAACCCAGCCGAATGCGTGTTTCCCGGCCGATTCGGAACACTCGTCCGAACGAACAAGTGCGATGCGCATAACAGCCCAGATTCCGAGCGAGGCGTACTTAGCCATTTCAGCTCCTGTTCCCCGCCCGAGCCGGATCCGTGAACGCCGATTCGAGTCGCGCGGAAGCAAATACACAGCACCTTCCGGCCGGACCGAGTACGATGCGCCTTCCGTACGCGCCCGAACCCGTCGCTACGTGCGGCACGTTTGAGCATCTGGGCGAGCCGTACATAAGCTCCGTTTCGTGCCACAAGACGATCCACGGCTACGAGATGAACAAGCCTGCGAGCGAGTCACGAGTCGAAGACACGAGAACCCGAGCAGGGACGGCCCAACCATGAATCCCATCGTGCAGGTCCTACCAATACTCTACATCTATTACCGGGACCGGCACGGACGCGTACGGCGCAGACGGTAAGTCAAACACCAACAACACTAACAAGACGACACGTACCCGAAATATGTCACACACACATAGGGATGCACAAATGACGTACACTAGCAACAGCAGAACCATAGGGGCGGGATGGCTATCACCAATGCCATACACACCCATAGGGGGATGGATGCCTACCACTACCACCACCCCTACTCAGGGGGCCTGGATGCCTGCCACTACCACCACCCTACTCGAGGGGGCCTGGATGCCTACCACTACCACCACCCCTACTAATGGGGGCTGGATGCCTGCCACTACCACCACCCCTACTAATGGGGGGCTGGATGCCTGTCACTACCACCACCCCTACTAATGGGGGCTTGGATGCCTGTCACTACCACCACCCCTACTCAGGGGGCCTGGATGCCTACCACTACCACCACCCCCTACTCATGTGGGCCTGGATGCCTGTCACTACCACCATCCCCACTCATAGGGGGATGGATGCCTAGCACTACCACCACCCCTACTCAGGGGGCCTGGATGCCTGTCACTACCACCACCCCTACTAATGGGGGCTGGATGCCTGCCACTACCACCACCCCTACTCATGGGGGCTGGATGCCTGCCACTACCACCACCCCTACTCAGGGGGCCTGGATGCCGGTCACTACCACCACCCCTACTAATGGGGGCTGGATGCCTGCCACTACCACCACCCCTACTCATGGGGGCTAGATGCCTGCCACTACCACCACCCTACTAATGGGGGGCTGGATGCTGCCACTACCACCACCCCTACTCAGGGGGCCTGGATGCCTGTCCCTACCACCACCCCTACTAATGGGGGGCTGGATGCCTGCCACTACCACCACCCCTACTCAGGGGGCCTGGATGCCTGTCACTACTACCATCCCCACTCATAGGGGGATGGATGCCTACCACTAATACCACACCTACTAATGGGGGCTGGATGCCTGTCACTACCACCATCCCCACTCAGAGGGGGATGGATGCCTAGCACTACCACCACCCCTACTCATGGGGGCCTGGATGCCTGTCACTTCTACCATCCCCACTCATAGGGGGACGGATGCCTACCACTAATACCACCCCTACTCATGGGGGGCTAGATGCCTGCCACTACCACAACCCCTACTCATGGGGGGCTAGATGCCTGCCACTACCACCACCCCTACTAATGGGGGCTGGATGCCTCGCCACTACCACTACCCCCTACTCATGGGGGCCTGGATGCCTGCCACTACCACCACCCCTACTAATGGGGGCTGGATGCCTGCCACTACCACCACCCCTACTCAGGGGGCCTGGATGCCTGTCACTACCACCACCACTACTAATGGGGGCCTGGATGCCTGCCACTACCACCACCCCTACTCATGGGGGCCTGGATGCCTGCCACTACCACCACCCCTACTAATGGGGGCCTGGATGCCTGTCACTACCACCATCCCCACTCATAGGGGATGGATGCCTAGCACCACCACCACCCCTACTCATGGGGGCCTGGATGCCTGTCCTACTACCATCCCCACTCATAGGGGGATGGATGCCCTACCACTAACACCACCCCCACTCATAGGGGGATGGATGCCTACCACCCACACAACCCCCACTCATAGGACGGGTAATGCATGACACAACCAGCATACTCCAACATAAGGAATGCCTGATGTTGGAAACGGGGTTACCGAGGCCGTCACGGTAGCATGGCGCGAGGGGGGAAAGCACGCGAAGGCAATGTGTAAGGCAGTTGTGCAGCACACTCTTACTTTGACTCAGAAATGCGGACGCAATAACATGACACCACACCAGGCTTGTGTATTTAAAATCAAGATCTTTTATATAAATCCAGGCAGCATCAGATGAGGCAGATTAATTCAGATCTACATTTAAAATCATTGCATTACTCAACTGGTGCGCATTCTCATTAAAGCATCATAGCTCATCAACATTGTAGGCCACTAAAAGGCCGCAGGAGTCATCTCCTAAACATAGCACCATTAATGATCACAAGGTGCATTAATAAAACATGGGCCTAAACATGCAATTCACTTCAGGAATATTCAATTACTTAAAAGAGGGCATTTCACGTTACATTTCAAACAGGGCCTGCATTAATCTAGGCGCACCCACATTCAGTACAGTGGGCGTCGCAACTCCGGTACACCTGCAACATAAAACACTTCCCAACTCTTGGCGGTGTACACTTCAGCTCAATTCAATTAATCACCTTCACACTGAGTAACGACTTTGCAAGTATAAGCATAGGCCTAGACAGTAATTACAGTAGGCGTCATCATTAGATTAATGAGCAATGTGGGGAACCCCTCAACATGTCCTGTATTCTGGGGCTTCCTGGCAATGAGGGGCTTCTGTGTCCCTCAGGGGTTAACTCAGGCCAGGCCCACTTCTCTCCGGGCCTCGCCTCATAGGGATAATTTCACTCGGGTTAATGGTGGCCCCCGGCCCCCAGTGGCGTCTCTGCGGGCCCTAGGGGCCTCCTGAGGCTCACCTGATGTGGTGGTCGTTGGTCGCGCTTCCCACGCGACTGTCGATCTCCGGGCCGGCCCGTGTTCGGAGTGCCTCGGCCTTGTGGCCGAGTTGCGGGTCGTTGCGGGGCCGGTATCACCCTCCTCCGGCCCCGGGGATCAAGTAGGGGGATTGCGGGAAGGGGAGGGGAGCCGGCAGTCCTCTCCGGCCGGCTTCCCGTCTCCCTCTGCTGGTCCGGAGCTCTTCTTCGGCCTCCGTCGGCGCTGGGGCGTGGCGGGAACCGGCGCCCACTCGCTGCGCGAGCTTTCCCAGGGCGCGGCCGGCGTCCCCAGTCGCCCAGCAACGGCGGGGCCTGGAGGCCTCGTTGGTCCCGCTAGAGCCGCGGCAGCTTCTTCACGCGGCCCCCTTGGGCTGCGGCGGCGATTCCTCTGGCCGCGACTTCATCGGTGGGGCCCCGGGCCCGGCGGTGATCTTTGGGGGAGCAATTTGGAGAGCTTCGGTGAGGGCGCGGACGGCGCACCTCACCACACGCACTCGAGGGGGGGCCTCCTCACCTCAGCACTTCTCCTCACGCGGCCTCGGCGGCGAGTTCAGTCACGAGGTCAGTGACTTGGGTGGCAGTTTCTCCCTCGTGGAGATATAGCGCGGGCGCACCAGCAGCCTGTGGGCAGGGCTGACTGGAAAGGTTCTTGGGGGCAGCCCAGCAGCAGGGCAGGAGTAGATAGGGGGTGAAGGTCTAGCGCTTCAGGGCACGGCGCTTTACCTGGTGATCCCCAGTTTGGAAGTTCCAGGTTTCAGGCCTTGCTGGTCGGTCAGGCCTCCCAAATTAAGGTTTCTTGCGGCTGTTCTTGATTGGTTGCTTCTTATGAGTTTCTTCTTAGGAGTTTCTTGTCAGGAGTTTCTTCTTATGAGGGGGAATGAGTTGGTGGTTCTGGGAGTGCTTGATGTTGCTCCAGCACGCTGAAGGTGGTTCCTGGGTCCCCTCACGCTGGGCAAGGTCAGTGGGTGGTGGGCGTTCCTCAGCTAGCTTACTACACCAGTGCCTAAGCCTTGTCAGCAGCAGTAGTGTAGGTCTCCCCCTAGGCCCTAAAGCCTGTACTCCGGCAGAGGTTCTCCCAGGATCAGTGGTGCCCCAACTGACTAAAAGATTTCCCTCCAAGCCTCTTATACCCCTAGGTCAGGTGACCCTCCTAAAGGCGGCAAAACATAACTCCTCCCACAGCCCGGGAAGGTTCTGGAACCTTCCACATGTCCTGGCTATGTGGCCAGAGGCGGGACAGGATGGATACTGTATCCCTATGTCCCAGCCTGACCCTGGCTACTAGTGTGTATGTGTGCAAGGCCCCTCTGCAGTAGCAGGGGCCTGTGGCAGCCATCTTGAGTGAGAGAGCACCTGCACCTCAGCACTGGTTAGCAGTGGTAAGGCGCCCGGAGACCTAGGTCCAGTAAAAATACGGTGGCAAAAATGAGGCGCAAAAGGGAAAAAAACAGGGCAAGACCACCCTAGTGCTGACAGGTCTAACACCTGAAAATTACATCCCCCCCCCAACACCATGACAAGCGTGTGTAGTCTGTGTCAAATGCCTACAACACTGAACATGACATTGAACATACAATGTGACCCCCTATCACATGTGTCACACATAAATGTGTGTGGCCTCCACAATGCAAGCCGACCATGCACCACTGTGGCAATGGGGTCGAACACCCCATCATCACAGTGACCAAAAGGTAAGTGTGGGGTTCCATAGCTGAAGCACATTTGAACATTGTGACAATGGGGCCTAAACCCCCATCATCACAGTGACCAAAAGGTAAGTGTGGGTTCCATAGCTGAAGCACATTTTGAACATTGTGGCAATGGGGCCTAAACCCCCATCATCACAGTGACCAAAAGGTAAGTGTGGGTTGAAATGAAATGAAATAAGGGATTTGTAAAGCGCACGGATACTCACATAGAGTGTCCCGGCGCTAATCTCTAAAACCAACAGGAAAGACCCCGCCCCACCTGCCATCGTGTTATTGTTGGAACAGCCATGTTTTAAGTTGTCTCCTAAAGGACAGCAAGTCCTGAGTCAATCTGAGATGTAGGGGCAAGTTGTTCCATAGGCAAGCCGCTTGAACCTGAAAGGAACGACCTCCAATCCGAGATCGGGTGAATTTGGGAATCACCATCAGGGATTGTCCCGAGGACCTTAAGACACGTTGAGGCTGATAGCGCTGGATCCTACTTCTCAGGTAAACCGCACCAATATCGTAGAAGGCACGATAGGCAAGCACCAAAGCCTTAAACTGAATCCTCTTTCTCACCGGGAGCCAGTGCAGTGCTTTCAGGTGGAGCGACATGCGCGTTCTGGGGCTTACCATAAGAATAGCTCTGGCTGCGGCGTTCTGGACAACCTTCAGCCGATTGAGCAAGTATTCAGGAAGCCCCCAGATACAAGATATTCACGTAATCCAACCTGGATGTAATTAAGGCTTGCACTACGATCTTCCGGGATTCAACCGGGAGTAGAGGAAGAAAGTTTTTTACCATTCTAATCAGTCCGATACAAGTGCCAGCGACAGTTTTCATATGGGACTTCATCGATAGACTAGTGTCCAACTTAACTCCCAAGTTTTTTACTGTGCTGACTGGAGCCGCAGGAGGGGACATGTCGCACGGCCACCATAAGCTCCAGTCGGCTACATGGGGGACATCCAAAAACATAATTTCAGATTTTTCTGAGTTACACTTAAGTTGATTAAGTTGCATCCAGGAAAAAACCTCCGTTAGGCATCTGTTTATCTCCATTCCATGAAAATTCGCCCTTTGTCACACGTGAACAGTAGTTGTGTATCATCAGCGTAAGAAATAATCTCTCGCTCCGTGCTGGCTCAGCCAGAGCGTGCAAGTGGGGCCATATAGATATTAAAAAGTGTAGGACTCAAAATAGCGCCCTGCGGGATCACCCACTTGCATTGGAGGAATGGCCGCTGTAAAGGCGGAGACCAGATTTCCTGCTGCCGCTCAGACAGAAAAGAGGCAAACCAATTGTACACCGCGCCACCAATGCCGCACTCCGCTAACCTGCACAAGAGCCGGTCATGGGGCACGGTGTCAAAGGCTGCGGATAAATCCAGCAGTATCAACACCGCACTGCCCCCTTTATCCACCTGTGATTTAATGGTCTCCGAAACCTCCAGAAGGGCTGTCTCAGTGCTAAGAGTAGGTCTAAAACCTGACTGACTGTCATGAAGTACATGGTTTCCTTCTATATAATCTGTTAGCACGGAGTTAACATACTTCTCAAGGACCTTGGAGAAAAAAGGCAACAGTGAAATGGGCCTATAGTTAGAAGCAACCTCAGGGTCCGCTGTGGGTTTCTTTAGGAGGGGAACGATTTTTGCCTTTTTCCAACAGCTGGGTACCATTCCTGACCAAGCGAAGAATTAAGAACTGAATTAACCGCAGAATTTATAGGTTCCTGATATTCTTCAGGATCTTTGCTGGACAGGGATCAGAAGGAGAACCCGACTTCAATGTTACCATAATGTCAAGAGACCTTTCTAAGGAAATGGGAGGAAATTGGGTAAGGGAATAACTAACCCCGAAGGCAGGTCATACGCATTCCACATATCACCAGTTTCAGCTGTGCCCCTAGAGGCAAATGACTGTTGAATCAAGATCGATTTTGTCATGGAAAAAACTGGCCATCTGGTGAGCCCAACTGGAGGTGGGGATAAATGCCTTGCTCATGGCGCTGGGGATGAAAAATCCTTAACAATCTTAAAAATTTCTTTGCTTTTATTGGCAGCATCTTGTATTTTTAAGGTAAAGTAATTTCTTCTCTCAGTGCGCACATCATTATAATAAGCTTTTAAAGCTAGCTTGAGGATGGCTTTATCCTTAGAATCAAACTTGGTCCGCCATGTTCTCTCTAGTCGTTTGCAGGCACTCCTGCTTTTCCTAAGGGTTCCAGTAAACCATGGCGCTGAGGTGCGACCAATTTTGGCTTTCCGAGTCGAGGAGGGCGCCAACTCCGCAGCCCGTTCTTCAAGCCACTTCTCCAAGCTAAGGGCATCAGTCTCAGGGTTTCCACTAAAGGGAATCGAGTGCTTGCTCATAGCTGTTACCAATCTATCAGACGTAACCTGACTAAAAGATCTAAAAATACATGGACCAGGCTCAACCCTATGTTGAGCATGAGATAGAGACCTAGGGAGTTTAAAGCTCAGGAGATAGTGGTCCGACCATACTAATGGTTGTGGAGCCTCAGTTATCATACTAACGTTAGAGAATACTTGATCTAACGTATGTCCCTTTACATGGGTGGGGAGATGAATATAAGGGGACAGCCCAAAAATCGCTAAAGATTCCAACAGCCGAACAGCTTCAGAGTCACAAGACTCATCCATATGGATATTAAAATCTCCCAATACGAGGCAGTGTTTATATTTAATAGAAATAGGAGAAATAGCTTGAGCAAGTGACTCAATAAACTTGCCACATTGACCAGGTGGTCTATAAATAAGAATGCCCGCAATGGATTGATGATTAGAAACAGTGAGCAAAAAACTGAGGCTCTCGGCATCCTCAGTATCTTGCGTGGGTAGAATAGAGCATACCAATGCCTTTTATAAATTATGCCAATACCGCCCCTCTTCCCGCAGGCCGATCCTTCCTTATAATCTGATAGCCAGGCGGGAGAGCCCCTGCTATCGTTGGATTCGAGCCATCATTCAACCAAGTTTCAGTTACAAACATGACATCAGGATCAGACTCAGATAATAAGTCATACAGTTGGGCTTCATGTTTTTTAATAGAGCGGGTATTCAGGAGAAGGATCTTCAAAGGGCTATTGTCCCATGAGTCACTGTCCAAAACTGGGCGCATGCTATCCTTAATTGCACTACTCCCTCTCCTTTCACTGGTCTGAGGGTCAGCTGCCCAGTTACACAAGTGACACGAGAGCGGGGTCTCAATTATGCCCATCATACCTTTATGACAGCAATGTGGTGACTGACACCCAATCTCAAGGAGCTCTAACTTACTGTAAACTAAAGAGTTCCTATAACTGGCAGCATTTCCGGCTCCGGACTCCTCCGGGACACTGACGGGCGCAGACGGGCTTGCCTTAGGCGTGCCTTCGGCGCGCCAGCGGTGCGCCCGCTGTGCGCGTCTGCTGCGCGCTCGCGCAGCGTCTCGTTTTATAGTCGCAAGTTCAGATGACTAGACCGCGCTGAGGATAAAAAAATGGCGGACTCGATCAGATCAGGAAGTCGGACTAATGCTACAGTTCCCCCGACCACAGTAAGTTAAAAATAATCACATTCAATTCCCACAGTTCCCCCAACAATAAAAAGAGCCTAAAACGATTTACAAAGAAGTTTTAAAATTTACACGCACAGACTAGCAGCAACAAAGTAACAGCAGAGCAAAGTGAGGTCTGACAGTAATGAATTAAAGAGATCAAGCGCGCTCGCGCAGCGCTCTCTTTATAGTCGCCAGTTCAGACGACTAGACCGCGCTGAGGATAAAAATGGCGGACTCGATCAGATCAGGAAGTCGGACTAATGCTACAGTTCCCCGACCACAGTAAGTTAAAAATAATCACATTCAATTCCCACAGTTCCCCCAACAATAAAAAGAGCCTAAAACGATTTACAAAGAAGTTTTAAAATTTACACGCACAGACTAGCAGCAACAAAGTAGCAGCAGAGCAAAGTGAGGTCTGACAGTAATGAATTAAAGAGATCAAGCGCGCTCGCGCAGCGTCTCTTTTTATAGTCGCCAGTTCAGACGACTAGACCGCGCTGAGGATAAAAAATGGCGGACTCGATCAGATCAGGAAGTCGGACTAATGCTACAGTTCCCCCGACCACAGTAAGTTAAAAATAATCACATTCAATTCCCACAGTTCCCCCAACAATAATAAGAGCCTAAAACGATTTACAAAGAAGTTTTAAAATTTACACGCACAGACTAGCAGCAACAAAGTAACAGCAGAGCAAAGTGAGGTCTGACAGTAATGAATTAAAGAGATCCATAGCTGAAGCACATTTTGAACATTGTGGCAATGGGGTCTAAAGCCCCATCACCACAGTGACCAAAATATAAGTGTAGTCATGGTAAAAGCTGCAAATGCCAAACTGCATGGATGATTCCTGGTCACACAACAACAAACACATCAGTGGCATAGTAGTGCTTGTGTCCCATAGCAACAGAGATTGGGTGAGGCAAACAGTGCAGTGCAAATGAAACATCGCTTTGGCCATGTGCAGACAAACATCACCCATGGGGGCTCACATTGTCAACATTCACAAATAACACAATGACAGAAGTGACCATCACAATGCAGATCCACATATCTGCACCAATGGACACACAAATGTAGATATCCTGTGGAGACTGTAGATGTCAGGTGAACAATTACCATACCATGGCAGCAATGGGACATACAAACCATGGACATTGTGCTGACTGATGACCTAGGAGTCCCAGGGACAGCAGGGGTAAACTACCAAACAACATACAGCCAATGGCACACTAAAGATATGCCAATGCAGTGGTGCAAATGCACAAACACAAACAGGCAGACTCACACTGCATATCAAACACCACAGGTGAGGGGGGTGGTGTGCCAGTGTCCCCAGGAAAACACACAACACACGAGGAGGCCTGAATCCCCATTACACAGATGTCAACACAGTGCCACACAAAAGTAACTCATGGATCGGATTCCCCTATGTGGGCAATCAGGCATTGTTAGATGAGGGAGCCCAAATTGCAAATGTCACACAAGCTTGTAGGAACAGCAACTAACACAGCAAGAGACAGATCCACCACAGCACTACTCCCAGGGAGCCCACATTGTGGTGACACTGGCCTGCATGATAATCCCACTGTGATGACAAAGGTAGATGTCGTACACACTGTGAACCACAGTCATGTGTCCTGAGCAACTAACTACCATCACACCTACACAAGCCCAAATAAAACAGCACGGCCTGTCAGCCAAGGCCAACATGGAGGTAGGGGTCTAGCCGTGCAACAACTCTCATTTGCACACACTCAACACCACACACCTTGATCTCCACCAATGTGCAGCAGTGAAGCTCACATGGACTGGTGACATTGCACATGCACCCATGACAATCCCAAGGGTGGTGGGGGAACTAAAGCGGAGATACCCATCACACATGGCCAGTCAACAAGACTTGTGAATGTCTCACACACTGCACAGTACGCTGTACATAGGCATGACGTCAAATCCACACCAACCAATGGGATCCCGGACACAGTCACACACCAATGAAGATGGCAAGCTCACCCACAAACAACACACATAGACAACTTCCAACATTGCAGCTCTGACCCTGAGGAGTGGCAGCAGTCACACACACAACATGTCACAATCACTGGAAGCTAACGCAAACTGTAAATTACATGACTTGTGTAACCAACAAGTGCCAAGGGGAATCCTGACTGTGTCTCATCTGCGTTTGCCCACAAACTCAGCCCTGACAGCAAACACACCTATGGATGACACCCTGATCACCAGTAATGTGCCATGCACCCACATCACAGAGCACCCAGGGAGAAGATCTGGGGGAACATTGCTCAACTCAGCAAGCATCACAAACAGGAACATCACTAGGGCCCCCAGCCTGCATAGTAAAATGGAAGTGAACACACACAGACATGCTCACACAACACACACCTTGGGCTCAGGCAATGTCACGGAATTACACACTGCCATGAGGGGACTCCACTCCTGTGTAAGGAAAGCTGTGCCATACGTTGTCTCTGCAGGGCGCTATCATGTCAGCAGAACACTTGGTCACTCAGTCAACAATTAGCACAAAATGAAGGCTCACGTCACATCAGCCTGGTCATGGCATTGTCACCCAAATCATCTGCACCGATCAAATACACATGTATAGCAAGTTGCACTGATACCACAGATGAGTCCTTCCCCATTGATGCCCAAACATGCATGTCCAGTGGAGATGGTCACACGGTCAGGGAAATAGACCAATTGAACAATGGCAAGCACATTTGATGTGCAGGGGTGTAAGCCACAGATGTGATATTGAAAAACAGGTAGGGAATCCCATTTGCAAATATGGAAAACATGACACCCTCATATTGATACAAAGGATGACATGGCTACACACCAGGATAGGACACATTCCCCTGGACCACATGGGGTCCTGCACAGTAACACTTCATTTACCTGACATCAAAAATCAACATCACTGCAGCAAGGGCATGGTTAGCATCATCAACATCATGTACATCTGAAGCAAAACCACTAGAGAACTGGAAAGTAGCTTTAATCAGCATATGTTATATTGAAAATTAAAGTCAAGAAAAACACAAAGGCCAATGTCCAGTCCATGAATCAAGTCCAAACAGGGTGACAGTGGCAGATGTCACCCTCTGCTTGCCTGCACTGATATGGAGCAGGGACATTCCCCTCGGAGGGGTATACGGGGGCAGGCCAGGCACCGCAGGGACAGGATCAGGGCTCACCAGAAGGAGGCAGGGAAGGGGTGGCTGGTGCTGGAGAGTCACTGACAACTGCAGTGGAGGTGTCTGACATGTTGTGTGCCGGCACAACTGGGGGCATGAGTCGGATGGTGTGGGTGCCGGCACAACTCCAGTGGGCTGGCCAGATGGAGAGGACAGGTTCCCCACTGCAGTGCCCAAGTCAGACGGGGTGTTAGTAGACTCCACTGCAGTGCCCATCTCCAGGGGAGTAGAATGGGGTTCAGGTAAGGTGGGCAGGACAGAGGGGAGGACACGGTCTCCACACCAGTGGCACTAACATGTGCAGCGGGGGTGTGGTGCTGGAAGAGCAAGTGGGAGGTGGAGAAGGCCGGATCATTTTGGGGATGGTGTATCTGTGGGTGGGGGAACCTGGGGCAGGGTGTGGTGGGGGAACCTGTGTTGTGGGGGCCTGGGAGATGGAGGAAGGAGACTGTGTGCTTGACTTGCAGGGCGGTGGTGGGATCTTGCTCTTCTGGGACCGGGGGGACTTGCGGGTGGGGGCCCCATCTGTCTGCGCCTGGGGGAGGGTGTCCGGGGCGAGGGCACTCCCTCTGTGTGGGTGGACTTCCTCTTCCCCCTGTATGCTGGATCAGCGGGATCGGAGGGGAAGAGGCCGAGGTCACAGAGGAAGATTTTCTGTGTAGGTGGGGTTGCAGGTGAGGCAAGGGAAGGGGTCTTGGAGGGAGAGGATTTGGAGGACTGCGGAGTGACTGTGGATGCCTGTGTGTGTGTCTGTTCCCCATCCCCTGTGGGTGTGGTATCAGTCCCCTGAGGATGCTTGTGTGCACGTCTTGCCTTTGTTTTGGGTGTTTCTGTGCTGCTCGTGTCTGTGTGTTTGGGTGATCGTGCAGGTGTGCATGTGCTTGGGACAGGTAGGGTGCCAGGAAGTGTGGAAGGGGCAGAGGTAGGAGGGGTGAGGGACTGTTGGAGGAGGGACACTGCTGCCGTCAGGGAGGAGTCCATGGACTTATTGCTCCTCTGTAGGGCAGACATACCTGCCGAGATGCCCTCCATGAACGACACCAGCTGTGTCAACAGAGTGGTGTGTGCATGGAGGACACTCAGCATTGCTGTCTGCCCTACATGGAGCTGCCGAAGTAGGTACACAGACTCCTCACTCAGAGCAGCAGGGGACACAGGGGCAGGGGGTGCGGTGCCTGGCACGAAGGAGACACGCTCCCGAACACAGGAGCCTCCACGGACCTCTAGAATGGGAGCCATTGGGAGGGCAGTGGTGGTGGTGGTGGTGGTGGCGGGGCCAGACAGACTAGCTGGGGTGTGGTGGCTGCTGACACCCGCCTTCACAAGGGAGTCATCCTCCGAGCTGCTGTGGTCCTCAGCTGAGGTGGATGGTGCTGAGGACTCCTCGGTGTGGCTCCCCTCGCCCTCCGTGCCACAGGGTCCCTCCGACCACTCGTCGGCTGATGACCCAGTCTGGCTCTGCAGCTCCTCCTGGTCCATGGAGCTGTCCCCTCCTGTGGCCGTGGATGTATCTGCAAACAATTAGGGAAACAGACAAACATCAGTCACCTGCACTGACCGCACACCACAGTAAGTACAGCACATTACAGAGCAAGCCCTGGCATCCTTAGTTGAACATTGCCAAAAGTCCTCACACAGATTAGGAGAAGCCAATTGTCAGTCTGATGTTCAACCATGGAACTCACACCCCTCCTGCCCTTTCACCCATCGGTCTGGTGCCTGTCTGATGGTAATACCCCAGTGTGGACACATGCACCACCTACACAGTTGTTGGACATTGCAGAGAACACGGTGAAGTATGTGAACATGCACACATCACATCTCTTGCCACTGAGTCAGTACAGGTGTCCGGATAAAGGGATGGCCAGAGTCTAATTAGAAATGCATGTGATGCATACCAGCACCAGACACCATGATGCACCCATGTCCGGATAGTCAATGCCACAATGGGGTGCATGTTGCACATGTCACTCCCCTGCAGGATCACTCTTAGGAAGTTCAATGCCATGGCACAGGCATGCCTGCAAAGTCATACATCACTGTCTCCAGTCACATGGGCATGGCAGCCAGCCAACAACAGTCTGCACTGTGTCACAATCCTAGGACATGGCGAAAGCAAGTTATGTAGCTGACAAGTGCACATGTCCATACCCCACAAACCACATCATCTGAACTCTTATTTGTCCACGTCATACCAATTGGACATATGGGAAACATGAAACACAACTCTCTGAACCTGAGCACCTCACAGTCTGCTGTGAATGAAAAACAGCTGCCTGAAATTCACAGTCGCATACACCTGTGTGCACAGTCAAGTGATCAAACATCTATAAGTCACAGAAGTATCGTCTCTCATGATCACATCTCAGATGGCATGCTGAGCCCTAACCGATTAACATCCCAGTAGTCCTGACAACGAAGCCACAGCACAATGACACAGAGGCAGACACCTGAGGGAACATTTCACTGATCACAACATGTCAACTGATACACGGGAGTGGGAGTACAGAGTGTATTGTATGCCCTGGAGTAGGCATGACTGTCCTGCTCCACTTGAAGGAGGGATGAGCCCTGGACAGTAGGCAGGTGGCTAAGCATGTGTGACACACTTGATATACATACTCCTGAGGCCCAAACATTGTTCCCACCCACAGCATGGGGGTGTGCCAAATACCCCAGGGACATGTGGTGATTCAGATCAGCAAGTGGACCACATATCAAAGTTACACCCAGATTACATGTCAGGACTTAGGCATTGTGTGAGCAATTGACCCACCCATGAAGCACACCACAAAGTCACGGGAACAAATGCTGTCCCCCACCTTGAGCGAAGCAAAATGCAAGGACACAGTACCCAAGTGACACAATTTCCTGACTGTAAGGACCACACCTGCGTATCAGATGAGGAGTGGGCATGTCACAATTGAGGGACATGGGTCCTGGACCACAAGACTGATGTACTGTGGCAGTTTAACCAGGCCAGAGGAGGGCACATAGCATGTCATACAAAGTTCACAGTGCAGTCATGGACTCACCCCCTCCTTGCTGCTGTCTGTCTTTCAGCTGCCCATCCAGGTCAGGGAAGACCACCGCCAGGATCCGGAGCATGTGGGGGGTCAGGGTCCAGTGTCCGTCCCTCCTGCGAGGAGGCGACAGCTTCAGCTGGACCCTTGCGATCCTCCGGGTCCAGCCCCGAAGGTCCTGCCACCTCTTCTGGCAGTTGCGGATCCGGCGCTTGTAGACCCCTCACAGATCTTACTGCCCGGGCAATGGTCAGCCAGATTTCCTGCTTATGGTGGGCATCAACCTGTGAGGATGACAAAGTGAAAAGGCCATTACTACACATGCAACATATCTGTGCATCACACAGTTGGATATACATGTCTCAATCACAGGGGCATATGATGTACACAGGCAGTGCAACGATGGCTATGAACAGTTTGCCAGCAGTTACTACATGGTATCATTGCATGGGAAGTAAACCTTGTTGGAATGCACTGTTACTGCACTGTACCTGTTCAGTGCATGTGACTACACACTTTGGGGGAGAACTACTCAGTGAGCATGCTAGCCAGTGGTGTGCACACTGTAAGTCTTGCTAGTCAGACAACATGCACAATTAGTAAGGCAGTGGACAGCACACTCACCTGCTCCCCTGGTGTCCCATACAGCTTGCTGTACTGTGGAAGGAGGCTGTCCAGCAGGGCCTGGTTCTCCTCAAGGCTGAAGGCTGGGGCTCTCTCCACAGTACGTGCCATTGCAGTAGCCAGAGGATGCAGAGACAGCAGCAGTGTTGGTGGCAGATGTCGTCCTGGAGCATGTAGTGCAGGCAAATGAGCCCTCAGGGGAACAGCCAGCATTATATGTGTGCTGCAGAGGCAGATACTGTCCCATGTGTCCAAAGTGATAGGTCCAAGTCGTTTGCATCTTCTGAATCTGGCCAATCCATGGAATTGCACCACTAATACACGCCCACAGCATCCTTCAAAAGTTAAACTTCATGACACCCATGAATTTGCAACATTGTTGTGGCTGGCCAACTGAATTCACTGCATCAGACTCGTTGAGGCTTCGAAAACGCGTCCGTTGCCATGCCAGGCCCCAGCCAATGCGTGCGCACCGATCGGTCCATTGCTGTACAACGCGTATTCCGGGATACAACAGATGCAATGGGCCGTGCGGGCACACCGATCGGTCCATTGCTGTACAACGCGTACCCGCTCACAACAGATGCAATGGGCCATGCGGTGACACCGATCGGTCCTTTGCTTTACAACGCTGTACCCGCTCACAACAGATGCAATGGGCCGTGCGGCACACCGATCGGTCCATTGCTGTACAACGCGTATTCCGGGATACAACGCGCACCGCCACTACCGATGCAATGGGCCGTGCGGGCACACCGATCGGTCCATTGCTGTACAACGCATACCCGCTCACTACCGATGCAATGGGCCGTGCGGGCACACCGATCGGTCCATTGCTGTACAACGCGTACCTGCTCACAACAGATGCAATGGGCCGTGCGGGCACACCGATCGGTCCATTGCTGTACAACGCGTACCCGCTCACTAGCGATGCAATGGGCCGTGCGGGCACACCGATCGGTCCATTGCTGTACAACGCGTACCCGCTCACAACAGATGCAATGGGCTGTGCGGGCACACCAATCGGTCCATTGCTGTACAACGCGCACCCGCTCACAACAGATGCAATGGGCCGCGCGGGCACACCGATTGGTCCATTGCTGTACAACGCGCATCCGCTCACTACCGATGCAATGGGCCGTGCGGGCACACCGATCGGTCCATTGCTGTACAACGCGTACTCCGCTCACAACAGATGCAATGGGCCGTGCGGGCACACCGTTCGGTCCATTGCTGTACAACGCGTACTCCGCCACAACAGATGCAATGGGCCATGCGGGCACACCGATCGGTCCATTGCTGTACAACGCGCACTCGCTCACTACCGATGCAATGGGCCGTGCTGGCACACCGATCGGTCCATTGCTGTACAACGCGTGCACCCTCACAACAGATGCAATGGGCCGTGCGGGCACACCGATCGGTCCATTGCTGTACAACGCGCACCCGCTCACTACCGATGCAATGGGCCGTGCGGGCACACCGATCGGTCCATTGCTGTACAACGCGTCCCTGTACAGGTCACTCGCATATGTCACCATGCTTGTCACTGGTGAACGTATGCCAGCCACATATACTTGCCAGGGACTCAGGGGCACACCTACAACACCACACCCAGTCCACACTGTATCCTAAAGCATGTAAGGCTGCATTACCTTTTCTGTGTATGGGGGTAAACATGTGGTTTTTGGGGTGGCACTTGGGGGCAGCCACACCCAGGCTGTGCACGTGTTCATGGGGACAGGGTCCTTTGTGTGTTGTGCACATGACCACTGTGATGTGCAACTGTTCATTTCAGAGCATGTGGCATGGTCACATTTCCAGGTTGTGTATGTGTATGACATGTCACATACCCCCAGGGTCCCATGGGGGAAGGCATGTACATCACAGGGTGACCCATTGCCACAATAGTGATGGCCCTCCACAGTCTGTGTGCATGTTGTATTTCCGATGTCTCTGATTCCATGTGCACAATGGGAGACAGTCTCCACATCAACGTTGTTTGTGCATGGACTTTGATGTTGTGCGTCACTGACGTCCATGTCTGTCCTGCGGAGGCAACAGGGGCCACTACCTGTGGGAGTCATGTTTGTTTTTCTGACGTGTACATGCCAGTGTCCATGTGGCAAGACAGGGTCACTGGGAATCTACCTGTCAATGAGCTGTGATGCCTGAGGCGCATCTGTCCAGACATGTCACTGTGGTGTGTGTGTGGAACATGACAGCAGTAAATGGGTACTGTGACACAGCCTAATGGTTTCCCATAGCACAACCTGGAACCTGTTGTCAACACATGTTGTACTGAGATGTTAGATGATGGCCATGTAGGTGCCAGATATGTCCGACAGAACGGCACACACATCAAGTACTTGTGTCTCGTAATGATGTATCATGTGAAATTGAGTATGGTGAATGGCACATATGTGGGGTGACTGACAATCTTTCTTTCTTCACCTATGCACTGCAGGGCTCCAGCTGTCCATAGACCATTCCCTGACCTGGCAACGATGGTGGAACGTGACAGCATCCGACGGTACCGCTTCACCAGGCAGCTGATTGAGGATTTGGCAGTGCGCTTGGCACCACATTTGCAACCTGGCCGGCCGTACCCTACAGCGCTGACCCCCAAGGTGAAGGTGATGGCAGCCCTACACTTCTTTGCCACCTGTACCTTTCAACACACTGTGACGACTGCTGGTGGGATGTCACAGACTATGTTCAGCCGTATGCTACGCGATGTTTTGGAGGCAATGTTGAGATGCCTGAACCAGTACATCTATTTCCCTACACGTCAACAACTCACTGACGTCAAGAGTGACTTCTATGCCCTGGGGAGGATGCCACATGTCATTGGCTCCATTGATGGGACACATGTGGCTTTGGTAACACCACAGGCACATGAGCAGGCATACCGAACCGGAAACATTACCATTCGATCAATGCTCTGGTGGTATGTCTTGCAGATATGAGCATCACACATGTGTGTGCCCGTTTCCCTGGTTTGGCACACGATGCCTACGTGATGAGGAGTAGTCGCATCCCGAGGATGATGTCACAGATGCAGAACCAGCGTGCCTGGCTTGTCGGTGTGTACTGACTTTGTACCATTGTGTGTGTTCTGCTATGTTGTATTCCGCCCACTTTTCCAACTCAGCTAATGTGCAATTGTCTGTCCGTAGGTGACTCCGGATATCCCAACATGCCGTGGTTGCTGACACCCCTCAGGAACCCTGTGACATCAGCCCAGGTGCACTACAATGAGGCACATGGTCGGACCAGGAGAGTGATCGAGCGGACATTTGGTCTCCTGAAGAGCCGCTTCCGCTGCCTGGACAAGAAAGGAGGGGCCCTCCCATATGCCCCAGCAAAGGTGTGCAAGATTGTCATCGTCTGCTGCATGCTACACAACCTGGCAGTGCGGAAGGAGTTGCCTCTCATCCTGGATGACGATGACCAACGTCCGCCACCTGTGGAGGATCCTGGCCTGGGCCACGATGCCAGTGATGATGATGATGGTGATGTCCGCACACAGCTCATCACCAACTTCTTCAGCTGAATGTGAGTATCCAGAGAGTTGTCATGTAAATGATGTGACTTTGCATGATATGTGTGGGTGGTGCTCTGGTGCTGTTTGAGTGTGGCCATGTGCTACTTGACTGGATGCGTGCAGCGATGTGTCCTTACAGGTAGTCTGTACTCCCCAACAGTGTTGACATGCTAACTTGGTTTTGTGTAGTTATCTTGTGACATGTATTGGGCATGAGTATTGCAGTTCTGTCCTGTTCTTCAGTGGTTTTGACTGTGTGTCATGTCTGTCCTTCACAGGGTGCTTACAGAGTTGTTTGGTCAACTTGGATCCCCCGACACCATGATTCAGCTTTCAGGGTGGCAGCAGTCGTTTCCCTACAGGTGATGTGCCACACACCCCTGGGATTACCTTGCATTTGTAGTGGAAACAACATGTTGCAAATGTGGAATAAACCTGTGCTTCACTTTGGGATGTGCGTTGTCTGTGGTCACACATCTGACTGACATTTGCTTACTGCAACTGTGGGCTAGTTGACACAGACTCTGAATAGGTATGGTGTCTGTGCATTCCACAGTATTTCCTGGCAACATCAGTGTAGGCGATGAGTCCGATGGCCCTGGTGTCTCTGTGTTGTGTAGCCCTAGTGGTGTGTCTCCCTCATATGTGTCACGTCACCATGACTCACATGACGGTGTTGTACTTGCTGTAGCAGTTAGCATACACAGTGTAATTTAGCTGATCATCATCCCCATAACAGTAACCACGTTGGAATCACAACAGAGGCAAGTATGGTGTATTAGTGATTTTATTTACATACATGTGTGAGTATAGTGCACAGGATGGTGGGTGCTGTACATTGGGATTGTGATCCAAAGTTCCCAGATGAGTTGCAAGTCTTGGTAGCAGAAATGTCCTGAGTGAAGTCCACAGTCATCTGATATATTAGTCCAACTCGAACTCCCCATGTCATGTGGGAGAGTTGTGTTGCATTCGACAGGGTGAACAGTTTGCACACAAAGGAGAATTTCCAGAACAGGTGTTGGCTTCCTGGGGGATGTACATGGCCATCGACCTCTCAGTTTTCCTTCCTCGGACGACCCGTCTTCTTTGGGGGGGGACCCTCACGTGCAGGCTGCTGCGGTGCAGGGGACTCTCCGCCAGAGTCCTCCTCCCTTCCTGTGGCAGTTGCAGTTGTTGCAGCACCAGATGTTGTGGGCACACAGGGAGGTGTGGCCATGTTGGTGCTAATCTGGCGGAGGCATGTCAATATGTCCCTATGCACCGCTGTCAGTTCTTCCAATGTGTCCCACTTGGACTCCATGCCAGACATGTCTGTCACCACACGGGACATGTGTGTCTCCACACGGGACATGTGGGAGTCCAAGCGGGCATGATGGGCAGCCTGCTGCTGTTGAATGTCCTTGAGGATCCCCACTACCTGGCTGACCTCTCCGGTGCTATTCTGGTATGCCTCAGCAATGCGTGCCAGTTGTGGGTCATCATGCAGTCCAGACCCCTCTGCAAACAGCGACCTATGTCTACCACCCCTCCCAACACCCCCTGGCAACACGTGCGGGACCTGCGGTGTTAAGCCCAGGTGACCCTAGGCCCCCTTGGGGATTGTTACTGGGCTCGTTGTCCGTAGCTCGACGTTGGGCCAGGGTCCCTGTGCTGTTGTCATTGGTGGTCCTTGGTCTGTCCGTGTCGGCGGGGGTGGTCTGTGTGTTGGCAGTTGTTGGAGCAGGGGGTGCAGATGTTGGTCCTGCTGGTGCTGCATGATGACTCACGCTGGAGGGGCCAGGTAGGTCTTCGTCATCCAAGGAGGGCAGAGGCTGTTCCACACCAGTGGGCTCAGTGTCCCCCGGAGACTGGGACAGGGACTCCTCCTCGCCTGCTGCTGTGTCCCCATCATCACCTGTTTTTGGAAGAGACACACAATGTATGTTATATTTCTACAGGCATCAATGGTTCACACACCTGACAGTTGTGACTGTACCTCTGGATGCGGGCCTCTACATTGCATTGTCCTAAGTTGTCACAGTAAGAGGTTGATATTGGTGTAGCACATTGTCCTGCAAACCTGAGGCATTTCAATGTGAATGTTGAGGTGTGTGCATGGCCAGCATTGGTTGTATTTGGTGGACATCAGGCCCTCCTTCTCCACCTAGCCCAGTTATCCCACCATGAAGCATGCCACCCTTGCAGTGGGTTCAGGTTGACTCTCAGGATGTCATTCAGTGGTGTCCTGCTGTTGGTTGGTGCACAGGTCCCAGCAGGGCCTGGTACTCCACACAACAGAGCACCATTGTCAGACATCTTTGATATGGCTTTTCACTCCCTGTGAGGTGTGCATGCTTAAGTGCTAGCTTGCTGGGCCATGTGGGTGGGGGATGTTGAGCTGTGACTACCACTCCCATCATGCTATTGCCTACACCCCCCTTCCCAGCATGCCCATACTTCCTTCCTTTTGACTCTGCTTCCCTGTGGAGTAGTGTGCCTGTGCTGACAGGATGGCTGACAGTGTTGTCCTGGCGGTTGTTTGGCTACAAGTCCCAAGAGTGTCCCTGTGCTTCACACAGCATAACCCAGGGTTGTGGTTCTTTGTGGGATCTTCAATTAGAGTGTGGGGCATTGCATTCTCCCAGGTGGGTTATGTGGAGTTAGTGTTGAGGGGTGTGTGAGGAGAGCTGCTTGTAACTATGGTCAGTGCTGTCAGTCCTCCTTCCCACCCAGCCAGATATCCCACCATGGAACGTGCTTGCATTGCAGGGAGTGCAAGTTGGCTTTCAGGATGTCAGTCAGTGGTGTCCTGCTGTTGGTTGTTGCACAGTTCCCAGCAGGGCCTTGTGCTCCCCACAGCAGTACCCAGTGTCAACCATCTTGTCAGTCCTTTTCCACTCCCTGCGATGTGAGCATGGTTCAGAGTGGTGTTGATGGGCCAATTGTGAGGGTGACCAATATCTGTGACTACAACTCCCATCATGCTATTGCCTACACCCACCTTCCCAGCATGCCCATACTTCCTTCCTTTTGAGTGGACTTCACTGTGTGTGAGTGTGACAGCAATGGTAAGATGGCTGACAGTGTGGTCCTGTTGTTTGTTGGTGCCCAGTTCCCAGCAGGACCTTGTGCTCCCCACAGCTGAGGCCAGTGTCAGACATCTTTGAAGTGGCTTGTCACTCACTGTAAGGTGTGCATGCTTCAGTGTGAGCTTGCTGGGCCATGTGGGTGGAGGATGTTGATCTGTGACTACCACTCCCATCATGCTATTGCCTGCACCCCCCTTCCCAGCATGCCCATACTTCCTTCCTTTTGAGTGGACTTCACTGTGTGTGAGTATGACAGCAATGCCAAGATGGCTGACAGTGGTGTCCTGCTGTTGGTTGTTGCACAGTTCCCAGCAGGGCCTTGTGCTCCCCACAGCAGTACCCAGTGTCAGCCATCTTGTCAGTTGTTTTCACCTCCCTGTAATGTGGGCATGGTTCAGAGTGGTGTTGATGGGCCAATTGTGAGGGTGACCAATATCTGTGCCTACAACTCCCATCATGCTATTGCCTACACCCCCCTTCCCAGCATGCCAATACTTCCTTCCTTTTGAGTGGACTTCACTGTGTGTGAGTGTGACAGCAATGGTAAGATGGCTGACAGTGTGGTCCTGTTGTTTGTTGGTGCCCAGTTCCCAGCAGGGCCTTGTGCTCCCCACAGCTGAGGCCAGTGTCAGACATCTTTGAAGTGGCTTTTCACTCCGTGTGAGGTATGCATGCTTCAGTGTGAGCTTGCTGGGCCATGTGGGTGGGGGATGTTGAGCTGTGACTACCACTCCCATCATGCTATTGCCTGCACCCCCCTTTCCAGCATGCCCATACTTCCTTCCTTTTGAGTGGACTTCACTGTGTGTGAGTGTGACAGCAATGGTAAGATGGCTGACAGTGTGGTCCTGTTGTTTGTTGGTGCCCAGTTCCCAGCAGGGCCTTGTGCTCCCCACAGCTGAGGCCAGTGTCAGACATCTTTGAAGTGGCTTTTCACTCCCTGTGAGGTGTGCATGGTTCAGTGTGAGCTTGCTGGGCCATGTGGGTGGGGGCAGTTGCTATTGCCTAAACCCCCCTTCCCAGCATGCCCATACTTCCTTCCTTTTGACTCTGCTTCCCTGTGGGGTAGTGTGCCTGTGCTGACAGGATGGCTGTCAGTGTTGTCCTGGCGTTTGTTTGGCTACAAGTCCCAAGAGTGTCCCTGTGCTTCACACAGCATAACCCAGGGTGGTGGTTCTTTGTGGGATCTTCATTTAGAGTGTGAGGCATTGCATTCTCCCAGGTGGGTTATGTGGAGTTTGTGTTGAGGGGGTGTGTGAGGAGAGCTGCTTGTAACTATGGTCAGTGCTGTCAGTCCTCCTTCCCACCCAGCCAGATATCCCACCATGGAACGTGCTTCCATTGCAGGGAGAGCAAGTTGTCTTTCAGGATGTCAGTCAGTGGTGTCCTGCTGTTGGTTGTTGCACAGTTCCCAGCAGGGCCTTTTGCTCCCCACAGCAGTACCCAGTGTCAGCCATCTTGTCAGTCCTTTTCCACTCCCTGCGATGTGAGCATGGTTCAGGATGGTGTTGATGGGCCAATTGTGAGGCTGACCATTATCTGTGACTACAACTCCCATCATGCTATTGGCTACACTGACTTCACCAGCATACACAGAATTCCTTCCTTTCAGTGAGCTTCCCTGTGAAGTGGTGTTCTAGTGGTGGCAAAATATCAGACAGTGTTTGTTTGTTATATTTGTGCCACTGCCTTGCTCTATTTGTTGTTAGGTTTGTACATGTCATGACACAGTTACATGTCACTATGAGATGGCAGGTATTGTGTTTGTCTGACTGGCATTCACATCTTGGGATGATTATCTTTTGGTTGCTGTGGATTTGCTAAGGGTGCATGGTTTGGCTATCCCCTTGACAGTGATGTGTGTGTATTGTCACACCATATTGTGTATATTTGTTGTGTACTCACTAGGCTCTGGGATGTTTGTTAGTCCATATACGCTCACTGGTGGTAGGATGGCCCGCACCTTCTCCTCCCAGGGCCTGAGGTATAGTGGTTTGGCAGGAGGGCCACTGCCGGTGTGCTGGCTCAGGATGTAATCCTTCTTCAGTAGGTCCCTGACCCTCCTGCGCACATCATACCACCTGTTCTGGATGTCTTCCTTTGTGCGCAAACATGGTGATTGTGCGTTGACCCTGTCGACGATCCTCTCCCACATCTTGGTTTTCTGCGCCATGGGGGTCTGTTGGACCAATGTGCCAAACAACTGTGGCTCTACCCTCAGGATCTCGTCTACCAGGACTTCCAATTCACTATCTAGGAACTTATGATTCTTCTTTGGGGGCATGGTGATGGGTGGTGGTGGTGATTGATGTGTGTGTGTGTGCAAGTGAGGGTGGGTGAGTGTAGGTTTTAATGGGTGTGTGTGAGGGTGCTATTTGTTGAGGTGCTAATGGTGTGTGGCTTGTGTGTTGGATGAGCTGTGAGTGTGTCTGTGGTTGCTGTCTGATGGTGTTCTGTGCTGGCAGGTCAGTGGAATTTGCAAAGGATCATGGTAGGGATTTGTGGCCTTTATATAGGTGGAGTTGGGGGGTGTCCTTGTTCCATTTTTTTTTCCCCTGTATTTATTGACTTTGTCATTGCTTGTTTGGCCCTCTTTTTTGTATTTTTTCCTTTGTAATTTTTGTGCATGTAGGAGACGTTCTTCTGACCGAGTAGGACGCTGCAGTTGTCTCGTGCGCGCTTCTCCGAGTCGTTCCCGCTGTGTTTCAGCTAGGTTTCATGTGCGGCGTACGCGTAGGTCGCGGAGTATTGTGTTGGTTCGGCTGGCTTTTGTATGCGTGTCGGTCGTACGGCTTGAGCTCCGTGCGAATCGGTCTGATTTTGCACGCATTGCATCGTACTGCGCGGGTCGGAGTTCGCGGGTACGCTTCGCTCGGGTTCATTCCTGGTGCGTGTCGGTCGGTTCGATTCGCGTGGTTTCCCGGCCGGATAGCTTGTTTCCGTCCGGGTCGGTCATTCGGCTTGAGTTCCGTACGAGTCGGTCGTGATTCACATGCATTTCATCGTACTACCCAGTTCGGGCAGCGCCGGTACGTGTCGGTCGGACTTAATTCCCGTACCGAGTCGGTCGGTACGTTTTCCGGCCCGAATCGGAATCGACCCCACAGTGATATATTCACAAATGATATCTGAATAAAACTTGTGGGAAAGTAAAATACAAAGTTTGGCACAATTTACGTGATACTCAATTTGCTTCTCTATACTAGCCAAATGGCTTCCCCAGTCATTACCCAGTGTGTAATACAAGTCTGGATGTGTCATATGCATTCCTCATGCATCAATGCACAAGAGTACATGTCAACCAATATTTGAGGCAACAAAAAATGTCAGTGGAAACATAATGAAAAAAATATTATGATAAACAAAATACTATAAAACACTATAATGAAGACCCACATTCTGCCCTATTAGGCATATAGTATAAAACTACCTTCCTTGGTCTTACGGTTTGTGCAGTTCCAAATAATAAAGGTAGTCCTACTATATTACTTGTAACCAATCTGCAAGCTTGTACCAGGCAGTTCGGCCCCAGTGGGCAAAGTCAAAGATAATATGCCAATACTCATAAATAGGCTGATGTGTGGTCAGAACGTCTCACCAGTCCCAATGACATGGTTTAGTATGTGACTTCACAGCACACCTTTCACCTACTATTCTCAACTAAGTTGCTGCTTCTCATATCAGCTTCATATGACACAATAGCCCTGTGTAAGAATAGACTGCAGCACAAAGTAAAGACAAACTGACAAGAACTGAAGAAAGGAGCATAGAGAATAAACAAGAGAAACAACAAAATACAATCATTAAAATCAGTTAAAAATCAAGCAGTTCCAGAAGACTTTAATGCATAACTTTAAAACACATACCTAGATAGTGGGCAAGCTATGTACAGACATAATTATTTGAAACATAACATATCTATGTTATATCAGCCTAAATGCATATTCATTTCCTCGTCCGTATTCAGGCCCACTGGGGTTTTAATGTTTAGTTCTAGAGTGTATTTTGACTCCCATTCCTTAGAGCTGATTCCTTGCCGCCATCCCTTGCCGTTAGATTTATCCTGGCAATAGTAAAGAAGCTCAATAAACTGGTGTCACTCTCATGGAATTGAGCGAAGTGTTAGACTATGGGATAGTGCCTATCAACATGGATGATGGCCCTCAGTTGTTCCAGAACTCTCTTCTTCACATGGTGAATGGTACTCCTTATGTACCATTTGTCACAAGGATATATGAGTACATAGACTGTGAAGTCAGAATTGCAAGTCAAATGTTTATCAATACATTGTTCTTTAGCCAAAAGGAGTGAATACAATTTACTAATGTCCTGTTTTTGCAGACTTTTCAGGCTTACAAAACATATGTGTGTGTGTGTGTATATATATATATATATATATATATATATATATATATATATATATATATATATATATATATATACACACATATGTTTTTGTGTGCAGGAAATGCAAAGCCTGCAAAAACAGGACATTAGTAAATTGTATTCACTCTTTTGGCTAAAGAACAATGTATTGATAAACATTTGACTTGCAATTCTGACTTCACAATCTATGTACTCATATATCCTTGTGACAAATGGTACATAGGTAGTACCATATATATAAATATATATAGCCTACAGGCAGACTGCAGTAGGTAGTTATAGTTGGGACCTAGTTTCCATAGGAAGACTGTTTTTTGTTTTTTGCCAAAACATGTTTTCCCTGTGTTAATTTACCATAGAGATTTTAGGCACAGCTACAGCCTGAACAGCGAAATGAAATTACACCAAATTTAGCAGAATGGTAGCTGGTGGTCCAGAAAGCAACCTTTTTGTAAATTAGTATAAATCCATTCAGTAGTTTTGGAAATATAAAGGGAAATCCAAATTTGGATATATGTGGACATGGATCCTCCGAGGATCTGACAGTCCCTGTGACTGACTGCCAACACTTCAACCAGGAAGTGTTGGCAGCCATCTTGGGACTTGGATTCAGCCGAGTCCCACAAAAACAAATTTAAAAAAAGAGAAGAGGGCTGGGTAGGAATAATACCCTGAGCCCTAGGCCTCTTGGGAATCGGGGGTTCCTGCAGGGTCCCCGCAGGGCAAAAATAGCATTTAAAAAAAAAAAAAAGATTTCTGCAGGAGATGCGCAGGAACTGTGGGCTCCCGCGCTTCTGTAATGCTTAGCCCCCGGGTAGGCAAGTTCCCGGGGGCATGAGCAATTATATGAAGAAATGGGTTGCACGGGCCCCCTTCCTAGGGCTTATGAAAGCCCCGGGGATCGCCACCTCAACGGGGCACTTCAAAATATGAATACAGACACCGCCGGGCCCGCCCTCACCCATGGGACTGACACCTTCCCGGAGCAAGTCAAGTTAAATTAATGCTGGGGACCCTCTTAGCCCCCATGAAGCCCCAGGAATTACCACCTCCCCGGGGCACTTGAAAATATATATGAGGGGGGCCTGCTGGCCCCGCCCATACCCCAGGGACTGCCACCTCCTCGTGGCAAAACATATAATAGTAATGTGGGGGTTGCCACCTCCCTGGGGCAATTCATTGAATTTAAAGGGGCCACATGCCTCCCCGCAGCCCGAGATCACCAGCTTCCTGGGGTTGAAATAAATTAATGTTAGGGGTCTGTCGTGGACCCCTGTCCCCAGGACCACCACCTCCCCGGGTCAAAGTTTTAGGTTGGAGGGAGCTGTGCAGCCCCCTTGTGGAGCCATTGGTAGCCCTGGGGAGCACCACCCCCCAAGGCTGGCTTCTGCTGCATCCCGTGGTTCCCACGCTTGGGAGGTGGCTGTTTGCTTTTGCTTGGTGGGAGCTGAGAGCAAGCAAAAGCAAACATAGCTCCACTTTCTGCAAGCCAGAGCTGTCAAACAGCTCCTGCTTGCAGAAAGCGGAGTTTTCATCTGTTTCCCTGCACGCAAATATGCATGCAGGGAAACAGATGAAAACATTGCTCCCCCAAGCAGGGAGCTGCTATTTCAAGCAGCTTCCTGCTTGCAGGAGCAGTGCCAGCTCCCGCAGAGTCAGGCCAGCTGGGACCGAGGGTCATGAGGCTCCCCTCGTGGTCCCATAGCGCACTGGGTGCCCTGGGGGCTCCCAGGAAACATGGCTGGGCCACGGGGATGGGCCCTGGGACCAAAATCAGCCCAGGGAGGGGTGCTGTGTGGCCCCCCATTGGATAATGGCCCGGCCCCTGGGGATGGGGTCCCTGAAGCCAAAATGGGTGCAGGGTGGGGGGCCGCACTACCTCCACCCCCATATGTTCATGGTGAGGCCCTGGGGTTGGGGTCCCCGGGTCCAAAATCAGCCTGGGGTGGGAGGCTGCACGGCTCACCTCCCCATTGAGTGATGGCCAGGCCCTGGGGGATGGGGTCCCCTGGGGCCATATGGGCCAGAGAGGGGGACCAGGCAGCCACCCTCCCACTTTAATAAATGTATTTGGCCCCAGGGAGGTGTTAGTCCCGGGTGTCCGTGCAGCCCCCCTCACAATTTTTTTAAATAAAAGCCGCATTGAGGTGGTGGTCCCCGGGGCCCAGGGGGTTTACTGGTTTGGGGATGAAGTCCCCTTGGCTGCTGAGGGTGGTTGGTGGCCAAGAACCCCTACTGATGCCACAAGTAAGTCCCCAACAGCCGGACTGCTGAGATGTCATTGGAGGCCCCACCGCTTTCTCAACTACTCTGCAAAAGGGGCCTCCTGGTGCACTACTTGTTGGGGGATTAAGTCTCCTTGCCTGCTGAGGGTCGTTGGGGGCCAAGAACCCCTATTGTTGTGACTAGTAAATCCCCCACATCCGGATTGCTGAGACGTTGTCAGAGGCCCCACCCCTTTCTCAACCACTCTGCAAAGGGGCCTCCTGGTTCATTACTAGTTGGGGGATGAAGCCCTCTTGGCTGCTGAGGGTTGTTGGGGCTAAGAACCCCTATTGTTGAGACAAGTAAGTCGCCCACAGCGGAATTGCTGAGATGTCATCAAAGGCTTCTCATCCTTTCTCAACCACTATGCAAAGGGGCCTCCTGGCGCACTATGGGTTGCTGCCGTGGTCGCTGGCGCTTGATTGCGCTCGCCTACAGCACACAAAATCAGCTCCTTTGCAAAGTGCAGAGTATATCGGTAAATCAGCGTTCTCTGCGGGAATGCAGAATTGCCGAATTCTACAAACTCCGCAAGCTGAGCAGAATTTTATGCCCAGGCCTGTTAAAAAACAAAGGTTACAGGGATGTTATAGTAAGGAAATAGAACTTTAAAAACCTTAGCAATTCACTGACAAAACCGAAGGTTACAGGGATATTATAGTTAGGAAGTAGAATTTTTAAAACCTCAGAAATTCACTGAAAAAACAAAGGTTACAGGGACATTATAATTAGGCTCAGATTTCACTAGTACAAAACATAGAAATTCAGCAGTTATACCTGAGCTAACTATAACTTACGCCCCCGCAATGCACTGCTTATGACCTCACATATTACATCAGTAATGACATGGTCAGTGACATCACTGATGCCATTTCAAATAACATCACTGATTACATCATCCCATGAGAGTGTTTCATAAACTTTTCTGAGACTTAAAGATATATACTAATATAATATATACTAAGCTAGAGCATAAGTTAAATTGCTAGGGTAATTTCAAGTAACTATGACTTGTGCCCTAAGGTAACTATAGCTGACGCGCCACCATGCAGTTTTCTCATCAAAAATGTTACAGCAAAGATTGCACTGATATTATCAATGATGTCATAGAAGATGTCATGAATAATTTAATATGTGGGGAATTAGCAGTGCATGGCGAGGGCACGAGTTGTAGTTACCTTAGGGCATGATTTATAGTTACTTGAGATAATTGTATCTATAACTGCTGAATGTCTATGGTTTTGTGCGTGTAAAATATGAACCTAACTATAACGTCCCTGCAACCTTTGTATTTTTAGTGAATTTCTAAGATTTTAAAAAAAAATATTTCCTAACTATAACGTCCCTGTAACCTTTGTTTTTTTTAAGAAAATGTCAATTTTTTTTTAACGTATAGGAATATTTAATTACCATACGTTAATCCAACCTCCGTCATGGTCTGCAGCCAGGCCGAGCGGCCAACCCCCGCATGCCTGCATGCAGCCAATCCTACGCAGTGTATGTCCTCTGGCCAGGCCCTATGGCCAGCCCCCCCTGTATTGAGCCAATTTCACACCATGCATGGCCTTCAGCCGTGCACGGCGAGGGGTTGGCATGGTAAACCACCCAAAGACAGTCAACACGGGTGGGGATCATGCAGCCCCTCTCCCAGGGCCGATTTCAGCCCCGAGGACCCCAATCCCCATGGACTGCCACCTTTTCATGGGGGGGAACATGGCCCCCCATCATGGGCCGTATTAGGCTCTGGGATCCCATCTCCCATGGATTGGCCTCACTCCCCGTGCTAATATTGGCTGCGGGGACCTCATCCCTCTGGGGCCCGCCCAGTAAATGGTGGGTACCTTGGAGCCCACCCAGGGAACCCACTTCATATTTGAAAGGGGGATGGGGGCACGCTGCCCCCCTCCCAGGCCAATGTTGGCCCGAAGACCCAGTCTCCCAGGGTCCAGCCTAATTCTTAAGGGGGTGGGGGCATGCAGCCCCCCCCAGCCCAACATGGGCCTGTGGACTCCATCCCCCTGAGCCTGGCCAGCATCTAAAGGGGGAAGGGGGCACGCAGACCCCCCTTTCTGGGCCAATATTGACCCATCAACCCCATTCCACGTTGGATGTCTAAATAAAAAAGGGGGAGCGTGGCTGAAATTAGTGAAGGGGAGGGGGGCTGCAGGTGCCCTCCCCGGGCTGATTCCGGCCCTGGGGACCTCATACCCCAGGGCCCAGCCAGTTAATGATGGGTGCCCTGGCCCAACCCAGGGCACCAATTGCCTCTTTATTGGAGGCCGCAGGAGGAGCCCCAATGTCCCGTGGCCTCAGTCGGCTCCCCGCCTCCAGCGGGAGCCGGCATTGCTCCTGCACACAGGGAGCTGCAAAAAATGCTGCTCCTGCATGCTGGAGCAATTTTTCATCTGTTTCACTGCCCACCTCACAATGAGCAGGGAAACAGATGAAAGTCCGCTCCCAGCAGGCGGGAGACTATTTCCTGCTCACTGGGAGAGGACTTACTGTTTGCTCTCTCATGGTGGAGATTTAAATTGCTCCTGCCAAGCAAGAGTAAACACAGGTTTCCCTGCCCGCACCACTGTGGGCAGGGGAACCACTAAGCTCGAGGGTGGGCTCCTCAGGACATAGTAGGATCTGTCGCTGAGGGGTGGTAGTCACCAGGGCCATTAATGGCTCCAGGAGAGGGGCTGTGTGGCGCCCCTCTTTTTAAAGTACATGGAGGTGGTGGTCCCCAGGGCTGCGTGGCCCCCCTCTCCCTTTTCAATAAGGGCCGGGCCCCAGGGAGGTGGTGGTCCCTGCGGCCAAAATTGGCCTGAGAGGGGCTGCACGCTTCCCTCTCCCCAAATTATATAAATAAATACACCCCCAGGACCTAGCCCACCCGGGGGGCATATACTAAAGAAGCGCGGGAGACCGTGCTTGTTTTTTTTTTATTTTACTGCAATTCGCAGATCATCTGTGAATTTGCAGTAAAAGTTTTCAAAAAATGGTTTTGGCCCCCGGTGAGGACCCTGTGGGACCCAACCACCAGGCCTAGGGTTTCAGGGAATTTCTTCTCTGTCCCCTTCTTTCTTTCTTTCACCTCTTATTCTTGGGACTCAGGCGAGTCTGAGTCCCAAGATGGCTGCCAACACTTCCTGGTTGAAGTGCTGGCAGCCAATCAGAACTCAGCATGAGATCTGTCAGATTTGCGGAGGATTCACGTCCTTAGATATGCACATTTATTTTTCCTTTAATAACTACAAAAGTACTGAATGGATTTGCATCAAATTACAAAAGCACTCTTTCTGTGCCAAGATCTGCCAAATTTGGTGTAATTCCGTTTAGTGGTTCTGACTGTAGTCGTGTCTAAATTCCCTATGGGAAATTACATAGGAAAAAACATTTTTCGCCAGTATGTATTATATCCATCTATATACTTACATATATATATGGTCACAATTTTCTACTGCTTTCCACTTGGCACAGTTAAAAACCAAGCTGCACCGCAGAGCTTGATACTTCCAGTTTTTTATTATTATTTCACCATTTAGTGCAATTAACAGAGACAGTCAGCGCGTTTCGGAGTTTGCCTTCTACAGGACCATAGAGTCCTGCCATCCAGATTGTCCGGTTTTAAAGTGCCCATAGCCTATTTCCATCTTTACTTTCTACTTTTTTAAGGAACAACTAGACCACATATTTTTCATCTTCATGTCAAGTACACTCTACTATTCTATTTTAACATAGTCAATGTAAAGGACACAATTATTGATTTTTTAATCATTTTTCCTTGACATTATTTCATAAACTATGCAATATTATGTATCAATCACAGTGAAGTACTCTTTGCTCTAATTGTTCTCAAAAAGAAGGCAATTACTAAATACAATTACTTGTTTCATTGATTTCTGAGATTTTCCAAACTCAATACTTAATGACAACAGAACGGAAAACAACATATAACTTTAACCAACTCAGGGAAAGAGGGAAGTGAGAGAAAGTACAAGTGCATTCATAGTTCTCCTGTGCACAATTAACTTGGTCCGAGAGTACATGATGGTCTATTTAAGATCCACAACTTCAATCATTTATACTATATCGCATATACATTTAATGATTATTCTTTTACCAAAACTTTTACCAAAGAGTTGCATATAAATTTTATTGCATGTTAACATTTCTTGAATTGTAAACTGCACATATTCCAACAATTGTTTTTATATACCATGCAACAATATATCAAAAACATTGTATTGATATAAAGTGCTTACTTAGCTATTGATGCCTAAAATGATTTAATAGCCATGTTGTGCAAATTCATGCATGAGGAATGGAGCAACTTGTTTAGATGCGAAATGCAATTCTAAAAACAGCCCTCAGCAGCATATTAAGATGTAAGGCGCATAAAGTGCATAGATGTAAGCAGCTAATTAATTTCCCATGGGGAGTTTATCGACAATTTGTACAATAGCATGCCTATATAATTGCATATTTAAAAATGAGGTGCAACTTTCTCAATAGCTCTTTTATACTTAATCTGTTGGCAGCATTTATCATAGAAAGTGCTAATGCATTAAAAATAGAATAGCTTGTTTAGATGTTGAATGCAATTCTAAAAATAACCCTCAGCAACATATTAAGATGTAAAGCGCATAAAGTGGGTAAATGTGAACAGCTAATTAATTTCCTATCCACAATTTGTACAATAGCATGCCTACATATTTGCATATTTGAATGTAAGGTGCAACTTTCTAAATTGCTCTTTTATACTTGTCTTTCAGCAGCATCTATTATATAAAGTGCTAGTGCATGAGTAGCTATTGATGCCTTTAGCTATTTAATAGCCATGCCATGCGAATTTATGCAGAAGAGATGGATCAACTTATTTAAGTATAAAGTGCAATTTTTAAGTTGGCCCTCAGCAGCATATTAAGATGTAAAGTGCATAAAGTGCATAGATAGGAACAGCTGCAAAAATGTTATAAATGTACATGTAACTCAGCATCCAAGTTGTGTCCCATGAGTGTCTCAGTCCCCATCTGAATGATGAGACTTGACTCCATTCTTCGATCCCCTCCTCTTTCATTCTTCTTTATGTTTGATCCCAAAATACTGTAGTTCTTTCACATTACCTTGATGTTCTTCCCAGAAATATTTGTGATAGGATAAGAATAGTCTCTATTTTTCACAGCTCGAAGATGTTGCAAGATTCTTAATCATACTTTGTTTATAGTACTCCCACATAGTACTTTTTTCATGGACACATTAAACATATACTACAAAGTCTGTATTGCAAGTGATATGTTCTGTGATTTTTTTCAATTCTGCCATTATGCATTCTGTATTCTTTTCGATTAATTCCATGTTTGCAGGCTTTGCATTTTGAACATTTCCAAAAGCCAGGATGACTTAGCCAGTTCGTTTTCTTTTCCTTTTCAGTTTCAGACGAGTAATGGCTTTTGGTTAGCAGATCACCTAATAAGGCAACTTTTCTGTATGTGATGTTTGGATGAGTCGAAAGAACTGTATTCAAAGTCTCATCAGATCGAAGTATTCTACAATTTCTTTGAATAGTTTTTTTAGTTTCCTTGTATTGCATATTATAATCCATAATGAGACATGTCTTCTCATCTTTTTCTTCCAAGTTTTTCTTTTTGGTATTAACAGTTCATTTCTTTGTTTTTTCTGTACTCTCTCCATAGCATCTTGTGCTACCTCCAGAGGATATCCGGTAGCTAAAAAGCTCTCTTTCATTTCATTCATTTCCACTTTACAGTCCTGGCCTTCTGAGCAATTCCTCCTTGCTCTTTGCATTTCCCCATGTGGGATACTCCATCTGAGGTTTTTTGGGTGACCACTATTTCCATGCAATATGCTAATAGATGATGTTTTTTTCCTATGAAGTTTGGTGCAAATGTATCCATCACTGATGTAGACTTCGATATATAAGAATGTGATTTGCTTAGAACTGATGGTATAAGTAAATTCTAGATTCAAATCATTGTTATTAAGGGATTCAATGAATTCTTCCAGCTTTTTACTTTCCCCTCCCAAAATATGTAAAGGTTGTCAAAAAATCTGGTCCATAACTTCACCCTTTTCAGGGTCGTTTGATTTCTTTCTGTCCAGATTATTTCAGATTCCCAATATACCATTAATAAATTAGCATATGTTGGAGCAAAAGAAGTCCCCATGGCAGTGCCCTGCCTTTGCAAGTAATGGGTTCCATTGAAGATAAAAATATTGTGTTTTAGGCAAAAATCCAACATTTCAATTAAAATTTTAAATCCTCCAACTTATAGGCATACATACATATATATATATATATATATATATATATATATATATATATATATATATATATATATATATTACTGCTCCTTTTCCTTTTTGTGAAAGAAATTCAGCACTCACGGGGGCGTTTTGAAGATATTTATTCTTCCAGCATTAACAACAAACGCGTTTCGGCGGTCAGCCTTCTTCGGTGTTACTGGCACACCGGAAGCGACTATTTTACATCCTGGTCACTTGTGTATCACAATGGAAAGGGGACTAACGCAATGCGCAAAATCTAGCGCCATATTGAAATGTTACACATACATATAAATTTAAATTTAAATTGCGTACACATAATTTATATACAATAAATATTGAATCACACTGTGACAAATTATAATTTCATCAATTAATTGATTGGTTTCGGCTGCTGTCAGATAAAACAGTCATATGTTTGGCTATCTTGCCGTGGATCGGCTATTGTCCCTTCTTACTGCGTCACGTAAATGCGACCAAAAGGAGGGAACTATTCATTCCAATACCATAATATACAAAACATATAGTGTCATAATTACATTGATTTAACTATATACTCAATAAATATTGAACCACTACATGACATAATGTATCCTATTAATTAAAATACATGCCTTAATTACCATTCAAGGTTTTATGAAATTCATCAATCATTCAACATATATTAACCAACTAGTGCCTTAGTGTACTGTTCTCTTGCCGTGGATCGGCTCAAGTCCCTTATTATTAACCATTGTTGTTTATACATATCCTGTGACATAGATAATATGTAAGAGACATATTATTATAACTGCAACTAATGTCGCTGTGTATCAGCCTAACGATTTTAATTTTTAATTTTTCAATCTAGGAGCCCAAGTGTGACGCCAACTCCTCCCCACTGTTAAATCCTTTTGGGAATTTAGTTCGCAGGTCTACAATATAACGTGACTCTAACCTACGTAGTCTCAGGGTTCTATCACCCCCTCTGATATTATCCGGGACATGGTCCAGGCCATAGTACTGTGCCAGATTTCTATTACTGGAATGTTTATCGCCAAAGTGTCTTGCTACTGGATATGTTACATCTTTTTAGAGATTGCCCGTAAGTGTTCTAATATCCTTATTTTGAGTGGGTGAATGGTACTACCAATGTATCGTAGCCCACAAGGACATGTTAGACAGTATACAGAATACGTGGTATTACATGTCATAAATCTTTTTATGAGTCTGTTTCTATTTATGGCTGGTATAGTATAAGACAAAACACTTTTGCTATTCGCACAGGCTTTACATTTCCCACACGGGTAAAACCCTCGCATTTCTTTCAAGGTACCCCTTTTCTGTATTCCCTTGTCAAGATGACTTTGAACCAACATGTCCTTAAATGATGGGCCTTTCTAAAAGTAACCATTGGGTAGACTGGGATGTCATTGCAGATAATACTATCTGTTTTTAAAATATGCCAGTTTTTCTTAAGCATCCGTTTAAGATAGTTTGCTTCTGCTGAATATGTAGTAACCATCCTAAACTTACCCCTACGATACATCAGTGATGTCATTTGAGATGTCATCAGTGATGTCACTGACAATGTCATGAGTGATGTAATATGTGACGTCATCAGCAGTGCATTGCTGGGGCGCGAGTTATAGTTCGCTCTACTAACTATAACGGCCGAATTTCTCTGGTTTTATACGAGTGAAATGTCCAACTAACTATAACATCCCTGAAACCTGTGGTTTTTTCCGTGAATTTCTAAGGTTTTTTAAATGCTAATCCCTAACTATAACTTCCCTGAAACCTCTGGGTTTTTCAGTGAATTTCTAAGGTTTTTTAAACGCTAATTTCTAACTATGCCTACATAGGTAGGACATGTGCAGAAAGAGGAAGAAAGGCGCAGAAAGAAGCAAGAGAAGTGCAGAAAGAGGCAAGAGAGGTGCAGAAAGAGAAAGAAAGGTACAGAAAGAAGCAAGAGATGTGCAGAAAGAACCAACAGAGGTGCAGAAAGAGGCCTACTATAACTGTACCTTACAACAGACTCATACAAAGTACCCTAATCACTAATTCTTCTCCGAAGATGTCTTAAACCTCACTTTTCTCTTGAAGGTTCACTATTAATCGACTGCTCAGAATGTTAGGCCTACCAAATATAAAACAGCAATCCTAAGCATATCAATATTGTAGGTCTGACCAAGTTTGTGAAGGTATGCATGTGTGTCTATGCTTTTACCTAGTGACATGTTAAATGAAAATAAACATACAAACACTTGAATACCTGTGTTTCAAACAGCATACTTTGTAAATTTGTGTAAAAAAGGTGTATGCATTTCTTTCTGCTCACAATACAGGGCACATGGGTAATCAATAGTATATTTGAGGGGCTCTATAATACATATATACATAAGACATGTCTGACTGTGCAACCGAATGACAGAGCAGAACTGAGAAAATATGACCACCTATAGGAGAAGTTACACGCTTTTTAAGCTACCATCTTCAGATGCATAACACATGTAAGAATACATATACAAGTAGACATACACCTCAGTCAAGAGAGCATACAGACCTTTAAACTTGACAGCTTTCACTTCCCATTTGAGTACAGAAAGAGGCGAGAGAAGTTGAGAAAGAAGCAAGAGAGTTGCAGAAACAGGCAAAACAAAAGAGGTGCCGAAAGAGGGAACAGGGGTGCAGACAGAGGCAAGAGAGGTGCAGAAAGAGGGAAGAGGGGTGCAGAAAGAGGCAAGAGGGGTACAGAGATTTGCAAGAGAGGTGCAGAAAGAAGCAAGAGCAGTGCAGAAAGAACCAACAGAGTTGCAGAAGGAGGCAAGAGGGGTGCAGAAAGAGGCAAGAGAAGTGCAGAATGAAGCAACAGAGGTGCAGAAGGAGACAAGATAACTGCAGAAAGAGGCCAAAGAATTGCAGAAACAGGCAAGAGAGGTGCAGAAAAAGGGAACAGGGGTACAGAAATTGGCAAGAGAGGTGCAGAAAGAGGGAAGAAGGGTGCAGAAAGAGGCAAGAGGAGTACAGAAAGAAGCAACAGAGGTGCAGAAAGAAGCAAGAGAAGTGCAGAAAGAGGCAAGAGGGGTGCAGAAAGAGGCAAGAGAAGTGCATAAAGAAGCAACAGAGGTGCAGAAAGAGGCAAGAGAGGTGGAGAAAGAGGGAAGAGGGGTGCAGAAAGAGGCATGAGGGGTACAGAAAGAAGCAAGAGAGGTGCAGAAAGAAGCAAGAGAGGTGCAGAAAGAAGCAACAGAGGTGCAGAAAGAGGCAAGAGGGGTGCATAAAAAAGCAAGAGAAGTACAGAAAGAAGCAACAGAGGTGCAGAAGAAGGCAAGAGAAGTGCAGAAAGAGGCAAGAGGAGTACAGAAAGAAGCAAGAGAGGTGCAGAAAGAAGCAACAGAAGTGCAGAAAGAAGCAACAGACATGCAGAAAGAGGCAAGAGGGGTGCAGAAAGAGGCAAGAGAAGTGCAGACAGAAGCAACTGAGGTACAGAAGGAGGGAAGAGAAGTGCAGAAACAGAAAAAAAGAGATGCAGAAAGAAGCAAGAGTAGTGCAGAAAGAACCAACAGAGGTGCAGAAGGAGGCAAGAGGAGTGCAGAAAGAGGCAACAGGGGTGCAGAAATTTGCAAGAGAGGTACAGAAAGAAGCAACAGAGGTGCAGAAGGAGACAGGAGAACTGCAGAAAGAGGCAAGAGAGTTGCAGAAACAGGCAAAAGGGGTGCAGAAAGAGGGAACAGGTGGGCAGACTGAGGCAAGAGAGGTGCAGAAAGAGGGAAGAGGGATGATGCAGAAAGAGGCAAGAGGGATGCAGAAATTTGGAACAGAGGTGCAGAAAGAAGCAAGAGCAGTGCAGAAAGAACCAACAGAGGTGCAGAAAGAAGCAAGGGGGTACAGAAAGAGGCAAGTGAAGTACAGAACGAAGCAAAAGAGGTGGAGAAAGAGGCAAGAGGACTGCAGAAAAAGGCAAGAGAGGTACAGAATAAGGCAGGAGAAGTGCACAAAGAGGAAAGAGGGGTACAGAAAGAGGCAAGAGGGATACAGAAATGTGCAAGAGAGGTGCAGAAAGAAGCAAGAGCAGTGCAGAAAGAAGCACAAGAAGTGCAGAAAGAAGCAAGAGAGGTGGACAAAGAGGGAAGAGGAATGCAGAAATTTGCAAAAGAGGTGCAGAAAGAACCAAGAACAGTGCAGAAAGAACCAACAAAGGTGCAAAAAGAGGCAAGAGGGGTGCAGAAAGGGGTAGGAGTGGTGCACAAAGAGGCAAGAGGGGAACAGAAAGAGGCAGGAAGGGTGAGAAGTACAGAAAGAAGCAACAGAGGTGCTGAAAGAGGCAACGAAGGGTGCAGAAAGAGGCAAGAGAAGTGCAGAAAGAAGCAACAGAGGTACAGAAAGCGGCAAGAGTGGTGCAGAAAGAGCGAAGAGAAGTGTAGAAAGAGGCAAGAGAGTTGCACAAAGAGGGAAGAGGGGTGCAGGAAGAGGCAAGAGGGATGCAGAAAGAAGCAAGTGAGGTGCAAAAAGAGGCAAGGGAGGTGCAGAAAAAGGCAAGAGAGGTGAAGAAACAGGCAAGAGAAGTGTAGAAAGGAGCAAGAGAATTGCTTAAAGAAGCAACAGAGGTGTGGAAAGAAGCAAGAGAAGTGCAGAAATAGGCAAGTGAAGTGCAGAAATAGGCAAGTGAGGTGCAGAAAGAGGCAAGAGAGGTGCAGGAAGAGTGAAGACGAGTGCAGAAAGAGAGAACAGGGGTGCAGAAAGAAGCAAGACAGGTGCAGAAAGAAGCATGGGAAGTGCAGAATGAAGCAACAGGGTGCAAAAAGAGGCAAGAGAAGTGCAGAAAGAAGCAACAGAGGTGCAGAAGGAGGCAAGAGAACAGCAGAAAGAGGCAAGAGAGTTGCAGAAACAGGCAAAAGAGGTACAGAAAGAGGGAACAGGGGTGCAGACAGAGGCAAGAGAGGTGCAGAAACAGGTAAGAGGGGTACAGAAAGAGGCAAGAGGGGTACAGAAATTTGCAAGAAAAGTGCAGAAAGAAGCAAGAGCAGTGCAAAAGAACCAACAGAGGTGAAGAAAGAGGCACGTGAGGTGCAGAAGGAGGCAAGAGAACTGCAGAAAGAGGCAAGAGAGTTGCAGAAACAGGCAAAAAGGGTACAGAAAGAGGGAACAGGTGGGCAGACTGAGGTAAGAGAGGTGCAGAAAGAGGCAAGAGGGGTGCAGAAAGAGGCAAGATGGAAGCAGAAATTTGGAACAGAGGTACAAAAAGAAGCAAGAGCAGTGCAGAAAGAACCAACAGAGGTGCAGAAAGAGGCAAGAGGGGTGCAGAAAGAGGCAAATGAAGTGCAGAACAAAGCAAAGGAGGTGCAGAAGGTACCAACAGTAGTGCAAAAAGAGGCAAGAGGGGTGCAGAAAGGGGTAGGAGAGGTGCACAAAGAGGCATGAGGAGTACAGAAAGAGGCAGGAGGGGTGCAGAAAGAAGGAAGAGAATTGCAGAAAGAAGCAACAGAGGTGCTGAAAGAGGCACAAAGGGTGCAGAAAGAGACAAGAGAAGTGCAGAAAGAAGCAACAGAGGTACAGAAAGAGGCAAGAGTGGTGCAGAAAGAGGGAAGAGAGGTGTAGAAAGAGGCAAGAGAGTTGCATTAAGAGGGAAGAGGGGTGCAGAAACAGGCAAAGGGGTGCAGAAAGAAGAAAGTGAGGTGCAGAAAGAGGCAAGAGAGGTGCATTATCAGGCAAGAGAGGTGCAGAAACAGGCAAGAGAAGTGTTGAAAGAGGCAAGAGAGGTGCAGAGGGAGGCAAGAGAACTGCAGAAAGAGACAAGAGAGTTGCAGAAAGAGGCAAGTGAGGTGCAGAAGGAGGCAAGAGAATTGCAGAAAGACGCAAGAGAGTTGCAGAAACAAGCAAAAGGGGTACAGAAAGAGAGAACAGGTGTGCAGACTGAGGCAAGAGAGGTGCAGAAAGAGGGAAGAGGGGTGCATAAAGAGGTAAGAGGGGTGCAGAAAGAAGCAACAGAGGTGCAGAAAGAAGCAACAGAGGTGCAGAAAGAGGCAAGAGGGGTGCATAAAGAGGCAAGAGAAGTACAGAAAAAAGCAACAGAGGTGCAGAAAGAGGCAAGAGAGGTGCAGAAACAGGCAGGAGAGGTGCAGAAAGAGGGAACAGGGGTGCAGAAAGAGGCACGAGAGGTGCAGAAATAGGGAAGAAGAGGTGCAGAAAGAGGCAAGAGAGGTGCAGAAAGTAGAAGAGATGAGCAGAAAGAGGCAAAAGAAGTGCAGAAAAAAGAAAGGTGCAGAAAGCAGCAACAGAAATGCAGAAAGTGGCAAGAGAGGCGCAGAAAGAAGCAAGAGTGGTTTGCACACCATTAGTACCAATTTAACACCCACATTTAGCAATAAGTAACAGGTGACCATTCTAGGTTTGCAAAGGGCCTTCCACCGTGCTGTAACACTTGTCGCTGCATTTTTGGTAGCGTTTGAGCTAGAAACAAGGTTTTTTTTGTTCAAATCTGCAGATTATGCAGCAGATGATGGATTATGTGGCAAATGCGGAAAATGTATAATTGTGCGAAAGTCGTTGCAGCCAAACAGTCACATAATTCCAGTGGCCCTGCTCATACCTCTGCCTAGGTCCAGAAGTGCTCCTCAGTGGTTCCTTCTTTTTTTTCTCATTGAGTTTATAGTTTAGCTTCTATGGAAACGAGGAAGACTAAACCTGAGGTTACCACTCCACAACACAGACTACCATACCACATAATTACGCTCCATAACACATAATCCCACTCTACATAATTCCTATACACTAAATACCACATACCTTCTATCCACATCAGTCAAAGTCTATCCACATAATTTCACTGCACATCATACCACATAATTCCACTACACACAACCTACATCCACTCCCCTCCAAGAAACGTTAGTAAAACACTTTTACATTTACAACGCCTTTAGCTCTAACTCTCGCAAATGTGAAACCTATTACATTGCAAATGCTTCTCTAACTAGTAGTCGCGTTTGCAGAGAGGTGGAGAAAGGGGCCTGGGCCTCCGACCAGTGCTCAGGAATTCCGCTGCGTAGGATTTACAGGAGGTACCAGAAGGGCTTCTTGGCCCCCAAAGTCCCTCAGGAGCAAAGTGGACTTCATTCCCCAATGCGTAGTGTGCCAGGAGGCGCATTTACAGAGTGGTGGAAAAAGGGGGGCGTGGCCTCCGAAGACATCTTACCAATACCACTGTGTGGGACTTACTGGAGGTAACAGGAGGAGTAGTTGGCCCCCAAGGACAACCTTGGGGACCGACTATCCCTCCTATTACCTCCAGTAAGTCCCACACAACAGCATTGCTAAGTTCTCATTGCAGGCCACGCCCCCTTTCCCCACCACTCTGCAAATGCAGGTGCGCTCTTGGATGGGGATTAAAGTCCACTTCGCTGCTGGGGGTCCTTAGGGACCAACTAGCCTACCTGATACCTCCAGTATGCCCCAGATAGTGGGATAGCTGACAGGTAGACACAGGCCACGTCCCTTTCTCCACCACTCTGCAAACACACCTCCTGGCGTGTTCTGGGTTAGGGGATTAAGTCCCCTTGCCTCTTGAGGTCCCTTGAGGGCCAACTAGCCCACCAGGTACCTCCAGTAAGCCCCACACAGCTGGATTGCTGAGAGTGTTCCGAGGCCACACACCCTTTTTACACTACTCTGCAAATACGCCTCCTGGTGCACTGCTGCCCGGTGGATGAAGTCCACTTTAGTCCTGAGGTCCTCATGACACAAGAGGACCTCTTTGCCCCACCAGCAATGCGCCAAGAGGCGCGTTTGCAGAGTGGTGTGAAAAGGGGCGTGGCCTCGGACCACCTCTCAGAAATGCCACTGTGTGGGGCTTACTGGAGGTACCTGGTGGGCTAGTTGGCCCCTAAGGACCCTTATGATTCGAGGGGTCTCAATCCCCAACCCAGAATGCGCCAGGAGGCGCATTTGCAGAGTGGTGCAGGGAGGGGGCGGGGCCTACAGCGAGATGCCGGCTTCTGCTTTTTAGTTTTTTATTAGAAGGAGGGGGGCCATGGGGCTGTGTGGCCCCCCTTCTCTTTATATTTTGTGGGCCCTGGGGACCCAATCCCCCAGGGCCTGACCCACTTTTTTTTAAAGATGTAAAAAACCAGAAAGGGGGCCCATCTCCCGAGGCCTTTTTCGGCCCTGGGGACCCCATCCCCCGGGGCTGTGCCTCATTTTAAAAAAAAAAATTTATTACGGGAGGGGGGCCATGTGGCCCCCCTTCCCTGGACCACTGTTGGCCCCGGGGACCCTATCCCCCAGGGCCTGGCCTCGTTTATTTAAAAAAACAAAATTGATGGTAGGGGGGCTGTGCGGCCCCCATTCCCTGGGCCACTTATGGCCCCGGGTACCCCATCCCCCGGGGCCTGGCCAGCTTTGATTTTTATCTATTTTGGAGGGGGGCCGTGTGGCCCACCTCCTGAGGCCAATTATGGCCCCGGGGACCCCATCCCCGGGGCCCGGCCAGCCTTTTTTTTTTCTTTTTTTTTGGAGGGGGCCATGTTGCCCCCTCCTGAGGCTAATTATGGCCCCGGGGACCCCATCCCCGGGGCCTGGCCTTATGTTGGGGACCGCGGGGAGCCCCAATGCCCCCGCGGTCCCAGCCGGCTCCCCGCATCCTGCGGGAGCCGGCATTGCTTTTGGACAAGGGGAGCTCCTGACATGCAGCTCCCCTTGTCCAAAAGCAATACTGCTTCGCTTCATGGAAGCGAGAGCAGGTTTCCTGCTCTCGCTTCCATGAAGCACAGCATAGGTTGCAATGACAGGCCGGGCGCCGTGCTCCCGCCTTGTCATTGCAAACTGCAATGTCCTTGGGGTGGGCACCCCGGGACATTGCTGGAGCCGGCCCTGGGGGGTGGCGGTCTTCAGGGCCATAGAGGGCTCCAGGAGGGGGCCATGCGGCCCCCCTCCCTTTGTATGAAAAGCCCCAGGGAGGGGGTGGTCCCCAGGGCCGGGGGTTCGCAATGGACCCCCACCCATAATTAAAGTTTGCCCCGGGGCGGTGGTGGTCCCCGGGGCAGTGTGGGGAGCGAGAGGAGCCCCCCAAAACTTTATTTATTTAGGTGGTGGTGGTGGTCCCTGGGACTTGGGTGGGCCCACTAGGCCCCTCGCACATAATTACAGATGCCCCAGGGAGGTGGCAGTCCCCGGGGCAGCGTGGGGGGGCAGAAGCCCCCCACACAGTTTTTTAAAAAAAGCCCTGGGGAGATGGCGATCCCCGGGGCTGCGGGGGGCCTCATGCCTCCGCACATTATGAGCAAAGCCCTGGGGAGGTGGTGGTCCCTGGGGCTGTGGGGGACCCCGCACATACATTTTGATTGCCCCTGGGACCTGGCACACCCGAGGGCTTAAGGAAAACGAAGTGCGGGAGTCAGCGCTTCATCTTTTTAATTTTTTTTATTTTATGTTCTGCTGGATTCGCGCACCCAGCAGGCCTAGGGGGTCAGGGTGTTTCTACCCTGCCCCCTTTTCTTGTTTTTTATCTTTTTTTTTACTGTTTTCTTGTGACTCGGTTTGAGTCACAAGATGGCTGCCAACACTTCCTGGTTTGGAGTGTTGGCAGCCAATCAGAATGAAGCTCATGATCAGGAGGGTTCGCGAATCCTCCTCTGTCACCAGATATTGATATTTTTTATTTTTACATTTCTCAGGAACTACTGAATGGATTTACACCATTGAAAGCAAAGAGTGCACTCTGGACCAAGACCTACCTCTCTGCCAAGTTTAGTGTAATTCCGTTCAGCAGTTCGAACTGTAACCGCGACAAAAGTTCCTATGGAAATTAACATGGAGAAAACACGTTTTGGGGCCCCCCTTTTTCTCAGCCCCCGCTTGATTATTCACCCTGAAACTTTCAAGACAGGAGCTGACTGGAGCGCTCCCTTAGTTTTGAAAATTTCGCGAACATTCGTCAACCAGCGCCAAAGATATTGGCAAATCAAAAAACGCTTTTCCTATGAAACTAGGTCCTAACTATAACTACCTACTGGCGACCACCAGTACGTAATATATATATATATATATAAAATATATATATAATATAAGCTCTTTTTAATTGAAGCACTCAGCAAATTAATATGATAACAATATCACAAGAACTACATATCCCACAATGCTTTGCAGTAGACTATAAGCACGACACGAGAAACAGCTGTGAGCAACAGCCATCTGAGGAAGTCGTAAGACGAAACGCGTCATGGAACTCGCATTTTCAGCTGTAATGAAGTCGATGTAAAATAAAGTACCTGCTTTAAATTCAACTCCTGGGAGTGCGGCATATTTAATTTCTCCAGTTGTATGCCATATATATATATATATCCACACAATACCGTTTTCCTCACAAAGTTATTGCCACAAACAGATACGGACCACGGTGAGTAGTGCAGTTAGTCTTTATTTCGTGCTAGTCGCCATAACGCGTTTCAGCACTACAACGTGCCTTGATCACATGACATAGGTTCGGCGTTTTCCTAGGTTATTTAAAGTGACTGGTGTAGGTGTGGTAAAGACCACGTGTGCAAACTACGCAATAGACATAAAAAAAAATCTTTTGTAGTCTTTACAATATTCGAATACGATTGCATCTATTTCAATCATAAAACAAATGTTTGGCAATCTGTTTTTGTTATATTAATTTACATTGGTGTTTATCTCACATTTTGTAATGATCTGTAAAATACATTTTAGTACAAGATAGTGATTCACCAACATTCGTATTTTGTCATATTCACAGACCAATCCCTTGATTTTGTTTTACTCCATTATTCCTTGCGTATAATCACATACAGTGCAAACAGTGCTAAAGTGCAAAAGTGCATATTTCTTGTTATCTAAGTGCATATTACCGTACCATTGGACACAGTTAACATTACCATTTCAAGATACATTTTGGCTAAATCTTTTAAACTATTTCATGGCATTGCCCTGGTACTGGAGCCCCATTATCCTACGCAATATAGCCGGCTGCTCTTTGTATCTCCCACTTGGGCTATTTCCAAACTGTTCTCATTATTACATATTGTTGTGTTGATTCTCAATATTGATTTAATGCACGCTGTCAAGCTAGACGGTATATATATATATATATATATATTTATATATATCATCATATATATATATATATATATATATATATATATATATATATATATATATATATATATATATATGAGAGCGAGAGTGGCCACTGGGTAGTTATAGTTAGGGTGACCAGAGATAGAGATTTGTGGTTTTTTTGTCCCTTAATAACTTTGCACCCATTTGACGAATGCCAATGAAACTTTGCAGACCTGGTGCCCCTGCTTCTTTTTTGAGTCCAGAAAGTTTCTCAGCATTTCATTAAGGGAGTGCAAAGAAAAGGGGGTCCCAAATCAGGTGCAAAATCCAATGCATTTCACATAGATGTTTGAATGTCGCATAGCGTGAAAACCATCAGTCGGATTTTGATGAAATTTGGAAGGCTTATATATTGTGGTGTACAGATGCTTCTGTGGGGCCCTGCAGCTAAGTAGAGTAAGTATTTCATAAGTTTTAAGTGGTTTTAATTTAGATATATCTGTGGCCATTGTAGTACTGTGGTACTCCCCAGTAATATAGCGACGACAAGTCATTAGCTGATTGGCTAATAACTGCCTTTTCAAAAGTTAAAAGCAGCCATCCTGCTTTCATCTCGAGTTTCCTGTGTTCTGCATTACGCTAGTCAATGTAGGTAAGTATTAGGTTTGCTAATTTTCTCATGCCTATTACCAATTTATTAAAGTGTTAATAGGTAGAGAAAAAAATGTTTACATTTATATGTTTTAAAAAACGGAGTACTGTGGTACTGCAAATCCGAATTTTTTTAATTTTTATTTTTTATTTAGAAATACGCTGTAAGACACTGCATTTTATTAATTATAACTTTTTTGATATTTAAATATGCACATAAAAGTGTACGGAGTAGAGTAGTAATTATTAAGAATCAACAGTACAGTGGTATAAAATGTTTAAAAAATATTTACAAAATTTTACTTATGAAAAAACAATTGGGGTACCACAGTTCTCCTGCATTACTCTGTAGTTTTTTTAGAAAAATGTATTAAAAGTTATAACTATTTTGCTCTACCTATTACCACTTTACTAAAGCCCTAATAGAGTCCTGCCATCCAGATTGTCCGGTTTTAAAGTGCCCATAGCCTATTTCCATCTTTACTTTCTACTTTTTTAAGGAACAACTAGACCACATATTTTTCATCTTCATGTCAAGTACACTCTACTATTCTATTTTAACATAGTCAATGTAAAGGACACAATTATTGATTTTTTTATCATTTTTCCTTGACATTATTTCATAAACTATGCAATATTATGTATCAATCACAGTGAAGTACTCTTTGCTCTAATTTTTCTCAAAAAGAAGGCAATTACTAAATACAATTACTTGTTTCATTGATTTCTGAGATTTTCCAAACTCAATACTTAATGACAACAGAACGGAAAACAACATATAACTTTAACCAACTCAGGGAAAGAGGGAAGTGAGAGAAAGTACAAGTGCATTCATAGTTCTCCTGTGCACAATTAACTTGGTCCGAGAGTACATGATGGTCTATTTAAGATCCACAACTTCAATCATTTATACTATATCGCATATACATTTAATGATTATTCTTTTACCAAAACTTTTTACCAAAGAGTTGCATATAAATTTTATTGCATGTTAACATTTCTTGAATTGTAAACTGCACATATTCCAACAATTGTTTTTATATACCATGCAACAATATATCAAAAACATTGTATTGATATAAAGTGCTTACTTAGCTATTGATGCCTAAAATGATTTAATAGCCATGTTGTGCAAATTCATGCATGAGGAATGGAGCAACTTGTTTAGATGCGAAATGCAATTCTAAAAACAGCCCTCAGCAGCATATTAAGATGTAAGGCGCATAAAGTGCATAGATGTAAGCAGCTAATTAATTTCCCATGGGGAGTTTATCGACAATTTGTACAATAGCATGCCTATATACTTGCATATTTAAAAATGAGGTGCAACTTTCTCAATAGCTCTTTTATACTTAATCTGTTGGCAGCATTTATCATAGAAAGTGCTAATGCATTAAAAATAGAATAGCTTGTTTAGATGTTGAATGCAATTCTAAAAATAACCCTCAGCAACATATTAAGATGTAAAGCGCATAAAGTGGGTAAATGTGAACAGCTAATTAATTTCCTATCCACAATTTGTACAATAGCATGCCTACATATTTGCATATTTGAATGTAAGGTGCAACTTTCTAAATTGCTCTTTTATACTTGTCTTTCAGCAGCATCTATTATATAAAGTGCTAGTGCATGAGTAGCTATTGATGCCTTTAGCTATTTAATAGCCATGCCATGCGAATTTATGCAGAAGAGATGGATCAACTTATTTAAGTATAAAGTGCAATTTTTAAGTTGGCCCTCAGCAGCATATTAAGATGTAAAGTGCATAAAGTGCATAGATAGGAACAGCTGCAAAAATGTTATAAATGTACATGTAACTCAGCATCCAAGTTGTGTCCCATGAGTGTCTCAGTCCCCATCTGAATGATGAGACTTGACTCCATTCTTCGATCCCCTCCTCTTTCATTCTTCTTTATGTTTGATCCCAAAATACTGTAGTTCTTTCACATTACCTTGATGTTCTTCCCAGAAATATTTGTGATAGGATAAGAATAGTCTCTATTTTTCACAGCTCGAAGATGTTGCAAGATTCTTAATCATACTTTGTTTATAGTACTCCCCACATAGTACTTTTTTCATGGACACATTAAACATATACTACAAAGTCTGTATTGCAAGTGATATGTTCTGTGATTTTTTTCAATTCTGCCATTATGCATTCTGTATTCTTTTCGATTAATTCCATGTTTGCAGGCTTTGCATTTTGAACATTTCCAAAAGCCAGGATGACTTAGCCAGTTCGTTTTCTTTTCCTTTTCAGTTTCAGACGAGTAATGGCTTTTGGTTAGCAGATCACCTAATAAGGCAACTTTTCTGTATGTGATGTTTGGATGAGTCGAAAGAACTGTATTCAAAGTCTCATCAGATCGAAGTATTCTACAATTTCTTTGAATAGTTTTTTTAGTTTCCTTGTATTGCATATTATAATCCATAATGAGACATGTCTTCTCATCTTTTTCTTCCAAGTTTTTCTTTTTTGGTATAAACAGTTCATTTCTTTGTTTTTTCTGTACTCTCTCCATAGCATCTTGTGCTACCTCCAGAGGATATCCGGTAGCTAAAAAGCTCTCTTTCATTTCATTCATTTCCACTTTACAGTCCTGGCCTTCTGAGCAATTCCTCCTTGCTCTTTGCATTTCCCCATGTGGGATACTCCATCTGAGGTTTTTTTGGGTGACCACTATTTCCATGCAATATGCTAATAGATGATGTTTTTTTTCCTATGAAGTTTGGTGCAAATGTATCCATCACTGATGTAGACTTCGATATATAAGAATGTGATTTGCTTAGAACTGATGGTATAAGTAAATTCTAGATTCAAATCATTGTTATTAAGGGATTCAATGAATTCTTCCAGCTTTTTACTTTCCCCCTCCCAAAATATGTAAAGGTTGTCAAAAAATCTGGTCCATAACTTCACCCTTTTCAGGGTCGTTTGATTTCTTTCTGTCCAGATTATTTCAGATTCCCAATATACCATTAATAAATTAGCATATGTTGGAGCAAAAGAAGTCCCCATGGCAGTGCCCTGCCTTTGCAAGTAATGGGTTCCATTGAAGATAAAAATATTGTGTTTTAGGCAAAAATCCAACATTTCAATTAAAATTTTAAATCCTCCAACTTATAGGCATACATACATATATATACATATATATATATATATATATATATATATATATATATATATATATATATATATATATATTATTGCTCCTTTTCCTTTTTGTGAAAGAAATTCAGCACTCACGGGGCGTTTTGAAGATATTTATTCTTCCAGCATTAACAACAAACGCGTTTCGGCGGTCAGCCTTCTTCGGTGTTACTGGCACACCGGAAGCGACTATTTTACATCCTGGTCACTTGTGTATCACAATGGAAAGGGGACTAACGCAATGCGCAAAATCTAGCGCCATATTGAAATGTTACACATACATATAAATTTAAATTTAAATTGCGTACACATAATTTATATACAATAAATATTGAATCACACTGTGACAAATTATAATTTCATCAATTAATTGATTGGTTTCGGCTGCTGTCAGATAAAACAGTCATATGTTTGGCTATCTTGCCGTGGATCGGCTATTGTCCCTTCTTACTGCGTCACGTAAATGCGACCAAAAGGAGGGAACTATTCATTCCAATACCATAATATACAAAACATATAGTGTCATAATTACATTGATTTAACTATATACTCAATAAATATTGAACCACTACATGACATAATGTATCCTATTAATTAAAATACATGCCTTAATTACCATTCAAGGTTTTATGAAATTCATCAATCATTCAACATATATTAACCAACTAGTGCCTTAGTGTACTGTTCTCTTGCCGTGGATCGGCTCAAGTCCCTTATTATTAACCATTGTTGTTTATACATATCCTGTGACATAGATAATATGTAAGAGACATATTATTATAACTGCAACTAATGTCGCTGTGTATCAGCCTAACGATTTTAATTTTTAATTTTTCAATCTAGGAGCCCAAGTGTGACGCCAACTCCTCCCCACTGTTTAATCCTTTTGGGAATTTAGTTCGCAGGTCTACAATATAACGTGACTCTAACCTACGTAGTCTCAGGGTTCTATCACCCCCTCTGATATTATCCGGGACATGGTCCAGGCCATAGTACTGTGCCAGATTTCTATTACTGGAATGTTTATCGGCAAAGTGTCTTGCTACTGGATATGTTACATCTTTTTTAGAGATTGCCCGTAAGTGTTCTAATATCCTTATTTTGAGTGGGTGAATGGTACTACCAATGTATCGTAGCCCACAAGGACATGTTAGACAGTATACAGAATACGTGGTATTACATGTCATAAATCTTTTTATGAGTCTGTTTCTATTTATGTCTGGTATAGTATAAGACAAAACCCTTTTGCTATTCGCACAGGCTTTACATTTCCCACACGGGTAAAACCCTTGCATTTCTTTCAAGGTACCCCTTTTCTGTATTCCCTTGTCAAGATGACTTTGAACCAACATGTCCTTAAATGATCGGGCCTTTCTAAAAGTGACCATTGGGTAGACTGGGATGTCATTGCAGATAATACTATCTGTTTTTAAAATATGCCAGTTTTTCTTAAGCATCCGTTTAAGATAGTTTGCTTCTGCTGAATATGTAGTAACCATCCTAAACTTACCCCTACGATACATCAGTGATGTCATTTGAGATGTCATCAGTGATGTCACTGACAATGTCATGAGTGATGTAATATGTGACGTCATCAGCAGTGCATTGTTGGAGCGCGAGTTATAGTTCGCTCTACTAACTATAACGGCTGAATTTCTCTGGTTTTATACGAGTGAAATGTCCAACTAACTATAACATCCCTGAAACCTGTGGTTTTTTCCGTGAATTTCTAAGGTTTTTTAAATGCTAATCCCTAACTATAACTTCCTGAAACCTCTGGGTTTTTCAGTGAATTTCTAAGGTTTTTTAAACGCTAATTTCTAACTATGCCTACATAGGTAGGACATGTGCAGAAAGAGGAAGAAAGGCGCAGAAAGAAGCAAGAGAAGTGCAGAAAGAGGCAAGAGAGGTGCAGAAAGAGAAAGAAAGGTACAGAAAGAAGCAAGAGATGTGCAGAAAGAACCAACAGAGGTGCAGAAAGAGGCCTACTATAACTGTACCTTACAACAGACTCATACAAAGTACCCTAATCACTAATTCTTCTCCGAAGATGTCTTAAACCTCACTTTTCTCTTGAAGGTTCACTATTAATCGACTGCTCAGAATGTTAGGCCTACCAAATATAAAACAGCAATCCTAAGCATATCAATATTGTAGGTCTGACCAAGTTTGTGAAGGTATGCATGTGTGTCTATGCTTTTACCTAGTGACATGTTAAATGAAAATAAACATACAAACACTTGAATACCTGTGTTTCAAACAGCATACTTTGTAAATTTGTGTAAAAAGGTGTATGCATTTCTTTCTGCTCACAATACAGGGCACATGGGTAATCAATAGTATATTTGAGGGGCTCTATAACACATATATACATAAGACATGTCTGACTGTGCAACCGAATGACAGAGCAGAACTGAGAAAATATGACCACCTATAGGAGAAGTTACACGCTTTTTAAGCTACCATCTTCAGATGCATAACACATGTAAGAATACATATACAAGTAGACATACACCTCAGTCAAGAGAGCATACAGACCTTTAAACTTGACAGCTTTCACTTCCCATTTGAGTACAGAAAGAGGCGAGAGAAGTTGAGAAAGAAGCAAGAGAGTTGCAGAAACAGGCAAAACAAAAGAGGTGCCGAAAGAGGGAACAGGGGTGCAGACAGAGGCAAGAGAGGTGCAGAAAGAGGGAAGAGGGGTGCAGAAAGAGGCAAGAGGGGTACAGAGATTTGCAAGAGAAGTGCAGAAAGAAGCAAGAGCAGTGCAGAAAGAACCAACAGAGTTGCAGAAGGAGGCAAGAGGGGTGCAGAAAGAGGCAAGAGAAGTGCAGAATGAAGCAACAGAGGTGCAGAAGGAGACAAGATAACTGCAGAAAGAGGCAAAAGAATTGCAGAAACAGGCAAGAGAGGTGCAGAAAAAGGGAACAGGGGTACAGAAATTGGCAAGAGAGGTGCAGAAAGAGGGAAGAAGGGTGCAGAAAGAGGCAAGAGGAGTACAGAAAGAAGCAACAGAGGTGCAGAAAGAAGCAAGAGAAGTGCAGAAAGAGGCAAGAGGGGTGCAGAAAGAGGCAAGAGAAGTGCATAAAGAAGCAACAGAGGTGCAGAAAGAGGCAAGAGAGGTGGAGAAAGAGGGAAGAGGGGTGCAGAAAGAGGCATGAGGGGTACAGAAAGAAGCAAGAGAGGTGCAGAAAGAAGCAAGAGAGGTGCAGAAAGAAGCAACAGAGGTGCAGAAGAAGGCAAGAGAAGTGCAGAAAGAGGCAAGAGGAGTACAGAAAGAAGCAAGAGAGGTGCAGAAAGAAGCAACAGAAGTGCAGAAAGAAGCAACAGACATGCAGAAAGAGGCAAGAGGGGTGCAGAAAGAGGCAAGAGAAGTGCAGACAGAAGCAACTGAGGTACAGAAGGAGGGAAGAGAAGTGCAGAAACAGAAAAAAGAGATGCAGAAAGAAGCAAGAGTAGTGCAGAAAGAACCAACAGAGGTGCAGAAGGAGGCAAGAGGAGTGCAGAAAGAGGCAACAGGGGTGCAGAAATTTGCAAGAGAGGTACAGAAAGAAGCAACAGAGGTGCAGAAGGAGACAGGAGAACTGCAGAAAGAGGCAAGAGAGTTGCAGAAACAGGCAAAAGGGGTGCAGAAAGAGGGAACAGGTGGGCAGACTGAGGCAAGAGAGGTGCAGAAAGAGGGAAGAGGGATGATGCAGAAAGAGGCAAGAGGGATGCAGAAATTTGGAACAGAGGTGCAGAAAGAAGCAAGAGCAGTGCAGAAAGAACCAACAGAGGTGCAGAAAGAAGCAAGGGGGTACAGAAAGAGGCAAGTGAACTACAGAACGAAGCAAAAGAGGTGGAGAAAGAGGCAAGAGGACTGCAGAAAAAGGCAAGAGAGGTACAGAATAAGGCAGGAGAAGTGCACAAAGAGGAAAGAGGGGTACAGAAAGAGGCAAGAGGGATACAGAAATTTGCAAGAGAGGTGCAGAAAGAAGCAAGAGCAGTGCAGAAAGAAGCACAAGAAGTGCAGAAAGAAGCAAGAGAGGTGGACAAAGAGGGAAGAGGAATGCAGAAATTTGCAAAGAGGTGCAGAAAGAACCAAGAACAGTGCAGAAAGAACCAACAAAGGTGCAAAAAGAGGCAAGAGGGGTGCAGAAAGGGGTAGGAGTGGTGCACAAAGAGGCAAGAGGGGAACAGAAAGAGGCAGGAAGGGTGAGAAGTACAGAAAGAAGCAACAGAGGTGCTGAAAGAGGCAACGAAGGGTGCAGAAAGAGGCAAGAGAAGTGCAGAAAGAAGCAACAGAGGTACAGAAAGCGGCAAGAGTGGTGCAGAAAGAGCGAAGAGAAGTGTAGAAAGAGGCAAGAGAGTTGCACAAAGAGGGAAGAGGGGTGCAGGAAGAGGCAAGAGGGATGCAGAAAGAAGCAAGTGAGGTGCAAAAAGAGGCAAGGGAGGTGCAGAAAAAGGCAAGAGAGGTGAAGAAACAGGCAAGAGAAGTGTAGAAAGGAGCAAGAGAATTGCTTAAAGAAGCAACAGAGGTGTGGAAAGAAGCAAGAGAGGTGCAGAAATAGGCAAGTGAAGTGCAGAAATAGGCAAGTGAGGTGCAGAAAGAGCAAGAGAGGTGCAGGAAGAGTGAAGACGAGTGCAGAAAGAGAGAACAGGGGTGCAGAAAGAAGCAAGACAGGTGCAGAAAGAAGCATGGGAAGTGCAGAATGAAGCAACAGGGGTGCAAAAAGAGGCAAGAGAAGTGCAGAAAGAAGCAACAGAGGTGCAGAAGGAGGCAAGAGAACAGCAGAAAGAGGCAAGAGAGTTGCAGAAACAGGCAAAAGAGGTACAGAAAGAGGGAACAGGGGTGCAGACAGAGGCAAGAGAGGTGCAGAAACAGGTAAGAGGGGTACAGAAAGAGGCAAGAGGGGTACAGAAATTTGCAAGAAAAGTGCAGAAAGAAGCAAGAGCAGTGCAAAAGAACCAACAGAGGTGAAGAAAGAGGCACGTGAGGTGCAGAAGGAGGCAAGAGAACTGCAGAAAGAGGCAAGAGAGTTGCAGAAACAGGCAAAAAGGGTACAGAAAGAGGGAACAGGTGGGCAGACTGAGGTAAGAGAGGTGCAGAAAGAGGCAAGAGGGGTGCAGAAAGAGGCAAGATGGAAGCAGAAATTTGGAACAGAGGTACAAAAAGAAGCAAGAGCAGTGCAGAAAGAACCAACAGAGGTGCAGAAAGAGGCAAGAGGGGTGCAGAAAGAGGCAAATGAAGTGCAGAACAAAGCAAAGGAGGTGCAGAAGGTACCAACAGTAGTGCAAAAAGAGGCAAGAGGGGTGCAGAAAGGGGTAGGAGAGGTGCACAAAGAGGCATGAGGAGTACAGAAAGAGACAGGAGGGGTGCAGAAAGAAGGAAGAGAATTGCAGAAAGAAGCAACAGAGGTGCTGAAAGAGGCACAAAGGGTGCAGAAAGAGACAAGAGAAGTGCAGAAAGAAGCAACAGAGGTACAGAAAGAGGCAAGAGTGGTGCAGAAAGAGGGAAGAGAGGTGTAGAAAGAGGCAAGAGAGTTGCATTAAGAGGGAAGAGGGGTGCAGAAACAGGCAAAGGGGGTGCAGAAAGAAGAAAGTGAGGTGCAGAAAGAGGCAAGAGAGGTGCATTATCAGGCAAGAGAGGTGCAGAAACAGGCAAGAGAAGTGTTGAAAGAGGCAAGAGAGGTGCAGAGGGAGGCAAGAGAACTGCAGAAAGAGACAAGAGAGTTGCAGAAAGAGGCAAGTGAGGTGCAGAAGGAGGCAAGAGAATTGCAGAAAGACGCAAGAGAGTTGCAGAAACAAGCAAAAGGGGTACAGAAAGAGAGAACAGGTGTGCAGACTGAGGCAAGAGAGGTGCAGAAAGAGGGAAGAGGGGTGCATAAAGAGGTAAGAGGGGTGCAGAAAGAAGCAACAGAGGTGCAGAAAGAAGCAACAGAGGTGCAGAAAGAGGCAAGAGGGGTGCATAAAGAGGCAAGAGAAGTATAGAAAAAAGCAACAGAGGTGCAGAAAGAGGCAAGAGAGGTGCAGAAACAGGCAGGAGAGGTGCAGAAAGAGGGAACAGGGGTGCAGAAAGAGGCACGAGAGGTGCAGAAATAGGGAAGAAGGGTGCAGAAAGAGGCAAGAGAGGTGCAGAAAGTAGAAGAGATGAGCAGAAAGAGGCAAAAGAAGTGCAGAAAAAAAGAAAGGTGCAGAAAGCAGCAACAGAAATGCAGAAAGTGGCAAGAGAGGCGCAGAAAGAAGCAAGAGTGGTTTGCACACCATTAGTACCAATTTAACACCCACATTTAGCAATAAGTAACAGGTGACCATTCTAGGTTTGCAAAGGGCCTTCCACCGTGCTGTAACACTTGTCGCTGCATTTTTGGTAGCGTTTGAGCTAGAAACAAGGTTTTTTTTGTTCAAATCTGCAGATTATGCAGCAGATGATGGATTATGTGGCAAATGTGGAAAATGTATAATTGTGCGAAAGTCGTTGCAGCCAAACAGTCACATAATTCCAGTGGCCCTGCTCATACCTCTGCCTAGGTCCAGAAGTGCTCCTCAGTGGTTCCTTCTTTTTTTTCTCATTGAGTTTATAGTTTAGCTTCTATGGAAACGAGGAAGACTAAACCTGAGGTTACCACTCCACAACACAGACTACCATACCACATAATTACGCTCCATAACACATAATCCCACTCTACATAATTCCTATACACTAAATACCACATACCTTCTATCCACATCAGTCAAAGTCTATCCACATAATTTCACTGCACATCATACCACATAATTCCACTACACACAACCTACATCCACTCCCCTCCAAGAAACATTAGTAAAACACTTTTACATTTACAACGCCTTTAGCTCTAACTCTCGCAAATGTGAAACCTATTACATTGCAAATGCTTCTCTAACTAGTAGTCGCGTTTGCAGAGAGGTGGAGAAAGGGGCCTGGGCCTCCGACCAGTGCTCAGGAATTCCGCTGCGTAGGATTTACAGGAGGTACCAGAAGGGCTTCTTGGCCCCCAAAGTCCCTCAGGAGCAAAGTGGACTTCATTCCCCAATGCGTAGTGTGCCAGGAGGCGCATTTACAGAGTGGTGGAGAAAGGGGGGCGTGGCCTCCGAAGACATCTTACCAATACCACTGTGTGGGACTTACTGGAGGTAACAGGAGGAGTAGTTGGCCCCCAAGGACAACCTTGGGGACCGACTACCCCTCCTATTACCTCCAGTAAGTCCCACACAACAGCATTGCTTAGTGGAGAGGTGTGGTGCAGCGGCCAGGGCAGCTGACTTCAGAGCACAGGGCTCACGGTTCGATCCCCGGCTCCGGCGGCAGCTCAGCTCAGCACCATGTGACTCTGGGCAATAGCTCACTTAATTTCCACGACGGCCCCCAGCGCCTTGAGACCCGTAAGGGTGAGTAGTTCGCGCTTTACAAATACAGATTTAGATTTTATTTAGATTGCTAAGTTCTCATTGCAGGCCACGCCCCCTTTCCCCACCACTCTGCAAATGCAGGTGCGCTCTTGGATGGGGATTAAAGTCCACTTCGCTGCTGGGGGTCCTTAGGGACCAACTAGCCTACCTGATACCTCCAGTATGCCCCAGATAGTGGGATAGCTGACAGGTAGACACAGGCCACGTCCCCTTTCTCCACCACTCTGCAAACACACCTCCTGGCATGTTCTGGGTTAGGGGATTAAGTCCCCTTGCCTCTTGAGGTCCCTTGAGGGCCAACTAGCCCACCAGGTACCTCCAGTAAGCCCCACACAGCTGGATTGCTGAGAGTGTTCCGAGGCCACACACCCTTTTTACACTACTCTGCAAATACGCCTCCTGGTGCACTGCTGCCCGGTGGATGAAGTCCACTTTAGTCCTGAGGTCCTCAGGACACAAGAGGACCTCTTTGCCCCACCAGCAATGCGCCAAGAGGCGCGTTTGCAGAGTGGTGTGAAAAGGGGCGTGGCCTCGGACCACCTCTCAGAAATGCCACTGTGTGGGGCTTACTGGAGGTACCTGGTGGGCTAGTTGGCCCCTAAGGACCCTTATGATTCGAGGGGTCTCAATCCCCAACCCAGAATGCGCCAGGAGGTGCATTTGCAGAGTGGTGCAGGGAGGGGGCGGGGCCTACAGCGAGATGCCGGCTTCTGCTTTTTAGTTTTTTATTAGAAGGAGGGGGGCCATGGGGCTGTGTGGCCCCCCTTCTCTTTATATTTTGTGGGCCCTGGGGACCCAATCCCCCAGGGCCTGACCCACTTTTTTTTAAAGATGTAAAAAAACAGAAAGGGGGCCCATCTCCCGAGGCCTTTTTCGGCCCTGGGGACCCCATCCCCCGGGGCTGTGCCTCATTTAAAAAAAAAAAAATTATTACGGGAGGGGGGCCATGTGGCCCCCCTTCCCTGGACCACTGTTGGCCCCGGGGACCCTATCCCCCGGGGCCTGGCCTCGTTTATTTAAAAAAACAAAATTGATGGTAGGGGGGCTGTGCGGCCCCCATTCCCTGGGCCACTTATGGCCCCGGGTACCCCATCCCCCGGGGCCTGGCCAGCTTTGATTTTTATCTATTTTGGAGGGGGGCCGTGTGGCCCACCTCCTGAGGCCAATTATGGCCCCGGGGACCCCATCCCCCGGGGCCCGGCCAGCCTTTTTTTTTTTTCTTTTTTTTGGAGGGGGGCCATGTTGCCCCCCTCCTGAGGCCAATTATGGCCCCGGGGACCCCATCCCCGGGGCCTGGCCTTATGTTGGGGACCGCGGGGGAGCCCCAATGCCCCCGCGGTCCCAGCCGGCTCCCCGCATCCTGCGGGAGCCGGCATTGCTTTTGGACAAGGGGAGCTCCTGACATGCAGCTCCCCTTGTCCAAAAGCAATACTGCTTCGCTTCATGGAAGCGAGAGCAGGTTTCCTGCTCTCGCTTCCATGAAGCACAGCATAGGTTGCAATGACAGGCCGGGCGCCGTGCTCCCGCCTTGTCATTGCAAACTGCAATGTCCTTGGGGTGGGCACCCCGGGACATTGCTGGAGCCGGCCCTGGGGGGTGGCGGTCTTCAGGGCCATAGAGGGCTCCAGGAGGGGGCCATGCGGCCCCCCTCCCTTTGTATGAAAAGCCCCAGGGAGGGGGTGGTCCCCAGGGCCGGGGGTTCGCAATGGACCCCCACCCATAATTAAAGTTTGCCCCGGGGCGGTGGTGGTCCCCGGGGCAGTGTGGGGAGGGAGAGGAGCCCCCCAAAACTTTATTTATTTAGGTGGTGGTGGTGGTCCCTGGGACTTGGGGGGGCCCACTAGGCCCCTCGCACATAATTACAGATGCCCCAGGGAGGTGGCAGTCCCCGGGGCAGCGTGGGGGGGCAGAAGCCCCCCACACAGTTTTTTAAAAAAAGCCCTGGGGAGATGGCGATCCCCGGGGCTGCGGGGGGCCTCATGCCTCCGCACATTATGAGCAAAGCCCTGGGGAGGTGGTGGTCCCTGGGGCTGTGGGGGACCCCGCACATACATTTTGATTGCCCCTGGGACCTGGCACACCCGAGGGCTTAAGGAAAACGAAGTGCGGGAGTCAGCGCTTCATCTTTTAATTTTTTTATTTTATGTTCTGCTGGATTCGCGCACCCAGCAGGCCTAGGGGGTCAGGGTGTTTCTACCCTGCCCCCTTTTCTTGTTTTTTATCTTTTTTTTTACTGTTTTCTTGTGACTCGGTTTGAGTCACAAGATGGCTGCCAACACTTCCTGGTTTGGAGTGTTGGCAGCCAATCAGAATGAAGCTCATGATCAGGAGGGTTCGCGAATCCTCCTCTGTCACCAGATATTGATATTTTTTATTTTTACATTTCTCAGGAACTACTGAATGGATTTACACCATTGAAAGCAAAGAGTGCACTCTGGACCAAGACCTACCTCTCTGCCAAATTTAGTGTAATTCCGTTCAGCAGTTCGAACTGTAACCGCGACAAAAGTTCCTATGGAAATTAACATGGAGAAAACACGTTTTGGGGCCCCCCTTTTTTCTCAGCCCCCGCTTGATTATTCACCCTGAAACTTTCAAGACAGGAGCTGACTGGAGCGCTCCCTTAGTTTTGAACATTTCGCGAACATTCGTCAACCAGCGCCAAAGATATTGGCAAATCAAAAAACGCTTTTCCTATGAAACTAGGTCCTAACTATAACTACCTACTGGCGACCACCAGTACGTAATATATATATATATATATAAAATATATATATAATATAAGCCTTTTTTTAATTGAAGCACTCAGCAAATTAATATGATAACAATATCACAAGAACTACATATCCCACAATGCTTTGCAGTAGACTATAAGCACGACACGAGAAACAGCTGTGAGCAACAGCCATCTGAGGAAGTCGTAAGACGAAACGCGTCATGGAACTCGCATTTTCAGCTGTAATGAAGTCGATGTAAAATAAAGTACCTGCTTTAAATTCAACTCCTGGGAGTGCGGCATATTTAATTTCTCCAGTTGTATGCCATATATATATATATATCCACACAATACCGTTTTCCTCACAAAGTTATTGCCACAAACAGATACGGACCACGGTGAGTAGTGCAGTTAGTCTTTATTTCGTGCTAGTCGCCATAACGCGTTTCAGCACTACAACGTGCCTTGATCACATGACATAGGTTCGGCGTTTTCCTAGGTTATTTAAAGTGACTGGTGTAGGTGTGGTAAAGACCACGTGTGCAAACTACGCAATAGACATAAAAAAAAAAATCTTTTGTAGTCTTTACAATATTCGAATACGATTGCATCTATTTCAATCATAAAACAAATGTTTGGCAATCTGTTTTTGTTATATTAATTTACGTTGGTGTTTATCTCACATTTTGTAATGATCTGTAAAATACATTTTAGTACAAGATAGTGATTCACCAACATTCGTATATTGTCATATTCACAGACCAATCCCTTGATTTTGTTTTACTCCATTATTCCTTGCGTATAATCACATACAGTGCAAACAGTGCTAAAGTGCAAAAGTGCATATTTCTTGTTATCTAAGTGCATATTACCGTACCATTGGACACAGTTAACATTACCATTTCAAGATACATTTTGGCTAAATCTTTTAAACTATTTCATGGCATTGCCCTGGTACTGGAGCCCCATTATCCTACGCAATATAGCCGGCTGCTCTTTGTATCTCCCACTTGGGCTATTTCCAAACTGTTCTCATTATTACATATTGTTGTGTTGATTCTCAATATTGATTTAATGCACGCTGTCAAGCTAGACGGTATATATATATATATATATATATTTATATATATACCATCTCATATATATATATATATATATATATATATATATATATATATATATATATATATATATATATAAGAGAGCGAGAGTGGCCACTGGGTAGTTATAGTTAGGGTGACCAGAGATAGAGATTTGTGGTTTTTTTGTCCCTTAATAACTTTGCACCCATTTGACGAATGCCAATGAAACTTTGCAGACCTGGTGCCCCTGCTTCTTTTTTTGAGTCCAGAAAGTTTCTCAGCATTTCATTAAGGGAGTGCAAAGAAAAAGGGGGGTCCCAAATCAGGTGCAAAATCCAATGCATTTCACATAGATGTTTGAATGTCGCATAGCGTGAAAACCATCAGTCGGATTTTGATGAAATTTGGAAGGCTTATATATTGTGGTGTACAGATGCTTCTGTGGGGCCCTGCAGCTAAGTAGAGTAAGTATTTCATAAGTTTTAAGTGGTTTTAATTTAGATATATCTGTGGCCATTGTAGTACTGTGGTACTCCCCAGTAATATAGCGACGACAAGTCATTAGCTGATTGGCTAATAACTGCCTTTTCAAAAGTTAAAAGCAGCCATCCTGCTTTCATCTCGAGTTTCCCTGTGTTCTGCATTACGCTAGTCAATGTAGGTAAGTATTAGGTTTGCTAATTTTCTCATGCCTATTACCAATTTATTAAAGTGTTAATAGGTAGAGAAAAAAATGTTTACATTTATATGTTTTAAAAAACGGAGTACTGTGGTACTGCAAATCCGAATTTTTTTTATTTTTATTTTTTATTTAGAAATACGCTGTAAGACACTGCATTTTATTAATTATAACTTTTTTGATATTTAAATATGCACATAAAAGTGTACGGAGTAGAGTAGTAATTATTAAGAATCAACAGTACAGTGGTATAAAATGTTTAAAAAAATATTTACAAAATTTTACTTATGAAAAAACAATTGGGGTACCACAGTACTCCTGCATTACTCTGTAGTTTTTTTAGAAAAATGTATTAAAAGTTATAACTATTTTGCTCTACCTATTACCACTTTACTAAAGCCCTAATGGTTGGGGAAAAATACAAAACCTTATACTTACCTACATCGGAAGGCGTAACACACAACACAAGGAAAGTGTAACTAAAAATAACATGTCCACCTTTAACTTTTGGATAGCCAATGATGCCCTCATCAGCTAATGACTTGTGTAAACCTATACCACTGTACAAACACTAATTACCCTCACAATTCGCTAAAATACCACAATAAGAGAAATCACTAACTTTCAATGCATTAAAACTTAAGATAATTTTATTAATTACCTGCACTACACAAAAAAATAATCTGCGCACAATAATACCTAATCCTGACAAATTTAAACAAAATAACATTCACAGTTTTGGAACAACGCAAAAGTGATAACAGATATCACTAAATTTAAATACATTAACACTTACAAAATAATTACATTACTTACCTGCACTATACAAAAGAAATATCTATTTAGCATAATATTTAATCCTGCTAAATTTAAACAAAATATCACTCACGGTTTTGGCACAATGCAAAGTATAAAACTGTATGGTAAATATATTGGATTAAAGCACATTTTTGGACCCCCCCCCTTTTTGCTTTACAACTAGTTCACCCAGACCCACAAAAGTTTGACTTCTTCGAGAATTAAACTGCTGGAAGAAGTGTGGTCTAATTTGCCGACATTCCTACAATGGGTGCAAAGTTATTAAGGGATACATTTTAAAATCATCCATTTAAATAAAGGGGGAATAAGTTATTAACAATAATACAAGTGAATAGATAACTATATGTAACACCCTAACCCACAAGTCAGTGATACGCTGACCATATAAGAATGCAAACGTCCAATAAATACTACATGGCTGATTATTATCTTTGGTAAACACAGCCATCAACCTATCACATCACCACTTCCAAGCCCCATGTATCGTACTATACTGTCAAATTTGCACAGTATACTATAGCACCATATATAAGCATGTTTTATGCAACTTATAAGTTTACAAATACTTACACTATTTATATATACAGCCACAAAATTAACATTTACATATTATAATTGATATTTTGGAGATATAACATTGACACGTTTTCTATAATTTTACGATACCTTTTACTTAATTTACACACTCCACTTTACTCCACTCCAGTCTATAAGAGTTGACTTTAAACCACTGCACTGTATGCTATTTAGACTATGCCAGGCCACTTTATGACACTCCACTGTATGCCACTAAATTCTACGATAAACCACTGTACGTTACTCATCTCTACTCCACCCTTCTCCACTGTACACCACTCCAGTGTGCACCACTATATGCTATGATATTGTTCACTACTGTTTTAGATTGCACTTTTCTGTATTCCACTTTACTCGATGCCCCTACACTATACTGCTCTGAGCTGTAAGCTATTCCACTGTACGCAACTCTACTGTATGCTATTCTACTACATGCTACCCCAGTATGCCCAATTTATGGTACACTACTGGAGTGTATGCTCTTCCAGCATATGCTACTCCACTCTATGCCATTCAATTCTACTAAAATGCAGTATACACCACTGCAGTGTACCACAATATACTGTATGCTATTTCAGTTAACAAAACTACATTGTGTGCCACTCAAGTAAATGACACTTCAGTGTATGTTACTAGACTATATGCTTCTATAATGAACCCTATTTAATTCAATAATACTCTATTGCACGCTACTCCACTATATGCCACTGCAATGTACATCTCAAGATTTGACGCTAGTAAACTCAACACTATTACAGTAAACATTACTTAATCCTACACTACTCCACTGTATGGCACTGCAATTTATGGTACTCCAGTATACGCCATTGAACTGTACCCTATCACACTGTACCCCACTGTACTGTACACTATTCCACTCTGCACTACTCCACTTTATGGCACTGCAATGTACACCACTACACTTTACACAATTTTACTTACTACACTACACTACAGCGGACCGAGTTGAGGTCAGCTACGATTGCGCTACAAACATTCTAATGATTTTAATCTCAATGTCATTTTAAAAATGTACTGCTTGAATTCTGTTTTAAATCTGTGGGATCCTATTCGCTGCTATACGTTTTTCTGTGGGGCTCTTACCTTCTGCCCACTTGCACTGTTTGGTGAGGCTTGCTTTCTTCCTGGTTTACGCCCTGTACCGCCGCAGCTGTGTGCCGTTTGTGAGGTGGGCGTGTCAAACCAGTCGGACTCGCGGTGACGGCATTTCCGGGTTTTCTCTCACTTAAACCCATGCCGTGGCGGGCGCGCAGCAGGCCGAGTTGAGGTCAGCTACGATTGCGCTACAAACATTCTAATGATTTTAATCTCGATGTCATTTTAAAAATGTACTGCTTGAATCCTGTTTTAAATTTGTGGGATCCTATTCGCTGCTATATGTTTTTCTGTGGGGCTCTTACCTTCTGCCCACTTGCACTGTTTGACGAGGCTTGCTTTCTTCCTGGTTTACACCTCGTACCGCCGCGGCTGTGTGCCGATTGTGCGGTGGGCGTGTCAAACCAGTCAGACTCGCGGTGACGGCATTTACGGGTTTTCTCTCACTTAAACCCATGCCGTGGCGGGCGCGCAGCTGGCAGGCCTGTCTGCGCCCGTCCGCGCCTGGCCGCCGACAGACATGCAGCTGGTTCTGTCCATGATAAGCCTATTTATTCCTCCAGCAACCTTTTGGCCTTAAAAAAAGATCTAAAACTGTGTAGGCACCCTCTTGGCAACCTTCCGGAAGGTCTGTTTTGTTGTCTGAATTGTGGCTTTGATTCCTGGGCGACCCCTGTTCTCCCCTGTCCCCCCTCTAGATCTGGGCATAATGTTAAACTCTTAAGCCTTAACTGCCGGTCCTTAGTTAAGCACTCTTCGGATGTATATGATTTACTACAGGATAAACCTCCTGATGTTCTCTTTTTAACAGAAACCTGGTTATCAGCAGACATGGTGGCTGTGCCAGGCTTGGCGCTCCCCCAGGGTTTCAGCATTTTAACTCTGAATAGAGAGTCTAGAGAAAGTGGTATTGCAGTCGTTTTTAAATCCAGTTACTCCTGTACCCTTGTTAAAGAGTCTCTTGCGGGCTGTGAGTGTGTGCGCTTTGGGATTGCATTCAGCGCTAGCTATACTATGTCTGGACTATTGATATACCGCCCGCCAGGACCGTCTACGGAATTTAGGGCTGCGCTTGTCGACACCATAAATTCCTTGGCAATGAGAGCTGCCAATTTTAGCATTATTGGGGACTTGAATTTACATCTTGATAGCTCCAATGATGCCGAAATGGTAAACTTCTTAGCTGACCTGGCGGCATGTCAACTACTTCAACTGGTTCATGGTCCCACTCGCGTGGCAGGACACTTGTTGGATCCTGTTTTTTCTAACCTTTCCTCCCTCATTGTTCACGCCCCTACTCCGGTGTGTTGGTCCGATCACTATTTAATATCGATGACCCTTTCGGGGGTTGTACCCGCCCGGAGGACGTCCCAGAAGCTCTCTCTTGGGCGCCCTTGGCATAAACTCGATATCAATCAATTTCACGGCCGCCTTTCCACAACTACTTTTATTATGCCAGATGACCCAGATGCGGCCGATAGGGCATTATCGGATTGGATTCTCCACTCTCTGGATTATTTCATTCCGGCAAAGTGGTCTAAAAGCCATACCACCAAATCTAATCCTTGGTTCAATGACAAATTGATCATTTTACGCAAAGCCTGTAAAAAGCTGGAGCGAGCCTGGAGACGGGACTACGACTCTACTTTGAAGGGGCATTATCAGGCAGCTATTAAGACGTATCATAGGGCTATTCAAGCCGAACGGGCAGTTTACTTTGCGGCTGAGATTAGGAACAGTAGTAACCCCTCCAAAAGTATTTTTTTTCGATACTTAAAGATCTTAAATCATCGGCAGTTCCCATAGCACCAGCGATCTAGTCGAATGAGCAATGCGAGAACCTCGCCACCTTCTTTGTTGAGAAGGTGGAGAACATCTATAAGACCTTCCCGCAAGTTACTACGTGTCCAGATGTTAGGCCCAAATTCTTTTCGACGCGCAGATTAGCTACTCTCCCGCCGATCCCTCAAGATGAGTTGTTTGGACTCTGTAGCAAGGTCAAGTCCGGCTCTCCGGCTGACCCCCTTAAGCCTGAGCAATTTGTAAAATCACTGCCGGTGCTCCTTTCGCCTGTGGGCCAGTTAATTAATCTGTCTCTATCCACGGCAGTTGTCCCCAGGACTTGGAAGCACGCCAGAGTGATCCCATTGTTAAAAAAAAACAATCTTGACATAGCGAAGCCAGAAAATTTTCGCCCCATCTCTCTCCTGCCTTGGGTATCCAAGATCTCTGAGGCTTATATTAACTCCATCCTATCTAGATTTTTTGAGGATAACAACATTCTAGACCCCACTCAGAATGGCTTCCGTTCTGGGCACAGCACTGAGACTAGCTGTGACCGAACACCTAAGGAGGGCCTAGACGAGGGGCGCACTTCGGCGCTGATTCTATTAGATCTCAGTGCCGCGTTTGACCCGGTCTCTCACAAGATCCTGCTACAGCGGCTGGAGGAAGTGGGTTTTGTAGATTCCGCCCTGGAATGGTTTGCCTCTTTTCTTACTGAGAGGACCTTCCAGGTAACAGCTCCCCCTTTTGTTTCCATGCCCCATACCTCCAAACATGGGGTGCCACAGGGGTCAGCTTTGAGCCCTACACTTTTCAATCTTTATGTCTCACCATTGGCAGCGGTGGCAAGGAGCAAAGGGCTCACAGTGGTATCGTACGCAGACGATACTCAGTTGGTAGTCGCACTCACGGATGACCATGTACGAGACGCTTGTAAGTTTCGGAGCGACCTCGAGGCTGTCGCTGAGTGGATGACGGCCAACTGTCTCCAGCTCAATGCCAGCAAGTCGGAGGTCTTGCTGGTAGGAAGAGATCCTGAGCTGTGGAGTGAACGCTGGTGGCCGGCCACCTTGGGAGGTGCACCTGTCCCTAAACAGGTCGTAAAAAATGTAGGTGTCTGGGTGGACTCTGCCCTTACCTTTCAGACCCAAACCAAGAAAGTGGCAGGGACCTGCTTTGGCATTTTGCGTGGGCTTAAACCGCTGCTGGGGTTTTTTGACCCGCCCATTAGGCAGGTTATTGTGCAGGCTTCCATTCTATCGCGATTGGATTATGCTAGTTCACTTTATTTGGGGACAAATAAGGCTGAAATTCTGAGACTGCAGAGGGTTCAAAACGCTGCTGCCAGAACTCTTCTTGGCTTGCCCAGAATGTGCTCTACGACGAACGCCATTCGTCGGCTACACTGGCTGCCTGTGGCTAAACGGGTAGAGTTCAAGTCCCTCTGTATTGCCTTTAAAATTCTAAAGCTCTCTTCGCCAGGTATTCTGGCCAACTTAATTGCACCGTACATTCCTGCTCGCCAACTTCGGTCAATGGGGCAGCATCTGGCGGCTGTCCCTCGGGTGAGGAGGGTGCGTGCAGGCGGACGTTCCTTTTCTACTTTAGCGGCTAAACTTTGGAATAGGCTACCTTTGCATATTTGTGGAATGGATAACTATTTGTTATTTCGTAAGGCAATCAAAACATACCTCTTTCCTCCGTCCTAGGCTTTCCTTTTGGTAGCCTTGCAGTTTTCTGCTGTCAGCGCTGGGACGCCGCTTTGCTGGGGCAGCTGTGTGCTTTAGAAAACGTTATAACATAACATAACATTCCACAGTCGACTTTGAGCAAACCCACTGTACACCACTAAACTCTACGCCACGCCACTGTATGGTACTCCACTGTACCCCACTCCAGGGCATGCTATTCCAGTTAATGCTACTCCACTGTGCCACACTCCACTGTACACGACTCCACTGCATTCGATTGGAAGAAAGCCATGGTAAAAGCTTTGCTCAAAAAGCCTAATCTGGATCCGGCAGACCTGGGCAATTATCGCCCTATTTCGCCGCTTCCGACAATGGGCAAAATTGCAGAGAAAATTGTCAACCAGACTCTCTCTTCCTTTCTGGAATCCAATTACTTGCTTCACCCTTCCCAAACGGGCTTTCGCCCATGCCAAGGCACCGAGACCGCCTTATTGGCAGTTGTGGAAGAAGCAAGGAAGATTCTCGACCTGGGAGGTACAGCTGCCATAATTCTCCTCGACCTAAGCGCGGCCTTTGACACAGTGAACCACCAGACGTTGGCTCACCGTCTTAGGAACTTAGGGGTTTCAGGCAAGGTGCTATCTTGGCTCCAATCCTTCCTGGAGGATAGGTGTTTCCAGGTGTTCTCAGGTGATGCCCTGTCTAAACCGGTCCCACTCAAATGTGGAGTCCCACAGGGCTCGTCTTTAAGTCCTACCCTTTTTAATGTTTATATGCATCCACTGGCGGAGATCGTTCTCCCCTTTGGGATCCATATAGTCACCTACGCCGATGATACCCAGCTGGTGGTGGCTATGACTCAGACCAACCATATGCTCTCGGATCTCTACCACTGCCTGGAGGAAGTCACTAAGTGGATGAGTCTTTACCACCTAAAACTCAATGGTGACAAAACCGATCTTATGCTTTTGGGCAACCAGTTAAACTTCAAGGCCAACACTATGTGGCCAGCCTGTATGGGCCCAGCACCCATTCCAAAAACAGAGATAAAAAGTCTGGGTGTCTGGTTGGACCAAGAGCTTTCATTCAAAGTTCAAGCCAGGAAAACCACTGCACTCTGTTTTGGCCTGCTAAGAATGATTCGCAAAGTTCTGCCGCTACTACCAGCCCAAGCTAAAAGAATCTTGGTACAAGCGCTCATCCTATCAAGAATAGATTATGTCAACGCCCTCTATTTAGGTGCCCCCAAAAATGTTATATCTAAATTGCAGACTGTGCAGAACTCCGCAGCCAGACTGCTTACGGGAACCCAGAAACGTAGCTCTGCAAAACCGGCACTACGCACTCTCCACTGGTTACCAGTTCAGGAAAGAATCAATTTCAAGGCCCTGTGCGTCGCCCATAAATCTTTGGGAGGAAATGGTCCTCCTATTATTAAATCTTTGATCCGCCCCTACAAAGCTAACAGAAACCTTCGCTCGGATGAGTTGCACCTTGCAGTGATACATAAGGGTCAAAAAGGCCAGAAGTGGAGGCAGACGCTTCTCGTATAATGCCTCCAAGCTTTGGAACAGCCTGCCGCTGCAGCTTCGTAGCCAACCTAATCATTCAGCCTTTCGCAAACAACTCAAAACTTGGCTCTTTCCTTAGAGGGTTTCCCCTACCCTAGTGATACTCAGCGCTGGGATGCTTCCGGGTAGCCATGCGCTATACAAAAACCCCTTCTATTCTATTCTAAATATATGCCCCTACACTATACAACACTACATTCTATACCACTCCACTGTACACCACTACAGTGTACGTTAATACACTCTACAATATTTACAACAAGTAAGTCCACTTTAACACACTCCACTTTATGCTATCCCAGCGTATACCACTACACTCAATGCTACTAAATGGTATGCCACTGCATTATACAGCACTCTACTGTATCCAACTTCAGTGTACGCCACTGCACTGTAAACTACTCCACTCTACGCCACTCCACTGTATGCCATTCAAGAGTATGCCACTCTAATCTACCTCATTCCACTTTATTCTAGTCCAGTATACCAAAATGTACTGTATCATAGTAGAATTTACAACACTATCCTCCACTATATTGTAGCACACTACACTTTATAAAACTTCACTACAGAACAGTAAAATGTGCCAATATTACGCATTTGTTAGTAACATTACAAAAACCATTGAAATTCACACAAAAAACAAAGGTACACCTGCCCCTTAACAGGTGGTAAAAAATGTAGGTGTCTGGGTGGACTCTGCCCTTACCTTTCAGACCCAAACCAAGAAAGTGGCAGGGATCTGCTTTGGCATTTTGCGTGGGCTTAAACCGCTGCTGGGGTTTTTTGACCCGCCCATTAGGCAGGTTATTGTGCAGGCTTCCATTCTATCGTGATTAGATTATGCTAGTTCACTTTATTTGGGGACCAATAAGGCTGAAATTCTGAGACTGCAGAGGGTTTAAAACGCTGCTGTCAGAACTCTTCTCGGCTTGCCCAGAGTGTGCTCTACGACGAACGCCATTCGTCGGCTACACTGGCTGCCTGTGGCCAAACGGGTAGAGTTCAAGTCCCTCTGTATTGCCTTTAAAATTCCAAAGCTCTCTTCGCCAGGTATTCTTGCCAACTTAATTGCACCATACATTCCTGCTCGCCAACTTCGGTCGATGGGGCAGCATCTGGCGGCTGTCCCTCGGGTGAGGAGGGTGCATGCAGGCGGACGTTCCTTTTCTACTTTGGCGGCTAAACTTTGGAATAGGCTACCTTTGCATATTCGTGGAATGGATAACTATTTGTTATTTCGTAAGGCAATCAAAACATACCTCTTTCCTCCGTCCTAGGCTTTCCTTCTGGTAGCCTTACAGTTTTCTGCTGTCAGCGCTGGGACGCCCCTTTGCTGGTGCAGCTGTGCGCTTTAGAAAACGTTATAACATAACATAACATTCCACAGTCGACTTTGAGCAAACCCACTGTACACCACTCAACTCTACGCCACGCCACTGTATGGTACTCCACTGTACCCCACTCCAGGGCATGCTGTTCCAGTTAATGCTACTCCACTGTACCACACTCCACTGTACACGACTCCACTGTATTGTATTTTAGTATACAATGTTCAATTATATGCCCCTACACTATACAACACTACATGATATACCACTCCACTGTACACCACTACAGTGTACGTTAATACACTCTACAATATTTACAGAAAGTAAGTCCACTTTAACACACTCCACTTTATGCTATCCCAGCGTATACCACTACACTCAATGCTACTAAATGGTATGCCACTGCATTATACAGCACTCTACTGCAGTGGTTCCCAAACTGGGGTCCACGGACCCCCAGGGGTCCCTGACACATTCCCAGGGGGTCCACAGGCAGCTGTCTTAAAAGCAGTGCAAAGTTCCTTGTATAATCTGCAGTTTTACGACAACAATAAAAGTGTCAAGTTAACTCGAGTGATTAATGTACCTGCTGGAGAGAGATGGTAGGTAGTGCAGAGGGTTAATATGCCAGCTCCAAAGAACGTGTACCATGCATTTTTAATAAAACCATATTTTATGTGCATAGCTGGGTTACTGCTTTTGTCACAGAGATTCTTTTGTTTCTGTGCGGTTCATAAGTTACAATCATAATCTAGCACCGTCAGCTATGAACTGCCGTCAAAAAGCTGCATACAAACTGCATGGTACAAGTTAGTATGCCATCTTTTTTTCCCAGTCTTTCATTATCCTGATGCTGCCAAAAAAGTATGTTTGGGTAGAATTAAATTGTTATAATTAAAGTCAACGCTAACCACTGTGTTACATTCTGAAACCAGATTTTGTGCTTCTCCAAATCAAGCACTCTTAAAAATGCTTACCAGTATGGATGACATGTGAATCCTACACCTTGAAGTCCCCTTTCCCCTATGTAACATTTTCTATACACTGATTTACACACGTATGATTGATTGGGGAGATTTACTAAGCTTTTGTGCCATGTTTGCATCACAAAAGTGACACAAAACGACGCAAAATCTTTTTTTTGTAATTTACTTTCCAGCACTAAACTTGTTCCCATGCAACCACCCAAGGTTTCTCACGCTAAACCCAATTTACTAAAAACAGTAGATTGGGTTTAACGTGAGAACACTGCGCCCTTTTCAACTAGGCACAAGGAAGGAGAAATTCTTTCATTTCTCCTTCCTTTTCCGACTTTGCATGCGTGCTGCACTGTGCAGCACGCCTATAAAGTGGGAAAAGCTTTCCCTCGTGTCTAGCATAGTATTTTGTACAGGAAGGGTCCCAGGGCTGCTTTGGGTTCCAGTCCGGCCCCGTCAGGAGCAGGAGTCTCATACTCTAAAATAAAGCCAAATATTGAAAAGTTAGTTGCCGAGATGCAGCACCAACCTTCCTATTAAAAAATTTCGATTTTGCAAATTTTTTCAATATAAAATACTAAAAACTTTAGTAATTTGGGTATCTGTTTGGTGTGCATACGTGTGTTTATTTTTTTCGAATTACTGTTTTAATGTTTGAAATTTAAATCGTACGAATTGCTTGGGGGTCCTCGGCTTCCAGTAGTGACTCAATAGGGTCCTCAGGAGTCAAAAGTTTGGGAACCACTGCTCTACTGTATCCAACTTCAGTGTACGCCACTGCACTGTAAACTACTCCACTATACGCCACTCCACTGTATGCCATTCAAGAGTATGCCACTCTAATCTACCTCATTCCACTTTATTCTAGTCCAGTATACCAAAATGTACTGTATCATAGTAGAATTTACAACACTATCCTCCACTATATTGTACCACACTACACTTTATAAAACTTCACTACAGAACAGTAAAATGTGCCAATATTACGCATTTGTTAGTAACATTACAAAAACCATTGAAATTCACACAAAAAACAAAGGTTAAATATAAGTTATAATTAGGCAAACTTTCTTTATGTTTAGTATATAAACCCAATTTAAATTAAACAAACATTAGAAATTATACAGTTATAGTTATATCTTAAATTTATTATTTAAGCACCACTTTCACACTAATATAAGTCATACTTATAACTCACATTTCAATTTACACACCACCTAAAAATTCACTTAACTCGTGCACCTCGGTACACAGTCTGCTCACCTCACTCGCCACATTACATTAACTATAACTCACCCCTTCTCCATCCACTACCTATACCCTTGGGTATTACAGAAGTTAGAGCATGTGAAATCACTGCATTATTAGCAACACTTATGGCTTGTGAAATTACATGATTTTCCGGAACTCACTGCATGGCACAGTGGTGAGTTATAGTTAATGTAGTGTGGCGAGTGAGGTGAGAAGACTAGGCACAGAAGTGCGCAAGTTATGTGAATTCTAAGGTGGTGCGTAAGTTGAAATGTGAGTTATACCCCACTCCACTGTACACCAATCCACTCCATGCCACACCACTGTACACCACTCCACTTTACGCTATTCCACTGTATGCCACTCCACTGTACTTCATTTCACTCTACTCCACTCTACTCTATGATAGTTCACTTTACAACACTCTCCTCCACTCTAATGTACCACACTCCACTTCTTGACACTCCACTCGATAACAGTGAACTTTACAATTTAAAAACATTTTATTAAAAGAAAGAAAAATATTGAAATGTAATGAAAAAAACCAAAGGTGGAACCTTTGTTATAGTTAGGAAAGCTAAATGTAATCTTCCTATAGAAACCAAACTTAAAATACACAAACATTAGAAATTCTTAAGCTTTAATTATTCCTTAAATATGTAATTTACACCCCATCTTTATATAATATAACTTTATTTATTCTTTATGCACAAAGGTTAAAGTATACAAACATTTAAATTTCTAAATTTATACTTATATCTTTAAGTTAGAATTTACGAAACACCTCCAAATTATTATAATTTGCGCCATCCATACAACTCGGTAGCCACACCACATTAACTACACCTCACCACTCTATCATGCCCTGTGTTCTCACAAAAGATTTGAATGTGATGTCATAACTGTTTCTGTAAATACTATTATTTAACATGGTATAAGTGAGATAATATGAAATGGTATAACCAGTTAATGTAGTGTGGCTACCGAGTTGATTAGACTGTGTATGGAGGTGTACGAGTTATAATAATTTGAAGGTGTTGCATAAATTGTAAATTAAAGGTATGATTATACTTTCAGAATTCAATCGATCACTTTTTGTATACTTTAGTATGTCACACTAAGTGGGGCGGGTATACCCAGATGTGGGTCCCGTGCACACTGTCTCATTGGAACCAACCTATACCCGGCTGATGAGCCCATAACAAGGGTGGAACCTAGTCCTAGGTTGATTGTGTTCTGGTTCAGGGAGGTCCTGGCTTGGCAGTTCGGTCCTGACTTTTCCCATTGTAGCAGGAACAAGACTGATTTGCATATGGCTGGATCAAAACTGAGGTGGCATGGTGTGCCAAATAACGATGGACTGGGATGTGGCCACGAGTGATTACCAGTGGCTGAGAAAAATTCAAGCTTTCCATCCATCATTTTTGTATACTTTAGTAAGCAGAATTCCTTAGGCATGCATAAAATGTATCAATGGGCTCATTGGGACCTTGCTTGGCTTGTGTTAGGATTAAAGATTTGGAATATGATTTAGATTGGATTCTGAATTGCCAGTTAAGTGCTGCCAGTTCAGATACATAGTCATTTTCCAGGCCACTGTTTAGGAGAGTGAGGTACAGTTTATGTATTTTCTACGCTGGCAAAGTGGAATAGTATGGACTGTTTAATAGTCATATTAATGTCTTTTGTTGCAGAGGAATAGCTCTCTAGACATGTCACCCACACTTTCCAGATCTGGCCAATGGAGGATGGAGCTGAGATCATATCAAATGGCAGAATAGCTTCAGCTGCATGGGGGTGACTATGTGGGAGCGTTAAGGTAGTATCAGTGAAGGTGCAACTAAGGCTCTGGGCTCAGTGTGGGATGGCTCCAATGAACTGACTTGTGGGGGCTTGCGAGACATCTTATGTGCCCAAGATGTACTCAGTAACACAGCCTATGACGGTAATCATAGGACACACAGAATTGCATACTGAAGGAAGCTCAGGACTTGCACATCCCTATAGGGCCTAGATGTTAGGACCTGCATTCAGGGCTGGCCTTAAATCAGTTTGACAAGGACAGCGCACTGGGCGGAAAGAACATTTTGTGTTTGTTGTGGGCACAGGGGTCATTGCAGTGTGATGTCAGGAGGTGTAAAGAAGATGGGAGGAGGGCAGGGGGTTGATGGGCTGCTAACAATTATGCTGAGGTACATTAAGGGCCATTTACGTCTTTAACAGGACCCGATTGAGACCAAGTGGGATGGACGAGCTGCTGTTTTCATGACATCAAGTCAGGCAGCTCCCTGTTGCGCCTCTCGGAATATTGGCACCAAAGGCCTGGGCCCAGCTCGCCCATGCCCAAGGCCGGCCCTGCCTGCAGCAGTCTTGCAAAATACCAGCAGTGGTGTCTTTGCGTTTTTAGCAACAGTGAGCATCTCTGGAGGTGATCGCCATACTAGTGCAGTCAAAGAGGGCAGAGCCATTTGGAGCTAACATTTGTGGTAAATACACAGAGGCGATCAGTGCTGTCCATGGACACACCACCCCGGGGAATCAGCAGACTCGCTAGACTAATTGTCACAGCTCACAGACGTCTGTAAAAGGATTCAATGAAATGGAGACAGGAGGGACGTACTCTTCACAAGCACTTGGCATGGGGCAGTGTGTAAGCTGCCAGAGCCCTACTGGCAACAAGACTTCAGTGACCGGAGTGGGGAAAGGTGTGTGGCCAACTGCCTCATCGTCAGTGTAAAGTCTATGGTTTGGGGAGACACCAGGCCTAGTTTGCAAGGCACACCACAGTAGCAAAGCCTCAGACATGGCACAGGGCTCATTGTGCCCTGCCTGACGCATGTGCAGCCCGCTCTTTTAATTTGCTTCTGAATCACTAGTGTAAAACTAACAATTACATATCCTTAGGGGGTTCAGCATCAGGCACCACCACCTCAAGCTGATAAGACTCAATGCAGCTTATTTTTTGTTACGAACACTCTTCAAGTATCGATTGAATTAAGCTTCAGTCAGTAAACACTGGAACTGACTGTGCATTTCTGCTCTCTCCCAGTGTATTTTTCATATTTTTCTCTTTATCTAAGACCCTATAATTCTAACTGTTTGAGTGTGAGTTTGAAACCGCATTTATTTATTAGCCCAAAGCAATCTTATTTCTGAAATAATAAAAATGGTCTGCCTGCAGAGACAGAATGCACATCAAAAAATACCTTCCTAAAACAAGCAAAGGAATGCAACGATTAAGCGTGCCAAGATCTAGAATGTCAACTACAAGTGAACTCAAACAAAAATGCAGCTTTTTGATATCAGTGCAATTCTCCCCCAGAGCAGTATTATTGGATGTCACCTCGTGTTTGGCTTTCACGGTGTCATCTCTGGAGATAAGAGGCACTCAGCCTACACTGAAAAATAGCCAGTCGCGTGAATATCATCCTGGCTACAGTAGCAGACATGTAAACAGTGATAAAAATGTAAACAGCAAGCATTAGAAAAATAAACAAAGAGGATATTTTAAATTCCCATTTAAATTCCGATGTTTACCATATTGAAGCTGCATGTGCTTAACAAAAATAGTTTAGAAAGGGCAATTGTAGGTTGAGCGCAGTTCTTTAAAAAAAAAAAAAGTCTAAAAACAAAGACTAAACCATCTGAGGATCTAGAAGGCTGAATTTTCACTGATTCTTGAAAGCGTGAATTTATATACTGCCACTTATCGTACCAGGCTGCACCACGTCTATCGAGATATTGATATCTGAATCTGTTAGGTGATGTTTTAAAACACATCTATATAGCGCTTCAGGTGCCTGGAGGACGCTTATAATGACAGGGCACCACACCACACATCTTTGCCCACAACACCTATCCTTTACTTTATATAAAAATAGTGCATGGGCTCAAAGTTTTTCTTAGAAGCCTGTCTCCAATGCGGTCAAACGTTAGGTTTGCAAACTATCTAGTTCCAAGCCTGCCTAGACTTAATTTCACATGATTCCTCTTTCCTCCACCATAGTACATTAGTATCTCTTTATCACACTCTTACAGGTGTTTTTTAATCCCTGTTTTTCACCCTTGCCACTGTTTACCAATATTTCTCTTCTCCTTCTTGCTACCTTTTCTGATTGTCTTTTTCTTACTCTGGATCGTAGTTTGATGAGGAAAAATAACCTCTGCCCCAAAAATGCAATATTGAGGTTTCACCACCTTTAGCCACCGCCACACATTTGCTCCCTTTAAAAGGCAAGTCTTACACCCCTTCCTTAATCTAAGGTGATGGTTGATAACCTGGGTGGCAAGGATCAGGGCATTCCAAAGTGGACTTTGTAAAATG